>CM063718.1:3416485-4616485 GCA_032441835.1 Slavum lentiscoides | reverse complement strand
TAAAAAATAATGAGCCGTGAGGTGTTGTGAATGTCAATCAAGTGAATTATTTGGATTAATTATTATTTATAATAAATAATAATTTTTAAATTATTAATTAAATTTAATATTTTGATTAACGATAGAAAATAGATATATTGTTTTATATAATGTAAAACGTTGTGACTTTTTAAGACAATTGTCATTGTTTTATGTGCCTAATTAATATAATATTATCCGTTTATTACTAGATTGTTTATGTCTTTGAAGAGTATATAATGTTTTTTATGTAACGTGTTGCTACGTTTAACTCATTCATAAAAATCCGTTTCTTAAAAAAGTAATAGTATTATAAATGAGTTATAATTTATAAATAATGACCATAACTATAAAATATGAATAAAAACCATTTAAAACTTTTATTTTATTTTCGAACATTAAAAATATTAGTAATGCATTAGTGTTTTTATGTTATATCCCGATAAATGCAGCCAACTACAGTAAACTTGTATTGCAAATAACAATAATTAATAAAAAAAAATTATATACAACAACAAATGATGTAGGTATAAATATATTATTATTATTATTATTATTATTATTATTATTATTATTATTATTTTTATTATTATTACTGTTTTTCTCTGTTGTCATTTAATGCTATTAAATTGTCTTGTGCCACACTGCTTCTATAGACAATTTTCACCTGAGCGTAAAACAACATTATAATTAATAAATAGTAATACAAGAAATAAAATTGAAAATAACTATTTTAACTGTTTTAGCACACAATTTCATATAAAATTATCAATACAATATATTTCTTATTACATTTCTTAATTAACAAAAAAACTGTTAATAAGTATAATATGCCAGCACATTCGACCCGCGATTTAACTATTTGATTGAGCTATCAGAAAATTTCCCCATCTCCCGATACATCAATCTACTCCTGTAATCAATCAATTGTAAATTCAACAATCTTCCCCGTAACTATATGTATAAGTAACTATGACAACGTATTCATAGGATAGATTAACAGAACAGAGATATAAGATATTTAAATTTATGTTCAGATATCTAAAACTAAGACATTATGGAAAGGTATAACGAGTAGAAGACTTTAGGGTTTTAAAAAGTGTAATTTCAAAATTGGTTTTTAACATAACAAAATAAATAATACATAGGTAACTGTTACTATTAGAAAATTATACCCTCAATTTGGAGGCTCATTTCATGTTTTAGAAATCACCGTCGTTGATTAGCAACCTATACCTAGTTATAAATGAAAATCTTGAAAAAAAATTTTAATCTCATTACTATAGTTCGTTTTATTTCATGGATCAGGTCATCAATTCATAGTGATGGAAATAATTTATTCCTCCACTTTTTAGTTAACATTTTGCTCTCTTAACATTTCCGAAATATTTTGCTTTGAAATCATTTCATTGGAATTTTTTGTTAGATAGATTTCTATTTAAAAGTAAATACTCAATGTTTATTTTATACAAATCTATTTTGTTGCGGCTTCAAAAGTAATACAAAATGTAAATTATTTTTTATGTTCTAAAAAGAACTGTATATTCATATTTTGTTTATTTTAAAGGTATAATTAGTAACTTGAATGATTTACAACACAAGTGTGTTCTAAACACACTTTCTGATCGAAGTGAACAATCAACGAGCGAAATCATGAAATTTTTTACGGGAAAAATATTAAACTTTATCACTATGTAAAACATGTATAAAGAATAATAGTTTGTATATATTATGTACATAGCTCATCATAACGGAACTTTTTGGAACTCCAATTTTTCCTCGGTCCCCCGATGTTCAAGTTAACAAAGTTGGACTGTAATATAAATTACAATTTTTTTTTCATTATTATTATTATTTAAACTCTAAATTAATTTCCTAAACGTTATGGGCCCATCAAATTTAAATAATATCATTATAATATCCATTGACCGCATTTTTATCACGGAAAAACAATGTTTCGTTGAGCATTATACATATACATAATAATAACGTAAAATATATTACCTATTATTATTGTTGCAGATCTTTTTTGCACTTTATGTATTCTTCACATTTATTTAGTATATTATTTCAAAATAACATTTCAAATTAAATAACGGAAAAATCTGTTACATAATTTATAAAATCAGTTATGAATTTTGCATTATGATATATTCATATTCACATACGTATGTGCATATTTTATTTTCTGGAAAAAAAAATATATGTACATACAAAGTTTGTATAAGAAATTTGGTTTGACATTTTATTGAAATAAGAAATTGAATAAACATTTGAAACGGTGTACATGAGTAATTCGAGGTTTCCTTTAAAATCCCATTTTCAATTCAGTTAATGGACTGTAAAAAAAAAAAATACCATAGTCAATGTTTATGGATTTTTCGTGTTTTCTAGCGAATTCAAATCAAAAGCATGCGTACGATTTAAACTGAACGATCACGCGTCAAATGTATATTTAATGAGAACTAAATTCATTACGTTAAAACTAAACGATTTATTAACGTGGATGTAAATGCCTAAGCAAATTAATTTCAAACGTAATGTCAAATGTCGTAAACTTACAAAAGACAATCTGTTAAGTACGAATAACAAATAAACTTAACCCCCGAATAATATATTACGCGTTAGATTGTATTAATAGGTGTCTTTTTTATTTCTTATATCCAAGTGGATTTACTCTTTCAAAAATAAAAGCAGAAGAGTCAAATACTATATTTTAGGCTGGTAAAAAGATTAAAATTTATTTAAATTCAAATAGTCCATATATTGTTTATGAAAAAAAAAAATCAATAAATATAGCAAGCCATGGATGCGATAGATGTCGATTCAAGAAAGTAATTTAAACAAAGATTTTTAAATATGTTTTTTTATTCTGAACTCGGACTCAATAATATATCATTGTATTCAAAGAACGATTCTCAGCAACGCTATACTAGTTTATAATAATAATAATAATAATAATAATAAACAATTAAATAATATATTCAGTCTTGTGTTTTTTATATTTTATACAATTCATGAATATGGAAGCCGGTTTTAAAAAATAATGATAATAATACGCGTAGATAATTTGTATTATTTTTTTGTTTATTGTCGATATTATAATATTAATTTAGTGCAACATTATTTGGTAAATAAATAAAATGAATTCGGTGTTTAATTTTAAACGGCTCATCGGGTATGCAATTTCGCTACACGGACGCGTCCCTATTTTCTTGTTTCTTAAAAAAAAGAACGCATTGTATTTTAAAATATACGCATTGATCATTTGACATTTTCTGAAAATATATAAAACGCATTACTTAAATGTCATTCTGCTTAAAAAGAAACATTAATAATAATTTGTTTAACACAAATCTAACGGAATGTATGTTACATATTGTTAAGGCGGCGGTAAACCAATACGTAAAGAAGACTTTTTTTATTTACGTGATGAAATGAATAGATTTAGAGTTCAATGGGAAAATCAGAGTAAAAAAAATAAAATAAATAACACTATTATATAAATATTTCGGGGTTCGGGGATGGTGAATATCGTATATTATGTAATATATATATACGTGAATCGTAAATCACTGACGCTTTACAAAACATTCATTGACTAGCACCAGTGATCTTCTGTGATGTAATACGCAAACCGTATATAAAAGAAATATTCGGTTTAAGTAATATTATAGGGTGTGTGTACGAATCTCGCGTCTTGTGTCTGGACACATTATTCATAATGCTTTAAAATGTTATTTATTAGTTCGAAAAAATATAATATGTACAGAGTGTATTTCGTTATAGTGCATTAACATTCGTGTATGCGCGTGGGTTATGTACGTTCACCTCGAGATTTATATTTTATGGCCTATCGGTTATACAAGTATATATCACACAAATAATAAAAAATAAAATATTGTATTATAAATAATACACAAATGTTTATTATATATTTTCGAAATCGATTTATCTATTTTTTTTTTTTTTTTAATTTTGCACTAGGAATACAAAAATGATATACAATATTTTTGGTGTCATAAAACGTGTATTTAGGTTTATTATTTAAATACCTATTCGTGTTATTTATATACGTTACTTATAATTGTTTTTTTACTTTTAAGTAAAGGGAGACCGAGCCTTATTCGATTTACTTCATACAATTTTCTTTTTATGATTCTGCGAAATTCAAATGTATGCAACTTGTTTTTCAGTCGTTCGTCTCTGTAATATTATGGTCTTCACAACAGCCAACTCGCAATCGAACTATTCCAATTAGGGAACTCACACAGAAAACTCTCTAAACTTTTTTAAATTCTGAGGCCTGGGATAATCAATTTCTCGTCTTCAAAAACTCAAACGATTTCATCGATATACTTAGAACTGGAATACATTTAAATATCACAGAATTTAATTGTTCATAATTATTTGTGGCCAATAAAAATAATAATTGTATTTTCAAAACTTAATAATGTAAAATACATGAAATTTCGTCAATGTTTTGTTCTAGCATTATACAAAAATCGAATTTAAAACTTTTTAATCATAAATTTTAGGAGTGAAATCTTAAAAAAGTACTATAAATTTTATTATACTATGTTCTAAACAATTTTTTAACGTTTAATAACCATTGACATTTTTTTTAAATATTTAATTTCAAATTTTGGGTGAAAATGATAATGTGCATGATTGTTATTATTTTTTCTTCGAGCATTGAACTTATCTCTTAATAATGTTTTATTTGTTTACAGAAATTGCTAATTCTATCTTAAGAAAAGATTTTATTTATTTTTTTAATTTCCAATAATTGAATCCATATATTACCTATATATATATTCTTTCATTATAAATGTGTTTTTTATACGTATTATAATATTATTTCAATTAAACATGTCTATACAAATCGGTAATGAAAATCATGCTGAAATATTTGTGGCATAACGCAACAATCACAGTAACGGTTCGTTTATCAATTTTCGTTCGCAATCGCCAGTTCTAGAAACAAATAAAACATATTTGTAAATGCATCCTATTGCAAAATACAATTAACTTCTGCTTGGTTATCGAAAACAAAATAATAATTTATACAGTTTACGCATCGATACAAATCGCAAATTAAATATTTGTTTTTGTCTGCGCGTATGTTGAATTCGTAACGGCCTCTTTTTATAAGGCCTGTTTATTTTTTAAATGTTTTTATTCCTATTTAAAAAAAAAATGCGCTTTAAATAGTTTGTTTAACATAAAACGGCGGAATGGGCCAGCGAAAAACGAGACATTTTTCCGATGGACTCGCTGCTCCGTGCTCTTATGTTATTTTTAAAATATCATGGAGTAATCGTAGATTATTGGATAATAATTATAAATCATAATTTATTATTATTTTCAAAAGGCAATCCGCTCAGACCGTAGTGGCGTTTTTTTTACATTTCTATTCGGAAAGGATTCTTGAAAGCAATTTTACTTTATTTTTTACCTGAACGCCACCGTTAAGTCGGAAACAGACTAACACATGAGCTCACGTGCTATCATCACGGTATCTGACGTCACAATGGAAAAATGTGCAATGTCATTGTTGTTGAATTGATTTAGAACCACATTGAAGTCACCGTACACACATCGCCGACACATTATGCGTGACAATAAGTTAGACGTTTCTGTAAATGTACGTTATTTGACGAAAATGGAATAGAAAAAGTGAGAGAATCGAATATTCTGTTTGTGTATATCGCATAATTTTAAACAAACCAAAAAAAAAATTGTAATTAAGTATTTGGTCATTCAAAAATATACGTGAAAATGAATCGAACCGTTTCGTGATTTCGACAAAATTCGCGCGATTCTTCCTTCATTTTTTTTTTCTACTAATTTCATGAGCTCGCGTTCTTATCAATTTTTTCCTTCGTTAAAAAAATGCAAAAACGTGCATACATTATATGTTGATAAAGTATTAAATTTAAATCAATCTCTATTATAATATCATTATTCTCCTTCTTCTTCTCCTTCGCCCTTTCTCCCAACTATTTGTGGTCGGCCACCCTGGTCCTCAGCTCCCATTTGACTCTATCTCTTGCATCCTTTTCACACACACCAGCGATTTCCATATCTCTCTCAACCACCTCAAACCACCTCTTTTTCCGTCGCCCTTTCCCCTCTTACCCTCCACATTCATGTTCTTAACTATTTCAACTGCCTCATCCTCCTCTCTTCTTAAAACATGCCCTAACCATCTCAATCTATTCTCCCGCAGTTTGTTCACTATTGAAGCCACTCCTATACTACCTCTTATATATTCATTTCTTATTCTGTCTTCTCTATAGTAACTCCACTCATCCACCTCAACATTCTCATCTCTGCAACACTCATTTTTTGCTCCATTTTTCCACCTATTGCCCAACGTTCTGATTCATACATCATTGCCGGCCTAACAACTGCCTAACAACTTAAATATAATATCATTATTCAAACGAATAAATTATAAATTTAATCTAGATTATAGGTAGGATAACACGTTATTTTAGTTTAATTCATTAGGTATTCGCTGATTGAAAATGAAATTGTTTACTAGCTGTCAATGTCGGGAGAAAGTACATTTATATTTTCTCGGACGCACCATTAATTTAAGTTTCAGAAAACACATTATATAGATACACCGGTCAACAATCCACTGTGGTAGGAAAATCGATTTTTTTTTTTTATAAACATAATATAATTGTATAAATCATAAGATATTTATTTTAACTACTCGCCTATTATTAGGTTTCGGTAAATCGACGTAGTTTATAAAAACCACTTTTATTTGAATCTCAATACAATCAGTCGAGGCTCACACAAAATTCCTTTTTTTTTCCAATGCTTAATTCATATTTTAATCATTGCTTGTTAAATAATAATAACAACACGACGCATTTGTGTATAACAACGAGACGGTTGAAGTGCTGTGTCCAGAGTCCAGACGAAAATTAATTGTATTTATTTAACTTTAGAACACGGGTTTCAAGATGAGAACGACGGTTTTAATTCAGACTAAAAGCTATTCGAGCGAAATGTGTACTTAATAATAATCAATAATATATCTTACTTAATTTAATAAAAGCACGTCTGCGCGTCACCATCGACGTTTACACTGCGCGGCACTCCGGGACAGACGCGAATTCAGGAACAGCCGCGCGCTGCGGGTCATCGAGTTACGCGCATACATTATCATTTTTCGTCGTTTATTAATATTAATTTATAAATTTAAGCGATTATTTAATACATATTTCAAATAAAGCTTGAATAATTTCGTAAATTAATCGAGTCGTTATAAAAAATAAAAAAACAAAAGAAAAAGGATAAAAAAAATGTTTTTTTTTTAATCCCTCGGGACGTTTTTGCAAAACAATATTTTCCCGCGAACACTCCGTTCATCGAATAAATTATTATAGACGGTTTGTTTTTATAAATTTTTTTTTTTTTTTTTTGTCACTTTACGGAAGACGAAAACTAAGACGAATCGGGGAAAAAAAATGTTTTAATTATCTTGCGTCGCGATAATGTCGATGGAACGCGCTATAATGTATACAATATTGTTTTTGTATACTCGGTGGGATGGTATAAGTGTCAGCGTCAGGCGCGGTCTTATATAATTTCGGGCGACAAACTCTTTTATAGTTCTATAACCTCGCGCGTATCCTACGGTTAAGGGAGGACATATTTAAATAAATATATATAAACATACAGGACGATAGGATGGCGCGCCAATACCAACACTAAGGGAAGTCTTCAGAATACAGTAATACTGCGCTTATTCAAATTACTTTTTAAGTATTCAGAAATCATTTTTTCGAAATTATATTCAATACAGTATTTCAAATACTTTTTAAAAGTATTCTGAATACAGTATTCCGGATGATTTTCAAAGCTCAAATAGTACCTACATAAAAATAATAACTCATTACTTAAATGTAAAAAGTAATTGTTCTGAAAAAAAAAAAAACGAATAACGACTAGCAGCAGTAAGTATTTAAAATAACATCAATTATTTCATTAAAAAATCTGGCTACATTCGGTGTGTCATCCTAGCCTTCCTTATTCAAATAATAATCAAATATATTCGATTACATTAAGTTGTATTCTCTATAACTAATGGTATTATTAATTTATTTATTAGTTATTGTATTTGCGTTAATTTATTAAAACAGAATTTAAAAGATAACCCCCTCCCAAAAAAGAAATACTAATAAACGTTGATGACTGTTTATATTCGATTAAATTATAATTGAATTACTGTATTTGATTACCGTATTACCGAAAAGTATTATAAAAAAAAAAAAAAATTATTTTGAATATAGGTACCGTTTGTGAAGTATTCAAAATATTTAGGGAACACTATAGTGTCATGAAATATTTGAATACAAAAATTTTGAATAATATTTTTCGAAATATTCGGAATATGCATATTCCAAATACTTTTTAAAAGTGCTGTACCCAAGACTAGCTATCAACACGTTATTTTTTTTTTTTAGTTTTCAACCCTGAGGTTGGTTTTGCAGTTTTCCATAGGTTCTCCACCCATCCCTGTCACCAGCTAGTCTCTTCAGTTCTTTGTAATTGGTTAGACCTGCATCGGATATCAACTTTTTGATGTAAGATGTTCTTGGTCGTCCTCTATCTCTTTTGCCATCTATCTTCCCTTCTAGTATAGTAGAACACGTTATACGGTAGGACATATTGAAGCGAAGCTTTTATACGCTCGTTGTGCAGGGTAGTGAACTGAGAAAAACCGAGGACCAAAAAATCGACATGTAACGCTCTCCCGTGACAGTGCACACTGCACTCGGTGTGTGAACGTTACCTAAAATAACAGGTTTTGATACAACATATTTTTTGGAATTTCCCGAAAATAATCTAAATATAGATACCAATAACGTTCTCGTATACGGGAACCACTCGTTCGTTGTCGTATACGAGAACGAAAAACAAAATACGAGAATACTGCGCATGCGCACTCCAACGGCCATGTGATTTTCTCGTATACAAGAAACAATACCACGTACAAATTTGAACGGATTGTGCTTGCTTGA
This sequence comes from Slavum lentiscoides, assembly GCA_032441835.1. Lineage (NCBI taxonomy): Eukaryota > Metazoa > Arthropoda > Insecta > Hemiptera > Aphididae > Slavum > Slavum lentiscoides. The sequence goes on along the minus strand of CM063718.1, from coordinate 4,607,420 downwards.
CAGAAGAATTGCCACTGTTAGATAGGCGGCTGAAGAAATACGAATTTCATACGGCTAAGCGATTTTTACGAATGTTGCGGTCGCGAAACGAGTGACAGCATAATTTGTTCCGAATACCTACACTGAATTCTGCAACAAAAACGACACGTTGCGTAGGTAGCCGCCGCTGAAGAACAATAATATATTGCTTGATGACGTCGTCGATGAAACGTGGTTAGGCAAACGCGATGGCCGCGCGGTATCGAAACGAAGGCTCAATCGTCTCGGTGGAAGTTTCTCGAAGTGCCAACCGAGACCCAAACGGGGCGCGTAGAGTCCGGTCAAACGTGAACAAGGGGTGCTTTTAACCGGTTATTATTCTTTTCCGATTGGAACGGAACAGTGCATTACGAATTTTTTACCGACTGGTCGTACGGCACAGTAATAGGAGTACCTACTAATACCTACAAGTCTTACGCGGTTAGGTTAGGTTAGGAGAGGAAAGTGTATTATACGCTGGTCGGTCGGTCGTCCGCCGATTTACGCGCGACAACCGACGACGATCTCCCGTTTTCGGACGCGTTATACAAACGTTAAACGTATTATTATTATTATCGTTGTATTATAGTTATAGCCAGTGGCGTCATTTCCGTTTTCGAAAGGGAGAGGCAAAAGGTTTAACCGGCCCGTTTAACTATTTTCCACTTACATTTAACTCAATACGATTTCTGTTTTACATAATTTTGATATTTTCGTTATCACGGGCACGAATCGCCCGATATTTTTTATTATTTATTTTGGGGGAGGAAATTCATTACTTTGTCAGCTATATGAAACTTATCATAAAAAAATATATATATAGTACATATTATTATGAGATTCAAGTTTTGAAGTTTCCCTTGTCGTGACATTAAACATGTTACTAGTAATATGACGTTTTGTGACCAGTTCTGAGCGTCTTGTTTTTAGTTTCTTCCTATCTTTCTCGCCGCCTTGGTCACACAACCTTTAGCTACAGATTTGGTTAGAATAACTATTATTTAACGTCATCTCGGCACAAATCATGTCGGCCCACTGTGAACAAGGGAGGGGGGGGGCAAACGCCCACCCTGCCCCCCACTAAATGACGCCACTGGTTATAGCAGACCGCTGCGCCGCGCGTTACCGGAAAGTTACGGACAGGCTTTACGTGGGAGAGGTGGGGGGTGGGGGGTGTTTCGTGCGCGTTGTTTATTATTTCCACGTGATGCGTGAAACGAGGTCGGCGACGGCGGCGGTTTAATAATTGAGTTATGTTGTTGTAGTATGTACAGACGTAGACGTATATAACCGATGAATATGTTAATCAAATTATATATTATTTCGGTGTACGATATTTTTCGTATATATATATATATATATATATATATGTACACGAGTAAGTACGCTGTAGAGAGAACGAGAAAACTTTTATGCGTCGACGACGTCAATTCGAATTTTACAGCCGGACTCGGAGCTGACGCGAGGTGTGCGCGGAAGATTCGGTCCGCGTTTTTGACGTTTTTCCCATCGCCGCCGGAAGACGATTACAACGCGCGCCTTTAGTTCGCCGCGCCGGCGACGGTGGCGCTGTGTGTCGTCGCGATGACGTTATCGTTATTATTAGGGCCGATATTTATACGCTTTTGCGTATTGTTATTTTGGTTGGTCAAAAAAACAGCTAGTTTAACCAAAATGACGTGTTTCATGACCTAACGATTCTATAAACAAACTTTTATTTTGCATATTTTAATGCGTATTTTGCCATTTTTGAATTTTTAGGACATATTTTAGGATTTTGTACGTTTTAAAGTCATTTTCAGCTAAAAAAAAAAAAAATCGGTAATTACAAAATAATTTCTTAAAACGTATAATTTTTATAATTATCAACAGGCGAATTGATAACTTTATTACCAATGTTTTAGATAAAATATTGTTAATTTGGCTGTTATGGTTTTTCAATTTATTAATAATACGAGATATGACAAATAATGCAATCTATACATTTTACAGTTTATTTCATGGATCGTGAAACAATGCCATTCAATAAATCAAATAAAAATAAATATTTAAATTCAACATATTGAAAATTTTAAATAATATTATTATAAAAAATGTAAAATATTTTTGTTGAGATTAACTGTAATAACTAAAAATAGTAATAAAATACAATTTTCGAATTTTCTTCGATTTTTAAAAATTTGTTTTTTTTTTTTAGAGCATACCTGTATTTTAAAGGCATATTTTGGTAATTTTTAGCGCATAAGTAGCGCATAGGTTTTTAAGGCATATAAATATCTGCCCTAATCATTATTATTATTATTATTATTATTATTTTATTGCGCACGGCCCGCCCGTCTCGCACCGATCGAGGCACCGCCGACAGTGCCATGCAGTGCCGGTGTAACAGGCGATTATTACCCCCCCGTTAAAAACAACCTAGGATATATTATTTATACTCCCAGCAAATATGTCCTAGTATACATTTACTTAGATAAGGGGGTAAAAATATCCTACATTTTTTTATACTCCCGGTAAATTTAACCTCGGTAAAATATCAAGACGTCTGGAGAGTAAAATTATACTACTAGGTTATATATTAGTTTTACTCCCCGGTGAAATTATTCCTACTTCAAAACGTATACATTTTAGGATCTATAGACATTATCCAAGTTTCTTACAATTTCAACACGCATTTTTTAAGTCTTATTATTGATATATTTAGAATATTCTCTATGTAATTAGTTCACTTTTATTTTTTTCCTCTGTTTTTGTATTTTTTCTTTTTGCTTGATACCTGATAATGACTTTTTATGGAAACCGGTAGTGAATAAACACACTTATTACAACATCTTTTATATTTTGTCTTTATTTTATGTAATACTCTTTGGATTTATTATATATATATATATATAAATTTAAGGAGAAAATTATTTATTTATTTTTTAATTAAAAAATAATTTTTGTAACATTTAAGTTTTCTTTATTATCAATACATTTAAAAAATGGGATTGAATTTTTTTTAATTCTAGTGGATTATTTTGTAAGAATTATTATTATTAATACATTTTTAAAATTGCAAATGTTAATATCTAGAATAAGAGGTTTATGAGGTCTTCGAAATGGGGAAAAAGTATAAAATATCAAGACTTAAAATTGTTCGGTTGCGATGTTTTCTAATATTACAATACCGAATCTCTGAAATGTTAAAATAAATACACACAATAAACTATCTGAGACGGTTGTAATTATTATTATTGAATTTAGAATTTTATCAAAATAAACGAAATACGTTTTGTTCGAAACGAGGTCACTAGTTGTAAATATATTTTGTTGAATAATTTTGTTTAAATAAGTATTACCATAACAGTGTTAACAAATTTGAATATAACTAAAAAATATTTTATTCTTTATTTTGCAACCAACGAAAATGTTATGCCCTCTAAGTATAATTTAATTATATAAATATGTATGTTCGATTTCGAATACTTCGTTGCTAGTGTAGGGTTTCCAAAAAAAAATAATAATAATAATAATAATAATAAAAAAACGTTAATTTTTAACTACATAATACATTAAAATATTACGTTGAAGTGAAATGTCAATGAACTTACCGATAATTATTTTGAATTAATATTGTTTATTTTATTCTCATAATATATTCTTAATTATGCGTCATTAATCTAAAATGTCAAGTGTATAATTTTTAATTACCAGCTCGATCGTATTATTGCTGTATGTAGTTACTATACGCCATTACGGTATTGTGTACGATTTCCACGGGACACACGGCCGTATTGTTTTCTCCTGTATTCCATTAGCATAATACGTTTTGCACTCGTAGTCCCGTAATCCGAATTATATACTAAATACCTCCCCTCCGGCGGCTATTTTAAGTCTTACATCAGCTGGAATGAACTGAGGAGGAGCACTCAAACATTTAAACACTTCATAGTTTACAACAAGTTACCGGAATCAAATTTTAAACGGTACTTTTCGGTAGTTTAGTTATGTGTATATATACTCGTATGGCGTATTCAAATGTTTACGGCGATGTCCGCGTAATCCGACAGAGTCGTTAACAAGACGATGAATTTAAAATACAGAATCATATATGAAACAAACTAGCTCTCATAATCGATATTTAAATCAAATACCTACTCTTGAGAAGCACTTAAAATAATATACACCGCATAAAATACACTTGCACTCGGAACGTGAATAATATTTACAATACGGGCAAATAACATTTATAAACTAAACCTTCAAAATTCGATGAAATCGATTTATAATTAAAACAAAAATCAGCATATATTTTTATCTTAGGCGCCTGATATTGTGAGGAGAGAGAAAAACGAGGCAGTAAACGAGATAACTGGAATGCGATTGAAAAAAGGACAGAGTAAGGGCTGAAAAACGGCTGGCACGAAGACAGAAGTTATAGAAGAACGTGTGAAAACAGAAGATTTATATAAACCTACTTATATATATATATATATATATATATATATATATATATATATATTTATTTATTTTCTTAAGATTAAATTTAGAAAAAAATATTTATAAGCACAAAATGAGAAAATGAGAATTATACGTGCGTCAGACAAATCACCAGAATACGAGTTATAGAATGCAATTTAAAATAAACTTGGGCATGAAAAATTATTGAACCAAACAATAAACTTAAGGGATAGACTACTGAATAATTTATGGACTCATTAATAGTGCCCTAATGACTTACACGTATTGTTACTTACATTCTGTGAACTTTACAGATGGTCAACGTTTTATTTGTCACTCACAAATCAAGAGACTTAAAAAACAACATCGGTCATTTCCATTTGTGCACATCCGTTCACTGTATTTACAATTTTTTTTATCGGCTTTAGATATTATGAAACATCTAAGTATATTTACATTTATTGAGATAATATACCTTAATGAATCACGCGTTGTTGTTAACTATGGCGTATTCAGAAAATTTTTTCGTTTAAAAGACGGTGAAGTTTACAGAAAAAACGAACGAAATGTAGTTTAAATTGTCAATTACATACGGATTAACTGATGTTATAATTTATTTATTTTTTCACAGCAAGGGACTAGCCCCGAAAAAAGAAAATATCACAGTAACCCATACATATTTTACGGGTTTACTATTACTGTGTAATGTAAATAGGAAAACCTGGTTAAGTATTGAAGAAGAGGTCGTTATTCGCATTTAATGAAACAATAGCCAATATAGGGAATTGCTACGTACAAGTAATTTTTGAAACAATGGAAAAGTTGCAGTAGAGCGAGTGTGGCGCGACAGAACTCTAAAGTTTTCATGTGGAAAGAAGTTAAGGATAATCTATTTTACCGGAAAGGAGATTTCAAAGAAAGTAGATGCTCATTGTTTGCTCATATGGAATGTTGAGTCTATATTAAGTATTATGGAAAAAAATTGTCTGTAGCTGCTCAATTATAGAGTACTCGCTAGCGACGAATGGCCACAGCCCTACTCCAGGACTGATCGCAAAAGAGAACAGTAGAGCACTTTTAATGGAAACACCAAGTGGAATTCTTGAAAGGCACGCAGAATTAAGTCAAGGACTTTGAGTTCTTTGCAATAAACTTCGACGATGTGTTTGTTTGAAAATAACGAACGGCTTAGCATAAACCTAAGTCACGAACGGAATCACCTGCGGAGATAATTTGGATATTATTTATGGGGCGAGGGAAAAAATTAACCGGTTTTTACACGAAAACAACATAACACTACACTTAGAAATTATTTGGGAACGCGTGTCCAAGAACTCGCCACAGTTTTGTTTTTTTTTACAATTTTAAATGTATATTCATTATCGTTTGATGTATGAGCTAGTTGATCTATGACATAATCGAATTTCACAATCTGATTTCACGATGAATATGTATTGCTTTTAAAAGTATACGCATTGAATTATCAATTATGATAACAAAAAATAGGCTATTAAATACTACTAATGTAAAATGATAAGTTGTCCGTTAAAATAAGGTAACTTATACGGAAGTACACTTTCAGAAACTGTATCATAAGTAAATTGGAAACAAATATTTGAAAAGGTCTGACAGATCGTACGTCGGTAATTATGGGTTTTAAGGCTAAATCTTTTAAAAGGTTTTGCCCGAAAGAATTGCCGAAATATGTTTTTAACTGACGTAGTGCGTGGAAAATTAACGTTCTCCCGTCGCACTACAGCAGAAGCGTTATAGAAATATTATAAGAAATTTAAAAAATAAGTATACCCATTGGATAAACATTAAAATTTGAACAGAACTATAATAGCATAATTTATCGCGAGTGACGAATCGTACCGCAAGTTCAGTTCTCCATTTAAAATATGATCATCTACATTTTAGTCAGTTCACAATTATTATTATTTCTTGATATATACTCGTTTTATCGAGTGTATTGTGACGAATATTTTTTTCTTAGCGCAAAATTTAATTGAAATTACTCAAAACTACGCTACACAGATGATAAGGACCTACCCGTTTATTTTTTTTTTTCAAAATGTTATCGAAAAATATAAGAAAATTGAAAATCTGAAAATATCGTAGTGTCTGCAATATTACCGTGTTGGCGATTACTTTGACGTAACAAAATAATATTGTATCAAACTTTTTGCAAATAATTTCTATAGAACAATACATAATATTGTTGAAGCTCTTCACCGACAGTTCCCCGAATATCTTGAATATTCTTTCAGACGCTGCGTTCAGTGTCTTACGCGCAGTTTCCAAGTCAAATTATAATATTTTAATTAACGTACACTTTCTGGAAGAACGGAAAACTTACTAATCTATTCATAGCTTTTCTTTTATCGATAAATACGTAAATTATTATTTTAATCAATTTTTTTTTTTTCGTTTTCAAACCAACAATAACAAACTTTACTCTGGGAACAGTGACTGTTTTTCAACATTGTTGTCGTTAATTAATACGTTTTTCTTTGACAGATGAACACTGCAAGCTTTACCCATAATTCTTTATCGATTTGTACGAGAACGTACGATCATAATCGAAACGGATTATGCACGGAAATCCGTGCGAAAGGCGTAACACGAAGCGGGTATATTTCTCGTTTAGAACCGCCGCTGTTGTATTTAATAAATTAATCCGACGTGAGTTCTACTGTTAAACTTAGGTACGCCGATATACTGTCTGGGACCGAGCGCGATACCTTTCCTCTGTGCAGTATCCCTATATTTTATACGTATATAATATCATACATTCATATCTGTTAAATGTTAGTATACGTATACGGTTTATTACGTTGCAACGAAATAGCGTCTTATGGTGTAAAGTATATGATATCGCGGTTACTGGTTCAATAAACGTTGGCCCGCAGCGAACAAAATATTATCATATCGAGTACCTAAGTATCTAACCAGAAGTTAATTCCATTTATATTTGTTTTCGTTTTATACGTATAGAAGCGACGACGACTGGCGCGATATTATTCGCCAGTGTTTCAGTGATTTTCACGCGTCAATAGTCGTATTTTTTGCGAGCGAAACGCGAACTTTACAAACGGAAAACCGTTTTCCCGTCCGTTTCCGTTTCACCAAACACAAGTACAATTCAATTATCCAAACAGCCTTATTTCGCGCGAGCTTTATTATCCGTTGTTGCATACACACAGACACGCACAGGCCGCGCGGATGTTCGTTCGTTCGATTTAAACGCGTCCCGGAAACGTTTTGGCCTCTAAATCGGGTATTATTATGTTTTACACTCCCGTTCCCGGCACCGCCGATCGAAACTCGATCATAAAAAAGGATATCGACCGACGGGCAGGACGTAAGCGTACGGGGCGGCCGTTTTACTACGAAACACGTTTTCGCGTCTCGGAAAAACTTTAACCCGTTTACATTCTAAGACCTCGATCAGTGGCGCCTAACCTACATTATACGCGAACTTAATTGAGTACAAAAAAATACCTACGCGACAATATTGTTCAAACTACAAAAAAAAAAAAAAAATGTGTGTTGATTTTTCGACATTTATAACGCATTATAAAACAAAGAAATTACTTATGAAAATTTATTTACGTTAAATTTTCCTTATACTTTAAAAACAGATTGTTACAAAATTACGCACTATTACAAAAGTAACGTCATTACAGCAATACGTTTATTTCCGTCACTGCATTAATACCCACAACGAATGTTATACTACAATAATGTTTCCGACGCGGCAGATTAAATAAAATTATTTGAGGCAGTAATCCCTCGAAAAATATTTTACCTCCGTTTATAGTATCGTACCTATACTATCATACTACAGTAAACAACAATAATAAATAACGACTTGAAATATATTACCAGGTAAAATGGAAGGGTCTAGGAAAAGAACAAGAACGGTCAATTTCTTTTTTTTTTTTTTTCTAACTATTTCTAATGGTCTCGGCGAGTACTATCGATTGATAATAATACCAAAGTGCTAAACCAGTGAAATTCGAGGTTGAAAATATCGTATACCTATATAGGGCAGAATATTCTACAGGAGACAAGGAAAGTCATAAAAATCCACCATATATTGCCCGTGGTTACGTGTCATAAACAGCAATCAAAGCCGCTACAAAAAGATTATGATTTTTAAAGTAGATAAAAACATATTTTTATACTAAAAACACGTATTTTTTTTTTATCTTCTAAAAATGTTTTTTTCTTACAGTGTTTGTTCAAAAAAAAATTTTTTTTTTACTCAAAATAATGTTGTATTTTTAAGCTCCGTATAATTTGTACAACGTTGAATAATTTAACCAGATTGGAAAGAAAAATAAAAAGAATTTGAGAAAGAAAAATGTTTTTTTTTTTTCAATGGAAATTATGACATTCCTTGCTTTATTCTTGTAAAATTGGGAGTTCAGTTGAAAAAATATATAAACAAAAAAGGAAGACAAATATATTTTTTTTTTTATACTTCTTTAGTAGGTATTTTCAATGAATATAGATGGATCTGAAAAACAACAATGGTTACACAGAATTTCATTCTATACATTTTTGACTTTAAAATCTAATTTTCTTGAAGTGAAAAATTTGTTTCTATCCTAGCTCTTACCCTTGGCCCTTTTTCCTATTCTATCATTTTTCTCACTCTATATTGAACTAATAAAATATCATGAGTGCCTCTATGAAAGCGGAGTATTAGCGCATAAAACGCATCCGATTAAACCGCAATTATATACTGTTATTTCAATTGCACTGTTCTTCCCAACCACTACTCATGTAAATTTACGGGCGGCCGATCAAATGACCAAACACAATATTATTATTATTATTACATTCATCTGTTTTGATAATCAAAATTATTTTTATCTGTTTACGTGAAATGTATTATTGTTATTGTTATTACTATTATTATTATTATGTAAGTGGCCAACGGTATCATTTTTGTGTTAATACCGCGTCGTGTATAATATGTTACAATTATTGTGTTCGCAATATTCGTGTTCGTCGAATGCGCGTCGTTTCAAAATATTTTCGTAGCGATTTTTACGAAAGCTGTTTTTTCAACCTCCACTTGGCCATAAATAAAAATCAAGTGAACATATAAAAAAATTATTTTATTACTTAAGTTTTGTACACTTATTGTTATTTTTCGACATACCTAATCACCTTGACGATTGAGGCATTTGTCGTACCTGTGGACCAGCTTTCCAATACCCTCTTCACAAAATGTTGCCGCCAATGAATTTAAATGAGTCTTGACGTTGTCTTGAAGCTCCTCGTTAGTTTGGAAGCACTGGCCTCCTAGCCACTTCATCAGTTCGGGGAAGAGATGGAAGTCACTCGGCGCTAGGTCGGGACTGTATGGCGGGTGAGCGAAAATGTCCCATTGATATTGCTCAAGGAGCCGTTGAGTTGCACCAGTAGCCCCTCCATCATGCACATCAGTTCGGTTGTCTTTAAATTTTCGACACCATTCACGCACAACACTACAACTCATAAAGTTCTCACCATAAACTCGGCTTATTGTTCTATAAATTTCTGCTGCACTATCCTCTTCTGCTTGCAGGAAACGAATAACGCTCCGCAATTCGCACTTGGCGGGAGAATTAATTAAAGCGATCATTTCATGTCACTAAAACTTAGCACAACCTGACGTCTCGAACTTGGCAATGATAGAGCTTACGGTGCAGAAGTTGCTTAATCGCCTACTATGCACATCACCTGTTTATTATACCTATCAGGTGCTTATCTGGTGTGACCGGAGGTTGAAAAAAAAACGTACCTCGTAATTTAGTGCTATACTCACACGGCTCAAATAGCCAAGTTTTTTATTATATTCACGTCACGCTTACCTAATGTTACCGTTTGTTGTGTGTTCGTCGTTTTGTGTAATACTGTATATAGGTTTAGGTAAGCCGATCCTGAACTCTGATCTGAAAAGCTAACCTGCGCGTTCGTGAATTCCACAGCGAGATATTTTATTTATTATATAATTCAATATAAATAGTCTCTAATAACCGATTTTATTAATATCGGCACTAAATGTCAACAAAATTTTAAAAAGCTCTAACAGCCAGAATTTGCATATTTTTATTTTGTATTTATTTTGATTATTAGAGACAAAAAGGCCATAATTTTATTACGTTTTTGTACATCTGCATCTGCGTGCCAATTTTTTCTGCATTTTATTTGTGTTGCTGCGATTTCTATTTTTTTTTCTCTTCGTACCCCGTAGTTAATTGAAAAGCATTTGGTTTTTTTTTTGTGTGTGTGTCCGGACGTGAGTATAATATTACTTTACACTCCCAGGCCGTACACTGAGGGTTACAATTTCCAAGTACTCCCTAGTACACACAAAATTGCATCTATGACAACAACGATTAAATAAAAAATAATGTAGAACCTAATTGCGTTGTTGTGTTCTTTAATCTTATTAAATATTAGGGCTTTTTGAGTACTGAGAAATACTTTAAGCTTTAGTAAGTATTGTTAGGTTAAATGAATTCATTATGACAATGAACATATGATATCGATTTGTTAATATTATAATTTTTATTATCTTGAAAAAATGTTTAAAAAAATTCACAAAATAAATATGGTTTATAATTTTGTAATTGTATACAATTCATATAATTTTCTTTGTATTACAAATACAATATAGTGTTAACAATTTTTTTTTAAACAAATAATTGAAATATACGATAGTATGTACAGGAATAAATATTTATAATAATAATATATATGTATATGCATTAATAACTAGATATTTCTCGTAGCGTAAAATTTCCTCGTGGAAGCATTTGAACAACAGTCATTAAATGTATCCCATCTGTCAACCTTGTTAAGTTCATTAAGGAATCAACCTTAATGTGTCCTTATCAATGTCCTTAAAACCATTTTTACCAAGAACTATTATTATTCATATAATATTAAAAGTAGCATTCGGTTTTTAAGAAGTTATTATAGAATTATTCAAGTATCTTTTATCACAATGTATTAGGTTGTATGTGTACATGTTTTACTAAAAAGATAAGAATTTAAAAAAACAAGAGGATCCCATCTGGAGATCTTATATATCTCTTTAATATACTCCGTGGAGTCAAACATATGTAAGGTCCCTGGTGTTCCTTGAGCAGGCTTTACTTAAACTCCCATTGGGGGCTCCCTGGGCCCTATCTAGGAAACCCTTTTCGTGTTAGTGTTTATACCTATAAACCTAAATCTTGCAAATATTTCAATTAACCTGGCATTTGTTGAGTTTTTAATAAAGCATATAACTGCATTTCAACGTTATAATTAACGTAGAACTGCAATAAAATATTAAATTATTTTTGATAGTAAAATTGAACGGGTCTTCAATGAAAAATATTTTATTATCTGCTTGAAATGTTTTAATTTATTTTGGTACAAAGAGATTTTGTAAAAAAAATAATTGTTATCTCGTGTGTTAATTTTAGAAATCATATTGATATTATATATGTAGTGAATTTCGATTCTATTGTAAAGTTGGCCTACAAACCTTTGTCCCTTACGTTAGACTGGCATGATTAATGGTTAACTAGAGGTCCACTACAACTATACTATATACGAGTTTCGTAAACTAGGTGTACTACACTAAGTAATCAAAAAAAAAACATGTACATAGTAATAATTTCTTTGTGTATAATTTAATGTTATTTTTGACGTTACATATAATTATAACAATATATATCAATATAACGGCGTGATATGAAGAATAATATAATACTTTTATCTGATATATAACATCAAATATAGTTATTATATTTATCAATTTCAATTTTCAAATTGTATCCACACATATTAGGAATTGAATGCATTATATCCAACATCAACAGTTGCCGTGTGTTGAAATTTTTAATTATACAATCTACAGTGCAGACTCTACACCAACAGCATTTCATGCTTAATGAAACTGTTAATTATAATATTTATTGTGTTTTATTATTATTTTAAATGTACATTTTATATTAGAACTAATTGAAATTGCACAATGAAGTTAATATCCGTTTTTAAACTACATTTCATAAAATTATTATTTTCCAATGTATTGTCCTTATTTTATATCCATAATTTTTTATTAAATGACTACAATAAAAACGTAAAACCGTAATCGTAACTGGAGATATTTTCGAGGGCAGCGTATTTTAAGTTGGCCCGAGATGGCGAAATAGCGGCACCGTATGTTACTATATAAAACTGATTGTCATAAATAGATTTCACTTGTATTTCTGCTTATATTTGTTTTTTTTTTTTTGATTTTTTTTTCAATTCTAAATTTTTAAATATAAAAATAATGTACAAACTATAAATAATTTTGTAAAACCATTATTCTCCTGTGATAAGATTAAATAATATTGTGTCGTTTTGGTTTGAAGTACTGCCTATTCGTTGTGTTCGTATTACGGTGAAGTATTTATTTTTAAGAGCAATATACATTTGTTGCGATTTTGTTTTTGTTTGAACAATGTAGACAATGCATTATTAAATCAGTATAGTCGTGTTTTTCGTTTAACTATTCACAAAGCATTTTAATATTAACACTTCAAACAAGTATTTTCAACGTGTCAAACAAGGTCGATTTCACAAGAAATTACGTGTACGTAATTCGTATTTCAAAACTAGATTCATTTATAAATATTATAATAATATCTTTTATTAGTATACCTACGTCTACGTGTAATAATAACGGAACAAAAATTATTATCATAAAAATAAGTTTAAAACAAAAACTAATTTTACTTGAAATTTCGCTTCAAAACTAGTTTTTACAAACTCGCTTACCTTTTAAATAAAATACGTGTTATAACGTTAACGTTTTAATTTTGGAAATAATTACTACTACGTGTGGCGGGCGCTTTCAATTATTTCGCGTTTTAGATGTCGAAAGGAAATACAGCAGGCAACAACATAGATACACAAACAATAAAGAAAAAGCTCACATATCTACGTATTTAAAAGACGCGATTAAAATGTTTATCTTAACATTATAATATTGTGAATACAAAGGGAAAAAAATATGTTTTAATGATACGGGATTTAGAGTTTACTCAAAATTAAGTACGTGTATAATCTCAATATCAATAATATTTATAATTATATTAATTTAGCGTGAAGTGAAATCTTGTAAATGTGTAAATACGAGTTAATATGTACGGAAAAAGTAAGAAATTCAATGTTTTTTTTTTCTTATAAAATATACAATTATCATTATTTAAAAGGCTAAAACATTTTTAATCATGCAGTTCATTGTATCTTTTATCAAATTATTATTACAAGTTAAAAATGGTAGCGACCCGCGGGGTGTTGTGGATATCGCTTAAGTGAATTACTCGGATAAAGATTTTAGAGTATGCATTGTCTGAGACCAGAGTAGGTTTGTTTCAAAAATAAAATTATTATTATTATTAATTATATATATAATATTACAGATACACATATTTTCATCCAAACACTAAATTCTATTATTAGATAAAACTTACGGTTTTCAATTAATAATTAAAATAATTGGGGTACTGGGGGAATAGTGTGAAAATCTTCCTAATCATTGACCATTTTACGTTTCACACTATTTAATTAAATTATTTTCATTATTCCACATAATCAATCATTATAATATATAATCAGTCAAATTAACAATATTGAATATTTAAAAATATGTAAATATTAATAAATCGAATATTGTAGTTCGAATACTATATTTACTTTAAACACATTAGTAGAAAGCATCGAGCCAAGCATTACCAAAAAATAATGACAAATCATAATCATAAATAAAAATTTTAACAGATATTTATATGACTTTTTTTTATTTAAATTCTGAAACTTTACTAAAGCTTAGACATATAAAAACCAGTATTTAATATAAATGTCTGTCATAACCTTTTTTGTAAGTGTGTGAATTTTAAATATTGAAAAACTACAAAAAATTAATAATAAACATAGTTTTACTCCAAATCGTTTTTCAAATGCAATGATTTATCGTTGCTTTCAAATTTAGAATAATAATTATGACTCTAACAACACCCGACCACGTGATCTATTTATTTTCCGATATCCACAGCATTCATTACTTTTTTTTTTTTTAATTTAAAGTATTACATTATTCATATTACATATTTTGTTTTTAAAATAAAATATTTTAACTTACAATTTTTTTTTCCTATTATAGCATTTTTAGGGCGGACCTGCGTGTATATATTTAATAGGTTTTTGGTCCGTATAATATTCTATCTATAATAATAACTGATTGTATTATTTTACCACTACGTACTTATTAAATTTATTCAAGTCACCGAAACGGTTATCGGTTACTTAGCATATCACCGAAATAGTATATTAATAAATTAAAAGAACGCGATAGTATTCTCTCCGCATCTGACGACTGAATAAAGCTAAATAACATTACTTATTACTTGAATTGGGGCGTTAAACACCTCATTACTAAATTTGAAGAGAATAATATTTTCGAGTACGTTTTCATAAAATATCGTCTGACAAAGAATTTTTTTAATACCTGTATTTTCTTTGTCAGACGATACTTTTGTAAAAAGTTTATAAGATGAACACTAAAATATTCTTCTCTTCAAATTTGGTAATAAGTATTTAAACTCTTAATTCAATACAAACGTCATAATGTAAGTTTTACGTATATAATGTTTTGCTTTATAAACGGAGACAACAAACGCAGGTGTTGACGTCCTCTTAAGAGTGTAATTGAAATTTGAACATACACTTCAACAGCATTATTATAACATATGCGACGTTTCATGTTTTATCTTACGAGTACAGTGTAAAAGCTATCAGAATCATGTGCCAACTAATTATTTTATTTTATTTTATTCGATTAATATTTCGATTCCACTTAAAATTTTGTACTAAATTATTTATACGAAAATTATAAATTATAAGATAATACAAAGTTTATTATATTTTTTTATTATTATTAAGTTAGCTAATTAAAATGACATCGAGTTCGAAACATTTTATCTCTAATTAGTGTTACTAAGTAAAGTAATGGAAATCGTGAAACATTATATTTATTTTAATATTTTGCACAGTGATTATTATTTTGCGTGATGAATAATGATCATTTTTAAACGACACATAACATGTTGAGTTTTACTTAACATTTTCAATGTCTTAAACTTTAAAACGTTGTTTGATTTTGTAAATAAAGTAGAACAATTTCATAATTAAACGTGTTACAATCAAAATAAAATTTTATTTATTTTAATAACGTTCAATATAATTTTAATTTAAACGATATATTCTCCGTTATATGTACGTGGAATACGTTGAATTTGTTTACTAAATCTCAAAGTAATATAAAGTAAGTTATGGTACAAAATAAAGATAGAAACCCGTACCAAAATGTTATATCGATAAAAATATGACGGGATTAAGTGAAAATATTACACTATATCTATAAAGTAATGCAAAAAAAAAAAAAAAAAAATGTAAAATTAATAATTTCTATTTAGTACAATCATGAATAGAAGCGTGCGCTGAATGATTGATTGATTTTTATTTCAATAATAAGTCGTTAGAAAAAAAAAGTCATGAAGATTGATGTGATATGTTGGTTAAAGGTTGTATGTTTGAACAAGAATGTAGAAATATTCAAAATCTCTGTATAATAGAAACACAGCAAAATTCAAGAAAAAAAACCGTTAAAAAATGAATGACAAATCGAAAGTTGTTACAATGATAGATATAAATAAAAATGTACGTAATTAAATATTCAATGGATTTAAGGGATTTGCAAATATTTATTCAAATGTATTTATATCGACTTATTATTTTCGATAAATACAGCTTATTTAAAGTTAAAATAATTACTCTAAATTAATGAAAATTATTATTTTAATTTTTCAATCGAATAAAATAAAATAAATAGTCAGTGGTTAATTTTACTCAAAATAATTGAGAGATATTAAAATTAATTAATAACTTTATGTTACTTTATCTTCAAAAGCAATATATGTTTTACGTATTACAGATAATTAAATCATAGTATAGGCATATTTTGTCCTACCATTAAAAATATCACCTTCTAAAATTAATGTTTTTTTTTAACATATCATTGATTTATGGTAAAAATATATATATATATATATATTTTTCGTAAAATTCCCAGTAAAAAGTTTAGTTACATCTATTGACTATTAGTCATTACTTATGACTTATGAGTTAAGATTAATTTAATTGTAAAAAAAATTAATTTAAGTTAATATAATATAACATATTTTGCGTAAAAAATAATTGATTTTCCCATGGTTATTTCTAAATAAATTGTCATATTTTTAGCGCTTTATTACAGGTAGAATTTAGATAATATATCCGTGGACAGAAATCACTATACCTACCTACGGGCTACGTGGCTACGTAAGGTAAAGCCTAAATCGACTATGGATTCACCTGACAATTGAATTTCAACTCCATTAATGATATTAGAAAAAATTACCCTTACTTTATTTTTTATAAAAGCCATAACACGGTATTTTCAATATTCACGAAAAAATCAAGACAATTAGACCAAAATACAAAAGAATTAAAATCATATTATAAATAAAAACAAACTGGGATACAGCTTAAAGCTTCCGCAAAAATGAAATTTTTACTGTTCTTCAGACACTATTAAAAAAAAAATCGCAAAAAGAATTAGCTAGAGATGACTTCATTGCAGGAATACGCTAAAGGGAAATTCATGAACAATCAAATTAGTACCATGGTTCTTTGATCAGTTTTTCTTATCAAATAAGTGTAAGAGCGATACCATAAAAAAAGAGACGTCTGTGTAAATTGCATCAGCTTGCACATGGCGATTAAAGGATTTAAAAACAAAATCACAGAACACAAGGTTTAATATGGTAGCGGTAAATTTACACGCTCAATTTGTGTTAAAATGGCATGCTTTTAAACTGTTAGAATTCGTAATAGAAATGATTTCAATGTCAAAAAAACTCTTAGTTGAGCTTAATATAATACCAATTAGAATAAGGCTGATAGGATATATATGAACAAAACCGTTTCGTTGGACACGCAATTTAAAATTCTAATATATTTGTTCGGGTTTAACAAGAAACTTCCAAAGAGCACTTATTAAATCAAGATACGTTTAATACGGTTTTACGTCAGAATTTTTTAGTTATTACTTTTAACAATAGGAATTTGGCACTGGAAGTATACATTCGTACAGATAATATTTCATAATTTAACAAATACTGTTGAAAAGCGTTTCTATAAAAATACTTTTTCGTATCATAGAAAAGAAAATATTATCTTCTAAATCCTAATCTCATATTTTATAAACGTAGACTGTTTTGCACAATTCCCTACTACGATTATATGTTATTTGAATAATAATATTAATTATTATTTTGACGATGAGTATTTTATTAACCGGCTCTAAAAGACAACTGTTATTTACAATCGCGAACATTAGTTATTATAGTTATTACTTAATAAAATAATATTACGGCACTTTTTTTTTTTTTAAATATTTTCAAAATTTAAAATTTAATTATTCCGTTGATATTTATAAATCGAAAAAAAAATCAAAACGTTAAAATATGTATTGATACAAAATAATATACGTACGTAATTTTGTATATACATTCTTTTTTTCTTCACAGCCATAATTCGTCGTTGGCGTATGATATCAAAAGCTTAGTTTTTCGGCGGATAAAATCGACAAAGACCCATAAATTGTTATTCTCAAAATTTAATAGCTGTCATCTCCAACACCCCAGTGTAAGCGACAATATAATGTCGCTCTTAATATCATTTTCTTACTCGGTACCTCGCGCAGTCGGCAACCAAAAGCGGTTACACGCTGCGACCATATAATATAATACATAGGTACTCTTAACACGATAGGAAATGCTCGACTATTGCGTAAAATATATTGTGTTTACCTTGAGAAATTTGTAAATTATCATATTAAAAATACCACATATTAAAACGGTTGATCCCACATGTTTTTTTTTTCTACTTCTCAACGCACACTTTATGTATTATATTTTTATTTTTACTCTGTAAAGTAAAAATTACACTCGTATAGCATAATGTTACGGCCAAAGATGTTGTTCACGTGGGAAATGAAAATAATTTCCCGACATAATAAAAAGTAATGAGGACATTTTTAACCCTTCCCGGCTTTATACCGATTTAATATGACCAACTGTGCTGAATACATTTTGTGTATAGGTACCTAATAATTTCTTTTTAAACTCGGTACGGGTGGGTGTATGAGAAATGGGAAGTTTCGGCCCCGTTTTTACCGGGACTCGAGAAGTAGAACAATTATAGAAAAAAGAGAAGCGTATGATATTTTAAAAAATAATGCAAACAGACGAAAAATGACTCGATTCGAATTTGTGAGACAACTTTGGTTAAGAAAAAAACTACGAGTTTCTATTGAAATTAATTTGTAATCACTAATCACAATATCGTCCGTATTCCAAACAATTATAATGGAAATGTTGGACGTAACTTTTTCATTTTTTTGCATTTGTTGAACGCAGCGTCATAATTTACTTACAATTGAAAAATACTCAGGAAGCAATTTACATTTACTCAAAAACTTCCCGGGACGCGATTTACTCCGAATAGACGTGCTGGAATGCAACTTGTAGAAAGCCAATTCGAATACTGAACTGACGCGTCGATATAAGTGGTTCGAATAGAATACGATTACTAATACGGCTCGGTATTGTTTAAAAGTAATTCTATTATTCGGAATTTAAACGCCATATTAAATATTTAAATCATCGCAATTACAAAAATAATTCTGAACGAAGTCACTGGCTTAGTGGTTTATCATAATTCATAACTAATTGAATATTTGGGTATGTTTATATTATGTATAGGTATATTCCATAGTAATGGCCAATGACTGTGATAAGAGTACCACATAGTATTAAAGGTTTTTTTTTTTTTAATTAATTAACATGTGTTCGTCCAGAATGAACACAATTTAAAATTTGTTGTCAAGAAAAGTTTACTTAAATCTAAACGCAGAAACATTTTAAAATCCAAATGAAAACTTAAACATTCGAAAAGTCACAAGATATTAGATAATGTTATCGGTTTATCGAGTTTTTAAGAAGTGTTTATGTGCGAGAAATTGCAAACTTAAATATTAAGGAATTGCTATACTACAGAAATTCTTACCAACATAGGTAACGACTTGAAATATGTACTTGATTTTATCATTGATTTCGTACCTAATTGGTTCAGTGGCGGTTTCAGGGGGACGGCGATAAAGGCAATCGCCCCTCACTTGTGAACCTTAGTTTTTCCGTAACACATAATATGACGACCGTAGTCACGTTTTGACCACTTCACCATTATTAAACATCCGGATTTTTTTTCTCGATAAACTGTTATCCTCGTGTTATCAATTTTTTTTCTGTATTGTCATATTAGTAATTAATCGATTTATAATTCGAATTCAGTAGACTATTATTGATAGGTTTACAAATTAAAAACGAAAACACGCTGATTAATTAAAAATATTAAAAAATTAAAATATTACAGTAAGATTAAACTTGTATTAAAATTAATGTATTACCATATTCCAAGTATATTTTTTAAGACGCTTATGATTTTTCCCATTATTCTAACGTTAAACGTTAAAAAGTATCACAAATTAATGAAAAATCATATAATGTATTATAGTACATAAAGGTATATTTATTTTATAATTATGTAAAAAATTATTACAGACTAAAGAAATTCTACTTTCATTTTTCATAAACGTATTTGTGCCGATAACAATACATTAATTTAATCACTGCAGCACGATAGCGAATAGGGATAAAAATGCTAAATAATGTTTTACGTGATACGCTCATATCCATATAAGGTCACAAGTTCTTTAGACCGACAAAATGTATTTGTTTTATTACTGGGGTCTGAGGTATAAAATATTGTACTTTTTCGTAGGTACATTTTTTCTGTTGCATGGTGGTAATAATATACGGTGAAGACAGTAGTGTAAGATATACATATTATATCTTCTTCTTTTTTTTTATATATTTAAAACTTTAAATAAATATAATTAATACATTTTGCATTTGATTTTTTTTTTTTTTTTTTTTGTAACTCCTCGCATTAACAATATCATTGCCGTAAACTATAATAACCATAATCATCGTGTGAATTTGATACGAAATTAATTGATTTATTCAAATACTGATTATAGAATTTTCAGTAAATCTATGTAAAAAGTTAATATATATATAAACATGATTTTAATGGAAATCATTAATTATAACGCTATGAAATATAAAAATATCAACAAATTGTGTGTTCAAAAACAATACCTAGTATATATATATATATATATATATATATATATATACATTTAATCGAATACCTAATAAATATCTACCAACAAAAATATTCAACTAAAGATTTTTAATTTACATTTAAACTTTTGGATAAAAAGATAACGTTAGTTACTACAAAAAAAAATGTATTTTAATATTATGCAAAAAAAAATTGGAACTTTAGGGTAATATGCATAACGCGTACTTTAGAATAACTTTTTATGAGGGTTTAATTATGAACTTTACATGAATACAGTGTTGTGAGTAGTTATTATATAATGTTTTGTATTTTGTAAAAACTTACATATGTTTCAAAAGGAACAATCAAAAACGCTTAGAAGTTTAAACTTTGAACGTACATATAGATGAATGTAATAATAATAATAAAATTGTGCGGATAAGACGGAAGACCTCAAACAGCAAAGTTCTTTAACGGTTGGGCAAATATGGTGGAAGTCGTTAGTAGTATGAATAGGCCAGAGATAAGGTATGTAGGCCAGCGCTATATTAAATATATCTATATAAAAAATAAGATGTGTTAATGGCTTATCGAATTGTGAAAAGAAAACGATCCGTTAAAGCTTTTACTTATCTACAAAAGGATTATTATAAT
The DNA here is from genome assembly GCA_032441835.1 of Slavum lentiscoides. NCBI lineage: Eukaryota > Metazoa > Arthropoda > Insecta > Hemiptera > Aphididae > Slavum > Slavum lentiscoides. The sequence goes on along the minus strand of CM063718.1, from coordinate 4,585,973 downwards.
TCACAACGGCACGCATGTATAGCTACTGTTATTTCAGTGCTGCACGAAGTTTGTAGTCACCTTATAGTCAACATAAATTAACATTAAAACATACACTTTATTACGTCATCATTACATTTTAGAACATTGTCTTATATAAATATATTGAAAATAAATACCATATAATATACAGGTCGTGCAGCTGAATATGAAAAAAAAATACTAAAAAAATTTCTAAATCTATTTATTAATTATTTATTTTATTACCTATATTTATATATACACACAATTTTTTTAATGAAAACAACTATATAGTTTTGACTTCTGTAAATACAGAATATCTTAAATATTATATTTTATCAAATTTGATTTCAAATACGTACTATTTCTTTTATTAGATATTTAATTCGAATTTCTATATAATATTATCTCTATCTATCGACATGTTATTGGTACTATATTCCGAATTGTTTTGAATCAACGTTATGTAAATATCATTTACTCAAAACAAAATTTAACTTTATATAATTTTTACACAAAAATTTTTAATTTTTATTAAGTCAACTCATTTATCAAATTGTAACGATTTAAAGTTTTCGGATTTGTTATGAGAAGTATATATCTTATTTAAATAAAAATTTGATGATCAAAATCTGATCGTTCCATATTTTCTCGTATTATATTATAAGCAATGTAATTCCAAATGAATAAAATATCATTTTGAACATTTTATTGCAGAAATATAGTTTTTTAGAAAATCAAGATTTTTCTGTTTTTTTTTTTTTTTTTTGCACTAAGAAATAACGGGAAAAAATCTCAAACCCTTCTAATTACGCACAAAAAAAAAAAACACATTTTTTGGATGGGAAGATAAGCACAGAACATTTCACATGTTGAGTATTAAACTGTATATTTATATTCGTCTATATTAATGTAACACCAAAAACGTTAACCGAATCAAGCCGCTAGTTATCAGTATTCAGTAAAGCGCGTTAACATATGAAATAATTAAATTATTCGAGTATTTTCTAAACTTTAGTTTGATCAACAGAGTATTCTGCTACGTATCCAACTAAACAATTCGTATCTCGAGCATAATGAAATTAATTGTAAATTATTATCTAAGGTTATACGGTGATTATTAACCGTAGTAACACAACTATATATGTTAAAATATTCACAGCAACTGAATTCTATTACAATTCTCAGCTACGACAAATATACTATAGTATATCGGTTTTTTTTTTGAACACTTATTAATATCATATTTGCGTAACACTTAACATAATTACGGAGCTAAGAATAAAATAAGCCGGTATAATTTAAATGGTAATTGCATTGTACGTTCAAGCATGAAACACGCGTTCCCCCGTTATCCGCGTAACTATTTCAATAATCGAAGTATACATTACACTGTATTGTTTTAAATGTGAATATTATATATACGTATATATATATAATATTAGGTAAGAGTAAATCGATTTTGTGTCGGTATTACGATTTACTTAGCTAAACGAAAAAGCTTTAGTTAGTCTTTTAATTCATAAAATCATCGTATTGTCACTCGACCCGTGACCGTCATAATTATGCATAATATATAGATGTGAATGTAAAGAATAATAAGGTCATTTCTATTTCCAATAGTGAATTTAACAAAATAACTAAAAATGTGTGATACTACTTTGAACGAAAAACTGGTTTAACAAATATTCAAATATTGCGGACGTTGGGAAAAAAAATCTACTGAAAATATTACATGAAAAAAAAAACTGGTACAATTGTCAACACATCCTGTGCTCACGAAATTAAATTCGAATTTTTCTTCCTGTAACACCAAAAATAATATTGCGAAATATTTGGCATTTTTACCAGTTATTTCAGTATTACGCACTGCAGAGACGAAAACAATTTCGAAATAATTTTATTTGCAACTCTCGACTAAATATAGCATTTTGAATATCTCAAAAATGTACCGTTTTTATATTTATGATTTACAAAAATTGTAATTTTAAGAACTGAAACCCAATAATTGAATACAAGATATATTATACAGTATTATTATACTCTGACACTACTTACAAAAATTAAAAAATCATTAGTCACAATTTTTTTTTTAATGTTTATAAAGTTATAATTTTAAGTGAAATAGAAATTTTTTACGTAAAATTACTATTTTTTTTTTTTGTCGATTAAAATTCATAACGCGAAAAATGTTGGCTTTTAATAGCTAAAAGTTCCTAATATTTTTAAGATGTTCGACGCGCCAGGTCATCGTCTACGCACTTTAAGTGTCTTGGAAAATATGTACGGTTATTTTTTGCATTTCCTTAATTCCTTCACTTGTATTTATTATATAGAGCACGTACCGAATAATCTATTTATACGACTACAAATTACTAAATGTGAATCGTATTAAAATCACAGAATTTGTCAAATAAAATAGACTGTATTGAATAATAACTGTTATAATACGCCAATGTTATATATTAGTTTACAACTCGTTTGCGCGCACATTTATCATTTTTACAACTCGTTTGCGCACACAAATTTTAGGTATAGGCACCTGTAACTATTACCTGTGGTCAGGATTTGGGCCAAGAATGCCACCGCACATTTTGACATCGAAAATTAGGGTGCCTATCGTTTTTCTCCGGAACATCAATCTACCACGAATTCGCAATGGAACCAGGCTTACTGTGAAAAATATTATGAACAATATCACCGAGGCAACAATCTTAAATGAAAATTTTAAACGATAAGATGTACTGTTACCGAAAATTCCAATGATTCCGACAGATCTGCCTTTCGACTTCAAACGCTTGCAGTTTCCGGTGCAGCTTGCTTCTGCTATGGCCATTAACAAAGCTCAAGTACAATCGTTACTAGTTTCTGGATTAAATTTGGAAAATCCACGCGTTTCGCATATAGGCAACTCTGTGTGGCACGATTACGCCATTAAGAAGGAAAAACAAAAAAATATTGCGTATCCTAAAGCACTTCGATAATATAATAAACAAAATAAAAACAAATAGTTGATTTGTCTGAATTTTTCGATATTAATAAAGGAAAAAAAATTAACTGAAAGTTTATTCGATATTGTTGTAACGAATTTTCTTGGTATTCGATCTCTATATTGAAAGCGAAGCAATACAATTTTAACTGTTCACGGGCGAAGCCGGGTAATTCAGCCAGTATTTTATATGACATTTTACTTCTTTCTAGTTTTCCTTCTGATCTGATTTCTCTTGTCATTGTTTAATTATTACACTCCTCATGATTATTCTGAGTGTTAATCACTTTTATAATTCTATTGGATTTATTTACAATAACGCTCGCGGGACATTTTTTTGTTTGTACATCTAAAATTCGCATCGCCACTTTTTAAAATTCGAAATTCACTGAACTTAATATAATTATTGACGTCAACACATCGTTTTCCACCCCGCATTTCGGAAATATTAGAAATATCGACGTCCGTGGTAATCTATATGTGTTCGTACTATTTACTGGCCCACGACTAACTAACTAATTAACAACACAGTCACCAACGTGTGAAACTGTAAGCATATTATCAAAGAAAAATGATCCATAATGATTTTATCTAATGTAATTTTATTTTATATTTATATTACAAGATAAACGTATCATAAGGTAAAAATTTTAAATGTGCGCAAATGAGTTGTCCGTTTTTAGGTCAACGTCATTTTACGTGCAGCGTAAACGAGTCGTCAATTTGCAGGTAAACAATTTTGAATGTGCGCAAAAGAGTTGCACCGTAACGCGATTATTTTTCCCTTCGAGACCGTCAAAAATAAAGTTTATAGTATTATTACAAAAACCTTAGGTGGTTCAATGCAACAAATTTACAGGTATGAAAAAATTTTCCGTTTTCCCCGATTATAGCTGTTGAAAATGTTCAGATATTCAGATATTTTTTTTTTTTTATTAATTATTAATTTATCTATCAATTAATCAGACGTAATTTTTTTTCCCCAAATTATTTAAATAAAATATTTATTTTTCATATCTAGTGTTTTTTTTTATGCATATTTTCGATATTTTTTTTTTTGTGTATATTTGCATGCATATTTCGCCAATTTCACCTCCTATAATCTCTCATCTCTAATATTATTATCATACCGAATTATTGCCTAATATGCGTTCGATAGAAAACGATTCGTGTAAAATGTTTTCTGAGACTATAGAATGTACGCGTAATATATAATATACGTACATATCGACTTTTAAAACAATAAGGTGATGGATTTTTTTTTTTTACTGAAATTTCTTATCTTTTTCAAAGGATGGTTTTACGCTCGACAAAGTTTCCACCACGCGTATCGACTACGATCTGTGTGTGTGTGAGTGTGTAAAAATTATGTCACGTTTATACCTACCTATATACTAGTATTACTATATAAATATAATATATTATAATAGGACAGTGTTAGAAAACTGTTCACTTTAAAAATTGAATTCTTTTTCACGTTAACGTTCATTTTAATTTTTCGTATATATTACGAAGCGCTTAACTGCAATCTGTATGAAAGAGACTTATATAAAATGACGTATTATTTGTTATTTCGTGTATAAACCGATAAAACGCATTATACCATCGCTCAAATAAATAACCCAAAATAAAAAAAATATATATATATACAAACTAGAAACCAAACACGACCAGCTTTTTGAAAATCTTGTCGAGTGCTGCATGCCTATATAATATGATAAATTATGATTAATATAGGAACACGTCATATGTATATTACTAAATTCAAATATTTTTTGGGCAAATTTCGCCGTTTTACGTTATTGTTTTGCCCAATTAATTATTTTAATTCTCGAACTCGAATTAACTTAATATAATTAACGATTTTGTGAAATTATTGGAATAGTAAAATGTAATAAGTACATTTTTACCTAATATATCTATTATTATTTACCGAACCGTACATTATTCCGATATCTGTTATTGTTGTGCGTCGAGACTGCGGGAGCCGTTGGAATTCCAAGCGGTGGCAGCCCGCTCGCCCCCCTCGACAGTTATATATTCGTAGTTAATGATTGTAATAAGTCGTCGTTAGTGGTCGTTGCGACAATGTTGACTGTAATCTTATCTGTATTTTATAGTTTTTTTGAGTATCATTTTTTATAATATTTCAATTCGATTATTCTGAGCTCTTTTTAGAAATCGAACATATTTTTCCAATTTTTCGTGTTACAAAAATTCGAGTAATACTTTATTTCAGTGGTCGGCAACCGACGGCCCGCGAAGCGATTTTTTTATGGCTCCCAAACAAAGATGTTAAATTCTAAAAAAAATTATTTTATCAATATAAATGTATATATTTATGGGATTTTTCTAAAATTTAATCTGATCTGGCGCATTAGAAATCGTATTAGTCTACAATTTTACGTTTTTATTCAATTTTTTCCTAAAAGCAAATTTTTTTCTACTCAGAAACTTGTATTTTTTTTATACTCGTATTTACATGTAAAACAACACTGACGTGAACTGATATTTTAAATTGAATAATAATAAAACGATTAGTATTACGTCATAATATGTAAAATTTTGTTTTTTTTTTTATTAATGTGATGAAAATATGAAAAAAAAAAATATGATGGCCCACATGGTTTAAAAGGTTGCCGACCCCTGCAGTTTATTTGAATGCCTCACGTCAAAATCCTAAATATTGTACTTATAAAATTATAACGAAAATTTTTGCCCCCCTCCCCCCAAAAAAAAAAAAAATCCTAGATCCGCCACTGAATTTCCGCGTATCATATTCTTATAATTTATGCAATCAAATAATAAAATATACATATATATATATATATATATATATACTCGTATAATAGAAATTGTAGAAAAATGTTATTACGCGTATAATAATTAATGTTTTTGTATCCATTATAATAAATCGGTAAATAAATTCGAACGGCGTGAAAATCGTTCGTAAAATTCATTAAAAACATAATAACGTCGTTCGTGTTCACGTTCTATTTGAAGACAAAAAAAAAAAGTTCGTTCAAAATGCGAGTAAGTCATTCTTTCCCAAACACTGCTATTGTAACGCGTAATTATTATCACCGCCATGACGACTGTATTATTATAATAATAATTATGGTTTTTAACCCGAACGATGTAGGTATAACATTAGTGATAATTATCTTCAGGCACGAACAAAATATATTTTATTACATCATAATATTGTATCCGATAATGGCCGGTTATTTTACTTCCTCGTACTGCAATAATAAGGGGCGGACGAAAAATGAACGCCGCGTGCGAAGCGATCAGACTGCGACACGACCCCGTATCGCGCTTAATATCCAATAAATGCGTGTGATGGGGGAACGGCGATGGTTTTTGCGTGTCGGGAAACAGGATAATAATAATTTATCGTCGGTCTTTGCGTATTTCACGCGCTCCTATAATACGTTATGTTTTGATCAGTGGCAGTGGCGGCTATCCTACACACGAAGTGTCGCTTCAACAACACCTATATAAAATATGGTGGATGGTTGGCTGGTAGAATCCGGATGGTCAATGATTATGAAGAAATTATATTATTACTCGACTTATTAGGTGAAATTCGTGTGCAATGCGAAGACATTTAAAAAAAAAACTTCACAGAAAAAAGCGTACAGTACATTGGTCAAGTGTTTAAATAATTCAAAATATTTTAATATTTTTTTTTTTTTGTAATAAAAATATATTTTTTTCTTTCAAAAAGTCTTATTTATTTTAACAATTTCAATAAAATACGATGCCGTGCACAATAATTAATGCGTCATTGCTAGAAATGTCGCTAATGTTGTATATGCTTCCGTTTTACATTTAATTGTCGTATTTAATACCTTTAAAATAAATGGATATTTTTAAAACTCGGAAAAGGTATCAAATATTATTGTTACTATATTGTGTGTAGTTACCTATTAAGTAATTTTATTATTTTTTTTTTTTATACCTAATTCAAAATTTTAAAATTTTAAATTTATGCATGTAGATAATATTGACAAAAAAAACCGTATATACGAGTAGACGGTTATCATAGTTGACTTTTGACTAGTAAAAAAAAAAAAAAAAGAAAACGAAAAGTATAATGGTGAGGACAGAGTGCTCGTCGCAGTCGTCAATTTTGTAAAGAACGTGAATTTTATTTAGATATGGCCGACAAAAATTAACCACAGTCCATATCTGGGTGGGTGGGCGGTCCTTTGAAAATTTCTTCAGCAACACCAATTTTTCTTTATTATTATTATTATTATTATTATTATTATTATTATTATATTATTATTATTATTGATGTATTGTATATATGATTTCTTCTCGATTGTTACTGGCTGAATAGTGTATCGAACGTGTACGACCGGTATCCAAGATACAAAAAATAAATAAAATCTCTTTCGGATTAATAGTTTATATATAAAAAAAAAGCTTTTCGGATTTAGTATTGCTATGATAAAATAGCACCACGTCTTTTCACGTTAAACGTCGTAGTCTAGAAGTTTCCGTGAAAACTCCGTATAACGCCTGGACATGTTGTTTAAACATCTTGATTCGTTCGTGAACAGCCAAGAATGGACGTTGTCTCGGTCGGTGCCGGACTTACGTCTGGGCATCGTCGGTTCCCTGTCGCCCGGCAAATCGGCGCTGGTGCACAGATACTTGACCGGGTCGTACATGCAGGAAGAGAGTCCCGAAGGTGGCCGGTTCAAGAAAGAGATATCCGTGGACGGTCACAGTCATTTGTTGTTGATCAGAGACGAGGGCGGTTCGCCGGAGCTACAGTTTACCGCCTGGGTGGATGCGGTCATATTCGTCTTCAGTCTGGAGAACGAGGCGAGTTTCAACGCCGTGTACGGATATTACACGAAAATGGCACGCTACCGCAATTCCGCCGAAATACCGCTCATATTGGTCGGCACGCAGGACGCCATAAGTGAAACCAATCCTCGAGTAATAGACGACACGAGAGCCAGGAAGTTGGCCGCGGACTTAAAAAGATGTTCGTATTACGAGACGTGTGCCACGTACGGTCTGAACGTGGACCGAGTGTTCCAGGACGCTTGCCGGAAGATCATCCAACAGAGACTGTCGGCGTCCACCACCTACCTGTCGGACTCCCGTTGCTCGACTCCCGGTTCGTCGTCCACCACTCCGGTAGGTTTGTCGTCTGCGTCGTACAACCACCACCATCACGCGCTTTCGTCGCCGGCCTCCGGGTCCCGGGCCACGTTCTCGCAGGCCTCCTCGTCGTCGGCCGTCCACGTTAGCGGCGGCGGCGCGGTCAGCAACGCGTTCAAAGACTCGGCGGTGCTCCGGTCCTCCTCCAACGTGCTGTCGCCGTCGACGCTCGGCCCACAACCGCTGGAGCTATCCATCGCGCTCGACAACAACAACGTGTCGAAGACGGCGGCCTGTCCGTGCCCAAGGACCTGCCCACGCCCAGCTCCACGCCGACGACCAGCAGGAAGACGAGGAGACGGTCGAGCCTGTTCAACCTGTCGTCCAAAAAGGACGACAAGAACCGGGGCCTGACCACCGTCGAGCTGGGCAGCGGCCGGGCCATACCGCTCAAACAGGGCTACCTGTACAAGCGCAGCAGCAAGGGCCTGAACAAGAAATGGAAGAAGAAATTCGTCGCGCTGTGCGACGACGGACGGCTCACTTACCATCCGAGTCTGCACGACTACATGAAAGACGTGCACGGCAAAGAGATATCGCTGCAGTACGTCACGGTCAAGGTGCCCGGTCAGAATCCCAGAGGTTCCAAAACGATAATGTCGCTTTCGTCGAACAGCCACCATCACAGCAGCAACGGTCTGTCCGAACAAAACTGCGGTTCAGCTAACGATGATGAACCCACGATCGGCCTGTCGAACACTTCGCTGTCGGCGAACAACGGCGACATTGAGGCCGAAACGGCCAACGTGAAGAAGAGACACAAGCGGACGAAGAGCAGTAACGTCAAGAACCAAGAATGCGAAGACACGGACGGATACGAATTTCTAATAGTCTCGTTGCACAACAAACAGTGGCAGTTCAAGGCGAACAGTTCCGAGGACCGGGACGAATGTGTGGCCGCCATCGAACAGCAGATTCTCAACTCGTTACAGAACAACGAGATCAACAAAGTGACGGCGGGCGGAAAATTCGGCTCGTCCTGTAACCGAGCGGAAAACGTGCAGAACATCCGGACGCGAGTGCCCGGCAACGGACAGTGTGCGGACTGTAATTCTCCGAACCCGGACTGGGCCAGTTTAAATCTCGGCATACTCGTGTGCATCGAATGCTCCGGCGTACACCGCAACCTGGGCTCGCACATCTCCAAGGTCCGGTCGCTAGATTTGGACGAATGGCCTCCGTCGCACCTGGGAGTGATGATGGCCATGGGCAACGATCTGGCGAATTCCGTCTGGGAGGCAAACGTCCGGCCCAACCGGACGAAACCGAACCCGGGCTCCAGTCGGGAAGAGAAAGAACTGTGGATACACAGCAAGTACGAGACCAAAGAATTCCTGCCGGCGATTGCGAACGTGCCCAACTTGTCGCAACAGCTGATCGACGCCGTGTACAGGTGCGACATGAAAGCGCTGACTCTGGTGTTGGCCCACGCCAATGCCGATCAGGTGAAATGCATCGTCAGCCACCGGGACCTGCGCACGCCGTTGCACCTGGCCTGCTCTACGATTAACCTCCCCGTAGCTCAGCTACTCCTATGGTACAAAGCGAACGCCAAAGCGGTGGATCACGAGGGCCGCACTTGTCTGCAGCACGTGCGAGCGGCCTGCCGCAACGGCGGCTCCGCGTCGTCCGTCCAAGACGCCGGCCCGTTAACGGAACTTCTGGTGCAGAACGGATGCCCAGAAAACGGCGGTACCAGCACGCTGACCAGAACGTTGGACATATTGCCGTCCAGCGTCATCTGATCGCCGTTCCCAGGCGAGACGTCCCTGGGTCGTATAACAGTAACCCAAAGAAAACGTTTTACAATGATTATAATATAAATATATCCTTCGCAACTCAACCCCCTTCGACCGAATACACAAATGTTTCGTGCGCATTTATATTACCATTGATTATAAATACTAGTATAGTATAGTATTTATAATCAATGCTACTACTAATGACATATAAATTCGTACATTTTCATGACAAAGGTTTTACTTGGTTTTTTTTCTGTAAACAATTTTGAACGTAATTTTCGAGAAAATGGTAAACACTGCGAATCGACAGAATGAAATACCTGACGGTTGAACTGTACTCGTGTAACACTGTTATTTGGATTTTTAAGAAAAAATAAAATCTTCCTATTTTTTCAACTTCATTTTCAGCAACACCCAAAAGAAATTTGCCTACACGCCCCCTATCAACGATTGGATGATTTATAATAATCTAATAACATACCACTGGTCAAAGTATGAGGGACGGCTATGTCACCCAGATTTTTTCATTTATATTTTCAATACTCCACTTCCACTTATTTTGTACAAAAAACTAATAATGTTCTTTCTTAAACGTTTATTTTCAAACAGTTATATACACATAATAAGTTTTTATATGAAATTACATTACAATTTTATTTTAATTATGACTGCAGATTCCATACAAAGTAAAAAAACACCCAACAACAACTGAAACACGCACTACTGCGCGATAGCACGGAAATCGACGAAATCCGTCAATTTTTAAAAATCGTTACAATTACGAATAATAAATACATTTTTCTTAAAAGTCTTAGTTGAAATAAATCATTTTAAAGACGTCGCTTTAAATTTGCAGCAGATATAATAGGTCGAGGGACTTGCGCGCCTTCACTATAACCACCGCGGGAAAGTTTACTGACCATTTTAAGATAACATTTTTTTTATTTACGTTTTCGACTGGAGAATGAATAGATACGACAAATTATAATTTCGGTCATTTTTAACGCGAGTTTAAAAGCGTGGCCTGCTTCTGTTTAACTATATAATGTGTTATATAAATTGTACTATTATTGTATTATTACATAACATATTACAAGGCTGGGCAAGTAAACAATTTTTTTTTTTAACTCGTTTAAGATAATTGAAAAATAATTGAGTTGAAAGACAACCGATAAATATTTTTATTTTTTTTTTTACTTTATAAGTTAAAAGTTAAAATTTCCTGATTATCGGCAAAAAAAATGAGAAAGCTGCCCCAAGACGCCTACCGAAAACAATAAAAACGAATGATAAATTGCATTATAATACGACAACGGTTCAAGCGCGGGTATATAGTCGTGTATAATTTATTAACCATAATATTATATTAAAGTTATTTTTCATCGCGAACTGCTAAGGACTAAGTAGCGTGCGCAGTGCGTCGATATCGGGGATTTACCTACAAACCTAGACAACTCATGAATTATAATTATTATTATTATATTTAGGTAGGTACAGTATAAAATATATGATAAAATAGCTCGAGTTATTACGTACGTCGTACATGCAGACACGCTATACATTACGTATGTGCTATAGTATAATTCCCTATACGTATATTATAAAACAAAATGACTTGTGGACTTATGGATGCCGCTTAAATGGATCACTTGGATAAAGATTTTACGGTTTTGTTATCATTATAGATTTGAAAGCAATATTATAAATGCATTGCATTGGACGATAAAACGGTTCTGAGCGGAGCTTCTGCAGTGTAACATTATTTATTAACGATTTTAATAATATAGCGTGTGTATAGAATACATAATTTACAACAATAGACCTCACAGTATACATCGTTTTAATAAAATTCCTTATAATAAATGTAGGTAGTTAAAAATATTCAAAAATTGTTGTCGTTAATATAGTACAAAATCACATGTTTGGTAAAAGTCTCAAGACCATTAGTTCTTGACAAACGTAATTTTCCACAAAAAATAAAATACACTTTGTCCAAAAAAAAATTTGAAATTTTTATTATAACGATTTTCAAAATTTTTTTCAATATAGTTGAATTATAACGTATAGTTGTATTAAATCGTTATGCCATAAAATAATTACCTGTTTAACGAATACATAAAAATCTATAATATTGTCATAATAATAGCCCGAAATTGAAAGTCATTTTTTTGAAAGAAAAAATTTTCCTAACATAAAGTTATACATTTGGTGGTGAATATTTCCATAACCATTGTTTTTTTCTATAACCATTGATTCCGACGAAATCGCGTTTTTATCGTTTCTATATAGGTACGTAATTTTTGAGGTTTTTTTTTTTTTTAGGAGCTTTTGAGAAAATCGAAAAACGACCTCTGTAGAATGACCTGCCGATTAGACGCGATTTGCTACCGCGAGGAAACCGGGTATGACTGTAAAGATCGGAGCACTCCTTCCGGTAGAATTTTCGGGTAAGGACATAAAAAAAACACACACACACAGACACATCATTGCGTAAAACCAATATGCGTACTCCTCGCTCCGCTCAGAATCTAAAAGAGTAATAATATTTAAAAGTCATTCTGAAATTTTCATTGTTTTTCGCGGATGAAATTCAACTCGACTCGGATGATTTTGTAAACAATTAACATTAAATTAATGTTGTTATTTTAATGTTAAACTTTTCAAGTTGAAAGTTACTTTGAACAAAAAACATAAAGCGTCGACATTAACTTAATTGAAATCGACTTAAATTTTTCAGCGTTCAGCACGTTGTAATAATGTCCGGCCACGTTGTTGTACTATATTATATTATTATTAGGGAACGGATTTTTTATGCACTAAAAACCCTCAAAATATGCTTTAAAAAAAATGTTATAATATGCTACAAAATATGCATTTATTTTTAAATACGTGCTTAAATATGTATTTAAAATTTAATATAATTGAAAAAATTATTTTAAAAAAAAAAAAAAGGCGTTAAAATCAAACAAAATTAGTAATTTGTTTCGTTGTCTTCGCCAATAACATTATCAGTCTACAAGTCTACAGTGACAATTTATTACCTCCGACCGATGACGACAGATCGTAATTTATTAATTTTAGACCGTAGATAAAGTCTACTTTGTTATACGTTGGAAATAGTTGTGAAACTCGTGATGTTAAAATAGTATTTATTCAAAACCGTAATTAAAACAAATTTTCATAGCTGGAAATGAGAATACGTGAGAATACGTAAGTTAAAAACAAAAATATGCACTAAAAAATGACGAATCTGCATTAAATATGGAAAAAAAAGTTAAAAAGTTAAAAATGTACGGAAAATAAAATTGGCGTTATTTTTATAAGAATGTTATATAAATCGTGCACATTTATTATCAGATTTCAAATAGCTTATTCTAATGAGTATATTATATGCGTTTACACATAAATCCGTTCCATAATTTATTACAGGTACCTATGCGCGCTTACCGACGACGAACGGCGCCAGAGCGACGGTGCACCACCACCACCACGTCACGGTGGCCATCACTGCAGCAGCTGTTCCGTCACGACACGCGGTCATCTCTGGTCGGCGATCATCGAACAGGTGATGACGAAACAACACCGACGGCGAAGTCCCGGCACGGTTGTCGGACGACACAATCGACTTGTCCGGCGGCGAAAACGGGTACGGCGCGGCGTATACGAGTACGACGGCGGCGGTAAACACGCGGACGCGACCGGCTCCGTCGGTCGGCGGGGGATGGCGGCGAAACGTGCGTTACGCGTGGGCTCTTCCGCGACACTGGCACAGCGCACAGCGCACGAGCTGCAGGTGACGACGGGCGGCGAGTGACTTCGCCGCGAGGACCGACACCCCTTACCCGCGCGGTACGAGACGCGCGCGCGAACTCCGCGGCGACGGTGACGGTCGAAGGGACCCCACCCTCACCACCACCGTGCAGTGTTGTGCATTATCTAGATAAATTTATCTAGATAATTTTTTTTATATTTTTATCTTATCTAGATAAAAGTAACTTGGATCATCTTTTGTCTTATTTAGATAAAAAAAAAATGGTTATCTGCGGTAAATTATCTAGATAATTATTTTAATAAAAGCTTTTTTTTAGTTCGACTCCTATTACATATATTTTTAATTTGTTTATAATTTATATTAATATATTGTACATCGGGTATACAACTGAAATTTTCAAATATTTAAACCGACTTCAAAAAAATGCACTAAAAAGTATGAAATAACATTTTTGAAATCGGCGTCGAATTTCAAACAGCATTACATTGCAGAAACGCATTTTATTAATACATTAATTATTTTCAAAATATTTGCATTAGATTAATAAAATTCGTTTCTGCAAAGTAATGTTGTTTGAAATTCGGCGCCGATTTCAAAAAGGTTATTTCATACTTTTTAGTGCATTTTTTTGAAGTCGGTTTCTTTTTTTTTTTTTTTCTAAAAAATACTTTTATTTGATTTGTTTTCGGGGAAGGAAATCACCGGGTAAATGTACGTCAATCGGCCATTTAGTCGATAGACTTTTTAGGTTTGTCGGCAAAATACAGAAAAAGTCTATGACCTTTTTTGTGTCTTATTAATTTTTTTTCTACTTTAATTTTTTTGTGTGGAAGGGGGAAATTTCCCCCATTCTCCCCCCGTAGATCCACCCCTGCACTATATGTTTTATTTACTGAGGTGAAAATTTGATCAGTGGCGCCGAACATATACTTGAACTGAAGCGATCGCTTCATAAAATAAAAGGGGTGAGTGGTCCTGTTGGTACATGTGTCATTGTTTTTACATTATACAATAATATACTATTATACTAAATATTTAATAAGTTTGATATTATAATTAATAAAAGTTCAGTTAACCTACGATCGGGTAGATGGGTGTGTAAATAATTCGATTTCACTTCATTTAAACGTATATGACTCGGCGCCACTGAATTTGATTTTGAAAACTTTTTTACTGGCCCGGGGGAGGGCCTTTGAAAAATCCTGGCTAAGCCACTGTATATATATATATATATACAGAATAGGTGTATGTGATTTTGACGTTGTAGCGTTTTTACCGTTTTTATATCATTTTTCTGCGACGCGTTAAAATACTGTTCGGAAAATCGAAAAATGAACTCTTTAAAGTACCAACTAGACAAAAATTTGCTACCGGATTTTCATTTAACGCGTAACGATCGGAGCACTCCTTCTAGTCGAAAAGTTGTAAACAGAAAAAAAAATAAAAAACAAACATCATTGTAAAACCATTAGCTTCTCAGAACCTGAACACAGACACACACACATATATATATATATATATATATATATATATATACACTATACACATACACATATATAACGCGGGCGGATTAGAGAAGAGTGCTGTAATGTGTGCTATAGCACGCTCTTGGTCTTTATTGACATTTTATTTTTTCTCTTCATAAAAAAAAAACGAGTATTCTTAATATTTTCTCGTCGTTTCTTTTAATGATTTTTAATGCAAACGATGGGAACAGATTTTAAAAATGTAATTTTTTTTTAATTTAATTATTTCTTCAAATTATTTTTTTTATTTAACAAAAATAAGTAAAGAAAAATTATTGCTTCTAGCTGCTATACTTTGTGTTATTTGTTAAATACCAATATCGTTTAAAACAAAATTTAAGGTAGTAAAATTATTATTATTTTATTAATTAATTATTAAATTATTATGATTATTTTAATGGACCCTATCGGTAAAATTTGAAAAAATTATGGCCTGCGATGGTACAAATTTCACCAACCCCTGTTTACAGTCGTTGTCGATTCCTATATTATGTACACTATACGTATACCTACCCACTACTCTGCAGAACAAATCCCGCGTACATAGATAAGTTTCGAAAAAATGTCTGAACCAATAGGTAGGTAACACTTAAAATCGCCGTTAGTCATTTATGTATTATATTAACTCTGAACGTTTTGACGGACATCGTGATTTTTCAGTGGCGAACGCACATACTGACAATGAAAAATGATGACCAATACAATTAAATTGGTAATTAATATAATTTTTTTTTGGAAAAATGTCTTTATTTATTTTCAGAATAGAATTTTCCGACGAAATCTGAAATCGTTGCTATTCATGTGGTATTTACATTTTCATATCTCCAAATGATCACAAAAAAAGTAGTGAACAGCTAAACGCATTACATACTTGCACAATTGACCCTGTACCAAAACATGTCTTATTTTCTCCGAATACAATTCTGTTGTTCGTTGTACGTATATAATATTCTACTGGGACGCGTGTATTTTCCACCAAACAAATCTCCCACCGTTTGTATAGAAGTAGCAGAAGCAGAAAGGGTATAATAACACGACAACACCTGTCAGAATAACTAGTGAAACCAAATTACGGCTTCACCTGCTCGAATATCATATAGCTCGAGATTTTCTGACTACTATAATTACCTTTCTCTCTCTCTCTCTCTCTCTCTCTCTCTCTCTCTCTCTCTCTCTCTCTCTCTCTCTCTCTCTGACTTTGAAAAGGCCGAATCTTCTCAGTGAAGTTACCGAGAAAATTATGGTGGGCCGGTTAAGCGCTGAAGTATTATTTAGCGCGTTATAACTTATATTTAAATATTTCAGTTTATATAATATTGTAATTCAAGTAAATAATTTCTTCCGATATTTCTGTAAATAAAAATTCTAAAAACGTCACTGCTCCGTTGAATAATCATGCGTTGTTTTTAATCATTTATATCCATAAAAATAAAATTATAATACAATTTCGTCAACCACGTTCGAATTGATTACTTTCATAAATGAATCAGATTGACTTCCGAGTATTTTTAGAACAATATAGGTGAGACCGAGAAGAGTTTTTATCACATTTTATGTCTTTCACTTTCCGATTGACGAGCGAACTCAGTTTTACGCCAATTACTAACCTATTGATTTTTTCCAGTATAGTAATAAGTATTAATCTGCACATATTTCTGCTAAACTCTGAAATATCGTGTTCCGAATCACTGTCAAAATAATTATTGTTTTCAATATTTTCAACGCTAACTACTAAGACCACTATAATTTTTTTATACAATTTTCTAGTTTTTTCGTCTGGCAATTCTCGTTACGTGCGATTTCAGCCATATTAATTTATTTGCGTGACAATTTAAACATAAAATATATGTTCAAAAACAAATGAAAGAATTATAATAATATAACAAACTAATAATATAGGTAGGTACCTAATGTCTTGACCACGCGCGCTATGTATATCGTGCGATCGGTTGGATTTAACCGGAATAAACGTTAATATTAAATTGTAAAGAAAGAAAAAATAGTAACACTTTAAAGACATATAGTTACAAGAATCTTCGTGTAATTTCACTTGGAAATTATTAATTTTTCCTAGGGTCTCATAACAATTTCTAGAAAACAAAAATGTATACACGCAATATTCGTGTTCCGTATTTCACAATTTTCGTGGCACCATTTCTTAACTCAATTTTAGACTAGATTAGAGGACGTTCGTTTCAAAAACAGCAGTCATGGATGACGAAAATGAACATTTAACAATTTTTAGTACAATTTGTACTATATATCGGTCGCAAAACTGAATAAAAGTACGAAAAAAACAACGAATGTGTTTGACTACAATCTTGTTTGTGAATAGAATCGTAAAAACATTTATGTAATTTTTATAATTTTTAAATTTATACACCAAAATTATGTGCCTGTACCTGTAATCAGTACACACCTTGCTTACTTTTCAACCATTTACTTATAGAATATTAAATAGACGAAATATTCGAAAATACCACGAAATTACACGAAAATGTGTTTTCGTTTCTTTTCGTGCTCTTTGATTTTGTATATTTTTCGCTCCAAGCTACCTATACCCTATCTAAACGAACAGTTTTCACTAAAAATGATGTGTGTGTGTGTGTGTGTATGCAATGTACATATATACATAATCGACATTAGTGTGTGTGTGTGTGTGTGTTATATTCCCAAATCATTTTTTATCTTCCGAGTGCGAATTGTGTATAGTGACAAAGATTCGCAGAAATATCCTAACACACACTTATCCGCTACCAGCTATAACATATGCATGAAAACGCGTTTAAAATTATTTTTACTTGAGTGCGGATATGAGAAGTGTCAATAGATGGAGTGAAATCCACTCACTAGCAAACGTTCAATTTTAATTTTCAAAACATATTTGAATTCTTGGATCTCCTATTTCAATGTGTTGTAGGAAATGGATTTTTTTTGTTTAGATAATTTATTATGTTACACAATGAGTTATTTTTTAATCGTCTCTTCTTATGAAAACGAAAAAGCACGTTAAAAATTAAAAACAATACTATACATAATTATTTGCTTAACGTAAATCAATATTATGGATTCACAATATTGCAGAGGATACGTCTGACGTGGCGTAATCATATTATGATGTGCGTTGTGTTTAATTACGTATTAATACGACATACAGCACTCGTATACTGCACGAACAAATTGTACTGAATATGTAATTATTTTGAAAATGAATTATTTATCTGTGCGATTTTACATATATATATATATATAGTACCAATTTCAATAATTTTACAATTTTTTTTTCACCAAGTTGTTCCAAATACTTCCCCAAGTGTCCCCATGTTGCCCATTTTTTTCATTTTTTTGATTGACGAGGGGAGGTGATATATTGTATATTTTAAATGGTACAGTTTTTCAGCGAGGCATTTCAAAAATTTTATTTATTTTTTCAAAACTACGCAGCCGGGTAACTAACTTATTCTTTTAATTGTTTACTTGAACGGTTGAACATCGAAATAGAAATGTAGATAAAACATATTGAGATTCATTACGATTTAAAATTTAAATCACGTTTCCAATAGTTTTCACAAATTCACAACGTCTGTGGAGACAGCTACTAGCTAGTATATATAAATATATTTAGTATAAATATATAAATACTGGCTGACCCGGCAATGCTTTGCTATTGCAAGATTTCTCAGATATTAATTTGCTATTTATTTTCTGAATGCTAAATAATTATTTTTATTTTAGATCGCTTATTCAAGTCACTTCTTCGTGGTAATGCAGCCGTAGAAATTTAACGTCGCCACCGCGGATTCTTCATCATTTTACCACTTCGCCAACATCGACTATACTGAGGTCTCTACAACCCGTGGTTTGCTATTGTTCCACAGACTCTTGTTGTTAAAGATAATAATATATATGAAAAAAAATTACATTGCCTCTATCAATAGAAAAATTTATGCTTATTGCAATTTTTTTGTCTTTTAATAGATTTAATTTACGAAGCGCTAAAATTAGCGTTCGTGTATGGAAATGTTGTAGGTATAACTATGGATGGAACAAAAGATATAAATTATGCCAGTATTTTAACTGCCCCCGTGCACTTCGTTGCCAGTAAAAAATTCCACCTCTAACATCGTTCAAATTTTGTTCAATTCGTTATTCAATATACATTTCCTGTTTTTAATTCCCACTTATTCGGCTCAGCAGAGGTAACACACTAACATGTCGATCTATGACTGACGAATAAAACTTCACCAACCTTTTAAAACTAATTGCATCATTAAATAATAACTGATATTGTGGACGTTGTCGCGTAACATCGCACGCCAGCGCTATTACTATTCGTTTTCGCTTAGCGTTCTTTCTGATTCTTTTTTTTTTTTCTGTTGCTCGGCTCCTAAGGGTCGTAGCATGATGTTCAATAACCTTTCTCAAGAACTGGACTATCGAATACAAAAATAATTTTTCAAATCGGACTGGTAGTTCCACTTTTCGGAGATCCAAACAAAAAAAAAAAAACTTTATTATATTAGTGCAGATTATAATAATTATAATCTACACTAATATAATAAAACTAATAATGATTATTACCTATATCAAGTACCTATCGATATGGCGGCAGCGGCGGTGGGAAATAGGGACGCCTGACAGTGGGAGAGCACACGTCTGTGTTTTTTTTTTTGCCGCATTGCGCTGTGGGGTATTGAAAAATAAACAATGATAAATAAATTAAAACTATTCATTTATATAATTGAAATTAAGCCTAAAACCCGCTCCGCGATATACTCTTTCATTTAATAAAAAAAATCAAGACAATCGGATGAGTAGTTTCAAAGAACATGCGTGACAAAGATTTCCATTTCACATTTACTTATATATTAGATGAAGTATACAATATATTCACGTATACGGCAAACAGCGATCCAAACTACACAACACAGTAAAGTGAACTTTCTGAGTCTGACTGACTACTGTCAAATAACGAAAATAATATCACCGTACGGTTGATATCGAATGCGTCGGCAGGTAAGGAGTGGGGACGCCAGACGGCGGGAGCGCACAACACGTGTGCCGTATCAAAGATACAGAAATTATATTAATTAACGACATTAATATCAATAAATTATACACACAATCCTTCCTCGGTTAATTGTCCATCTAACAGTGTAAACCGCATCGAAATCCATTCAGCCGTTTCGGAGTTTATCCCGAACAAAAAAAAAGCGACTTCATTTTATACTACGTACTGATTGATAAATATATAATACATAATAATTATATACAGAAACTTTCATTGTTATCTTCGAAAAAATAAGGGACAACTAGGTAATATCTTTTTCATACCAAATAGTCACTTCACGACTATGAAGTGGTTTTTAATGAAATTGTAAAGAATTCAAATCATCCATACAAATAAAAAATACTCATAATTCGTAAATGAAACACATTTTATTTATTTACATGACAATTGAATTCAAAATTAACTCCATCAGACATCGGTAGTTAAATTGTTTAAGAAATTTGATTTTTCGTTTAATACATACAATAATTTATGACAGAAAATAAACCTAACCTCATAATTGATACTTTCAATACTTTTTACTGAACATTTAAGACTGAGGGTTCTTTTGGCTACTACAAAACCAGTAGTCTCGAAATTATTTACCCAAGAAAGTTTACTGTTATGATTTGGCACATTTCCACAACACATTAATCCGAATTTCTGTTGGAAAAGAAGTTGTGTAATAACTACATAACAGCCATTTTGATAATAGTTTTTTTTTTTTTTTACTAATATTCTACATTCCAATAAATCACGATTACTAAATGGCATATAGTCAAAAATACAGTCCCAAAAATTTAATTTCTTTCAACCAAAGTCCAAAATAAGTTATTACAATTTAAAAACCATCAGTTATCAGCAGCGATTTGGTTATATTATAAGTAATAAGTATATTATCACTGTATTTCGATGGACAAGTGTTTGCCTCTTATAAGTTATAATTACTCCAGATTGTTGTTGGTTATAGGGTTATAAGATTTCACAGAATATAGATATGTTATTTTTGGATTATGTGTATTGTTATCATTAGATGAGAATATATCCAGTTGTTTAAAATACATTACTATAACCTGTGTGATCCACTTTTCTTACAAGATAAAAATAACATAATTTGAGCACTTGTTTTCCTATGACTTTCTATCAATTTTTAACAAATGTAGGATCCTTGGGCCGTGCAAATTTTTTCTACCTTTCTCCGGGTACTGCCTCAACACTGTTTTCAAGTACAAACGTACACAGAACCAGGCGCGGATCCAGAAATCACAAATGGGGGCTATACGATGATCAGCTACCTAAAATTATACCTATTAGGTAATTACGTACTGATACTGATCTAGAAATTATAAATTGGGAGGAGAAATAAATGCTTGACAAACAAGAACAGAACGACATCTAAAATTAAAAATATAGAATACATTTATTTTAAGTAATAAAAAAGACAAAAGTCATTAAAAAAAGTAAGGTGCCTTGAAAAAATAATTTTAATGAGATTTATTGAGTTGGTTAAAAAAGTTTATTGTAATTATATGTATAGTTAAATAAACAAATGAGTTTAAGTAATTAACATTATAAAATACTGTTTATGTTGTACTTGACACAGATTTAAACAAGTTTTTTTTTTTTGGTCTAGAGAATAATTTTGAACTATGTATCTACTTTATAAAGTCCTTTTTTGTTTTGCGGCAAAAAGCAAAAATAAGAATGTTTACTAATTGAACTACTTTCTTCATGTTTTTCAATTTCAAATATAGCATGAAATGTCATTTCAGTTTCTTGAAAACCAAACCTATAAAAAAATTGTACATTAATATCTGTTAATTATAATCATAATTTATTTTATATTATTCAATGTAATTACTGTATAGTTAAAATTGAAAATAATATAAATTCACAAAGAAAATAAAACAATAGTAAATTACAAAAAAAAAATATATAAACAAAAGTACTTTAATAATTAATATGAGTTACAATTTCAATTGTTAAAATTGTTTTAATTATTCACAACTGTCATCATCAAGTATTATAGTCGAGTCCCGATAACTCGAATTTCAAGGGAGGTGAAAATTAATTTAACTTATGTATTTTTTGAGTTACATAACTTGAATTTTTTTTTTAAATTCGAACAATTTCAAGTTAGCTATTATGTATGTATGTATTTATTAACTACAATTATAATTAGAAGATTACATTTTAAAACTCATTTCCTATATACATGCATATTAATTATTAATTACAATTTTATTAAAAGATTACATTTTAAAACACAATATGTGTATAATTCAAACAAAATAAACGCAATTTGTACATGCTACACAACAAAAATACATGGCAACTGTCGATTATTTTACAGTACAATAGTACATAGTGATAGTTTCATTTGTACATTTATGATTGTAAACCGGTGCTAATGATAAAATTTAAGATATACTTGTCATAACTAACGCTGAGTTATCTATGTCCAACTATTTTCACATTCGACTTATCGCGACAAATATTGCATTGAGTGTATAGGAATTTCCTAGGGACAAGAAAAAAATTCGAGTTACCGAGACTCGGCTGTATTTTAATCATTTTAGTTTTAATACCTATTTGTAAATGGTACACGAGAGTAGTCCCTAGTTTTGATAGCCTCAGCCTTCCACGAACGTACCTTCTCTTAGCACTAGGTGACCAAATGATCGCCATTCGGGCCCTGGTCCCCCACCGGGTGAGTGGGTTTGAGATTCTACTATCCGCTACCACATCCATCACATTTCAGCCGAGGTAGGCTCCTCAACCTTGTGATGCACTACTTCCAGAGCAGCTTGCTAAACCAGAAACAGTAGAATTCCCCGATCCCGTGGTACTGACTGGGTTTTTAGTTGACATCGGTAGGTCCACCCGGAGCGAACTCCTACTGCTATTCTAGCCCTAGGCCGGCTAGCGGTGGGCCTTCTTGTAAATGGTACAGTTAAAAATGTATGAAAATAATCTGGAACATTTAAAATGTCTACTACTGTACAATGGTAATGCAGAAGTAATATATCTGACACATCATTGAATTGCATACACATCAATATGATTTGGTGTACACTAGTTTTTACAATTATGTATATTGTCATTGATCATTAAATTATATTTAGGCATGACAAATAATATATGTAGAATAAAATAATACCACTATACGTACTTATCAATAAAACATTACGTTGAATCCAATTGAAGTTGAAATGTTGAATAAATTGTTAAAACTTAAACAATATTGACGATACTTGATACTTAACAGCAAGAAAAACGTGGCATGTTTCCTGAGTAATGAATAACAGTTACATACAATAAATATGTAGGTGGAGGTGATACTTCATCATAATGATTAGTGAAATATTAATTGTAAGCTGATGTTATTTAAGCGTTGGGATTTTTAACAATTAAACACTATTTATAATTACAAAAATAACTGAGTTTACAAGAAATCAGGAATAAACTCTATTGAAAATGTAGTTTTTTTAAGATATAATTTTATAACATATCCATTATTGTTTGCATTATTGTCAAAACAAATGTTCTTATCATAGATATGATACATCACAGAGCTCTGTCGCATACAATGGTTTAAGGCAAGTTCCATAGTGCAATGTCAATTAAAGTTCTAAACTATAAAACCAGATATATATATATATATATGTATAATAATTTCTTTTGAAAAATTACTTAATATGTAAGGATTTTGAGAATGAATGTAGTAATATAAGAATCAATTTTTTCATTAAAGTACGTGTATTATAGTTGTACATGGTAAAATTGTATTGAATTTTTTTCGTACGTAACTGTAAGTTTTACCCGAGAAGAAATGTGATAAAAGTGCAAAATGCCATACTATAGGGCTACACTATTTAGGAGGAACCTTTAATTAAAAATATTTTTTGACCAATTTATTATTAAATTTTTGTGCTTACCAGAAGGATCCAATAAAATATTAGAAGCATCGTCATTCAAAATACGTTGTTTTTTCAATTGTAATATAATTGTTTTCAAGGTTCCAATTTCTTTCTTTTGACGGTTAACAATTCGCTGAAGTTCTTTTAGCTTTTTATTCTTGATAACTATTTCATCAGACAACTGTTTGATTCCACGCTTTAAAAAAGTACACCTTGGTGTATCACATTCACTTATATTACTCGCTGTCATGAATGAAGACTTAATATTTTTCTCCAATTTAATATAATTTTTTTCACTTAAATTTATGAATCAAAATAGTTTAGCATGAAAAATCAATACTTGGAAATGCTTAGTATACTTTACATTAAATAGATTTCTTTTAATATTCAAATGATGATTAGGACTGCTGTAAATATCTTGAATTTCCTGATCCGTGGATGAAAGATATTCTGTTTTACACTAAAAAAAAAAAAATTGATTTATATTAAAAATAATAATAATATAATGCAATTTACTTACATGAACGACAGGTGTCTCAATTACATTATTTTTTGAAGTGTTCGGAACACTCAAGTCAAATATGGTACTATCTTCTACTACATGACAAGGAGAAGACTTAATTACTGGTATCTAAAAATGCACATAACATAAAGTACACATATTACTATGTATGTTTTAAAATGAATGTAATCAATTTATAATGAAAATAGTTCAGTATAAAAAAATGCTTCATAATGATTAGTATACATTACTTTAACTAATAATCTATTAACTTTAAGCTGAGGGGTAGAACTCCCAATACACATATTGGTCATTTCTTGAGAAGGAGAAGAAGAACTTAAGAATTCTGGGAATGTATTCTTTGCCTATAATATAATGAAACATAATTTACTATAAAAAAAATTAATACGCACATTATCGACTTACACTTTTAACTCTTGCAACTATCACCGAGGGTACAGAATTTTTTCGTAAGAACTGAAAATCATTACGCGATTCAAACATCGACGGGTGGAAGTGACAAGAACATATAACACTGTACTTATTAATATTATCAACGTTTAAACGGTTTTCATTAACAAATCTGAACCATTTGCTTCTCAAATCAGGGCGTTTAGGAAATCTAAAACAAACATGTTTCATCAGAGTTAGTAAATATTATTTTATATAGGTAAACATTAAAAACATATAAAACATGCATTCGAGAGGACGTCATATTTTGATATTTAGATACCGAAAACGCATTATATTAATGCGTTAGGCACTCACTTGTGGAATGTAATATTTTCCAATTTGGTTTTATTATTTCTTGTTCTACCACGTATAAAACAACTAGGCATTTTTGGTCTTATAGTATATACTTAGTAAAAGTAAACAGTTTAGAGTGTACACTAGTATATTTATTATACGAAAGTATATAATATGTTCACGGTGCGGTGTGTGGACCATGAAGTAACACCATTAGTGCACTTAAACGGAAAAATTTAATATAAAATAATATAGAAATCTGTATAAATAATAAAAATAGTCGGTGGTTGCCTCCAAGATGGATTGATAACAACTGATATACCACACACGGTGTAGAGAAAATTCTACACTGAATCCGGATTTCTACCATGAACAAAGATAATATCACAGAACAGAATAATATCTTAGTTCATGATTTCCAGTCTCTTCACTACACCTAGCGCTGTCTTTTATACTTGTTTGAGGTTAACTGGTTTCGATGCGAAAAAAAAACACCAAGATCGAAGTATTGTTGAAATAATAAAAGTAGAAAAAACGAAACAAGCATAAAGTAATTTTTTTACGGGAGAACATTATGGTTTTACGATTTCGACGGGATTATTTTTCAAATAATATGATGTTTGATTTATGTTTAATAACCTCAAAATATACGTGTCGTGAGTGAAATGGGAACTAAATCGTAATCCGTAGACATTATTACATTAACACTACGATAATCGCGCGAGTCGAGACCCGTTCGGGACGTTTTTCTGTGATCGAGTTTTGTTTTTATTAATTATTCTCGTGACGAGTCGCATCTGTTTTGTAATGCTTCCTAGTGTTCTACAACTGATAGAGTTAACGAATTTCGTTATGATAAAAAAAGTTGGTTTCTCGTGAGTAAGTGGTATGCACGACTGTACGAAGCACATCACTGAACATATATAACAATATTGTGTTCAACGTGACAGATATATTTTTAATGTTAATACTTATTTCTTCATTTGATCGTTTCTAATGCTAAAATAAATAGATTTCCAAATATAGTTCAAAACAAAATACGTAGATACTTGAAGTAAAATTAGTGTTTATAATACTTCATTACTGTTTTATTGGAATCTTCAAATAAACGGGTATGACGTATAATCGTATAAAACCGTAATAATGTGAATGTATTTTCTCTATTATAAAGGTGTTTTTTATTTACTAGGTAGGTTGCTCCTAATTATGACACAGTTCATATACGTGTACCTAATTGAAGATATTGCAGGATTTTGAGAAGTGCACATTTATATATATATATATATATATACACACACATGCGTTAAAGACCAACAAGGTAATATTTTAGTTTTTATTATATTTTAGTATAACGTTAAGTTTAATAGCGATGAATTGTTTAAAATTTACTGTGTTCTTCTTTCGTTTTTCCGGTCATTGATACCGTACCACCAAACAAATGTTTCTCCATTTCTCTCTAGCCGTTGCTGCTGTCTTGAATTGTAAATCGAGTTCCACCTTTTTCATGTCATGCTTAATATACAGTCTTCCCAATGGTCGTTTATCACAAGGTGTTTCCTTAATGGTGATCCCTGCTAAGAACTCTTGCTTCATCCACGCATGTCCTGCCTAATTATGTCTCTGTTTTGAAATTTCTTTTATAATATCCAGCCTTTGGAAAACTTCATTAGATTCTTGATTAAGCTTCTTTTTTCATTTTTGGTCTGAGTGTCGGCACTGAGGCCATATGTTCTTCTCAACATTTTTTTTTTAAACACTCTTAATCTCAATTCCACCACCTTTCTAAGTGGCCATGTCTCTGAAGCATGTTTAACAATTGAAAGTATCAGCATCGTATACATCTGTATTTTCATATTTCTTAATATTGGTGTCGATGTTAGAATGTTCCAAAGTAACACTTACTACCATTTTATATTCTTGTATTAATTCCTTTTTCAAGGTCGTCGTCTTCTGTTAGAAGATGATCCAAGTACTTGAAATACGTCACTCTTTTAAACAAATGCCCTTCAGCGTCTATGAATTGTTTAAAATTTACTATGACTATTAAAATGAATTTACATTCGTCCCGGCACATATCCAGGGGATCTATATCCGATCCCACCAAGGCATATTTTTCCAAGTATTATTTATTAGAAATCGAAAAGTTGATACAAATCATGTTAGACAGGGTCATATTGGCTCAATGAGTCACAAAAATCTCGGTGGACCCGTTACATACTTAAACATTTAATGTTACTTTATAGTAGGTACATAATTTTATAGTTAAATAAAAAAATATTTTATATTTTTTCTTCTTAAACCTATTTCACATACGGTTGTTATAATCGTACAATTTCTACTTTATTGTAAAATTGATTATACTAAAAAATTGCTTAATCCCAGAAATTACCACCATAATAGTTCGCTTGAATTTTACAATATGCAAAGTAATATAGCATATTCCAGCCACTCAAAAATATAAATGTCCATAGGCACTTTTTTTTATATACAATCTGGCGCCAGAATCTTTTAATAAAAACAAATTTTGTTGTTTCCAAAATCAAATTCTATACAAAATGGATATTTTTGTTGATCCTCAAAATTCAGAAAGTTCTGCTTTGTAGGTCTTATTGTAATAATAATTATTAATTTGTATATGACATTTATTGTTTATTATTTATTATAAGATCATAAATTTAATTCAAATAAATGTTAATATTTTTATTATAGGAAAAATGTTTACTTGTTCAATATGTGATGATACATTTGTTGGAATTCATCAGGACTCTACTTACACAACACACTGTGGTCATGTATTTCATTACAATTGTCTCATGACATGGTTGGAAAGGTGAATTATAAAATTTGATTTTATACTCTATAGAGAATTACAGTGACTTGTAATTTTGTTTCTCGTATACAAGAACGACAAATTTAACTGATAAACGTTATATAAATTACTTTGGGGAAATTTTTTACCTACAAAAACTTCAACAATATTATAATTCAATATGTTTATGTGTTCTATTATGTTAGTTTCTTGGACACAGATCGCAGAAATTAGTTTTTTACATTGTGTTTTTTGTACACGAGAAACAGTTTGTGACAGGGTTTTTACGAGTCGCAGAAACTCTCTTATGTTGCATATTAAGCCTAATATTATCGTTTGATAAATATGTGTTGGAAGTCGTGTCCACCATACGCGACAATTTATACTGATACTATCATTCTTTTATGTATAAAAAAAACATTTAAAAATCATATATTTCGTGCACTACACTATGTCCTAATTGAATCCGGGCGTGCATTGCAGTTATCGCCCGCACCATAAAATTCTGCTGGTGATTTTTGTTGTGGCAAAATAAAATACGATTTTACCTGCGACGGGTAAAATCATTGATGTACAATCTATAAATTATAATCAATACATTTGTAAAGATGCCTCTAACTAGTGAACAAAGTAAATTATTACTTTCCGAAAATGCATTATTAAAATATATAGTTTTAAAAAATAAAAATAAAAGAAATAAAATTAAAACAGTAATTAATTAAATTATTATTATTATTTAGATATGTAATATGGTAATAGATTATTGACGATTTTATATTATTACACCATTAAGACGCGTTTCGACCAAATTGTACACTAAACGATTATACTGTAATTATTTAAAAATTATCTTCAATCCTACGATTATGTCGTCTGTTGCGGAGGAAAAACAAACTATTTTGATTATGAAATTTTGCATGCGGTGCGGACAATTTCACCTGCACCACACTGCACACAGATGTATTAGGACATTCATATTTATTTTTCCACATGTAATGCACGCAGGATTCAACGTTACCGTTTATATATTATTCATGTTAATAATGCTTAACACCCAATATAAATTTAATATAAAAATATAATTTTGTACCCTTAGGTCACACACTTGTCCACATTGTCGTTCAGCTGTAGCAGCAAATAGTCTAATAAAATTATTTTTACAAGTCGATCCTAATGCTCGAGCAACGTGGAGTAAGAAAATTGAGGAAGAAGTTAAATTTTTTTGGCACGACCAAATTTCACCAAATAATTATTTAAAATTATCTTCAATCCTACGATTATGTCGTCTGTTGTTGGAGGAAAAACAAACTATTTTGATTATGAAATTTTGCATGCGGTGCGGACAATTTCACCTGCACCACACTGCACACAGATGTATTAGGACATTCATATTTATTTTTCCACATGTAATGCACGCAGGATTCAACGTTACCGTTTATATATTATTCATGTTAATAATGCTTAACACCCAATATAAATTTAATATAAAAATATAATTTTGTACCCTTAGGTCACACACTTGTCCACATTGTCGTTCAGCTGTAGCAGCAAATAGTCTAATAAAATTATTTTTACAAGTCGATCCTAATGCTCGAGCAACGTGGAGTAAGAAAATTGAGGAAGAAGTTAACAGTTTAAAGTAAGAAGTGAATAGTAAAAAATGTTTAGAATAAGTACTACTAGCAAGGGGATGGCTAAGGGGATTATAGCCCCTCCCCTCATTGGCCTTGATTTTTTTTTAGCTATTTATACTATATTGATTGCAGTTTTTCAGTGATAGTTCTAGAAATACTCCTAGAAGACTGCAATTAGCAGATGGAGAATCCTAATTATTTTTAAAATAAAATATTAGCTAGCTGCAGTCTTCTAGGAGTATATCTAGAACTAATCACTGAATAACTATACCTAGTCAATATAGCATAAGTAGCTAAAAATAAATTCATGACCAATTTTATATATATAATAGATATATGATATATTAATATATATATATATATCATACATTTTTATTTATATGTGTGTGTGTGTGTGTATGTTTATTTTAATTTATATTTAAATTTTTTAAAATTTATTCCTAATTGTTATTATATTTTGTATCACACAATATCTAACTTTACATCAGTATACTTTTTGACACTCTTAAGATAATTTTTTATTATCTACATAGGTAATATTGAATCTTAGCCTCCCCCATACGAAATTCCTGACTATGCCACTGACTACTATTATACAAGCCTTTATTGTAAAAAAATCGGCCATGATCCAGTCAAAATCCCTTTGTATTGTGCATTCCTATATTGCACCATCAATTCCCCGCCGGATTTTTTGCTGGCGACACTTTGTCGGCATCAGTGCTCTTTGATATCATGCACGTGTTATACAAAACATCCAAATATCACACTTTTCTATATACACTGTTGTAAATGGTACCTGATAGGATACTTGTTACCTCTCTATATATTTTTTTTTAAATTTGTAACAACTTTTATTATTGAAAAATTAGTATTGTGGATGTTTTACCAATTTAAAAAAATCTAAGAGGAAAGGTAAACATTTGTTTTAAATTATAAATTATATTATGTATTATTTTTTTAATAACCAAAATTTATTTGTTTGGTATTAGAAAACAAAGAGTACTGATTAAGTATTTTAAATATTTTCGTTATTGTTTTTTCGTTATTATTGTTCGTATTTAATATTTTTTTCTTCTAAAATTTATTAGATTTTTAATTAGGCTACAATTTTTTATTTTTTATTAAGTTGTGCTTTTTATAAATACCATTCTGATAAAGTGACATGAAGGTATCCTATATTATATTTTTTTTCTCACTCAAAAATACCGTGGGTGGCCTATTAATCTCTATGCATAGTTTTTTATGATTTCTAATTTTTTTTTTATTGAATAACTGTAGCACATATATGTATGTATATATATATATATATATATATATATATATAAATGTAGAATACCATATACGTAATATGCAGGCTGGGTTTAGCATACAAATAATCAGAAAATTCGAAACATTGTGATTTTCGCCTTCCAACTTCTCACAGTAAAGGGGAGTGCAGATATGTAGGTTAAAAGGTTCTAGATCTAGATTACCTAAATAAACCAACAAGAAAAAGAGAGAGTGGGCTATAAAGAAAGAAATCGCTAGTATCCAGAAAATTGGACTTCAAAAAAGAAAAAAATAACGAAGAATCTACAAAAAGAATTGAAATTTCATTTAAAGCATTTCATGTAAAAAATGTAACTAAAACTGGTACCTAATGCTTTTATTCTGAAAAATGTATAAGATCACATGTAGAGTCAAGCCCTGTGTAAATCTACATTATGGTCAGAAAAAGTTATAACTTATAAGTTTTGCAGAACTATGGCAAATAAACAAACCATCAACAGTTTCTTTTATTTTTAGCTAATTCTCTATAGACTAACAGATTTTTGTGCATTGACATTGATACTACTGAGGAATCGCAGTATTAAATATAAATATAGTAAAAAGAAATTTAAAATGTACAATTTTATTTGAAATGATCGAAAAACTTTATTACAATTGACATTTGTCAAATGTTTATTTGCCATAGTTCTGCGAAATGGCCAAACCTTCCTTATAACTTACTTTGACTATGATGTAAACTTACATAGGGCTTCTTTCTACATGAGATCTCAAAACATTTTTAGAATTTGCTACATTTTTTACATAAAATGTTTTTGATGTAAAATTTAAAAAAAGACAATAATAACATAAAGTATATGTATTATTTCAGAAATCAATTAAAACAATTACGCGAAAAAGAAAAACGTGATCTTGAATCTATCCATAAACTCGAAATTCAACTGAAGCAAATGCAGATTACTGTTGAGCAAAATAATAAATCTATTCAAATGTTAAACCATGGGCGTGAAAATTGCAATTTTAAAATAAATGAACTTAAAGCTGAATTAGAAGAACTTAATTTGTAAGTATATATATACTACATTACTACTACTACTCCTGAGCGTTACAGGCCATAATTACCTTTAGCTTCCAATACAGTTCTTCTTCACTCATCCCATACTTTAATTCAGTGGTGTGCAACCTGGGAATCGTGACTTCCTAAGGGGGTCACGCAATTTTAATAGAGGGTCCCCAATAATTTAACGCCAAATAAAAAAATGTACTGATAAAATTATTTTGTATTGGTGGTGATCATGTGTTGCAACACCATGCAACCCAGACAACGGTCATGTCATATCTTAATTTTTGCAATAAAAAGTTCTATTGAATTTATTAATTTCTATTGAATCTGTTTAAAATTAGGTATTAAAATATTTATTATTATATTCATTTCATTATTTCTTTTTAATTTTAGAATTTTTTTATATTGTAATAATATTATGTATTAGGTATTAATGTTTATATTTATATTTTGGATTTATTAAATTAAACAAATATAAAATTGTTTACAATTAACAATTTCATTTATATATAATAAAAAAATGTTGGTAAGGGTCGCCTCATCGAAATAAATACATTTGGGCGTCATGGATTAAAAAAAGGTTGCATTTCTTCAGTTCCATATATCTATTTGTTTTAGATCTTTCTTTATCTTATCAAGCCATCTACTTCTTGAATGATCTTGCCTTCTGATTCCTTTTAATCTCGCATGCATTATGTATTTGGGTATTCTTTCTTCATCCATTATATGTATATTATCATTCAAAAAATAATACAAAAAATTGTTTTGAACTTAATATATAATTTATTATACATTTTTTTGTTTCTCTTTGATTTACTCTTTTCTCTTATAGTATTTTTTAATTTCTATTTGTAGAAAAAATAGTTTATTGAATGATCAAAAAAAAAATCTTGAAGAAAAATGTTCACTTGAACATATAAAGACAAAGAATGCAGAAAAAAATCTTTATGAATTACAATCTATGAATTCTGTTATTATTTCGTAAGTGATTATTTATTTATTTATTTAAACAAATTGTTTTGATTTGAAAATTTTAACTAATATTATATTACTTATTGATTAGCAAATTAAAAACTGAAATAGCTGATTTGAAAGTAGAAAAAGGTTATTTGCAAACCAAATGTCATAGTTTAGAAAATGAAAAAGATCCACTACCAAGTACATCAAAGGTATTTAAATATTTAATATACTGTTTTATACATATATACTTTTGTTAATAAGTAATAGCATTGTTTATATATACAACTATTGGATAATTAATAATAAAAAATGTGTATATATATAAAGAAAAATACAACTATATAATATATATATATATATATTATTGTATTTTTCTTTTTGCTTAAAACCTGATGATGACTTTTTGTGAAAACTGCTAGTAAACAAACATTTTTAATACATCAACTATTATATTTTTCTTTATTTCACAACACTCTGGCTTAATTGTATATTTACAAATCTATGTGTGTGTGCGTACAAATTTTTTATTTACGAGTATTAATTTATAGTGTTTTTTTTCACATTTAAATTTTTATCTTTTTGAGCTACCTTTTGTGTAGGCTTCCTTGCTTAGAGCATTGCCTAGGATACACCATCTTAGAGGATTGGGATTAAGATTGACAGTGTTTTATAACTAGGTAATTGATCCGACTTCACCCGGGTGATATATTATTATTTTATATTGTAATAGTTGTTTCATCCAGCTTCGACCAAATTTTCAGATCATTTCTTAGAATATTTTATAGACAAAAAACAAAAAAAAAAAAAATTACGATGTCAACATATTTAATGGTAGTAGTCAAAAGCCTTTATTGCATATTCACAATATTGTCAAAGTCAATATAAAACAAATTAAAAAATATATTAAACTTTGTAGATTATAATAGACTTAATAGACTGTAATAAACTTTATATATTTTGTAATAATAGTAGACTATAATATTTCTTGATAGACTGTTATTCATTCTTTGGTTAGGTGTGTGTGTGTGTGTGTGTGTGTGTGTGTGTGTGTGTGTATCATGGGCGTACCCAAGGGGAAGGATTTTGGGTCCCCCCCCCCATTGCCGTTTCAAAATTTAAAAACATTTTCATAAGATACAAATTTAATCTAATAAAACTTAAATGAAAATCTATTATATAATAGAAAAGTGGGTCCAAAGGCCGTCGAGCAAACCAGAATTTGTTGGTTATGAATTAAACTATAATTATAATTAGTGAAAAAATAAAATAAAAATGCTGGACCCCCCATAAAAAATTTCTGGGTACGCTCATCATTTGCTGAGCTAACTCGAGAGCATGCAACATAAATTTGGCTATGAGTAAAGCAGGAATCAACATTGTCATTGATAGTAATTTTTTGGCCTTGCGTCTTGTTAATGGTCATAGCGAAACAAAGTTTGATGGAAAATTGAAGGTACTTTTCATTCAAATGAAAAGTCACTTATCATTATCATTGGCATCCTTGGAATATAAACAATATCACCTTTGGCACATCCAGTCAGAATTTCCACTTTATTGATGTTTTTCAAACAATTGACTTATAATCTTGTTACCATTACACAATTTTGATGCATTCAAATTCAATTAGAAAATCCGTCACTTGATCACGATCAACAACAGGATGTACAGAGAGATGTTTCTTACTCAGACTTCAAACATCTCGAGAATTAGTTCATTGATTTTAGAAACTGAGTCATTTTTGGGAGCTAGAATAACGCGTTCTTGTAGCCATTGGCTAGTTTTCTCTGAAATTTTCAATATTTCCGTGTAGACTTTTGAAATTAATTTGTCTTGCATTCTTTTGGCATTTAATGTACCATGTCTTATATTTGGCCTTCAAGGCATGCTCACTGTATTTTACTTATAATAATTGAATGTGAATAAAAATACTTTGTAAAGATTGTGGTTGCCCAACCAATAAAAATTCTTTCTCATAACGACTATGCACACACGCTGTCACATATTATAGCTATTCAACTAGTATTATTATAACTCTGGTTGTTTTTCATCTTTGAACTTTGTTTTTAACAAAATACCCAGAAATCTTCAAAATTTAAATTAATATTCTTGGGTTTAGGTTCCAGAGTAGTGTTATTCCAAGAACCGACTTTTATTATATATTACGATAAACAATAATTTAAATTCAAATGGTCACCGTGGTAACTAATCATAAGTTACTGTTCAACACCTAAATCTTAAAATTTTCCGTATAAGGTACCACAAATTATACGCATAAACCTTCCTTATGAAACACTATCCAATAGTGAAAACCAGAATAAAATCTGTTCAGTATTTACCGAGAAAATATAATTATAATTATTTATTTGATGTATCGTACAATTTATATTGAAGTTAAATATATTATGTTAATTTGTTATATATTATATATTTTTTTTTTTTTCAGTCAGCGAATAAATACAGAGAAATAGCTTCAAGTGAAAGTAAAACACATGAATATTATGGACATGATCACTTAAATTGTAAGATAAAAATAATTACTTTCCGATTAAAAATAAGATATAATAAAAATACAATATACTTAATATAAATTTAATTTAATTGAGACAGTTTAGATTTTATTATTTTATGAATTTATACATATATTTTTAATTTTTAAAGTATATACTATATGTGATTAGAATAATTAATATGGATCAACCAGATTTTTAAAACATTAGTAATTATGTTATAAAGTTTTTCTCATTAAATTATATTTTTCAATTCTTAATTATGAAATAATTAACTCAGTTATTGAATAATATTGTTTAATGAAATTTTAGAAATGTATAAAAGTACAAAACAACTTTAAAAAAAAAATACTAACTATACCTGGCACAGAATAAGAAGATAACCCGGTGGAGAGCGA
The DNA here is from genome assembly GCA_032441835.1 of Slavum lentiscoides. Lineage (NCBI taxonomy): Eukaryota > Metazoa > Arthropoda > Insecta > Hemiptera > Aphididae > Slavum > Slavum lentiscoides. The sequence goes on along the minus strand of CM063718.1, from coordinate 4,549,904 downwards.
GTTTGTGTTCGCTGCTCATCATTTAGTTGTTGATTGGTTTATGAAAACTGGCCACAGTTATATGCCAAATGAGAGCGAGCGTTATACATAGTAATAAATATAATAAAAATAAATGTAAATTCAAGGTAGCAGTAGCTTGAAGAAAAGCAGAGACTGTATAATGGATATACACATTTGTGCCTTACTTGAACGTGGTACATAATAATAGTTGATAAATATACTCGTTTCTTATACAACGTAAGTGGTGGCTGATTATAGTGAGAGACAAGGAGAAGGAAGTCGGCCACCCATGCGACTAGTCATTTTATTCTGTGCCTAGTATACTAATAATAACCTTTCATTCTGCCATCTTTGGTAGTTGCTATTATTGTACTTTTATATTGTAACGTGGCCGGAAAACCAGTAACATATAATTTACCCATGGAAGGATTTTAGGTCCTTTTAGATATAAATTATTACGTAGCCGGGTGTAAAAATTGGTAATATTTAGTAATTATTGCTTTTATATATATATATATATATATATATATATATATATATATGTACTAAATATGTATGCAGGGCCAGTGCAAGACAAGATTTGAGAGTAGGCAAGTATGTAATTTGCTGTCCCCTATACTAGGTTTTAAAAAATATTTTAAGTATCAGTACTAAATAAAAATACAATATAATGATAAAAACTACTCTTAAATTTTATAATTTTAATTGTGTTAAGTATTTAATATATTTTTACTTATAACTAAAGTCCAACTTTGTAATTTTCAAGAAATAACAATATAATAACTTTAAAAAAATTTTTATTTTTATTTAAAATTGACTTTCTTTGCTTTTAATTTTGAATACTAGTTCGTCCATGTCTAATTGGTCCGATATATTTTTTTCAATTAAAATCATTGCTAGTCCAACCATACGAATTTGTGAAATTTGTCATCGAAGATAGTTTTTAATTATAATTAATTATAGTTTTTTTTATACTCATCCCCAGATAAACGAGCCCGCTTTTTTATATTGTTCGACATTCTATTTGACCAACATCTGAACATACACCAAAATATACATTTGTTGTGAAATATATCTACAGAAATATCAAAATTATAAAAAAAATCGATATTAGGGAAACACTGTGTACATACAGAAACAACTTAAAAATTACCAGATTTTGTTTTTTAGGTTCATGATTTTGGTTTCTGTGTCACTTGCCAAAGGAAAAATGTCTAATGTGTACAAATTTATATTTTATCTCATATTCCCCTCTCCCCTCAAGTGCCACATAGGCAAGTGCCTACCCCACCTACCCCTCGCACTGGTCCTGTATGTATGTGTATATGTAACTACATTACATATACATACATTATACATAATATTATTACAAGTTGTAAATTATTTAAGTTTTTACTTTTTACTAAATATAATTAATATTAATTATATAAGTATAATTTATTTTAATTTTCAGTACCTTTGAAGCGTTTCTTATTAGGATGTATATTTCTAATTGATGTAGACCAGTTTGATTTGAATAGTATAAGCATGTGCAATAATACAACAATGTCTGTGCTTAATATTATTGAACACGGTGGATCAGTTGATGAGTTTTATTCATCCCGTGTTACGCATATAATTTGTACAACCCAAAAAAATGGTCTTGTTGAGCAAGTAATATAGAAAATAATATTTTAATATTTTGTATGAATAAATGCGATTATTACTTATTTTTCTTTTCTTATATTTATTTTCAGAGTATAAGAGACAAAAAAAGATGTGTAACTTATTACTGGCTTAGAGATACCATATCTAAGGGAAGTATGTCACCACCTTGGTTAGCCTATCATTTCCCTACGCCATTCAGGTATAAAAATTAGTTTTTTAATATAATTCATTTATAATATATATATTATGTTTAATATAATTTAATTCAACTATATATATTATAAATATGTGTAAAGACATTAATTTTATATTATGCCTTACTTATTTCATCTAACTTTATGTATCATATAATCAGAGCCGTATTTATAGAGAGACAATGGGGTCAATTGCTTTGGGTGGCTAAATTTTATTTTATTTTTTTAAGGGAGAGGGATGGCCGCTAGACGTTTACTCTTTTAGACCTTTATAGTTATAATAATATACAAATTACAACTTTTAAACTTATTATCAGTTCTTAATTATAATTAAAATACACTACCTATAATTTATATACATATTAATGAAGAACTTGTTAATAAATAATCAAGTAAAAATGTATAATAATTATTTAAAAAGTTAAAAATTGATAGTTATATATGTATTTTGTAATATTTATTTTATTTCATCTAAAAAGAATCACTTTTAAGATACAAATTAATAAATTATGAATAAATATGTGAGGGGAGCATGAAGCATGAAAATTGTGTTGACCCGAGGCACAAACAATATAAATTTAGACAATTTGGCTCTGCATATAATTAATAATTACGTTAATTTTGTAATTTGTATGACTAATTTTGATTAAAACTTAATAAGAAACCTAATTATATTAAAACTTATTAAGAAAATTAATTATTTGATTTTGTTTTTAGTAAAGAAAGTGGTTTACCATGTCAACATCTACAAATAGCAGTTTCAAATTTTGATACAAACGAATATCATAGAGTTAAATCAATGATTAGACTTACTGGTGCTCAAGTTGTTGATGAAGTTACTTCAAGCACTAGTGTTGTAATTAGTCTGAAGTAAATATTTATAAACACATTTTAACATTTATATAATTATAATTTATAGTATCATATATATTAAAATTAGTACATTAACATTTTATGTTTAAAAATAAAATAAATTAAAAATTGTAGGGATATTACTAAAGTTAAATGGATTAGGTTAGTGAATTTGGCAACAATATCTACCTAATATTATTTTTATAAATTGTGTTCATATAATTTTAAAAATATTTTTAAATTCTATTAAAACAATTAATTTAATGAAGTGATAGTAAAAATATGTAATAAGTAGTTCAAAGTGGAACGTTAATCATTATATTCTCATTCGAGAAATTGGGAAATTTCTAATTTCTAAAAAAGATAATCAGCTTTTGTACCAAAATGTTTTGTGTGATTCAATTTTTTATTTTTATTTTTGATGTATATGTAATGAAAACAGGATAAATATATTAATTAATGATTATAAAAAAGTATTGATTAGTATAATTTTTGCCTGAACTGTATGAATTTGTAAATCATATAAAAACATTACATAAAACATTTTTATATATCGAATTATATAATTTTTAGCAAAATATTTAATAATTTAATATACTTATATATTTTTATAGATTAGAAGGCCAAATGGTAGAAACAGCTCTAGCTCTTAATAAACCAGTAGTTAATGTCCAATGGTTAAATGATATACTTTTTGGTGCTGAAATTGGTATAAAAAATCCTACAAACATTAAGTACCAACAGTTTGATTTAAGTGATCCATTTTCAGTAAATTATGACATGGTGTCACATTTAATGGGTATGCTATTGCACATTATAGTTTGTGTACCATGCAAATTGTCAATTATTATCTTAATTCCATTTTCATATGTGTTGTATTTTATAAAAAAATGTGTAACATTAGTAAATCCAAATTATTATTTTCATTATTTTTTAGAGGGTTGGAAAACTCCTGTTGTTTATCTTAAAAACGAAAACGTTTATGATTTGACAAGTCCCTCAAAACGTAAAAAACGTAAAACAGAAATTGAAGACTCAAATTGTATAGATTTAAGTAATGATGATGATGATGACAATCTTGTCATAACATATATTAACACGCGTAAACCATGTGTAATGTTTTCTGGGTTCACAATGCAAGAAAGAGAAGAACAACTACGGGTATTTTCTAATCTGAATCTAAATTGTATTTTATGCAACTTTTACACTGTTGTGTATTATTTAGATTGTACTTCAACTTGGTGGCACAATAGCTACGTGCTGTGATGAAGCAACTCATTTAGTCATGAAGCAACCTGAAAAAACAATAAATTTTTTATGTTGTCTTTCATCAGTGAAATATATTATAAATGAGCTTTGGTTAAAAGAATCTCATTACCGTCATACATTTCAGGGTAACAATAAATTTAGTTAAAGATCAGGAGTTTTATTATTTTTATGTCATTAAATAAATTTCTTCCCAAAACAAATATAATCATTACTTTTATATTTTTCGAGTATATTTGTAAATGTTAAAATTGAATGTATTTGCTGTTATGTATGTTACACAATACTTTGTTGATTTTTATCAAATTGAAATATCTTAAAAATAAGATACAATTTCATATTTTAAAATTAAGATGTCTTTATTAACTTTAAATTAAACTTGTTAATGCCTAATACCATTGATATTTAATTAAAAATAAATAAATATTGATAATTAATTTCTGTTTTCCAGATGAGAGAAAGTACATTGCTAATGCTATCTATGATAATAATGAAATAGTTTGTAATATACCCAAAATCCTTGAAAGTTCAATGCGCAAACATTTATTTAAATCGCTGACATTCTTTGTTACTCCTGGCATTACACTACCACCACCTGCTCGTGTGGAGGAAATGATTAAGTCTGCAGGCGGTACAGTTGAATCAAACAGAAAGTCATTAGATTCAATGAAAAATCTGCCACCAAACACTTATTTTATAATCTCATGTACTAATGATCTACATTTGGTTTATGATGTTACAAGCATTAATTATGGTATTGTTTTTAATTAAATTTTCTTTTTAATATCTCTTGTAAAAGTTTATTTATTATTTTTTCTTTTTTTTGTTTTAGCTATTTATAAACCTGAATTCATAGTAAATTCAATCATGAAACAGCGCATCGAATTACATCATTATGTTTTATTACCTCCAATTCAAAACTAAATATTCAGATAGTTTTTCTTTACTTTTACAAATGTGTTTTTCCTTTTTGTATTATTAACTTATAGAATTTTGTGTCAGAAGTACAGATCGAAGTGTTATAAATATTTGAGTGGTAGTGATGTGGTTCGACACCTGACACACTGGATCAATTTTGATGATTTACTGCACCATACAAACATGAACATTATTTGTATAATTGTATACTATTTAAAAAAATAAATAAAGATATGTAATTTAGAATTATAACCAAATTTTTACATATTATATTTAAATTATTAATTTAATTTAATCATTCTGTATCAATATAATTACTATATAAGAATTAAGGTAATTGAATCAAGGGGGATGGCTGATTGGACTTCAGCACCCTCCCCCACCCCCAAACCCGAAATTTTCAGGAAATTTTTTTCGTTTATTTAATACTTTAAAATGTCAAATTATTTATGTTGTAAACATTTTTTTTTTTTACTTTATTTGTATAGTATGTGTCAAATAAGAATATGTATTTCCTCACATGTTTTATTATCATTTCTGTCTCTTCCGCCATATACCTAAGTACCTAACCCAGTGGCGTATTTAGGGGGCGCAGAGGGGCAATTGCCCCAGGCGCTAATGTTTAGTCCCATTAAGGGGCGCCTGCAGTGTTAGATGTAAACATTTTGAAGTCGCAATATTATTTATTAATTTAATACAAAATTCTTATATATTTAAAAATAACGCGCTTGTCTCTAGAGACTGGAACTACCAGTCGGATTTGAAAAATTCTTTTTGCATCTGATAGCCCAATATTCTTGAGAAAGGTTATAGGATATTTAACGTTACGCTACGATACTTAGAAGCCGAGCAAAAAGAAAATAGCCAGAAAGAACGCTAAGCGAAAACAAAGTAATAACGTTGGCGGGCGGTGGGTCGGGGGCCGACAATGCCCATAATGTCAGTTAATGATGAAATAAGTTTTAAAAAGTTTGTAAATTTTTAAATGTAATTTTATTGTTCTCATATTTTTTTCATGGACATTTTATAAAATAAATCAAAAATACTTTAATGTAAACGTGATGAAATGTGCAAAATATAATTTAATTATTGTGTTGAAAATAAAATAAAAAGTTAAACTTAAATCTTCTTTTTTTTGAAGTTTTAAACATCCTTATGCCGAGTATTGAATAATGAACAAAATTTGAATCCTACAAGAGGTGGCATTTTTTACGGGTAACGAAGTGCCCGGATACAGCTATATATTCATACATTCATTCATTCATTTATGTGATATATTAACTGTAGTCTATACAGTGTACACCAGCGGTTCCCAACCTTTTATGAGCGTGACCCTAACATTTTAAATTTAACTTTTGGCGACCCAAATAAAAAAAAAAAAAATCAAAATTGCAAATACCTAACACTAATTTATTAACATCAAATTGGTGAATATGTACATTTACCTAAATTATACTTAATGACTTCCTCGATGCTGAATACTTTCCACGAGTTCTTCAATTTTTGGATGTATATTCATTGAAAGTGCACATCGCATATTGTGTTGAGCGTCAAGGCAATTTCTATGCTTTGTTTTAATGACAACTAACGCAGAAAACCCGGCATAAGTATATGTGGTTGGGAATGGAATTAGGTAATGCATTTTCGGATTCTCTTGATAAAATCGGTTTGTCTTTTAGTTGTGCCCAAAATTGCGTCAGGCACTTTCCTAAAAAAATATCTTTTAAGACTTGACTGGCTTGAAGGTCAAAAAGTTCTTGGAACCCGAAAATGTCTTCGCCAACTTCGTGAACAGAAATTTCAAAAGGACTTCTCACCTAACTGTATTTACTGAGCTCTACGTTTTCTGGTATATATCGATCGAGTTCTAACTGTAATTTGTCCAAGTAAGTACTCTTGAAACAGTAATTTTAAGTCATTTGATGTAACTTTTGTTGAATCTTCAAGAAATTCACTTAACCCGTCGTTACTCGCGCATGTAATTTGAACGCCATTACTTGCGCGTAGAGCGGTTCGCTCACCTAATTTATTTTAACACAAAATGTAGTCATTTTGGAACAAAAGTTTAGTATAAGTTATAATTATTTTTGTAATTATTAAACTATTATAAAATTTATAGGTACTCGTACAGACAAATCATAGACATCTAACAAGCTTATATAAACTAGGTAATTATAGGTATCTAAATCTTCGGTGTCTCCATTGAACATTTTTAGAATTAAGTCGTTGTACCATAAATGGTCTACATAAATCTTGCCCGAGAGATTTTAAATATTGACGTTGCATAATTTGTGCGGTGCATCGTAGATACTTTTTATATGCGTATTTCCCACGTTTCGGGTTAAAATATTAAATATTGAAATTAAAATAATTATGGAATCAAAACATTGTGCATTAGATGAATTATTAGACAACAATTTTTATTCATTTACATATGATGAAAAATGTGAGTTAAGATTTAGGAACCTAACGTAATATTATATTAGAAACTATGGAATATATATTAATTTTCTCAGTAATTTAAATCAATTACTTATGAAGTTGAATTCACAAAAATATTATTATAAAGTAATGTCTATCGGTATTATTTAAGTAAGATATGCCATTGAATAATTACCAATATTTCAAAAAATAAATGTAAATAATCAATATCAGTATCCAATATATAGTTACACAAAAGTTGAGTCTCCCCAAAAATTTTATTCACGCACCGCTACTGAGTCCTAATCAGTTAACCGCTAGGTATGTCGCGAATCTTTGTTCAATATCGTTACGTGACATATCAGTTATAATATCTATTGTATCAAAAACAACCACATTAGTACCTATTATTATTTTTTAATAGATTATTATATTATATCCATCTATATTTCAGAATTATGTAAAAGTAAGGCGACGCCATTTTTGGCTTCCTTCTTACCAAAGCAACAGCATTCGAAATGAACCCTCCTGGCTCCTTGTATTAGTATATTTATATACCTTATTATATTATCCACTTTATTATATTTATCTTGCAATCATTATAATAATCTTATCTGTTTGTTTATAAATTATAAATCAATATTTACTATTAAATATACGGTTTTCGAATCGTTAAAATGTAGATTCAGTTTCGGTTCTGTCAAGGTGGATTGATATAGATCTACTTTGGGCACAGTTAGATGAATACAGATGGATCACTCGCGATGTAAACTGATAAAAATAATCAGTATATTTTTGACAAACCCAAGGTTATTAGATTATATATATATATATATATATATATATGGTATATCTATATCTATATATATGTGTGTGTGTGTGTGTGTGTGTGTGTGTGTAATATGTCTAATAAGTAATAACCATTATGACAAACCCTTTCTCACTTATTTATAACACTGCAGATTAGTGGTTATCTACTATATGTGTATGCATTTGTGTATGATAATTGCGATAGGTACTAATCAAAATTCGAAAACAGTATTTTGTGTTGTATTCAGTCAATAAAAATGTTAATAAGCTAAAACGCGTATATTCTAAAAATAGAAGATATTCTCCTCGTGAGTGGATTTAATAATAATGACTAGGTATTCAATTATTTATGACTCTTAATTATGAGCAAATGAACAAAATGTAAACAAAACACAAACTTGTGGTTAAAAAGCATTGGCGGAAATCAGAGGGGGCTTGAGGGTTAGCCTCCCCCTCCAATAATTTAACCCGATTTCCGCTAATATTAATAAGTGCTCAATAATAAAAATTACGCTTTTTTTTTCTATTTAGAATAGGGGTGTAATCTGAGTAATGGTAGTACCTATATATGTATTTATGTGTAAATATATATATTTTTTTTTATCAAAAATTTAAATAAAATAGGTATATACATTTGTTATTATTATTTTATTCAACTTAATTAAAGTATACCTATATAATATATTAAAATTCATGTTTCAGTTTTTAAATTTATAAAAATGTTAACAATTCTTAAAGTGTAACAATAAAATAAAAATAATGCGTAATATTATTAGTAATTTTAAAATGTACAATTAATTTATATATAGGTGTATGTATTTAATAACTGTAAAGTTTAATTGACTCTTGTGTGTTCATTAATAAATAAATAATAATTTTAAATATTTTAATAATGTTGATGTTCACAGTTGTATTGAGCATTATATAAAATTCAATTTCATACAGATTGAATACCAATTATTACAATTTTAACTCTATCAATACTTTATTATATTACAGGTATGTTCGATATTTTACCTTATTATTCTTTAAATAATATTTGTATACATTTATGTTGATTTTACAATTATTTAATTATTTAATTGTTCATATATTAAAATATACGTTTATTATGTTTTCATTACGATAATTAAAATTATTGATAATTTATTAATATTAAATATTTAATAATATTTTATTCTAAACACTTTAATTTAATAAAAGTTATTATAATGAAATGATTAAAAACTTTTGATACGCATTCAATATAAGATTGTGATTGAAAATTAATTGATTTTATACTTTTTACGCGTTTTTCCATATATTAAAAAAAATTTAATTTAATTTGCAAAACTATAGTATTGCAACAATAGGCAATTAAATAATTTTTTCGTACCTATAATGTAAAAAACATGTATTATGTTCACTGATAATAAGATGCTTCGAAAGGCAATTTTTATTATAAAATATGTGATAATTAAATTTTTAGAATTGATAAAACAAACAAAAATGTGTTATAATAAACACACAATAAATGTATACAGAATATATAGGTCTTTAATATAAACCCTGATCATTTATTTAATTTTATATTATATACCTTATAACTTAACAAAATATCGATGTTTTGTTTGATCACATATGACATATAAGTTTACAAACTTATATTGTGATTAAAAGTATATAAGCGTTAAACGTTTAATGTTTTAAAACAACTTTAAAATAAGATGGTTAAAGATTTTTATGTTTCTTTATATGTAATTATAATGGTAGGTATATATTTTATTATTTTTCAGTCAATTCATACATCGATGTGTATTTAAGTTTAATATAGGATATCTGGATATGAATACTTATGCTATAAATTATAATTATAAATATGTTGGAAGAATTGGCAACTGTACGTGATGTTAATACATTTTCGGAAACAACACCACTAACGTGTTTCCAATTAAAAGTCAATACATTTATCTAAAATATTTGAGTCCAGTAACGACCAAAAATTTTTCAATAAATAGGTCTGAATCTAAAACCGCTATATGAGCTGCTCTTCCTATTAATGAGTTCGCAGTGTTAGGCAATGCGTGATGTACGTCATAACGAATGAATGTAACGTCTGGTTTATTGATTATCGGACATAGTATATTGTTCACCATTTCTCTATATGCCAATCCTAAAAAATGAAATATTTATAAAAAAAATATCTATACAAAACTATTGGTACCTATCCATGAGTTTATAGTAATACATAATGTATTCACCGGTGGGTGATGTATCTTTAATGGCTGCTTTGCACAGCTCGATTCTTGCAGAATGAGGTGGAACATATCTATCTTGAGATGAACCAAACAACAATACGTGTTTGAAATAACTTAAATGACAGTTTTGAGCTAATTGGTAAAGGAACGTTTGTCGAATGTCAGCAGCATCTTTCAAAGATAGTTGAAGTAATGTACCACTCTTTTTGACTTTTTGCATAAACCATAAACCTTCAAACATAAATTATTTAAATAATAGTAACACATTTTTTTCTTCTAATTGACTAATAATGTATAAACATCAAATAAATTTTTATTTTTTATTTACCCATATTTACTAATCCGCTAGTGTTGTATAAAGTGCCTAGATGAGGTCCAGAAAGTGACAAAAACGTATACATTTTTGGTAATAAATGTTTCATTTGAGGTCGAGCGATTGCTGCTCTAATGATAATCGTTCCAAGAGAATGACCAACGAAGCTTATTCTAGATGGGTAATGCGGTAACTGGAACGAGGATATGTGACTAAGAATCTCGTTTACCAGACGATCAGTCATACGTTCAAAGTCTGAAAACGTATCTCCCTAAAATGTTTAATCACAATTTACATTAGTTGATTATTATTTAATTTGTTTAAAACAATTTAATAGTGTACTTGATTTCTTTCAGACATGAGAAATTCCAAATGAGCACCAGGTAAACCTAGTTTGATATATGTTTTTACTAGACGTAAGTCTGCTGAATTACCATCTAATCCATGAACACAGACTATAAGATGAACGCCTTCAGGTGAAAACATCCGTAAATCTTCGCTTATATGGAAGTATGGTAACGTTGAAGCTAATATTTGAGCGTCACTTGTAAAAAAAAAAAAAAAATTACTTGTTATAAAAAATAACTCTTATAAATCTTTTTTATGTACATACCTATAAATTACACCAGTAAAACTCATTTGTTTTTTAAACTGTTCTTTATATTTCTGAAACATTGAATTGTCTTCGACGCTATTATACGAATGAATTCGGTCGTCAGCTTTTATATCTTTGTGTATTTCATCCTCATAGTATTCTGTTTCTTCATTATTTTTCTTAGTTCTGGTATAAAAAAAAACCACACACACACAGTTATATACATGTACATCAAAATCGACAATTAATTTAAATTTAATACCTAGATAAAGGTTTTTTAGAATTTTCTGAATATTTTTTCTGTCTCATTGCTAACCGATGTTGGTCATTCCACCTTGCTTCTTTTACTGTTTCATACATATGGTATAATAAATTGTCAACAGAATCTGGCTGAGGAATTGTATCTCTAAAAGGTTCGGGTGGAAGAGGAATATCTCTGAATTGTCTTGGTGGTGGTAAACGGACTTCTTCATACAATTGATCACATTTGACATTAGGTGTTATCTTATTAATTCCAGTAGGAATATTACTTTTAGAAGTTTTAATTTTTTTTTCTGTGACGATTACTTTTCGGTTTGGAGACTCTTCGAGTAATTTTAACAGCCTCCTTTGCAGTTCTCTTCCTATATATAAATCTTGTTTTGTTCCATACGGATCTTCCACTGAAAATAAAATAATTCCTATAATATGAATGTAATTAGAAGTATTTCACATTTTCACTACTGACCTTTTGGAGTAATTTGACCGGAAAGTGATGATATCGACGACCTGCGACTAGATACCCATCCACTTTGTTCAGAAGTAATATCACTATCAGAAACTGATGAAAACCGTGTTGCTATTGCAGTTGACGCAAGATCAGGCATTGATTCACTACTATTTGCTACGTCTGGAATTATTTTATTTTTCACCATGTCTGGTATTGAAGTTGTACTATTCGAATATTTGACCATTATTGGCGATGTATTCAATGCTTCTAACCGAAGTGGAACACTAATACTAGTTCCTAATCTCGATATTGGCGATTCTTCACCTGATGTCGGCGATCTATTTTCGTTTAAAAGTATTGGATTGATGTTTTCTGTATTACTATTTATCGTCTTATAAGATCGTTTATCGTTCCTCCGTAACGGCAAAGAGGCATAACCATTCGGCTGAATTCGGAACTCGGGAGGTTTGACGTTATCTTTTAAATGACGAGGTAATGTCATAATCTTATTATTTTGAATGAAATCTAACTGTTTTTTTATTGGAGACCTAGATATCAATGATCGGTCAGAATTTTCATTATTATTTGTTTCTAATGGTTTAGAAAAATTAAGAGGTAATGATAACATAGGTGTATCCATTACAGTTGACCTTAATAATTGGTCTAATGATTTGCTGTGTCTAGTTTTTATGCGTAAATTGTCTTGTTTTTGATCTGCATTAATACCTTAAAAGTATATATAATATTCATTATCAAACATTGTAAGGTAACATTAATTTTTGTTGTTGATATTAGTTTAACAATTATTACAACGACATATACTAACTTATTATATTAGACGTCTTTGATACATACAATAATTTATTATAAATACTAAAATTATAACACTTATTAGTAATTTACCTTTAATTTTAACTAATTTTCCAGTTGATGTCATTTGACTACATCTTCTTGATTCTAATATAGCTGCAATCCCGCAACTACAATCTTGGTTAAGCAAAAGCGTTTGTCGTATAGTATTTAATGGAATATTACATGAATTCATAAAAGAATCTGAAATTTAAAAAAATTAAAAACCCTTTTTTTCATTTCTAAAGCTAATAAAATTATTAAATACCATCTAATCGTCTAATGTTACTTCCAGGTTTTGTATACTGATCTTCAAAAATAACAGGTAAAGTGACGGGATCACCATCCGTTGCTGAACAATGAACAGGTAAAGGTGGCAATGAAGCTAAGTATCTAGATCTCCTGGCTGCTTCTGAAACTGCTCTATAGTGTTGATAATTATTATGATCGTCATAACAGCCCGCAGCACTTTGTCTGGGATTTTCTAGTACAAAAAATGCTTCGGAAAATCTTCTCACCTATTTAAAATTAACATTATATAATATGACACATACATTTTAGAAGTCTGAAAATAATTAATCTACTTTTTTTTAACTATAAAAATTTCGTTAAATTCATACGCTTTTAATCATAAAAAACGTTACAAATTTTAAGTAAAATTACGTTATTTTGAATCTAAGAAAGGTAGGTTCTGCCGGATATCTGAAAATTATTTTTCATATTAAAATACATTTTTTTTCATAATTTTATGTCAATCCCAGATTATCTATTTAAAATTACCTACATACAATATTACAATTTTATTTTATTAAAAATTGTAAAATATATTTCAGTTCAAAGATGTATTTTATTAAGCATATACAGTTGTAAATGCGAATGTTTTAATTTAAATTATCTACGCGAACAAAACAAGACAAATAAAAATAATATTTGCTTATTTGCTTACGCGAAGTTGATGGTGTTTTTTGGAAAGATGTTGATTTATAGCTTGTTTTTTTGTGAAATTGTCTAAAAAATGATGCCATAACAATATATTTTGAGCACATAACTGAGCTATACTACTATTTGCTAAGGCTAGAAATTCGTCTTCATCTAGGATCTAAATAAAAAGGATTATTATCGTTTTTAAAAATTTTTTTATTAAATAAAATAACACAATTACTTTATTTGTTTGAGGAATTGTAACAGCAGTTTTGAGGCCAACAGGTGTTTCAACCTGTTGCCAAACAGGCATTATTCTATTATATTGAGCAATTGTAGAATGAAGATTGTCGAAAGCTTCTGATAACAATGAACAAACTTCACGATGTATAAGTCGAGCATTCAGCATACGACTCACATGATTGCTATTGTTACTGTTCCCTGAGCTTCCAACACATTTAGTGGTCCCATTTTGGCCATTCTAAATGTAAAATCAGACGAGACAAAATTGTTTTTAATAGACTATAAAGACAATATACTCGTAGTTTTTTTAAATTACCGCATTGCCAAAAAATACCGATTCTATGGAATGTGATGGCCGAAAATTAAATCGATTTGTATTATTTGTTAACCATGTTTTGCCAGTTCTTGGAGCGCTATTAAAATTGAAAAGATAATATAGTTAGCTTATCAAACCACATACCACATCATAATAAATTAATAAATATAACTTACCAACTTTGCATATAATTCAGTATACTTTTTCTAGAATTATTATAACAAATTTTCAATTATAATTTTCGAATTTAATTGTATTGAATGAATTATAGAAACAAATCTCACTTAATATATGGTTGATGTAAAGCTACTAGACTCGCGTGTATGGTCAAAGTTACAGCTGATAGATGAAAATAGTCAAATAATACTGGTAAGTGATAATGTAATCCTCTTGCTGGACATACATGCAGCTGAAGAGTCCTGCTAGAGACGCAGCACATAGAACCATTTTCTCCGAACCACAATTCGACGTTTAAAATGAATCCAGCTCTTTCGAGACTATCTTGAAGCTATAATATGAATAATATTATATTCAAAATATGTTATATACTTATATATAGTAATTGTCTTAAAATTTAAACAAATATTACGAATTTTCTTACTTTTTGACTATCCACAAGTACGTGTGCTTTGAATAATATTATATCGTCAAGCAGGATTTCTTCATGTCTATAAAGTATTCGAAACGTTTTACTAATCCCAAGATCTTCGCCATTTTCAACATAATATAATTGAGGTGTTTTTTGATTTTCTTGTTCTATTAACATAAATTAACTTTATTATATTTCATTTTCTTTATAATTCTAGTTAAAAATAAATAATAAGTATCTTTAAAATTATTGTAAATACGAGTAATAACTTAAAAATTAATAAAATTACTTTATTTTAGTGTTTCTTAAATATGTATGTAATACTAATTGAATTGGCCGGCTTCCACTGAGTTAAATATTGATCTATTTCAATACATTACCTATTATTTATTTATTTATTTTGTATTAATATAAATAGACATTTCTTCTACTTAATGTAATTTAATTCATAAAAAAATCGTATACGGCTTTATTGTTTAGTTATATTTGAATTATGAAGTATAAATATATTTATTAATATAAAATATTATAATATGTATAAGAGAAGTGATAATTTAATATCCAATCGATTATTTGTTATTTTACGAGTTAGAATGGTAAAGACAAGTGCCGAATTTCTTTAACTGTAGCGCGACTTTAAATAAAAATGTATTTACATTCGTCGTTCATATATATGTAGATACAATGATACAAACACATATACAAGTATCATATATTATTTCTTACTTGTTACCGGAAAAGCACATATCAACTAGTCAGGTTAAATTCTACAGTTTTCATCTTGGATAAAAACGCTTGTGGATAAGAATGGATAAGACCATAAGTAGAGGTGATATTATATGCGATGAGCTGGTCATACAAGTAGAAGCCAAAACATACTTTTTCAGGCTATACTGAATCAAGACCCGCTTGAAAGAGACTTCTTGGAACACCAAGGAGGTTATGGGAAAATTAGTTGAAAAGGATGTGGAAGCTTTTGAAAATAAAAAAAACCCGAACAATGAATAAAAAATGAAGAACTAGAATGAGATACCTAATCTCTTGGATGATCCTTCAGGCCGAATAAACCCAAAGAAAAAGATGAAGTAACAACAGTTATTAAGATAAACTCTCTTCCTTCACTGGAATAGCTACTCTCGAAGAGTTTTTATTTACCTTTATCTTGAACTACGTCTATTCAGTTTCTGACTCCTGGATTCCTTAAATCTTCTTGCACTACTTCAATCCATCTTTTCCTGGGTCTGCCCCGAAGTCTTCTTCCTTCGAGTTTCAATTCCTTTACTGCATTTACTATTTTATGTTTAGTGTTCACTCCTAACCCTAACCATTATATCCTTTATCCCTTAATGAAGCGTTTCATTGGTGCTAACTCCACCATATCGTACAGCTCTCTGTTAAACCTTCTTCGTCAGTTCCTCATTGATAGTTTTCTCCATATTTTATTCTCAAAGGTTTTCATTTTTTAACCTTCGTTCTGTGTGTTTATTCGTTGTTCAGACTTTGCATCCATAAGTGAAAATTGGTCTTATATAATAACCACGTGAATTCTTATTTTTGTTTATCTAGATATCATTTTGTATCTTAATAATTTTATCAATGCGTAAAACGCTTTCTTGGCTCTATTTAATCAAATACTTATTTTTTTAGACCAGTTATTCTTAGTTTTTTTAATTTTTATTTTTAGATATTTGAAGTCATTAACTTTTTCATAAGTTAAATCTTCCAGTTTTCTAGAGTTCTCTGGGGTACCTTCGATAAGTTCCATTATCTTCGTTTTATCGTTATTGATTTCTAGCCCTATTTCTTTGATGATTCTTTCAATACTCTGGCCGCATGAGCTGCGCTTGCACCTGATTCACCTAGTAGATCTAACTTATCTGTGAAATCTAGAAGCCGTATAATATTCTAGTTGATTGATACATCACTTTCACTATTCTGCATTATTTTAACTACCTTCCCTAGAGCAAAATCTAAAAGTACTGGGGACAAGGCATCACCCTGTTTCAACCAGGTTTCAACTTAATCCGCTGCTTCTTTAACAACAATACTTATTTTTCCCCAGTCTAACTCTAAATATATACGAGTATGTAGTACCTACATTATTTTCTTTGTATTCATGTATTCTCGTATCTCTTTTTCACATTTTCGTCTTTGAACAGCTTTAGGTTTTTATTTCTTCTGTCTTTATTTTGCTTGATATCTTATCTTTAACCTGAGTTTGACAATCATTAGATAATGACTTGTGTCAAAATCCGTAATCTATGTTCACAATATGTACTTCAATTTCTTATTTCGTAATTAGTACCACAATATCTA
Source organism: Slavum lentiscoides (assembly GCA_032441835.1). NCBI lineage: Eukaryota > Metazoa > Arthropoda > Insecta > Hemiptera > Aphididae > Slavum > Slavum lentiscoides. The sequence continues at coordinate 4,532,708 of CM063718.1, read as the reverse complement.
GTATCTATATGAGGACATGATCAGTCTGACTCAATGTTCTGCCATCTGGTGACCTTCGTCTAACTTTATGTATGTCCTTGCGCGAGCCGCGCGAATACATTGCTGCTGTTAGTTACACTATTTTGGACTGCAAACGATAACATTCGTTGGCCATTATCGCTGCTATGACTATGTGCAATCTTTCTTTCTCTGTGGAAGGAAAATTCTGAAATCCCATCCGCATTTTAAATTTAAGTCACTTTACAGCCTTTGCCACGTATCCAGACACCCAGTGATACCCTCATATTATTATACATTTCAATCAATTCATTATAGAAGACATCCTTTATGTAATCATTGCTTGCTCCTGTCGATGCCAGTCCATTTATTATGCATATACTAAAAGGGTTAATATTGATATCCGTAAATCCGTTCATATATTAAACAAAACACTTTAATGTACGGCATAGCTATGCTAATAAACTGATGCATATTCTCCATCCCAGAAAAAACGACAGTATATATCCTCCAATATTTAATTGGCTTAGACCTAACCATCTTATTTCTTGTATAGCTATGTATGTGTTATAAGTGCTCAGAGCATCAATTAAATGTTGATTTGCACCCATTCTAAATAAACTATTGTCACATTCAAGACAAACATTACATGTTTTATCTTTGTTATAATTTTAATATTTTAATATTAACTTCTATTAAGCACATTTTTTATATTTCCTAACATAAGTCTAGACACTTAATATCCCCGTTATGTCCGTCTGTTCGTATTTTGTCCTACCGATATGTTGTCTATAGTTACTGTAGTATACAAATTTAGGAGGGAGGTAGTTGATTTTGCAATTGATTGATATCTCGTAATTGATTATTCACTACTGAATTTTCATTATCGATTAATCTATGTATATTATATTTTTAACAAATTATAACTAAAACAATACCTTTAGAAACCGGAAATTTAGCACACTCACAGATTGGGCGTTTCCTAACTTGTTTAGTGAATATTTTTATATAAATAATATTTTACGTTTTATAATAATTAACATTTTTTTCTGTGCACATCATTATCGAATATTGCTCAATGCCAATACAAAAAAAGAAAAACAAATTTTATTGTCGCAGCTGAAAAATGTGTTTTTTGGTACTTTGTTGTCATGCATTATAGAAACACAAATTAATAATCTAGCAACGTCAGAAAAAAATTACAGAAAATTAACTAAATAAAAATTTATTATCATCATTAAATCATAGCAAATAATTCTGAACCTAAATATTCATATTATTATTATATATAATAAGGTTTATAAAAAAAACGTCTTTAGCAGAATAGATAACAACTTTATGCGATAACTGATAGAAAAGAGCTTCTTTCTTATTTAAAAATATCTTTTTAAATGCATAATCTAAAAAAGTAAAATTGAAAAAAATATAAATCTTTTTATAATTAAAGGAATTTAAGAATTTTATTGATATCACACGGATTAAGTTGTTATTTTTACCTCAAGTAAAATATGGTTCTAAATGACTAAAACTGTAGCATTCTGTGTAAGGTTCTTTGAAAAAAAAAAACGGAAGTTTTTGGTACGTAACGATAACGACTGTGCGTAAGGTATCCTTATCTTAATTATAATTTAATTACTTTCCACTATATTTTTCAGTAATATATAGTTACTAAAACTTACTTTGTTGATGTTTTTTTAAACTGACTTCTACTTGAACAGAAAGCTTAGGAGAAACTTTAAGTTCAGTTCGAATACGATAAAGCCTATAAAAATTAAAAATGACTTGTTAGTTAGGTATCAAAAATAATTTGTTGGCTCAATTATGATGTTACACGAGTGTAGCGATGTTTGTATCTGCAGTCATCGACCTTACAGTACTATTTTTAAACTTGGCGCGGCATAAAAAAAGGGTAAAATTAATGAACTACAAGATTTCTGACATACTGTAATCTGTATAGTATATACATATACATCTGCAATTCGAATGATTATTTTACATTTTTTAAACTTATATATGGGTATTAGATATACATAAAGGTTTTATATTACGAATCATATATTAAAGTGTACCTAATTTCGCAAATATTTAAACAAGCATTATTAATTGTAACTTCACTTAATATGAAAAATGTATTTATAAATGAAATCTCGAATTGCCTTTTTGTATTAATGGCGTACCTTCTAAGGTATAGAAAGCTTTTTTTGTTGGGAAATAAATAATAAAAATACAATTTGCTTCAATTCAAATGACTATAGTGGTTAGGCTGATTTTTTACATTTTCTGCTAAATAATCATAACTCATAAATCCTACGTGTATAATAAAAATATATTTATCGTCTACTTTGTCGATAGACAGCACTGAAAGCTTTTAGTATTGAATTCAATATTAACTTTTTTTTTACTCTTCTTTCTAACCAGTAACGAGTTACCACTATATGACTTCGATTATTTATTTTGACAGAACTATTCATCAAATGTGATTTATAAGCCACCACGGGATGTTCAAATAATGTCTAGAAGATCCGAAGTATTAAACACAAGTCCCTAAGACGTTTTCTCCGTTTCATATTCGCATACAAATATTTGATGTAGTGCTTACCCTCGTTGAAATAGATCTATGTTGTAAAATTTGCAGTATTCCACAGCAAATTCTACAGTTGCTTGAAGTTCGCTCATAATAATTTAAGTTCTATCTTCAAACTCATTTTTCACAGCCTCGGAGTCTATTCATTTTTAGTGTCGTACTGGATAAACACATGTCTATAATTATGTTTTTCATATGTTATCTGGTAGAAGTGGTGTTTGGAAAAATTGATTTTACTGCACATCTATAAAATATCAATAATTATTTAATGAACAGTTTACGCTACTAAACACGATTTTGAAATACTTACGTTAATAATAATTTAAATATTAAATATTTAATACAATAATTTATTTGTAGGTGTTTTTTTAATTTATAATTTATTTTTGTATTTTCCGTAGATGTAATAGATACAAGTAACTACTTCTTAAATTGTAAATTGTAAAATTAAAATTCAAATAGATTCTCTACTATTTTTTTCTCATAAAATGATGAATATATTTTCACAGGGCTCCCGGAAGAGGGGTCAATAATATCTATGGTTCTGGGGCCCAGACTGTTGAGGGCCATGTACATAAATTATAAATAAACTGCACATTGCTAAGAGAATAAATTATATATATATATATATATTAATATCATGTATAATTTTTTATAGTAAATATATTTTTAAATAATAATATATTTTATAAAATAAACCGTTGTGTGTAAAATAATTAGTAATAACAACTGAAAAGATATGAATTATATACCTATTTATAATATATAGGTAGTATATATTTTTGAGCACAGAGAACTTTTGACCATCTTGCGATGTTTATATAATGTGAAAATTAACGAGAAACAATAACAAAACGTGTTTGACAGTCCTACAGATAAAATCAAGTTAGAAAATATTTTCGATCCTGGTTTATGACCGCAAAATATTAACGAAAACGTACATTTCCTTATAAAATTTTTATTTTTTCATAACATTGCTTATGACCAAACATGGTAAAATGTTTTTCAGAATTTTTATTATATATAATAAATTATTAAATAACATTCAACATCAAAGGGACTGGATCATTCATAGTACTCGTATTTACTTGGAAACACAATACACATGCCGCATTTATTTCGTTGTTTATTCTTTTTAATAAAAATCTTACTACGCTAATAAAAATCAATGCTTTGGTTAAAAGAATTGATTTTTTTCCAAAAACATTACCATAGAAAAAATTATATCGCTTAGATACTTTTTTCATGATAATAGTGAAAGCCGTCGTACTTGTCACTGCAAAGTGAAAATATTAAATTAAACGATTCGCAACACACGTTGTTGGGTTTACAAATAAATAAAAAATTCATACAATAAGGACGCGTGCGTGTTATTATTACAATATATAGACAAATGATAATATTGTACTCTATGCCGATAAAAAATGATGTAAAATAATATTCGAAAGTTTAAGGAACTTATCATTCTGACGCAATTTATTATATTATATTAAATCGATATTATATATATTATATATTATATATATTTATATATATATATATGTGTGTGTGTGTGTGTGTTACGTATACTGTACAGCAGACATGTCAAACACGCGGTCCACGGCTAATTTTTTTGCGGCCCGTGGCTACCAATATTAATGGACAAAATAAAAAAAATTACAACATATTTATTTTATTTTCTACGATTTCGCCTTGTTCACATCTCCTTTTTCAATAGACGCAGTAAAAGTTCCAACACATATACAAATGGAACTGATCGATATTCAAAATGATTCAAATTTAAAAAATAAATTCAATGAGGTCGGGGTGCCTGATATTTACAATTTCGTGCCGCAGTACGATACGTAGCACCTCGTATAGATTTGCGTGTAAAATTATTTCTATGTTTAGTAGTACTTATCAATGTGAACAACTATTTTCATTAATGAACAGCAATAAATCACCCGAAAGATCCAGATTAACCGACACACATCTAAATTCAATGTTAAAAGTGGCTTCGGCCAATAAAATTTCTTACTCGAAATTGAAAAGTTGGTGGGAGAAAAGAGATGTCAAATATCGTTCAAAAATAATTATTAACATGATTTTGTTTTGTAATTTAAATAATATACCTATCTCATAAATAATCAATATGGTTTTTTTAAATGAAAATGTTAATTGTTTTTTTTAAACTTTTTGAATTTATACTGTGCTTGTTGTGTTAGTAAAGAATAAAATTGAAAAATTTGTATAAAATATTTTTTTTCATTAAAAGTTTGTGTGCGGCCCGCATAGTAAACTATTCAATATATTTGGCCCACTTGATACTTTGAGTCTGACATGCCTGCTGTACAGGATACAATACAATAACGAAACCGATAAAACACTACGGCGTTGTCCTCCACGACAATCGTACCTACAGGATTTTTAACGAACATTGTAGACACAATAATAACGAACTGCAAGTATTTGACACACACACACACACACACACACACACACATATGCAATTAATATAATCATGCAAAAGATAGGCGCGGGAGAAAAAAAAAGTTATTTACCTATATTAATAATACCGAGTATGTAGATGTATGTGCGGTGTTTACCCCAAAAACGACCATCACTCCAGAGCATGCAGTAGCTGATACAGGAATGATCGCGTGTACGATCCGTTCCAATCTATACGCATATTATATATATATATATACATATTATTAATCTACAGGATTTCTATTTGCTACACTACTACTACTACTACTTACTACCACTTACTACTACTTACTACTACTATTACCTTCGACAGTTTGATGAAATTAAGATTGGTTCGAGTGTCTTACATTATAATCCGCAGCAGTAATCACTATTACACGAGCACATATTATACGAATACACGGTATTATTGTTAATAGATTACAAAATGATATTATTATTATTATTATTAACGGTTATTTATGTGTTTCGCACGGAATTCAACGCACTTGCAGTATGTACCTATATATCTCCGGTATCAGCTATACATGAAAAAAACAAAAATCGAATAATTAAAGAAATGAAAACGGATTTTATATTATAATATATAATACGAGTGATTTTATACGAAAACGCGTATTTTATTGTTCACTGGACGTTTTCTTCTGTACGCTTTTTGTAGAACGCGCGCGCGCGCGCGCGTTTGACCCATATTCATCCCGGGCCAGACCACCGATTGTACTCAAATGCGCATATACGCAGCTCGACGTAATTCAGGGACTCCGCCAGACGGCGCTCTGACCCTGCGACAGAAGCGCGACTTTACGGGTGTGTTACCCTGACAACACACGTACGCTGCAGGATCGCCGTATATATTTGCTGATTTATATATATATACATAAAGAGAAAACCTATATATAATAATATAAAAAGGTCAGTTCGTTCGCACGCCCTCCTCCTACGTGCACACCTTCTAAACTACAACAGTGTGTGTGTGTGTGTGTGTGTGTGTGCGAAGTGTATACGATTTCAAATCTAAGTATACGTACTACAGCGTGGCGACGTAATTATTGGAAGGTGTCGAATCACCCCTCTAACCCCCCTCCCCCTTTGGCTTTTTTTTTTTTTTATTAGCGGAATGAAATTTCGAAACAATAAAAGTGTTTTTTAACAAATTTCTGTACGCAATCGTATTGTGACCGAAATCATCTATATATAGTAGCGCTGTTAAAAAAAAACGGGTTTGTATATATTATTATGATATGACGGCGAATACGAGAAAGAGACACGCGCGGTTTTGGAGACGCAGACGAGCCTCAGCCGTATTAACTATGTAATTAACGTTCTAATGTTAATTAGAATCGATTAAACCGCGATGGCGTACTGACTGAGTTCAAAAAAATTTGCAGCAGCCGTATATACGTCTCGAGAAACGCGTATGTAGGTATTTATATACTCAACGAAACGGGTTTGAAGCCAAGAATAATAGATATCCGCGACATATAGGTAAACGAAATATCATTTTTTTTTTTTTTTTTGTACTCGTCTTATTTAAACTGATATAAATTTAGTTAAAAAATGATTTTAAATCTATTCTATACTGATCCCTCCTGCCCGCGATATTTCCCCAAATACGCCACCGAGTAGGTACGCTTATAAGTACATATTTGCAGGACAGAATATTTGAAAATTTCGCGTAACCTACACTCTTCTTTCACGTACGTAATATATATATATATATATATTTATTAACGAATAATCTTCTTCTTAGATTCGGCATGATAATTATAAATGAAAAACAGTGAAAACAAGTGTCGAATAAATTTAATATATTCACTACACTGATACACCGCACAATCAATTCGGATTCGGCCGCAAACCAACGATTTCGGGATCTCTTCTTTATGCCGTTTAACGTTTTTGTAAGAGTTCGAAGCAAACGTAATTAAATACAATATATAAATATGAACCGTTTTTTTTTTTTTTTAACTAAATACACTTCTAATGAATAATATTATACTGAACAATATATAAGATACAGTATTGTCAGTGTTATTGATTATACGCATCGGCTGTTTTACATTCTGAGCGGAGCGAGGAATGTATTGGTTTTACAATGATGTGTTCTTTTTTTTTATGTACATACCCAAAAATTCTACCAGAAGGGATGTGCTCCGATCTTTACAGTCACATTTTGTTTCCGGTAGAGAATTGCACCTGATTGATACTTTAAAGACGTCATTTTTCGATTTTCTCAAAAGCGCCTGAAAATATAACTCAAAAACTATCGAAAAATTATACATAAAAACGGTAAAAACGCGATTTCGTCGAAATCGATTAGGTACCGTTATTTCTTCGTAATTTTGAAACTAATGGGTAAATTGAAATATTCACCAAATATATAACTTTATATTATATAAAGGGAAAAAAAAGATTTTCAGAAAACTATTCCTATTAATTTTTGACTATACAGCAATTCAATTATAAATTTTGAGGTATTTAGTTCATAAAAAGGGTTAATTTTTGTTATATGCCCAAAATATTATACACCGAAGTTGTGCACTGCGGAATCGTTTTTTTTTTCGAATGCAATGATTTAATCATTTCTTTCAAATGTATAATGATAACAATACTGCACTCTAAAATATTTATCCAAATAATTCATTTAAGCGACATTCACAACACCCCACGGCTCGCTACCTTTTTATAATTATACCCGATTACGTCCTGCAGGAGGAGGGTACACTACGAATGTAAAAATTTTTTAAGAAGATGCGCAGAGACTTTTATTTATTTATTTATTTATTTATTTTTTTTTTTTGTATTATATTATATCTGTGGTAGTGTGGTGATTGTCACGATCGAATAATTCATTGCCTTTCGTTTCAATGACACGCCAACAAGTTCGTTTATGCTGTTATTACAATTTTTACAATATTGTTATTATAATATATGTATATTACAAAATAATTATGGCAATATACTCGTATTTACCTGTACATTACTGGCCCGCTAAGATTTTCTCGGTAGCTCGCCGAGCTGTAGTCCGCGGACTTGGATAATTGATTAATTTCAACGCGATTATTATAATATGGTGCGGGTGATCCGATAGATAAACGTTGACGAACGTTACGCTTTTGTTGATTTTAGTGGGTATATAATGAAAAAAAAAAAACCATATATTATATATATTTTTTTTTAGATTCTGAGCGAAACGAGGAAGCTATTGCGGCTTTACAATGATATTTATTTTTTTTCCTTTGCACAACTTTTCGACTGGTAGGAGTGCTCCAATCATAATATTGTACACTCGTATCCATTTCCCGACAACGATTGCGATTTTGTCAAAATTCATTATTGCATTTAAAAAACAATGGTCACAGAGTCTTTGAAATTTACTCCGAATATTTAACTTTACGCTACTTAAACGTGAAAAAATGTCCTAACGATTTTTGGCTATTTACAGTAATTATTAAATGTTGATCTATTTAAATCACAAAAAGGAAATATAATTAAGGAATAAAAATTAATATAATTAACTGATATATGTATATAAGGGCTAAACATTTTATATGACATCAGGTCCTACGTTACTTCAACTGTATTCGAAAAAATTCTTGAAAACCCTTAGTCACAATTTGTTTTATTACCATTTTAAATTTGTCGACAAAGTATGCATTATTTTGATGTATATTTTATCGAAATAATATAAAAAAAAAACCCGAATCCTCTATGCTAGCACCTACAACTACGATAATATACACGTTGGATTTTAATTTAAAAATACTCTCCGAGCGCGTGAGTGGTCGTCGAATATCATCATTTTATCGCAAAGTTGCCGTCGAATATACATCAACTGACAATTATCTTATCTAACAATATTATACAATATACACCGTCATACCACAGTCCACAGATAAAATAAATTTACCATGGACATTATAGCATTATTACACTCGTGTCAAATACGAATCGCTAACCAGTCGACGATAGCACTGCTGTTATTTTATTGTTTAGTTGTTACTCGTTTGATGTTTCTAAATAAAAATACGTCGTGAATAAAACAATTTTAAATCTTAAAATAGAAGGTAAAAGGAAAAAAGGTAACGAGCCGCGGGATGTTGTGGATATTGCTTAAGTGAATTACTTGGATAAAGATTTTAGAGTTTTGTTTTTATTTTAAATTTGAAATCAATGATTAGTCATTGCATTCGATAAAACGATTTCTGAGCGGGAGCTTACTTTTCTCGTAAACATAGTCTAAAGTTACACATTTGGTGAAAATTTCCGGTTTCTATGACTATTAATTTCAAAATTACGAAAAAATAAAACAACAATCGATTAAGACGAAATTGCATTTTTAGCGTTTTTGAGTTATATTCGTAAGTGCTTTGAGAAAATCGAAAAATGACCTCTCTAAAGTACCAACTATAGATACGAATTGCTGCCGAAAACAAACTGTGACCGAAGAGATCGGTGCACTCCTTCTGGTCGAAAATCTGTACACAGGATAGAAAAAAAAATAAACATCATTGTAAAAACAATAGATTCATCGCTCGGTTTAGAATCTAAAAGATGGAAAGACTACAAATACACTTTTTGCATATTTTTAAAAAAAGAATCGTTCTAATGATAATAAAGAACTATGGTGCGAGGATGTAAGTATCTGCCTTGATCAATTTATATTTTACTTTCACAACTCCAAGTTTTGGTAATTTGGTTTATTTCGTATACCTTAAAGCCTCATAAAATATAATATTTTTCATAAACTTCTGTAGTAGAGATTTAATTTTAAATCAAATTCTTTACTTTTTTATTCCATATAGAATCGATTAAATGGTCTTGCTATGTTGGCTGTCCATACAAATATAAAAATTGACCCGGAAGATGTCATTAATGAATTGGCATTAAAGCCACGTAGAGTAGATCATTTACTGTAATGAAACTGTTTTATATAACTATATAAATACCTAGGTACCTACCCTACTAATAAAGTGAATATAAATAATTAAATATTGTCATTATTTGTTTACATGTATGCATTACATATATACATTAATATATGTATATCAAAATCGCTGTATTGATAAGTGTTATGCTACATACAATGATTATTTGGGGGGGGGGGGTAATATATAAAATCTACAAAAATGTCAACCCCCCCACAAACGTGACCAAATTACGCCACTGGGCAGGAGTAATTTCAAAGGAAATTAAACTCCGCACATGTACATATATATGTATATAATATATAATTGATTACAGTTGATTAAATATAGATGTACAAAAATTGTGAATATTTTTGATTAAGACCAGTATTGATCGTTTCAATATGTATGTATATATTATAATAATAAAAATTGTTTTATATACATTGGGTATTCTATGTTTTTTCGATTCCTTTTGAATAACAAAACTTCAAATTTATACTCTTTTCGTTTTCATTGGAAAATATTCAATGTTGTGATTTTGTGAGTCCTTATTATATTTAATTTTAAATGAATTGGGTGTTTTTTTTTTCGTACAGGAATATAAATGAAATTATTTATGACTTATTTTAATTTGTGGCCTTTAGGAACATCTTAAGATTAACGATCGTTAATCGTTATGCCGCGGTTTTAGCGACGATCTTCTAAGACCGCGGAGTTGTATTATGCGGTACACGCACAATAAATCTCATAAAAACCCGTAGTTCCCGCCAAACAGTACGTTATTCATGGTACCCGCAAACCACGACAGTGTGACCAATACAATTTTATCATCCATTCTTCATTATTTATTTACCACTGTTGTTGATAACGACGCCCGCTGTACAATGTACACTTATCTACGACCGAAGCGTCTGCATAAAATGTTTAGTAGGTGTTTTGTAGACTTCAGTCTTTTTTCGTTTGTAGGTTTTTAGAACGTTTAATAAATTCGGGCACACGTGTAATAATTGTTTCAATTGTGTCACGTGAAATAAAATACCGAAAATTGTGTGGTAAGTCATAGTGTCATAATGGTGCCTATGGGACAGAGTTCGCAAATGGGTGGCCCTCCGCTTGGCCAAAGTATGCAGCCAGCCAGAGACCGCGAAAAATCGTCCAGCAATGTGGTATGATGTTTATCATCTCTTTTATGTTATTTAGTTAATTTAAATTTGTATATTTTTTTTCCATGATTTCTCCCCGTTTTAGAAACCTAATTATTCATTAAAATTTACATTGGCCGGTCATACAAAAGCTGTGTCTTCGGTGAAATTCAGTCCTAACGGCGAATGGCTCGCAAGCTCATGTAAGTTATTTTTTTTTGGATTTCCTATGCTTTCTACTGTTTTTTTTTTTTTTGATAAACTACGTAAAAAAATTCTAAAACGTGTCATTAATAACAAAATAATAATTTCTGACATCCGATTCGTCTTCCGTAATAAACACTTTACAACACCCATCAAGTACATCGTCTGACTTCATAGCCCATTATTTAAAAGAAAAAAAATATATCGTTCTGCCGTTCTACTCGATGTCGCTTGAGCTTTCAACAAGGTTTGGTGCTCTGGACTTCTGTTTAAATTAAAAGAACTTCCTTATTTTTATTTTTTAAGTTCTATCTAGAATACTCTCGTTTTCTTACAAAAGTAAGATCTGACTTCTCAGACTTATTTCAAACGTAATGCCCTTTACCAACTTCTAGGAAAACATTCCAAACTTGGTCTAAAAAGTAAACTGCTTTTATACAAAACTCTTCTAAAGCCAGTACCGTCTTACGGTGTTTAATTATTATAATATTTATAAAATACAAACTTTCCAATCGTTATCATCGCTATATTATGTCTCAAATCATACACTACATTGTAAATTAAAAGTTCAGACAGCTTTTGGAATTACCAGCATTTATATACAAATTCTTTTTGCTCTTACCTCGTTTAAACCCACTGGTCTTCGCTCTTGATTACAACGGTGTCCTCTGAGAAGATAAAAGACAACCTTTGCTTTGCATAAAAAAAAAAAATCACCAAGTCTTACTATTAAGCAATTCTTTTTAACTTGTCTGTCATGTTCATATAAATTACTTACTCATATAATATGCTTATTGTAAATAGATTTACGTATTGTATATTGATATATCGGCAATTTATCGTTTCACACATCCAGCTGAACTTAACCTCAGAACTAGTTCCTTACCTATCTTTATAGATCATTACATTAGTCATTGCAAAATATGTATATGAGAAGCAAAAAAACTCCATGCACTGTAAAGAGCATTGGTGTACATACCAAACTAAAATTTATATTATTACTGGCACGTTATTTTATCGTGTTTCATATTAGAAATAATTAGCCAATTTTAGTAAAAATTCGTATATTTTTCCTAACAATAGACATTCATAATATTATTATAAAACAAATTACATATTATGTAGGCTGTATATATTTTTTAATATAATTTGTAAATTATTTTTTAATTGTATTTGTGGTATGTTTTATAAATTAATTCTTTAATTATTAATTTTAGCTGCCGATAAGCTGATTAAAATTTGGGGTGCTTATGATGGTAAGTTTGAAAAGTCAATTGCTGGTCACAAATTAGGAATCAGCGATGTCAGTTGGTCATCAGACAGTCGTCTTTTAGTATCTGCTTCTGATGATAAAACTTTAAAAGTCTGGGAATTAAGTTCAGTAAGTATTAACCGTCAATATTACATATAATAATCAGTAGATTTCAGATATTTTTTTATTTTGGTGATTTATAATAGTTAATATTTTACAAGTAATTGATTAGAAAATATAAAATATTTTAGAATCTCCAATAAAATCAAGTTATTTTAGATATTAATATTTATTTAATTTTGTATTCTTTGATTATTACTATAATGATGTTTTAATTTTTATCAAGTCTTAATTTACATTAATAAAGTATACCTAATAATTTTGAATGGCATTTATTAAATCTTAGTGGTTTTACTATTTTCATAAAATAGGAAATATACAATTAAGATAATTTGTTGTATAAATATTTTACATATTTTATTTTGACTTTTACTTTTTACTGTGTTTAACTTCATAAAATTCACTAATTTTGACTCACAAAAGTTACTCACTTTTCACAAGTTTCGCTTGTAAGGAGTATGTAAAAAAAAAAAATATTTTAAACATTTTTCAAATAAATAATATAAATGTCTTTTAGTATTTGGACATGTTTTAGATGAAACTTATGAATATTAAGTACTTTTCATTTTGATAATACATTATAATGTGCTGATACTATTTTATAAAAACATAAATATTTATGTCATAGTATAATCTTACATTTACGTAATATACATATAGTTAATGACAAAAAATTAATAGGTAGAATATAAATATATAATCACATTTTTGTTTGTTTAACAGTTGCGGGTAATTTAAGTGTAATATTTAATAATTTAAAAAGTCAGACAAAACTGAACGAATAAAATATTTATTGTGAAAAATAATATATAAATATATGTATTTTTAGTCGAAATGTGTGAAGACTTTGAAAGGCCACAGTAATTATGTTTTTTGTTGTAACTTCAATCCACAATCAAATCTAATAGCTTCTGGTTCTGTAAGTTTTTAAATATCTAGTAACAATTTTATTATTATTTGATATTGCATATTTTAAATTCTTTTAGTTTGATGAAAGTGTTCGCATTTGGGAGGTAAAAAGTGGAAAATGTCTTAAAACATTACCCGCACATTCAGATCCAGTCAGTGCTGTTCATTTTAATAGAGATGGTTCCCTCGTTGTGTCTAGTAGTTACGACGGTTTATGGTAATATTATATTTCGCATTTAATATTTTTGCATTTACTGAATTTTTTTTTTTTTGTAGTCGTATCTGGGATACTGCCAGTGGTCAATGTTTAAAAACACTAATTGATGATGACAATCCACCGGTTTCATTTGTAAAATTCTCACCTAACGGCAAGTACATTTTAGCAGCAACTCTGGATAACACTTTAAAATTATGGGATTATACTAAAGGCAAATGTCTGAAAACTTATGTTGGTCATAAAAATGAGAAATATTGTATATTTGCAAATTTCTCTGTGACAGGTGGAAAGGTGAATACAAATTAATTATTTGATGGTACATAAATATAGTTAATAATTATTTTATTTACTCGTGTAATTTTAGTGGATTGTTTCTGGATCTGAAGACAATATGGTTTATATTTGGAATTTACAATCAAAAGAAATTGTACAAAAATTACAAGGACACACTGGTAAAGTTAATTTATGACAATATCATTACAAATTTTATATTTGTTTTGTTTTTTCAGATGTTGTTTTGTGTACATCGTGTCATCCAACAGCAAATATAATTGCATCAGCAGCATTAGAAAACGATAAAACAATAAAGTTATGGAAAAGTGATACATAAAGTTTAATTTAAAAATGAAATAATACACATTTGTACAAATAGGTAATGATACATATATGCTCTTACTCATTGTTTTATTTTCATTATTGTGTAAATATTACAATAATATTAAATGATAATTTTTTTTTTCTTGCTCAAAGTATTAAAATAATTGAAAATAGAGAAAACTAGTGTGTTCATCATAATTTATGATTATGTAATTTTAATCTACATATTTTGCTTTATATTTGAATAATTTACATATTACAATATCCTTTATATAAATATGAATATAATTGCATTTCTATTGAATTGATACTGTATAAAGTATGTTTGCTTTTATGTGGGCAAAATAATTAAATTGCCTAATAATTTAATGACAAAATATTTAAAACTACTGGATTATGCATAGACTTTATCATTTAAAAAAATTGTACTTGAATTTAAATTTATATGGATGACTGAAGATGATTAATTGTTCGCTGTTAATAAAAAATGTGTTGTTATCATATTTACAAAATTCTTTTAATGAGAATGTTTTCTTAAATATGTATAACTAGGCATTCATTTTTATTTTATTTTTATTTTTTGTCTGTATAATTTACTAAATTAAAATACAATAATTTTTATGCTGTTTTTCAAAAATTTAAGTTTACTATGTGATCTATTTTGTATTTTTATAAAAAATAAACATGTTACAAGTACTCTCTCTCTCTCGCTTTCTCTGCCACACATGAATGCATTCTTAAACTTTAGATGTACAAATAAACATTAGATTAATTCAATATATTAATGTATATTAACGAATATATATATATATATATATATATATATATATATATATATATATATATATATATATATTACAGCATTAATGTTTAAAATCAAAAACTGATATTTAGATGAATTGTACTTGTATATACTTTAAGGTAATAAAGCAGATGAAAAATAAGTGTATTTTTTTGCCTCTTATTTCAATTTTTAAATTATGTAAAAAGCAAATTGTATATTTAAAACTTTGTATTTGTTCTTCAACAGAAGACATTATTTGATGCCAATCTATTTTTTTTATAATTGAAATAATTAAAATGTATTTTTACAAAAGATTATAATTAATAACTGGGCATTGATTGAACAGTAGGTATTCACTATTTTCATAATACTTCAGTTAATCTCGGTGCACGACAGGGTTCTTCATGATGAATTTAAATATGATCGAGAAAATCGTTGCGAGTCGAACTTTGTATATAAAATATTTGTTTTTTTCCGAAATATATTGATGTGGCTGGTGGTTTAAATTTGTGTAAATGTAATCTTTACTTGAAATTGAGATTAAAATACCTAAAATTTGTAATTTTTATCAATGTAAGAAACGTGGCACACTAAATAGAATATTCCTATTACCATACTATGTCCTTTCTGTAGTAGGGTAGGATTGTGTTAAAAGTACGTGTACAGACATTAAGATTACATTTAAGTCCTAAACATATCGTTCAATTCTGCCATACTTTACAACTAAACTTAATAACATTTAAACAGTATAAAAATAAGTTACGTTTCTATCGAGGGTTGAAAAATATTAGACGAGAAGAGAATTTAACAATATTTATAAGTCAAATGACTTGCCCATATCATACCTATTTGAAAATCATATATACTTATACATGTATACGTATGTAATTTGTATGTAGTATTATATACATACTTACCTACTCATATTGTCGAAACATTTAAATTATCATTACCAAATACTATATTTTCTTTAAATTCAAAACTTTTGATGAACGCGTGTTAGTACAATTATACCTATATAAGGTGTACTTTAATAATAGTACGGTTTTGTTCATTAGTGTAGCCGAGGGGGGGGGGCTTTAATAAGTATGCAATAATATATTCAATACACATGAGTAAATATACATAGATAAAATATACATTTAATTT
Organism: Slavum lentiscoides; assembly: GCA_032441835.1. Classification (NCBI taxonomy): domain Eukaryota; kingdom Metazoa; phylum Arthropoda; class Insecta; order Hemiptera; family Aphididae; genus Slavum; species Slavum lentiscoides. Next base: position 4,516,374 of record CM063718.1, on the reverse strand, counting down.
ATGGTGTACTGTATTACTGAATATTTTTACTGATTATACTAACTACTTTTTACGACTGAAATATTTATTTGTAGCTTGTAAATGTGTATATAATTAACAATTATAATAAATAATTAATAAACAATATTATATGGGAGGTCAATGTTTTTAAAATAATCAAATTTGAAACAATAAATAAATAACGATTTTATTATTATTTTGGTATATATACATGTATACGAGTGTATATATGTTGTTAAATAAACCGTCCGCGATGATTATTCGAAATTAAATCGATCGGTCGAAAATAAATGAAATAAAAATTCGTCGATATTAAAACCTAGGGTAATCGGTGAAGTTAATAAGTTAAATTTTGACTTTTTAACTTATTATAACTGTTCCGCGTTAATGCGCCCAACTGCAGCCTTAAGGATTATTATTATTGTAATAACCTGCTATTATACTTATAGGCCTATAATAGGTACCTAGATACATTATCAATTATTTCCAAAAGGCGTAAATAAAAATTTAAATAAATAATATCCATCGATATTCGATCGTATAATGATATTTTTTTTATATAATATGATAGTATGATACATAATATTTTATTGCGTGATTGGTGTATATATGCTAAAATCGATATCCAAAGCTTATAATAATAATAATTATTATTACATTACAATGTGTTGTACACTCGAGACCTCGAGTAGTGCGCATATTATACGCACAGCGCCGTAAGTAAATGGAAAAAAAAAAGGTTCGATGTGATGGAGGTCCAATTTTTTTATTTTTAGTTTATTGGGTATACAATCTTATATACAATTCCATCGTTAATTTTATTATAATCGATTAATTAATGGAAAAAAAAAAAATTGTTTTATTTTAGAAAAATTTCGAGGAGGTCTAACAATAAATAAATAAATAACAATAAATAAATTAACCTAACGATATATATATATATATATAAATGTAACTATAATATTGTATAAATGTAATAACGCTATAATAATATATAAGTATCATCATAGGCGCAAATAGTGTTTGAAATTTGGGGGGCTGAAGTCTAAATCCATCCTAAACACTCTTTAGATTTTTATATAAATTCAAAATTCTCAAAAAATTTTGGGGGGCTATACAGAATTTAGGGGGCTTAGCCCCCTTGCCTCCCCCCGCTATTTGCGCCTACGAATACCATATAATAACGATAAATGACAACGAATAACGGGCGTTAATAATTAATTACAGAAAAAAAAAAGTAACTTATTGTCTATGGTATACATGAATATAATACTTGTATAGGTAATAATTATGACTAATGAGTAAACAAATTATAAAATATTGCGATCAAAGTGTATAAAATCGGACACGTACGTATTGTATAATATAGTGTCCGGTATACGCGGTTATATTATAATATACACGACGCTCGGGCAACACAACGGCAAATTTCGATGGTAAATGTGGAAAAGTTAACGTATTATTTTGCCCGGAGGACATTGTACAAAAAATGACCAAAACGGTATGTGATAATGGACATAATATAATGTATATTCACTTATTTTAATAACACACAAAATTATTTCGTATACCACGCGATCAGCAGCAGTGTGTTACTGACTTTACTGTAAGCAGTGCTCGAATTGGAAAAATAAAAGTAATGGAGAACTCCGAGACTTCAAAAAAAAAAATTAACGTCTTTTTCAATGATTATAAATACAACCTGACTTGTGGGGAAGGGCTTCCCCCCACACACACACACACACCCAACCTTTCATCTTTGTCAAATGATTACAATATAATATATATTTCAAAAATTACAACGAATACATATATATATTTTTTTAAAAACTTCTCATTTATTAACATATAAAAAAAAAAAAAAATTAATAATTATATAACAATTTACTCTAGCTAATTTGGTATCTAATAACGTTCCACGACTATTGCAGGTAACTGTGATTTACTTCTGTCGTTTTTTGTATTCAATGCAAATTTACAAAATCAAAATTTCAATATTATTTTAATAAACTAACACGTTCCGTCCCCTCGTTCTAATGAAAATAATTTTAAGGGGTGGCTCTCAAAATATGAGAAAAATCGAAGAGCAGCTCCGTCCCCCCTTCCAGTTCAAGCACTGAGTCTGTCAAACTGGATTCGTTGCAAAAAAAAAAAATCCATAAATAAAATAGAGTTTTGTTCCTAATTTTTTTTTTTTTGGGGGTAGAAAGTAATTTTTCCCCAATCCGCGCGGTGACACAAAGATTTAACTCGTTATCCATTAGCCTGACACTTTTTCCGGTGTCGGAAAATTCAAAATATACATTAATTTCGTACACCAATGTATAACATTTTAGTATCCAAAAATAAATTGTTTTGTCGTTTTATTTACAAAATATACTCGGCGCGGTAAATTAGTTGCAAAATTGTAACGTAATTGTTATGTAATAATCAATAAGGTATAATATTCTGTTGTACATACGTATATTACAATTTAATACGGTACAGGAATAGGTACTTATAATACTAATAACAATTAAATGCTCGTATTATTATTTATTTTACGAATTAATATAATAAACCAATTTACATTTTTTAGAATCTATATCGAGTGCATAGTTGTTTTAAAATTTGTTAAAAATTGATTTCAAAAATCTAAATCCTTTAAACTTTTTTTTTTTTTTTGATTTGAAGTCCGGTGTTCGGGTTCGAATAAAAAAATTGTAAGTTCGGTTCGAGCCAAAAAAAAAAAAAAATCTGAGTTCGTAATGTCACTGTTTAAAAAAAAAAAAAAAAAATTCGTAATTGTATATATTTTATACGTATACAGTGAAACTTCCATATAACGAACTTCCATTTAACGAAATTTTCTGTTTAACGAAATATTTTTAAGAACTATGACCTTCATTGTTAATTACACGTAAATTTATCTCCAAATAACGAATCTGATGTTTCTATATAACGAAATAATTATTCGATAAAAACCAGTTTTTGTAAATGTTGTCACTATCAAATTGATAGTTTATGTCATAGTTCTAAAATTGTACATGAACAATGTACCCGACAAAGATAAGACACCGAAGGTAGGCGCAAACTGATTAATTTTACTGTAGTACACTTCAGTTCCAATATTGGTGCAAACGAGTATATACATTCTTTCGTTTTCTCTTCGTCCGTACAAAAAAAATGTCAAAACGTAAATGTTTATCCATCGCCGATAAATTTGAAATTTTAAACGAAGTTGATAAAGGTGTTAAAAAAAAAGATATTGCCGCAAAATATAGAATATAAGAATATAAATATAAGAAGACATATTAAACGCTTTATCGGTGGTAAGAAATGGTTTTAGACAAGAAGCAAATGTTCCCGATGAAATTTTTTTAAAACTTGACGATATAGAAACTTTTTACGAAAGAAGGACAATTTTCAAAAATAATAAGCAAACAAAACTTACTGATTATTTCTTTTAAATTATATTTAAGGTTAAAAATTAAATTAAACTGTAATATGATGTTTGATGTTGTTTTTACATACATACAATATACATAATAAAAAAATAATAAAAAAAAAGTTGAAAAAAATACGTAATTCTATTTAACGAATTCCTCTATATAACGAATTTTTTTTGCTGCTTATTCGACTTCGTTATATGGAAGTTTCACTGTATTTACATATTATGTATGACGTGGTAGTGCGTATTATATACGACGAGTACTGTTCACTTTGTAGTCTCAATGACTGCAATCCCCTTAATAATAGTATGATTATACTCATTTCTCCGTTATAAGTATATACCTACTAAAAGAAGTGTACAAGTATGTATACGTAAGCACATTATTATTTTTATAAACAATTGGCCACCGTACACAATGCCCGGGCAATGGGCGTTGTATTTACGTATGGCAATTGTACGTTACAATGGCCGGATTATACTTTAACGCGGAAAAAAAAAACTATATAGAAAAAAACGTTTAGGTATGCTTACTATAGCCGCGAACGAAAATGCACATATATCGGTACATGTACATGTTCATTTATTTTTTACACGTGACAAGAAGTTTAGACTATAGTTTAGTCCTCGTCTCCTCGTATCTATAGACATATCTATAGATATCACAGTGGCGTATTGACGGGAGGGGGATATGAGGGTCATATCCCCCTCCGGGAAGTTATTTGAAACAATATTTTAATATAATTGTATGAACAAAAATGAATGATATTGTGCCGGGCGCACACGTACCGGTTTCCGTGTTCGATTTCCGAATACGGAATTCCGACTCGGAAATCCGTAAGCCTAGCACACACGTTCTGATATTTCTATTAGGATTTCTGCCAGTACGTACGGGATACGACGAGATGATGGGTAATTATTTATTAAATTTTCGGATTCGCACGTTTTTTGGTATAATATAATATGTATGTACGTAAAACGAAGAGCAAACGTTCACTCGACACCATAGGCGAACCCAGAGTTTTACGTTTGAATGTGCCCGGCCTTTTTTGTAGTTATTTTTTTTCAATATAGAGGGGAGGCTATAAACAAATTTACCCGTTTTATGGGGTTTTTTTTTAGCTCATAATTTTCTTCCATACACTAAAGTCAAAATATTTTAAGTACCCAACACTTGTTTATTAACCAATACTAATAATATAACCTACTGTATAATACATTTTTTTTTTTACTTTAGGGTGTGCCTTGGGGCACACGTTTACCCCCCGTAGATCCGCCTGTGCTATAGACACAACACTGAAAAATACCGAATAGAAATTTCCGTCCGCGTGCGGCGTTCAACACAAAATGAAGGCGAGTGCTGCGTTCGGAATAACGTCATTCGGTTTATTTCCGTTCGGGGATTCCGAACGCACGGCCTGATTTCCGAAACGAATGTTCGGAATTATTTCCGAACGGAAACTTTAAGAACGTGTGCGCTAATTTTATTTATTCCTACGAAACGCCTGCATTCGGGTGTCCGAATCGGAGAATTCCGTATTCGGAAATCGAACACGGAAACCGTACGTGTGCGCCCGGCCTTAAATTCAGTTTTGGAAAAAATAAATAAATAAATCAAATTTTGTATATAGAAATGACAAATGTTTGTTTACATACAATATGTATATAATAATATCAATATATTATGCGTATAATGAGTACAATAAAAATACCTGTTAAAATTTGTATATCCCTTCCCGTGGAAAAATCCTAGATACGCTACTGATATATATATTTTATATATATATATATATATATATAGATCGTGTTGCCATCGCCGTTCCAATGTAACTGGCAAACGACGGTACAGAAGTGGGGGGACCTGGCCGGGTGGTGAGTGGAGCCATGAGTTCATGACGTCATGGTAACGCTCTCGGTGTCGCAACAAAATTTATAGAATGACCCCAGCCATAAGACATGTACATTGTACATGTTAAAAAAATAAAATAAAATAAAACTATAAGGTTTAAAATAACAGCGATTTTAATTGTTTGTCACTAACAGAGGTGTGCAAATTTCACAGAAAATTCCTATTTTAATAAGCTTACCCAACGGTATACTCATTTTTTGAAAGCTTTTGTTTTTGGGGAGAAAAAAAAGATCACAATTGTAATGTAGAAAAAAAAAAACCGGTAAAAGCCCTCTCCCCTCCCACTGATTCAAATAATCAATGAAAAACTACCTCATCCCCCTCCCCCCCACCCCGTTGAAAATTTTTAAATACGCCTCGCGAGAGAGATCACTGACGAGCGGCGGATTCTGCACAGCCGATGTCGACGGTCTGAACTCCGGCGCTGCTCTCGGGCAACTGCAACGGCAGCAGACTCGACTTCTCGGGCTCCGTGTCCGGCATGATGACGCACATGAAAGTCTTGCCGGACACCCTGTCCCGCGGGTACACCGTGACCGGCGTGAACGTCACTTCCTCGCCGCCGTCCACGTACTCGCACAGCTTCTGGTGAACGTCCGGGAACTGTTGCCGGAGCTCGACGCCCCGTTGCCGGAGGTGTCGCTGCACGTTGACGAAACACACTCGCCGTGCGGTGTGCACGTCCCGGCGATCGTATCCCGGCAACGAAGTCAATATCAACGTGTCCGGCGGTCCGCCGCCGCCGCCGCCGCCGCCGTTGTCGGTCGATTCGCGACAGCCGCGGTTACGGTCGCCGACGTCCGTCTGCAGCGGTTCGTCTTCGGCAGACGACGCCCTCAGACTCTTGTCCAGGTGCAACTTGACGCACTTGTACACCACGTGACGTTCCCATTGTACCGGGCCGGGTCCGGGCACCTCGCTCTGCACGCACACCGACACGTGCAGCACGAACCGCGCGTCCGGGTCGTACGCCTTGCACAGCCGCTGCAGCTCGTCCAGCTCCGGGTCGATGTCCGCGCACTTTGCGTACACCGGATCGCACTGCGTGTCGTCGCCGTTCCGGACGAACCTGTCGGCCAGCTCGATGCCGGAGAAATAGCACTTGACGGCGCCCCGGCCGTGCGTCAGATAACCGCGCCGGGCGATCGTCGACAACCGCTCGACGCACCGGCCGTTCTTTTTCACCGCGTCCACGATCGACCGGCACAGCGTGGCCGTGCGACGGTTCAGACACGTCTTCCGGTGGTTGTGCCAGTGCGCGCGCCGGCACCGTTTCGAGCAGTACATGTGATTGCAGTTGTGGCACGTTTTGAACGTGCGCCGGGCGTCCGCGACGGTCGCCGAACGCTGACACTCCGAGTACCGGCAACGGATCGATCCGGACGAGAACTGCTGTTGCGCCGTTGACGGGGGAACGACGGTCGGAGAACGGTTCTTCGTCGGCGGGTGATTTTTTTTTTCTTCCGCGTTACCTGAAACTGTACGCACACGCACACACACACACACACACACACACACGCAATTTTTAATTCGCATATTTTTCATTACGCGCGAAATTTAAAAATTAAATGTATAAAAATGGTATTAAATGTTTTTTAAAAAAAAATTTTTAAATTTTCTCACGCAAAAAAATACGACTACGATGCGACTGTGTAAAGTGGCGTGGCCAATTATTATTATTAACATGTATTCACATTTTCTTCAGAAAATGTCAATTTATCTTTTTAGCGGGTATTTTCTGCCTTGTTGTCTCGCGCGCTGCACGACGAAATAATAAGACGCCGTTTCCTATATACGCTTCCAACGTATAATACCGATCGCGAGACCTGCAATATTCAGAGCCGGTTTCCAAACTTTTTACCCCGGCTTCTAACGATTTTCAAATTTAGGTGAACTGCGCACAGTTTTCGTATTTGGGTAAAATCAATGTTTTTTTTAAATTTAAATTTTATTATTATTAATTATAGAACATTAACACTATATTTTAATAAAAAAATAATTTATACATTGCGATTGATGCGTTGTATGAAGTATGATTTATTCGGTAAACGCATGACGTAAGAAAAATGACCGAAAATCCAACTCCACAAGATATTATATATATATATATATATATATATATATAAAAATGTGCGAAGAATTGCAGGAGGATGGGGGGAAGCATCGTTTATATAGCTTTAGCAGAAAGTGTTTTGAACGGAAAACCAGAACTCCATTAAAAAATTAACGGTCGAAACGCATTTTTACTGAATTGTCTTTAAAGTTTTAAACAGATTATTATTATTAATAATTCTTTTTCGGCGTTTCGCGTTCTTCGTGGGAAAATTTTTCGCGACCCATTAAACATTTTATTGCGACCCACACAGTTCGGGAACATCCCTGATCTATATAGTGATGCGACAACGGTTCTGAAAACGGATTTGAATTCGTCGCGAATTTTAATACACATCGACTTTTCCACTTTTTTTTTTTTTTAACTTGCAAGATCATTAAAAATTGAGTATTAGAATTTGTGTGGAAGTCGATCTCAAGTAGACTTCACGACGACGGACGAATACGAATCTTTTTGCGTATTTCTTATCGTAGGTAGTACCATTAGATCGGTCGTGTATACGTTGGACGTAGGAAACGTCTATTTTACTACGTTTCGTGTGCGCAACACTGCAATAAGAGAGAAAATAACCGTTTTCAATCCCTTAAGAAAACGAGTTTTAGAGGGTGATGGCATTGATTATATTATAATAGTCTATTATATTATAGTTATATATGATTATATTATAATCAATGGTGATTTAGGTACGGGGCATTCTACAAGAAATAAATACCTATGTACGTAGGTGGTATGTCGACAATAAAATATACGAATAATCCGAGCTGGGACATTATAATATATAATGACCAAAAGAAAATTTAAAAAAAAAAAACATATTTATTTATGAGACATAAAAATGTGATTAAAATGATTCTATTTTCAACGAATATAAAATAATGTGCCCAAACTATCGGGAAAAAACAAATGCTGAAAAACATAGGTCGGTTTCGTATGTAGTTTGCAGGGCGTGCGTCTCAAGGAAATTCGACAGATCCTCTATACCTATAACTTCCAATATTATTACAATACAATAATATAATATATATAAATTATAATATTCAATACATTTTTTTTTTTATCAGAACCCTGCGCTACAATTATTGTAATTCAGATTTTATTTTTTAACTAAAAATTAAATTTTTTTTTTTTAAACCAAAAAGACATTTTACAATTTTATTTAAAAACAAAAAAATTGAAATGTTTTTTTTTTTTTTCAGTAAAACGAGTCATTTGCCACGCGCACTATTTTGCTGGCCGTCCGCGGGTTCTCTTCTACACCACACACCATACACACTCGTGTATATATACCTACGTATATTGTAATAAAAGAAATTGCAGACATTTTAGTAAACTTAAAAAAATTGTAGAAATTTAACGATACTAAATATACTATCAATAATAAATAAACATTTATAACACCAAAAAAAAATTTCTTTAACAAAATTAAAAACTGGCTATATTGGATTTTTTTAAAAAAAATTTAAATTAAATGAAATTATTGTATAGCGCAGGGTTCTGATAATGATATAAATTATTACTAGACAGAAAAACTTAAAAAATATTGACTAGCGCAAAACAGTTATAATAAATATAGTATTTGTCGAATCTCCGTGACAGCGCCGCAACTAGTATTTCGGGCACCAGGGCGACAAAGATTTTGGGGCCTCGATTTTTTTTTTCTTACACTATATACTCATGGAGTGGATTTTTGCTATTTATTAATAATAACATATTATGATACAATATAATAAGTCAGAGGCATCCCTAGACAGTTTTCAAGGGGAGGAGGGCGAACCTATTTTTTAAATCAATAATTACCCCATGCGTATTTTTCAAAAGTTTCGGCAAACTTAAATCAATTTTACTGAATTTTTTTTTTTTTATAATGCGACTACATTACAAATAAGCTTACGTAAAAAAGTAATTTATTAATATAAATTTTAAGTAATTTTATACATTAAAAATTGTTATGGGGGGGGGGCGAACGGCCCTTTGGCAGGGCGTCGCCCTCCCCCCTCCCCCTGGTGATTGCGGCACTGCTTCGTGAGACACCCTGTATAATAATAAAAATTATATATTACAAAAAAAAAAAAAATCGTCATTTGTTCCGCGTGTATTTCGTACACGCCGTATGTAGTTTATAGAACGCACCATGTCAAGCATAGCCATTCTAAAAAATAAAAATAAAAATAATGCATCGAAATCCGAGCCCTATAACAGAGCGAATAACACATCCAAATGTGTATACTTGCAGCATTATATTTTTATTATTTCGTAGGTTAATTTTTATTGGCCCATACGGTTATAATATTGGATTATTGGTATATAAAAAAATATAATAATAATTTTTATTTTTTATATCCGGACAACATTTTTTTTTTTTTTTTACATTTCCGTATTTGCCACACCACTGCATCTAAACTATATATATGTATACGCGGCGAAATAGGTATATTTTACGTATTTCTTTTCTAAAACGCACACTGCACAACACAACTACTGCTGTTAAAAAAAAATAATAAATAAATACCTACACTAAGGATACAATTTGTTTTCTATATTTATTTAGTTTTTTTGTTTTGTTTTGCGGTTTTTACCGCTTTCGTCACTTACACGTGGGCCATACCTGAAGCGGCGAAGGGCCTTCGTCTAAGGTCCCCTCCGTTGCCACCGCCGCCTGCAACAGTACTGCGATTATGGTACCTAGTGTTATTGGCGTTCGTCCCAGATCGCTGCAAACCTAACAACGAGTTTAGAACGTCGTCCATGGTCGTCGAACCGGGACTCGGCCGATCTGCAATTATATACATTCGTGCCGGAAAAGTGAATTCTCAACAATCGCAAATTAACAACAACAGAATGTATTCTCTATAATATCAAATGATCAGCATTATTATAGTTTCGATTAACGACAGTAGATAAAAAGCTTAGTTTTCTTTTATTATTATTATTATTATTATTATTGATTTACAGTACGATTTACTTTTTGCTTTACAGCGGCCAGTTGAAATTTCAACAAAATATGTGTAATACGTAAGAGGCAATGAAATGATAACAGTAATAAAATAACGTTGAGAAAACACATGCACGAAACGGCACTAGGTACAGGAATGGCAGCAAAATGCACAATCAACAACAATATCGCATTCGTATCGTGAAATACGTATAGGAAATAAAATAAATAATTGAACAGAACGATGAAAAAAAAAAAAATCAAATTCAGCTTTGCGCAAGCAATTTATTATTATTATTTTTAAACATTTCAAATGTAAACAAAATACATTATTCATTATTGTCTTATTTTTTTTTTTGCAGTATAAGTAGAGAAACGGGAGTGATTTACAGTCACTTACATACATTTAAATTTTATATATATATATATATATATATATATATATATATAGTACATATAAAGTAAAATTATTTGCAGTATTATATGTAAATAATGTTGTTTAATGTTTGCTAATATTACAACAAATTATAATAAATACATATTATATAGATTTGCAGCAAATAAAATATTTAGCGTTTAAAATAAAAATAATAAAACCATTTAAAGTTCACAATCAAATAGTCTTATTAGCTAGGTGTGATTGACAAATATTTTGGGTAATTAAAATTAATTTTGAATAATTATATATATATATATGTTAAAATTATAGTATATAATATATATATATATATTTTTTATTAGCTATAGAGAGTTTAAATATTTTTTAAACAAATTTTGTAATAATTTAAAAATATTTTTTGTAGAGTAATACATTTTAAATGAAATGTTATAACTTTAGTCTTGAGATTTGGACAAAAAGCGTTGGAGTATAAAAATTAATATTATTCAATACTGAAATAGATTATGTAAACAAATCGATTAATAACGTTAATAATAAATACCTAATATGTACAGTGTACACTGTACATATTATTTATTATTAACATTAATAATAACAAATAAATAAATATTATTTATTACGTACACTGTACGCAATACATCCAACAATTTTTTTTTTATCAAATATTGGAACACTATTTGATTTTTTTTTTTTATATAATCGTTTAGTAAAATAAATTATTAAAAATAAAATAAGTTCACGATACACCCACAACGCTTTATTTATTTTAGGGATCAAACATTCAGTTTTCTGAGCTGAAATTATGTTGGCGTACTTACTAATATTCATTAATCATTATGTTTGACACTTGGAAATTATGTATTATAATTATCTTATTTTTAAACCATATATAATATTATGTACATAATAATAACGTAACACAATAAATTTCACTAGTTAACATTATAAAGCATTATAAATAATTATTATTTTGTATATAAAATACAAATAAGAATATATGAATAGTAAAAAGATAATGTATACAATGAAGTTTTTAAAATAGCAACTAAAATGATGATAGTTTACAGCACCGAGGGATTTGTGAAATGGAAAAGTTTTTATAATAAAAGTTGGTGTGTCTAATCTCAAGTTTTGTTTATCGTTAAATAATAAAAATCACGAAGAAAAATTTAATTATTATAAAAAGAAATATTAGATCAGGATTTTCAGAGATACATAACAATATTTTGTGTGAAATATTATTTAAAAATAAGTCTTTGATTTCACAAATCACTATAATAAGATATATTATAGATTGTGATTTTGAATCCTAATACGTGCATAAACTTGACAAAAAAAAAAAAAAAAAGTCATCAGAAGATATGTAAGAGAATCATCAATATCAACGATAAATACACAAGTACAAATTATAGAAATGTTGAATATGTATGAAAAAGATTTTGAAATATCGGTTTCCATTAAAATTTAAATAAAATAAAATATGTAATTACATTTTGTTTAAGACCCCAATTCATATTCCTGTATTAAAATCACAGTTTATTGTTCAATGAGGTAAAACAAAAAAAAAATGTTTTTGTAATTCCTTAATATTTTTAACTAGACATAAAAAAAACACACATGTACATACATTTTAACTTAACAAGATTTGTCAAAATGTTGACAAACTGTTTTTGTTTACAATGTAAAAATTAACTAAATATGTATACCTTACTTGTTCTTTTTTTATTTAAAACGTCACAACTCATTATAATTCGATTTTAATTATAATCAATTAATTTCTTTCGCAAAGAAATATTTACACATAAAACATGTATAAAAATGTTTGTTTTTATTTTAATTAACCATTATTTTTTCTTTTCATAGTAGCATCGGAAGTTGAAACCAATTAACACTAAAACAATTTAACATACAAAAATATTCATAGTACTTGTCATGCTCTATGTTTTTAACTTATCAAAAGGAAAAAAAATTGATCTACAATATTTAAACTTAGGTTTGAGTGCGACACACATAAAAAAAAAAAATGAAATAGTATTAACAACTAACTCTTGCTTATACAAAAACGAAAACAAATTACAAAATAAATATAAATAAGATCTAAAGGTAGACCAACAAAAGCTGCCAAGTGCTATCATACGATATTGTTTCGATAAGCATTTTTTCAGCTTCTACACGGCAGGCAGTGTCCGATTTTTTTTTTTTGTACGAGGCAGCAAGCCGTGTCTACGTATATTCACACTCACCATTGACCCAACTGCCATTGTTTTGAGTTTGTTTGATAGGCGGGACTTTTCGGTGCATTTGCGGTGTGCTTGTTTCTGATGGTGGTGTATCTCTGGTTAAACTGGGCCGTTTGTTGCCTACAAATGAACTCTCCAGCCAACACAAGCGACCAGTACTACCCCTAAGTGATGGACACCTTAAAAAAGGAAAAAAAATAAGTTAGTTATATCCAATAAATTCACTATAGTTTTTCATAGTAATGTAACAATGTTTTACCGAGATGGAGTGTCCTGATAATCGATATTTAGCCTTTCTTTACTTCCGTCCGGAGTTGATGATGAAACGTAATTAGCTATGGCTGACGTTACTTCCTTAATAGATGATTGCACTTCTGACAAGCTTGTCTGACACGTCTTTAAAACAAAAAAATGACTTATTATAGGATATAACTTGTAAAAATAATCATTATTATAAAAATAGGTACCTGTTCGTGTTGTTGTTGAGCAAGTAATCCAGCAGCGAGTCGTTCAGCTGGTGTTCTAGGCTTAGACAATTTTTCTTGAGATCTCCAACCCAAATAGGGTTGCCGATAATTAAATGATGACCGTGTTGAACTACAAGGAGACGTACTATTTGAATTCGAGCCATTTAAGCGGCTAGTACTCCAACGCGAGAAATTTTTAGTTGCAGCGTGTGTTTGGGGACTTAGCAGTGTATTGTCTGAAGGAACAGGAACAATTTTTACTCGAGTCCGTAATCAAAAAAATAAACATTGCGATGATCAATAATACTGGGTACTCACTGTAATTAGAATACATTTTTGGTGACTGCGATTGGTTAGACGACAAGCTAGACATACTGGTCGTATAACCTGCATCACTATGCCTTTTCAACAGAAATCCTTGAGCAGGCACATTGCAAGTCTTGTACCATTCGGGGAGATTGAGTCTTTGTAAAGAACGTTGTATGCGCAGCTCATGTTCAGAAAGTATCCGTTCTCCACCGTTGACATTCACTTTACGTAGTTCGTTTTCTGGAGCCTAGATTAAAAAAAAAAAAAAAAAATGTTAAAATTACATACATATGATTTGTTATTGAGAATTAAAAAAAAATTATATTAGTTTAATAGCATAAACACAACACAACACACTGACGTTAAAACGATTTGCTGGATTTTCATAACGCTTCTTTTTAACCCAAAACACAGATTTTGGCAAACGTTTCAAATCCCAAATCACGCGACTCTCTATATACGCGTGCATCGATTTCGTGAACAAATATTCGTCTTCGTCCATCCATTTTCCAATTCTGTTCATTACGTTGGTTAGAAAATTTTCGAATTTTTGTAAAAACGAAAAAATGCGAAACCGAAAACAAATCGAGGAAAAATAATATGATTTCGGAAAAATCTTAACTAACTCTACTAACAAGTAACGACTTGAACGTCTAAAAATGCAATGCATCAAATGTCCGTTATTTCAGTATTTCCCACGTAGTTGGTACCTAATTAAGCCCCACCAAGGCATCAAAGTCTAAAGTAAATGTAATTACAGACAATATTTCCAAACATTATATAGACCTTAATGAATAGTTGTGTATAAACGATAAGATAACGTATAACGATGACTGGAGATTAAATTTTATAATTTAATAATATGTAATACACACAGACACAGGTAATTGATGTGGTTTTCTTCATATTTGTGTTTTCGACGACCATATAAATAATGTTGTATAATTGCACATATAACATCAAAATGTACCTATTAAATACTTAAACGATATACACATTTATTTTTTGTATTTATTACATAGAAAAAAAACTAATTATCGATTTTTGTAATTGAAAAGTAAAATAAATAAAATATTTTATACACAGGAACTCCAATAGATATGTATGTATAATTTAAAATGATAACGTTCATAAAAACATTATAAAATTATAATAACAATAACAATAACAACAACAACGATAATAATAATAATAATAATAATAATAATAATAATAATAATAATAATAATAATAATAATAATAATAAATAATAAATAACTCTAAAAGCCATGACTAATTAAAAAATCACATTCATTTACAGTACGGCAAATTCTACGTACAAGCATTATAACAAGTATATCCATTTAGTGTTCGCGCATTTCAATCAGGCCTTTGCCATTAAAATTCGGACAAAGTTACAGAAAGTCTTGAAAACTTTTGTCATCCCAAATAACATAGTAAATTTAATAAAAAAACCATGCAACAACAACACGAAATGTGTGGTCCGGTTATAGGGAGAATTAATATCGCATCCATTTGAAGTTAGTAAGTGTCAAGGGATTAAGACAGAGTGATGCATTATCATCTGTGCTTTTTAATGTAGCATTAGAAAGTGTGATAAGAATAATACCACGACGACAAAGAACGGAAGTAAACGAAAATCATCTTGGCCTATGTGGACGATAATAATCGTGTGTGATACAAAACAGGGATACTTCAAACAGTATGTCTGACTTAATGAACGTGTGTAAGTATATGGGGTTGTCGGTAAACCAAGTGAAGACGAAATATATGCGAATGCCTAGAGAAGTATGGGACAGTGAAGATGAGTTAAACTCAGAAATTGATGAAATATATTTTTTCAGCAAATACATGATTTTAAATACCTAGGGTTTAACATAAATAATAGGAATTGTATGCATAATGAAATTAAGTTCCGTCTGACATCTGGTAATGGATATTATATTGCTATGTCACATATTTTTAAGTCGATGTTACTGCCTAGAAAAACCAAAGAAAAGTTATATACCACGCACCTTAGACTAGTTGTGTCGTATGTATGTTGTACCTGGGCAACAACAGCAGGAGATGAAAACAAACTGAGTATCTTTGAGAGAAAAGTTTTAAGGAAAATTAATGGATCTGTCTATAACTCGGACACTCAAATGTAGGAGAAGAGGACAAATGTGCGACTGAAAGAATCGTTTAGAAAAGAAAGAATAGGTAAATTTATAAAAGGCAAAAAATGGAGTAAGCAGGTCGCGTCAATAGGCGAAGTATAGCCAAAACAGTGCACATGAACACCTTCAATAGAAAAAAAACAGAAGTAACGGTGTTGGATTTGATTAAGACTAAAAGGGACATGGCGGATTTGACACCGAATTAGTATGGGGACCTAGATCATGCGTGTAACAAGGAGCGTGGAAGTTAAATTGGTATTGGCAGCAAAGGGTCTAGATGGTCTGTAATGCTAAAAAAAAAAAAAACATTAAAAATAACGTAAATAACGATGAAGAAACTTCACTCAAACTCAAGTATAGAAATGGATTTTATTTGAGCACATTATTTCGTTACACATTGTTATCGTGTTTTATGTACAAAGTTTAATACTTATATGTTGTGATGCATAGTTTACCGATTAAAAAAAAAAAAAAAAATTATAACTATTTTCGGAATGATTGACAAAGTTACTTAGAGACAGCTTAAAAATAAATGTAAATAATAATATTATAGCTTACTCCCTAATATTTAATTTATAAAAAAAAAAAATATTAAAATATGAAAAAGTTTAAACATTACTTCTAATAAAACATATTTATTATATACTGGTTGTGTTTAAAAAATCGATATACCTAACTATTTTAATACATTAATTGAATATAGAAAAATATGTGTACATACGATGCAATTAAAAACGAACAAATAATTTATTGTTTGTATATTTGAGAATAAAAAATATACTTATTATGTTGGACACTGAACGAAGAGAAAATGCTAATAATTTTACTGTACTTTTTATTTCGTATTATTTTATTTTGTATGCTACACAAGACGCTGACGAGTGAGACGAACATTAATTTTCGTCACTGTTGAAAATAATAGTTACACTTATAACCTCGTTCCTTATTGTATTTAATTAATAGTTAATAGTAATAGTAACCCACTCATTTTTATTTCACACACAATTTCAATTGATGGTGACTCGTGGCGACATTAAAATATGTATTATTATTATTAGTCGTCATTTTTGAGAATTTTCATAAACGAGCGTGTTTGAAACGGAATTTAAAGATCTTAAATAATTATATGATTTTAGATTTTAAACTATTAAAAACAAAACTATTAAAATATTTCTTTAAAACAAAAACAAATGAATTATTATTATATTTATTAATGAGTTTCTTAATTAGCCTAATATTTTACATTTTTGTTTGTAATTTAAATTTATATAATATAAACAATAATCGAATTCATATACGAATGTGTCATATAAACATATACACATTATTTTTATATGTCATAAAAACGATCAATGACCATACATCTTACGTGTTATGTCACTTTTGGTTATAATAGTGAGAGTTCAAACAGATAAACGCACACGTATATATATATATATATATATATATATATATATACACATATATAATGGATTAGAGTTTCTTCATATAATAATATCCTATAGCTACTACTTACTAAAATGGTCACAACTCTTAAACTATTTTTGTCATGGACATATTTCGGATTCATATTTCATCCGTTCAACGTGAATAGCACGAGATTATTAAAAAAAAAAAAAAATACAATTCGGAATGTGTGTTTTAATGGGGAGGGGGAGGCCTTGTCGACTCACTCACTAGACAGAATTAAAAAAAAAAATCGTTTATAACATATACGTTTGTGTATATATATATATATATATATATTTTTTTTTTGAAAGAATTTATATACGTACATCACATAGAGATGGAGAAATGGCCAAGAGTTTTATAAATAAATCACCTTATAATTTAATTAATACGTCAACTGCAGTGAACGAGTTTTAACAATTCGTTAAAAAAAACCCTATTTTAGAAATAATAGGAATTTTTATAGCGAAATTCATCACGCGCTCTCGTGTTCCAATTTCTAAGGTTAAAGGGGACTGTTACTGCCTACCGATCGATTCCATCTCTTTTACAAGGCACGCAATGTCCCTGACCACATATTATTGACAGTATGACCCTGCGAGCATATAGTGTTCACCATATAACGACGTCATAATATACACGCACACTACATATTATTATATATACGTACATATTATTATATTATTTATAAAAAATATGACAATATATACATTATCATGAAACTAACCAGATTTATGAAATATTGTTGAAAATTATTCAGTCGTATTTTACTGAAAATAAAATATAAAATACGTTACATTATATGTATATATTACGCATATTATTTATTTTTTATACACAATTATATATAATTAATTATGTAGACAATGATATGGGCCGAAACTAGTAATTACACGTATATATATATATATATATGTAAAAAGAATTTCAGAAATATTATCGATTTATAATTAATGAAAAAAAAAAGAACTGAAACGACAATAAAAATCCTACCCCTCTCACTACCCGTTTCGATTGGGAATTATTTTTGTTATATTCTTATCGGGTATAAATCACACGGAATGTCGAATCGCCATAGTAGGTCACTTTATAAACAGTAGATATAAATCCCGTATAAGTGTATAAAGTAATAGTACTACGGAAGACGCGTAACACGCGAAAATCGAATAAAACATTAATTTCTATAATATAAACGGAGCCGAAAATGAATAATTGTGTTTGCATATTATACGAGTAGATAGATTAGGTATTTAGGTACGTATCATTTTAATACTTATACGCAATATTAAATAATAAGCGAAACGATATCTGCTTGTACTTACACGAAATCGACGGATATATAATTATAATCGTGTTCATTTAACTCGTTTAGCATTGCAATTAAATTGACGGTATGACGGTATGAATATACAGAGAGGATTTACGACACTTAAAACATTACTCTATCTAATACGGCGTGCTGTATACAAAATAATACGAATAAATAGTATTAAAAAATAACGCTAAAATAATAATTTAAAAAAATGTATAACAATTCACAGTCACCTAGTATATATATATATATATATATATATATATATATATATATATATATTATATACTATATACTATAAACACACACACACATATACGAATATATTACGTAATGTTCTTATAACACGTGCGCGTAATAATAATAATAATAATAATAATATACGTGTATTTAATACGAAATACCTCGAGATTTATTAGCTTGCAGCGATAAAGATAGCACGGCTGTTTAATTTGATAAAAGTCCATACGTATCGTATTTTATGAGACGAAGTTACTTATTAAAATAATTGTGGGCAGAATTTATTCTTCACTGGCCAAGTCCGTGTAGACCGTGTCTCGGACCCGGGGACTATAATATAAGGAGACTCGAAGACAATACACGGAAGGGCTTGACGTTTGACAGTAATCATCAAAACCGACTCCGCCTACCGCCCGACTTTTGTCTTTAAAAATATTATAAGTATATAATATATATACACGACATGGCGTGAGCAATATTTTCCTATACGACCCTATACAGCGCTGCACAGTTCGTCAGTCGTGGAACATATTATAATTATAATATACAGAGGTAAACGAGTGAAAACAAATTATAATTATTTCATTATGACTCTGCGAATAATAATAATAATAATAATAATAATAATAATAATAATAATAATAATAATAATACGACGCCACTCAGAACTCCAAAAATAATTTTTTAAAAAAAAAAAAATGCGTAAAACTGGTTGAAAAAATCGTCTAAACGGACGATAAAAAAAAAATTTAAGGCATTTTCTACAAGCAATATTGATAAAAAAATTGTTTTTTTTTTCGACTGACACTAAAAAACCATCAGTACGAACGCGAGATTTCGAAATGGTATGTATGCAAATAATTTGACATTTTTACACACGTATAATTTATGTTAATATACGTTGCTCATATTGATGACTCATCATACGCAAAATATTTACGTCGCTATTTATTTTTTTGTTTATTTAATTTTTAATTCATTTTAAAAAAAACCTATTATCTTTACAAAATATATTATAACCGTCCGCTGCCTGAACTACACTTGAAATATGTACTGCAAAATAACGACGCTCAATTAATATAAAGTCGAATCTTAACGACAACAATAATAACAATAATAATAATAATAATAATAATAATAATAATAATAATAATAAATATATAGACAAATAATACAACATATACGAGTGGCGGCACACACATCTGGTGTACAAAATTATCAATAGATTTTTATGGAATCGCTCTGTATAACATACACCTTGGTTGTTATATATCTATGTGAGTATAACACGCAGACTGGTACCGCCTATCTGTCACGATGAGCCCTAGTTTGAGCTGACACACGACACTGTCAAGCAACGTGCGAGAATCGAGGGGGGAACGATGGGGAATGGAAAGGTGAACTTTTTTATTTCAAAACGGCTTATAGTGCAGTATTATAGCGAATATAATATAGTGTAATATTTATATCGGACAGTAATAGTGCTAGGGATAGCGTTTTGATTGTGAATCGACAATTAAACAAAATATATATATTTTTATTTATTTATTTTTCATATCGAGTCTGTTTGTGTAAACAATGTGGGTCACTTGCGCGTATAATAATTAAAATAATTCGTTGACACTAAACTCGTAAAGACGTCTTTAGACGTTTTAAATATTTTTTATCAATACGTCAAACAATATATTTTTTAAACAAACCGCATTCGTTATAGAAAATAAGTTTTTATAATAAAAAAACGTACATAAAAACTAATTTTATTTTAGAAAGAAAGTAGTGTAAGTATATATAAATATATATATGTCATTTTAAATATTAATTTATTCTCATAATATGTATTACGATAATTGATTTAATATATTTATTATTATTATTATTATTATTATTATTATTATTATTATTATTATTATTATTATATTATTATTATCATCAGTATCACGAAATGTTCATATAAATATATTTTAAAGTAAATTAAAATTATTCTTTTTTATTCGAGCTAAATCGAATAGTTTGTATCGTCGACTGATATAATTATAAATAATTTTAATAGGAAATATTTTAACAGTTTAAAGTATTTTTTTTAAGGTATTAAAAAGAAACCACATATACCTGCAGGCAGTTTAGATATAAGGTTACAATAGAAAAAGAAAAAGAAAGTATATTTTCTTACGGATCAATAATATTCTAAAATCGTTTATTATTTCTAATGCATTTTATAGTTTATGGATTTTTCCCTCTGCAATTACACTGAATTAAAATTTTTCGGACATTTTACAAATACCTGTAATGAAAATAATAAATGTACGCTTGGTTTTGTTTGAAATCGATATTGTATTAATATCTACGTAATTTCAAATTTGTCAAAACACACTTTAAACCATAAAATAAATTATAAATCGCATAATCAATATACCTATATCGAATACGTAAAACGTGTATATAATTTATTGCCGAATGATGTAAGTAGACAACAAATCGCGTCCAACCTGCAATCACGCAGTGTTCTGAATTTGGCAACAAGTCCTAAAAACCACTTTTTCCTGGACATTAAAAATAAACAGTTAGGATACGAAGTCAGTAAAATAGAGACTAAAAAAAAAAAAAAAAAAAATGTGAACAGTATTATAATAACGTGCGCTATGAATGTTGGCATGTTGACAATATAAGAAGGGGCACATTATATGCAGTAGGTGGACTTTATGAATTATTGATTGGCCTACATGTGCACCACGGATATCCTACGCGTGCGGTTCTATACGAGAGTTGTGCATATTTATACTCGAGTTTAAACGCGAAACAACTTCAACGGATCCATCGCAAACAAAGTAAAATAAATGTAAACGACGTTCGCGTGTAATCAATCTCGGAGCCTGCAGCACAAATATGAAGATAAAAATCCTATGGATTAATTTCCATTTACACTGGAAAACTCTAACCTAACCAGCCTGCAGCGGGAAACGATAGGAAAACTGCAATTCCCATCCTCCTTAAGAGTCTTTATTTATTATAACGTTGAACTTTATAAATAAATTAATATTTAAATTTATGAATTTAACATTTATAAATGACTTTTCCATTTTATAACTCGAAATATAACTTTATTACTTATTTTCATACGTTTTTGTGAAGATTATATTATTACTCTCAAACGCCATATTTCACAGTCAATTTTTTTTTACGCGCCAACAGCCAGCAGGCATATTACTCGTGCAGTCGTGTATATTACACAGTTCGGTATTTGGGAGTAGGCGTACAGGAGTAAGAGTAATGGAGGCGGCGGCACTGCATTTACTGACAACAGAATAGGCGATTTAAAAATCGTATATACTCGTTTAATACGTTTTATTTTTAAACGCGAAATCGACAATGACGACAGAATATTTACTTTTAAATTTTTATTCGTGCGTTAAATCGAAATTTATCTTTATTCCGCCGATGGCTTTTTGCGCAACAGATCGCTAATTATTAATAATACTTATGGTTTTCGTTTACATACCGTTTTAAACTACGAATGATAAAATGAATATCGACTTATAAAAAAAAAAACACCGCTTTGCAAGAACAATTATACATTCATTCACCAGCCGTATACTGCAGATAGATAACATAACTTATGTTTATGAAATATCAGTACTATTATATTTGTAAATTACAGATTATATAATATAGTCGCATTATTACGACGATACTGTATAATTAATCGGCACCCGAATTACTAGTTTAATTCGTACGAAAAACATTTATACTACGTACCTATATAAAATAAAAATATACGCCAGTATATCAATGTATTCAGAAGTTGTGTATATAATAAAACAGTATTAAAAAAAAAAAAAAAATGTTTTTACCGCCGTGCAGATATCGAAGAAATGTTACATTTGCCAGAAGAGCCACGAATAATTTATATATTTTATATTAATATAGTTTATAACGAATAAAACGTCTTTGACACTATACGTTAGCGTTGAATTTGAACACTAAAGGAATACAAAATACTATCGCGAGAAAAACGCAAATACAGTTATGTAGATTTAATATGTTTGAAATAAACAGAGTTAAACAATTCGACGTTTTCACATAAATCTAAATCAAATTGCATTTTTATCGGAAAGTTTGAAATTAATCGCGTATCTGGTTTTATGCGATTCGATGGCCCGGCGCGCACATTATTATCATTTAAAATACAAAACACAACGAAACAAAATCGAAAAATCATAAACAAATTATTATTTAAGTATAAGCACTCGTATCCAATAACAATAGTTCGAAATAATCGAATCGAAAACAGAATATAAAAATCAACTATTAGCCGTATCATTTTCATTTTCACGCGGTAATAATTTGCGTACAATAATTATAATAACAGCGCGTATACAACGTGTAATTTGTATAAATCTAATTAATTATACTATGTGTCCGACGACGTCACGACCCTATTATAATAATTGTGGTGGTCTTTATACACAAACGGATAGACAACGCAAACAATAAATCTTATAGGTGTTTAATAAAACAAAATATATTTTCTATATGAAAAACGACGTTTAGTTAGTATTCGTAGTGTCTTCTGCAGAAATTCCTTTTTTTTTTTTTTCCGGTGCCAATTTATAATTTATTATTATTATCACGCGTTTAAGGTTCGTCGAAAATCGTTAATGTATTTTTCCTTCTGCTTATACAATACAATTATGTTTTCAATAAACACCGTGAAAACAATATTATATATATTGTGAAATCATTGAATGGAAATGACTCCCAACACGCGTTTCAATATTACAGTGTATAGAGGTATACAGTACGAATGTAAGTGCAACACGCATGAGAGGCTATTGAAAGTGTAGAAAAAGGGCTTGTCGTCGACACACAAAATAATAATGATGTAACAACGTACTATTATTATACCAGAAATACGCGATGTTTAACATAAACACGACCTAAATATATGCTTATAAATATTTATCACGAAGAAGATAAGCCGCAGGTGGAAACTGCACCGCACAAAACCCTATGCCGATTAAAACACGTTTAACTCTACTGCGACCAATCGTATCTGACACAATTTTTTTCTTTCTTCAAGTTCCGTAAGAAATTAATACTCGACGGTCTTGCTGTCTTGGCAAACGAATATCGACGACTGCGACGTTGTGGAATTTCAGTTTCTACTCGAATGTATGGAAATTACGATGATATACGCAAAAAAAAAAAATAAAAATAAATAAATCTCTTCGATAATAATCAGTTGTTAATAATCAGATAATTGTTCGAACGCGTTTTTTTTTCTTTTATTAATTTTTTTTTTTCAGTTATAATACGACGCGCGATAGGTATAAAAATACAATAATAATTATGCGCCTACGTACACGTGATAAAAAAAGTATATAAACCTACCTACCTACGCGCTCGCCTAAAGTATAATATCGCCCATATTTATATAATAATAATAATATAGTAGTAGTAGTGTCGTATAACATTTTCGCCGCAGCGTCTTTCGTTGTTTTCAAATCACAAAATATTGTAAAAAAGAAAAACTTTTATTGTAAACCCTGTTCGTTCCGAGCCACGCGGTGGATGCTGTGTGTTGGGTGCGTATATTGATTACGACGTTCTGACCCAACGACGGCCCCTCCCCACCACGTGTGCCGAATGACCCACAAAATTCGCTACCACCCATATGATCTCCATTGTGACCTATATAAATCACTGCGGTTTTTATTATCGAAAAAGGCGTTGTTTTTTCTTTTCTTCCGTATCGTTTAATTATTAACGTCGAAAATAACTGCGACGCCGTCTTCCGATTGTTATCAGACAATATTACCCGACGAGCGGCGCGCGTATTACTACTATAGGTACAGGTGAAAACGAATACTACTATATTATTATGTACACGCGCATTTGTGAGATTTGACATCATATTTTATTATACGGTTTTTTACCTGGACAGCCGCTTGGTTTTCTTTATCCAACAGGAATTCCATGGACTTGGCCCTGTAATCGGTCGCGTTCGAAGACGACACGTCCGCGGACGACGGTCCGATCGAGTCGTTCGGTGCCAGTGACAATTTGGCCGACGAAGAAACGCCCAGGTCGAGCAGGCTACGCGCCTTTTTGTTTGGACTGCAGCATCCGCCGGCGCCCATCACGAGCGACGACGAAGACGTCCTGGTCACGTTCGAGTCCAAGTCGGTCTCGAGCAGACCGGCTCGGTGATCCGGACGGGACATGGCGACGCCGGCGGCGGCCGTGGGCAACCGCGATTGCAGGGACGCACGACTGCCGGCTGTCCGCAATGCCGGCGGCGGCAGTCGGCCACTGCGATTCTCGTCGTACACGAGGCGCCGGCGCGTCGCGTAACCGTCGGCCGACGGGGGTTGTGGGGGTAACGGCGGTTTTTTACCCCGGTCGGCGGAGCCCGTAGACGGGCGCCCCGAAACGGGCGGCGGGGGTGGTGGCGTATCGGGTCTGCCGCAGTTGTTATTGCTCGGTGGTGCCGCCACCGTCGCCGCGTTCGAAACCACCGTTGCGTCGTCGTCTGCCACCGCGTCCTTTTGTTTCTTCTTGTCCTTGTTACGGCGACCGCTGAGCCTGCGCAACGAAAACCGCTGGAAAAATCCGCCGAGTTTTCCGCCGATCGATTTGGAGGATTTGACGGCGGACATGGCGACGGCGGGCGCTTCGGAATCCGTCGGTCGCGAACGCGCACTGCGACCGACACTGTTGCAGTGACTGTCGTTGTCGTAGCCGCCGACGACGGGCGGCACCGCGGAACCGGTGGCCGCCGCCGCCGCGGTTTTGGTGGGCGCGGCAACGATTCTGTGCGACATTGGTGGGGAGCCGCCCGTAATGAAGTCCAGCCGTTCGCGCAGCTGTTGTTTTTCCGCCACGCTCGGACGTTTGGTTTCCGACGGCAAACCGGTCAACAGTTTCATTACCATAGTGTCGATGTTCTCGTCCACTTCGTCGCTGACCCGATCGTAGTCGTCGTCTTCCGTTTCCGGCACTCCGTCCGACCCCCCGTTGTCGCCCGCGTCCTCGGTACGACGGCTGTTGCTGCTGCTGCTGCTGCTGCTGCTGAAGCTCTCGCGCCAGTTCACTTCGGACACGACGGGGCAAAAGTGCACGCCCTTGTTGGGCGTCGGCGCCGCGGCCAGGCTCACGAAACTGGTGGTTATCAGCAGATTGCTGCCGCGCGATGACGCCGCGCTCAGAGCCGACTCGCTCTCGTAGTGTATGCGCTTCAGCGAGTGCGACCTGTCCAGCGATACGGTGGAGTCGAGCAGTTTTTTCGAGCGTACGATATAGTCCCCACCGGCGTCCGACAGCAGACCGTCGGCGCACAGGTTCGGCGTGCTCGACATGGGCAAACGTGACGCCATCATACCGTCGTGGTAGTGATGGCGGTGGTGGTGATGGCGGCGGTTGTCGGCGTCGGCGTCGTCGTCGTCGTCGTCGTCGTCGTCGTCGTCGGTCGTCGGAGATCCCGTAGTCACTGACGGTCGATCGCCCAGATCGGGATAGCTGTGCCAGGCCGTGCTAAATTTAGAATTTATCTCGTCGTCGTCGTCGTCGTCGTCCGACCCCTTCTTCACCGCGCAAGCGGCAGCGGTACCACCGCCGCACGCAGAGGTGGCGGTGACGATGGCCGCGATGCTTTTCGTCGACATCTCAAAATAGTTTTCGTCCTCGGCGATCGGTTTGTACGTTTGCACGGCCGGGCCGCCGCCACGAGGCACCTGATCGCCGAAACCGCTGTCCTCGCTCAAGTTCTCCGAAGACCGTTGCTGATGCTGCTGCTTGCAATCCGCCGAATGCGGGACGTCTTCCGGTTTTTTACCGTCCGTCTCGTCGTCCGTTTTCCGGTACGCCGGGTCGATGAGACAATCGACCGTTTTGTACATGACGCCGGCGACCGGTTGCGGCGGCGCGGCGCACGGCACGGACGCCGACGTTGTCGCGTAATCGTAATACCGCTCGTCGTCCCTGTCCCGACGCAAATCTTCCAAGCTTTGCGACACGTCATTCATCGCGCCGTCCCTGTTGCACCGTTTCCGGCTCGTGGCCGAATGCACGCTCTCCGCGCTCTTGCTCAACGACTTGACGCTGCACGAACCGTCGCCAGCGCAACCCGAGAGCGGCGTACTGTACAACACGACCTCGGCGGATTCGTCCATTGCGTTGCCGCCGCCGCCGCCGCCGCCGCCGCAGTCGTCGTCCGTCGGCTGGTGTTTCCAGCCGTGCCGACGCGGTGAAACGGCCGCCGGACGGACAGAATTCTGCAGAGACTCGACGCTGTTGGTCATGAACGGCGACGCGGTCGCGGTAGTCCGGAACACGGTTTGTTCGCATTGTTTTTCTAAGCTTTCGAACTGTAACAAGCTACCGCCGCCGCCGCCGCCGCCGCATCCGTTCGTCAGACCGCCGTTAGTCCACAAATGTTGATCCTGCAAGTTGTTGTCCCCGTAGAACACCGTGTCGTTGTCGTCGTCATCGTGCACGCCAGGGTCGTTGTTGTCGTACACTCTGAGGGCCGTCGCTTTGTTATTGTTGCTCGAGTTGAACGCATTGAACGGATGACGAATATTAACGGACCAGTTGTCTTCCCTTATGAAATCTGTAAAAAGTCAGTGTTTATAGGTAAATACGTTAGAAGAGAAGTAATCGCGTGCTACGCGGAAACAAAATCAACTGAAAACACAGTCATATACTCATATATATGGATGATTTTTATGAACAGAAATAATTTCAACATTTCAATCCTTAGCGCAATGGTTCCCAACCTTTTTTTATTCTACGCCTCCCTTGTAAATTTAAAAAAAATCTCACGCCTCCTTTAAATTAGAATTTAAATGATTTATTTTTAGTTAGCCGTACAAATAAACTTTACAAAATAACTATACATTATAGGTTATTATGGGCGACCGTCCGCAAAATTAATTTATTGTTTTCAATTTCACTGAATGTAGAATGGCATGATTATTTTAACAACAAAATTTTCGTTATTTCATCATCACTATATTCCCCCATTGCAGTATCTAAATCCCCCCTGGGGGTGGGATTTCCTCTGGTTGGGAACCACTGCCCTAGCGAATATAATAATACCATGCGGTCACGTACATCTCGTTAAAATACTAAAAATTAAATCGCAGTTTTTAAAAAAATTAAATTAAATTTTCTTTTTTAAATAGCGAGCCGCGAGTGCTGTGGATACGGGTTCGAGTGGATCATTTTGTCGGAAACCGTTATAATATAATTATTGTGCATATTATAATTATTCTATGTTTTTAAAGCAACGGGTCATTTATCGTTACGTTCGAAAAACAATTCTGAGCAAAACACTGTTTATTATTATTTTATAAAGTTTTTCGAAATGCGAATTTTACACATTTAAACAAGTTATGGCAAACGATTTTTTAATTTTTTAAATACTGTTAAAATTTTATACGAATAAATTGTCAGACCTTAAATACAAGAGGTAGGCGAGCCACGAGTACTGTGGATGTCGGCTCAAGTGTGAAAGAGTTTTATTATTATTTTTAATTAGAAAGCAATGATAAATCATTATAATCGAGAAACGATTCTGAGCGAAGTCAGTATAATTATTATAATCAACGGATATGATAAAAATACTGAATATGTATCACTGTAAGAAGCTTGCATTATACATTTTGAGCTCTTAAAAAATAAAAATAAATGCTCATGCCCAGAACGGATATGCCGACCGGTTTACAGGTCTTTTATTGTTATTATTTTTGGTTTGCTGCTGCACCGGATCGTATCGGAACGCGTCGCGACGGAAACGAATTTTTAATTTATCTGATTCTTATTACCCGTAGACCGTAAATCGGTGGTTACAAATAGTTGTTCACGATGAGTGACACAAGTGTAGTGATGAAGAAATTATTTTTACATTAGCTTTATTATTAGCGGAAGCGGTGCAAGAAGGATAT
Source organism: Slavum lentiscoides (assembly GCA_032441835.1). Classification (NCBI taxonomy): domain Eukaryota; kingdom Metazoa; phylum Arthropoda; class Insecta; order Hemiptera; family Aphididae; genus Slavum; species Slavum lentiscoides. Next base: position 4,487,470 of record CM063718.1, on the reverse strand, counting down.
AAGACAGTGGATCTATATTAATCTAGCAAGGGGGAATAGGATCTAAAAAAGGAGAATTTCAAACATTATTTTCTCATTTTAAAAAACTATAATAAAAAGTTTTTTCAATACTTTCGGATGAGTTACGAAAAATTTTATCAACTGTCAGAGAGCTTATTACACCCGATATCCAGAAACAAAACTGGACGGTATACGCAAATGCGCATGCACAAACGTTCGGAATGTTTCAGAATCCATTAAAATTTACTCATCGATCCATTCAACTCGTTATTCCGCTCCGTTTCGATCCGGTCCAGTGTATGTAATTTGTTAGTGCCTATGTAGTTTTTCCACGCGTTTAAAATAAAACTATCGAGAAAATCAAAAAAACGTATATCAATTAAAGTACCAGCGATAGATATGATTTTCTCTACCGGAAATCTACGGGGGTTAGGTAAGATCAGAGCACTCCTTGTATAAAAAAAATAATAATAATGAAACATATGTATAATATAAAATATAATGATCCTAAAAATGTTTTGTTTTCCAACATACACAAATCGTTATACATTTATACTATTTTGCCATCGTTCTATAAGACTTTGTAATTTCGCTTTTTAAAATTAAAACATTTCTCGTTGTTTTTTAATTTTCTATCGCTAATTTGCTGCGATTGGAATTAACGAAAATTTTATTTTGATTAACGAAAATTTTAACATTGATTATCAAGTCAATAATGATTTTTTTCAATTGTCTAACTTTAAAACATTATGATTTTGGATTTCTCCGAAAATTGTGCGAGTACAAAAAAAAAAAAAAATGAGATACGAGATTCAGTAAATTAATTAAAAATTAAAAATGTAAAAATATTGTAGTATCGAATAGGTTAAAAAATCATTTAAAATTAATTTTATGAAAAAAATAAATAAATAAGAATAAAAAAAAGGGTAAGTAACATTAATGTAAAACAATAATATGGTTTGATGTAAGTATCTATATTTTACAGCTCTACAATAAGGTTTGGTTTAGTAGTAGAAATAATGTGCACTTTACATGAATATTGCACAACAGCGAAATATTTAAATGAAGAAGTGAATCTTTTCCAAGTTTATTCGAGTGTGCGTATTAATAAGATTTAAAGATTGTAAAATGTTAATTATTGTTAATAGAATTTATAAGAACATTTTATAAACAACAAACTAGATTAGTAGGCGAGTATTTGGTAAACATGTTTTCAAAGTAAAATAATATCAAAAAGATTTACTATAACGTTATACTTATGGAAGTCAAATACAATTTGGAGATAACATTTGAAAATTAAATAATAATGCAATATTGCCGTAGAAGAATTCAAGCGATTAGTATCAATAAATAATTTTATTCTGATGATTAAATTTAAATTATTTAAAATGCATAACTGTATAAACATAATTTGTACAGTTTTCATCAATATGCGTTTATATAAAACATTTTTCATTTACGATATTATTTTAGTGGCCTATGAGAAATTTATAATTATTTATATAATTTAAATTTATTTAGAAAAACATATAAATATATAATTATATATGTATATTGTATATACTAGGAAGAAGATTTAATATACTATGCTTACGAATTTAGATTTATTAGAAAAATGTATTGGAATGTTAAAGTAACGCCTTGGATATAGATACATGATTGTAAATATTTACATGCTTTTTAGGTTGCCTGATCAAATACTCCAAGGAACAAATAAAAGAATAATATTTTAAAACAAAAATTATAATAAAAATATAAATATACAAAATATTGACGTTTATGTATTCAAGAACTTTGAAGTAAATATTTTGTTTGAGTTTTTGACGAAAACTGAAAAAGACAATGTTAATGGATTCGCATTAATAAATGGTTACCATTGTGTTCGTTCACTCGTTGAACGTCTGCATTTTATATGTAAACAAATTTCAAGGCCAAAGAATCCATAAACGTGATAATTTTTTTTTTTTATTAGCCATATATTACAAATAATCGAAATACGATAACTTAAACACACGCGTTAGGCATAAATTACAAAATTTTCATTTGCGATTTGTCTATACGTATAGAAGTATCGTTAAGAAACAATCCATCTCGATACACGAATGTTATTTAATAGTGTTGTTATTAATTGGAGGACAGTCATTGCATTGAGAAATTGTATATTATACGTATATACTAACAGTGCATGAACCGACAGAGACCTAATAAAAATCAATTAAAAATGAAATTAAGGTTAACATTTTACATATGAAAGAAATTAACGATTAAACTGAAGTCCTACAGCGTAACAGAAGAAAAATCACCGATAAAATTGTCTTACGTATTTATAATAAGCAATTTAAGAACAAAACGTTTTTATTTTATTTACTATAATGGAAGAATATATTGCACAAATATAACAAATAAAGAATTTTTAGAAACAATAGAATAAATAATTTAAAGGAACTGCAAACCGCGTAATAATAAATAATCAATCGTTGGCAATATTTTTCTTTAAGGCATATAAACCTAATGTCAAACAATAATGTTTCTATCGATGTTTTCCGCAGACCTGCAGCTATGAATATTATTTTATTAGTATTTATTATAAACAATATTATTAACAGGATTAAGTGGTCATTAAACACTATTATTAACTACGTCATATAGTATTAATAATGGTTACTAATAAATTACTATAGGTACCATAAATAATATTATTTATAGTGAAAATGTATAACATACCTTCTTCTTCGCTACTTCTTTCCGAGTCTGTCCGCAAATCGTCAGAAGTTTCTTCGAGAATTGTTTCCAGAAAAATGTACGACGTGCTTCTCATAAAATGTCCGCTGTAATTGTTTTGGTTGAACGACGACCAGTTGCTATCTTCGTCACTGTTCTCGCAAAGATCGTCTTCTGCAACACAAATAAAATCGAATACATTCGAAGCTAATAAAGCCGACTATATGAACGACATTCGTCAATAACAAGATGAAACACAAGGGGTTGTGGTGTCTGATATTCAAATGATCGCAAATCCCGTTAATATTTATTGTTACGGCATTTCAAAAAGACGAAACAAACTATTTTTTACAGTCGTGTGATTATGTCGTGGTCCATTCAAACAGCAACGTTAAGTGTTCATTATCCGTATTCTATATAGAAATTATTTACAAAAGCTGGCCCGAGTATTTGTTATAGTGTTGCATAATGTTTTGTGTCATTGTGTGGGCGGCGGCAAACACCGTTTTAACGCATTTCGCACCGGTCATGTTTGAGTAATAACACTAATAAGCCGAAGAACAAAAACACGTTAATCAACTAAAACAATATAATGCGTGTTACCATTCGGATAAAGAAACCGCAATGTTTACTCGGACGTCTAAATGGAAAATGGAAACGAGATCGATCGCAATGGCACGACAAAACGTGCCGATTGATTTGAGGCCGAGGAAATAATATAATATACCTAGTTAGTTATCCGAAGGAAGAACTGAAGAGAAGATTAAGGTATGAGTCAGTATGTACACTGACAAGACAAATGCGACTATTAGACTATTCAAAAAATTAAAATTCGTTGAGTTTATTTCTTTTTATTATTTACAACATTAAAAAGATAAAAAGGGTATAGCGAGCCGCGGGTGTTGTGTGTGAATGTCGCTTAAGTGAATTACTTAGATTAGAAGTTTTAGAGTTTTGTTACTACTACTATAAAGATAAATTATTGCATTCAATAAAACGTTTCTGAGCGGATGCTTCGGTGTAGTACGCACTTTGTCGGAAAATTTAAAGTGACAATAAAAAAAGAAAAAATTGTGACTTAGAGTTGCCAAGATTTTTTGAATATAGTTGAAGTAACGTCGGACCCATGTTGTATAAAGCTTTCAGACATAAAAGCCAAAAATTACCCTTTATATGACTTAAATAGCTTAACATTTAATAATTGATATAAATAGCCAAAAACTGAAAGACATTTTTTTGAGAAAATTTTTTACTTATATACGGCGTGAAGTTACATTCGGTGTAAATTTCAAGACTCTATGACCATTATTTTGGTAGTTTTTGCGCCGTGTTTAAAAACTGTTGAGAAAACAATTTTTCTTCCAATTTTTGGGTTTTTTTTACGTACGCATAAAGAAAATTACTGAGAAAATCGAAAAACGTTTCAAATAAAATACCAACTAGATACACAATTTGCTACCGGAATACGCGTAACGCATGACGAGATTATCCGAGCATTCTTTTTAGTCGACAATTTATACACAGGAAGAAATTAAAATAAATGTAAAACCAATAGCTTAGATTAGAATCTAAGAGATAGAAAGAAAGTCGTAATTACCTACGTAAAAAAAAAAAAAAAAAAAAAATGTTTCTTCGGAAAAGATTTTCTAATGTGTGTATATTATAATGTACAACTAGAAACAAAATTATTATTACTAATAAATTTATTAATTTAGTATAATAATGGTAAGTGACACCTAACTTATGACTAACTTAACGTATGACTAAATAAGAAAAAAAAATTTTAAATAAACATTTAGATTCCTGCAGTCTACGCTCTTAATCCCAGCTTCAGCAGAGGTTTTTATTTTCTAGAAATGTTTATACAAAAATCAGCCCAAATTGTGGTAGGTATACATTTGAAACACGTTATAAGAGAAAAAATTGTAATATAACGTGAATTATCTAAAGAATTATCGTCGGTAAATGTAAATGAGAGACATAACCGTGGGCTTATTATGCATGATGTGAGTACTTCTTGTTGAGTGGGCGAAAGAAAACACTAGAGATTCAAAAAAAAAAAAAAAAACTCCTGTTCTAAAGATCCCCAATTATCATTTGGCAAATGACCAGCGAACTTGGACAAACTCGATACATACGTACATATAGTGTAACGAACGCTTTAAGTAATGTTGTAGTACTAATAGTACACGTAGTAATATACCTGCTTGTAGTTGTCGTAGTAGACTATTCTAATAAATAAAAATATATCCGAATGAAAAATTAATTTTCCAAATATCATTGATTATTCAATATTGAGCACAGCGGTATAAAAGTAATATATATGCATATGCAAATAATATATAAATGTGTTTAAAACGCGTTTCAGGGCCGTAGCCAGAAATTTGGTTCGGGGGGGGGGGGCGGAAAATAGTTTGCGGTCGTGTCTCTGTATTGAAAAATCAGTTTTTAGTTATTACACAAGAGTACATGATATATATTATATCTATAGGAAAATTACAGAATTTGCAGAAAATATGCGGGTTTCTCAGAATTTCAGAGGGGGGCTCGAGCCCTACGGGCCCCATTGCTGACTACGGCCCTGATGCGTTTACGTAAATTTTGTTTGGTCAATTTATATGGGAATCATAAAATCGATGGTACATATTGTAAAGGATAAAAACAATTACAAAACCTATTGTATCCATGTTCATTTTTGGACGGTTTATATCAATGGCCACATAGTAATATAACACTCGATTAGTATAATACGTTTTTGTGCGCTTGCAGGAGCTCAAGCATTGTGTCGACTCCTATGATTTTCATCAAAATAATCGCTTCACGCGAGAAAGAACTCTGAACGTTACAGTCATACTTCAGACACCAAATTTTTATACAAAATAAATTACAATATTACGTATATAATAACATGGCCTTTTTAAAAATATCTTTTGTTCTTAAAAAGTTATAAGCGTTTAAAAAATACAATTTTTACTATTTTTTTTTTAAATCTCATGATTTCTTAAAAATTAAAAATATTTAAAATTATAGTTCTGTTATTGTATTGATTTACTACCTAGTCCACTTGCCAAATATAATAATAAATGAATTTGTTAAATTCTACACTAACCCATAGAAATTAAAATAACGGGTTTATTTCATAGATGTATAAAAAATAAATTGATTTGAAAATTTTTTTTTTTTGTAAACGAATCTCTATAGTACCGTGAATCTATTTTATTTAGAAAATGCCGTTTTCAATCGACTTACAACTACCTATCATTATATACGTTTAGTCATTATCGGCAATCAAAACACAATTCACGTTTACGGTGTTTTACTCCCAACACATAAGGTCATCACGCTCCATAAACATTATTACATACACACACACATACGCATTCATAATAATTTGTACAAAATAAAATATACGTGTAATATAACCGAAAATAATAATTTATATAACACACGATGCGAATCCTGTATCGAATATTAAAAAAAAAATAAAGATAATAGATATACACAAATCAGAAGTATAAAGTAGTAGTTTTCAATATAATAACACACGTATTAGGGAATTCTTCTCCTGTTTTAATATTAAAACGATTTGTGTATATACGTATATAGCAACAAAAACCATTATTTTTTAAAAGAGACCGTGAAATGTCTAAGTAGGTAATTATCAAGTAGAACACGGATGATTCGTTTTCAGCAGTGTATATTTGCTGTTATCTTATTAGAATGTTATATATATATATATATATATATATATATATATATATAAAAAAAAACTAGCACGAGTGAACGGCGACGACGGCGCGCGCGTAAGAAACGGAATGGATTTAAAACTGCAAGTAGTTTCCGTGAAGCCAAATAACGGTAAGTAGTAATATTCTGCCTCATTGCTGGCCTCTTTCTTTTATGTATCGAGGTTCCTGAGCAATTTTGTTCGCCAATATAACACGATAAACCACATTATTACACTTTGCAGTACAGTGAAATAATCGTGTATCATTTTTACTATGTGTTAACATTGTTTCAAGCGAGTGCCCACGCACACTAAAAAAAAAAAAAGTACAGTTTCGACGGTGGTTATATACGCGTTATATTACACAGTATTACAAATATTCGAAAAGAATAATACGCCACATATTTTCAAAAAAAGCAAATAAAATGTTACGCGTTACTGCAATATTGAATCAGTTGTAGTAGAATAACGTATTCGAATTACTATAAGTCTTTACTTTTAACTTTGTTTCCTCGAATTCGGTTTTACGCATAAGTAAAATACTCGTACCACCGTAAAATACCATTACATTACAATGTATATAGTGTTAATATTAATGTATTCGCAAAGATTTTTATCAAATATAAATAAAGACGAAAAAAAAACAATAATTTTCGATACCGCAATGGTATACCTAAATGAATAATGAATATGCATTACAAAAAAAAATTGGCTTTGTTACAATCATACGTTCAATGTGCTTATATGTGTATATATATATATTTTTTTTATTGGACATTGGATATGCGATACAAAAAATAAAACAATTTTTGTATGACACGTTGTTTTCTAGTCAAACACAACTATCAGTGCGGCATATTGTCAGAAGATGATTTTAATAAATAAATAAATATGAACTTAAAACTGTTAAGCCTAAATTTTTACATTGAGTTTTATACGCATTATATATATATATATATAGTTATATACATATAACTGGTTTCTATATTTCTATCGCGTAATAACGTCTATAGAGTTTGTATACGAAAAAAAATGTATTTCGTTAAATAAACGTTTCGTATATAAATACGTTAAAATACAACGACAACGATTACGCAGAGAAGGGAAAATTCCATTCCGTTCACTCGTTCAGTCATCGACTTAATCGACCAGAGTGTATCGTTATTATTCCTTTTTTGTTACACTAGAAGGATCGACAACAACCGCTCGGCCGGTGGGACACAATAGATCATCGTCACCATGATCGTCGTAGTCTTAGTGGAAGCAACTGCGTGAGCGAAGTTTTCAAAGAACGTTATTTTACACACACGTCTTTGGTATTGTAGTGGTAATAGTGCGTACGCGTGTGCACGTATATTCTATATGTGTATATGTGTGTATAGGTATATACAGGGTAAAACAGTGAAACGGGCGATATTAAAATGACTGTAAAAAACCGACAAGTATTTTTTAACAAATTTCTTTATACCGCAGTAGTGTGTAAAAAGCATTATAAAAAGGGGTTTTAAATTTAATTTAAAAAAAATTGGTAAAACCGGAATGGCGTCCGTCTCGAAGCAATCTATTTATCAAGCTGTTTCTGAAAACTGGACATGACATTTCGCAGCATTTACCGAAATATTTGTGTCGCCTCTTCTCGTATTCTTTGTTCGAGGTCCTCGGTGTTCTTCGGTATACTACTCGGTAGGCGGTACTCTTAATATACACCCGGCAGAAAAAAAAATTCAGGGAACATAGGCCCGTATATATATATATATATATAATGAACGCGGGGAGGCAGTCAATTTAAATTCAGAGCTCGGCATTTGCACATCACAGACGTAGCAAGATTTTTTTCACTTCAACACAACTCGCCGATCAGTACGGTGTAACTGGATTTTTTCGACAAGACATTGGAGCTACGAGTCACGCCGCTAAAGCGAACATGAATATTTTGAAAGATTATCGTTTCCGAACCGTTTAATTTCTCGAAATGGGGTTGTTCCATTGCCACCCTCCCGGTTCGCCTGATTTAACAGCTTGTGATTTTCGAAGGACGTCATTTAGAACGGGCGGGTGTCGTTTAAAAAAGTTAAATAAAAAAAAAACACTTTCTATAGTGGTTTTTTTGACATTTTAAGGTGTATATAGATAGGAGTATATACACACTTGAGTCCCACCCCGCATATAACAATATTTATACGTACGTACACACACATAACACTTCACATGTGTACATAATAAGCGTGTATTTTACACTATAAAAAACAGAAAAAACATGCGAGGTACAACACATCGCGTTATAATTACCATTGTTATCTTCGAAATAGTCATCTGTATGATTATGATGAGAGCCGGTGGAATCGAATGCGGGATCGTTTTGTTGGTGGCCATTGCCGACCATCGCCATTGGTGACTGCTGGAGCCCGTACGCAGGAAGCCAATGATTAGTTCCAGCAGTGTCGAGCTTTTCCGACCAGTCACTGAACGCAATGTTTTCAGCCATATCCACACACTTCTATAAATTCGTACACTGATACACGAATACGTCCTGCAAACACATAACGTTAATTAATATATTAGACATCGATGAATATCGGAAGCACTGGATGAAGTCACACGTCATTATATACATTCGTCAAGACGGTGTAAAGTGTCTTTTCACGTTATTTACGTATAAGAAAATATTTTTAAAATTCGAATAAGTCGTATATATATACATATACAGATGACCGAAAATATTTATAGCTTAAAAAGACACTAACAATAAGCCGCAGACAAACTTGTATGTTTAAAATTGTTTATAACGTTGTGGTAATAAACAAGTATAAATCGTACAAAATACTCGTATTATGTCGGGTAAAATTTTTACATTAAATTTATATCGAAATGCTAATTTAATTTATAGAAACTAATGGAAAAACATTATTATAAGTATACCTACAATGCATATTTTTTTTTTGCCATTCAAAGTGACGTATAAATACGATTAAAAACGATTAATGTATAAAAAATAACGCGAGAATTATATCGAGTAATAAATAATAATTCAGCTTAAGTAATAAAATGATAAACGCGTATAATAGATTTTATATAACTATTTAAACCGTGAATTAAATAAGTAAACTCAATAATTATACGATATACCTCCTAAACAGTAAACGCAATTACACCCGTTAATACTAATTTAAAAATATTAAATAATAATAATAATAATAATAATAATAATAATAATAATAATAATAATAATAATAATAATAATAATAATAATAATAATAATAATAATAATAATAATAATAATAATAATAATAATAATAATAATAAAGTAATCGTTTTAATAAACATATTAAATATGTTAATTCAACAAACTGATCATTTTTTCAATATACGTTCGAAAATATAAATAATAAAATCAAAAATATTAACCCTATTTCATTTTTAAATCGTAAAAGTTACCAGCTAATTAAAAAATTTTAATTGTTAAATAGATATATTTAAAAATTTAATCAGAATATTTTTCAAAATTCAAACGAGTATTATTTTTTATTCGATAATAACTCGGATTTTGTACGCAAAAACAAAAAATTAAAATTAAAATTAAGTACGGCAGTCTAAATTGCGTATGAGGGTACAACTGTACAAGGCGTTAAGTATCGATAAATTATTTTTATCATTAACACGTTAATCAAAATTGTTAGATAAAAGTATTTAACTTTTATGTGCTAAAAAAATATCATAAAATAATAAAATTCCAAAATAAACACAATAAAATATGCACACATTTCAAACTAACTCATTAACTTGTCGATGACAACATTAAAGATTAAACTAATAAAATTATTCGTAATATTGCAATACCTGCATATCTCAAAAATATTACTCGTTGATACGTGATGAACACATTCGAACGAATAAATATAACCAACTATACTGAATGTACTTGGATAATTTAATTTTAATGTAATTTCCTATTCCATTGAAATAAAATATACACGAATAGAATATAAAATAACAATTGTGCATGGTAGTTGTTGCTATACTGCTGCAGATAATTGGTTTTAATTTAGTGAGTAATGAGATGAAGCTATGAATTAAACGTACAAGGATTAATTTTACCATATAATAAATAGTACATAATTTATTTCGTAATTTATTATATTAAAATAGCTACCCTTCTTAAATAAAAAAAAACTATTCTATGAGTAGGCATATATATATATATATATATATGAGTATGCCTACTCATAGGATAGTTTATATAATGTATTATAATATTATGGCAACGAATACTGATGCTGTGGATGTCGGCTTAAATTGGACGCACTATTAATAAAGACTTTATAGTTTCATTATCATTTTGAATTCGAAAACAATAATAAATCACAAACAAAAACAATTATAATAGTAATTAATGATTACGATAAATATTATTAAGTTATATGTATAAATATTACATCTAAGCTTGTATCAGGTACAATAATTATAATAATTTACAAAAATTGCTCATATCCAAAACGAATATCTTGACTATTTTACTGGTTTTTTCCCATTATTTTCAGATTGTTTTAAAATTAAGGAAACTATTGAGAAAATCGAAAAACATGTCTAATTAAAAGTACCAACTAGATACAATTTTCTCGGCATTGGTAGATTGGGTCCCAAATGACCCTTTCTTGGTGAATTGGGTCCTAACTAATTATTTACTTCTATATCATTATATATATATATATATATATATATATATATATATATATATATATATATATATATATATATATATATATATAATATATATATTTATATATATAACTAGTTGACCCGGCAATGCTTTGCTATTGCAAGATTTCTCAGATATTAATATTATAAGTTTAGGTTTCATAAAATGTATTTCTGTACTTTCCAATTGATAATATACATACACATATATATATATATATATTTATATCATATATAATGATATAGAAATAAATAATTATCGCGGACCCAATATACCTAGCTTCAATTTTCTATCAGAACGTAACGCATATGAAAATCATCCGAGCACTCCAATATGGAATAGTTTTCCACAGACAAAATTATTTTTAATTTTCTTAAAAACATATCATTAACGTAAAAACTAAAAGATACTTCGCATCATTCACAATCACACGGAACATGATGAAATAGACGTCTCCTACTTCCAGCGTATACCGATCGACCTAGTGATGCGATAAGGATTCTGAAAACAGATTCTGTCGTGAATTTTACATCGATTTTTCATTTTTTTAAATATTTTTTATCTTAAGATCTTTAACAATCTTGTACTTATTAGAATTTTATTTTTAGTTTAATTAATTTTGGAGGGTTTTACGAAATTAAAAATGTGGGAAAGTCGATTTTAAATAGACGTCACGACGAATTCAAATCAGTTTTCAAATTTTCAAGTAATTTTTCGAAAATAATGGGGGAATTTCTTACCTTTTCCAATGCTCCACCTCTTCACCATCAATAATTAATCTTATGTTTAAAGGTTAATATATATAATATATATCCGAATGAATTTATTTACCAATACAATCACTGAGTTTCTGGGTATGATACACGGTAAAAATAAACTATCTAAAATAAATGTATGTAACAATTTCTAACAATTTAATTCGCCATGTACATCATTTCTTTGCTGTTTGTTTATTTTTATTTTGTTATTCTGTTGATTTTTATTATTATTATTATTATACGATTCGTTTTATTTTTATTTTTCGATTAATACTCGATATTGGACTTTGTCGAAACCGATAGTAAATAAACAAATTTAATATACAATAACTCCTATATATTTTTTCATTTTTCATAACACTAGCTTGATTGTATATTCACATATACATACACTTATATTATATACTTATATATATACAAATTTAATATTATTTGTTCGCCTTTAAAACTACGTGTTTTTAATGAATAATTTAACCACAAATACACATTTTTTTCTTAGATACCTATATTTACACAAAAATATATAAAAAAAACTATTAAAATTATATTTAGGAGTCGGTACATTCACCGACTGTTTCGAACCCGATATTTTTAACGGACCACGGTGCAACCGTGAGAATATAGTTGTATAAGTGAAAGTCCCGAGACAATATACACATTGAAATACAGGCCATGAGAAAGATACGCACGCATTCGTTTCCGAGTAATTGTAACATTCCGATGTTATATTCTTATGATTACATGTTTGAAACATTTTTTTTTTTTAGTCGACCAAAGTTTAAACATTTTAGTGAAATCAAAATATACATTACGCAACGCTATACTATTAAAAAAAACCTATTGTACCGTAAATAAACATATAGACGAGTACATAGAATATATTATATATTATATACGAGTATATATATATATATATATATATATATACAGACGAAGTATATTATATAGAAAAATAACACGTGTATACGCTCGGTTTTAAAATCGATTTAAAATTATAATTTATACGCACATTATGAAATTCGAAGAGAATATTTTCGAGATACGCGTTGTCTAACACTGAAGTTACAGCGTCCTATTAATATTATTATTTTTTAAACTGCAGCCGTAACTTATTTTTCAAACAATACATTTTACAATAAAATTATCTCGAAAATATCCATTTCGAATTCAATGCGTTTATTAGGACGCCACACATAGGCGTAACTAGCACTAAATTTTAGGAGGGGCTAAAAATTAATAAGCAAAGAAAAAGTGTTCACTTTCAGAATTTTGCCGGTTGATGCCAAAATTACCAAAATAAGAAGAAAAAAAAAAGCTCATCAACTTTCAATTACCCCAATAACTAAGAATATTAGAAAACTATATAAAAAAATACTGTACATTTTTAATGTAATTTAATTTATTAAATTGTATCGTAATCATTATTACTGCTCTGAATTTTTGATTAAATAAAATATTTGCATTATTTCGATGAGGATGGAGCAAAAATAGAAATGAAAAATATTTCATATACCATAATGTAGTGCATATATGTCATTAGTTTTTTGGGGGGTTATACAACATTTAGGGGGCTTAGCCTCCAGTTCCCCCCTATTTGCGCCCATGACGCCATATCTGCAGTCTATCCGACGAAAAAACATTTCGCGTAAAACTTAAAATGTGCGTGTCGTATACGTTAAATTTATAAAAACGCTTCGAAGCCTTTTAGGAAAATATAGTCTAATAAAATCTTAAAACCTTTAAAAATAATTGTAACTTCCTTCTCAGGCGACGTTTTACAAAAAGGCTTCACGAAATGACCTAAGAAATATTCTTCTCTTTGAATCTGGTAATAAACTTTTAAACACTAAATTCAACCCAAAAGTCAAATGTTATCCTGTGTCGAAAAATGCAGATGTATTGTATGAAGAAGTTTACAATCCTCTTAAATACATATGGATGGCACATATGTACTGATGTCAGATGTGGACACGAGTGTATAACATTACGAATATTACGTATTATAAAATGGTAGCGAGCCGCGAGGTGCGTTATGGACGAATTCCTTAGATAAAGATTTTAGCGTTTTGTTATTATTATAAATTTAAAAGTAATGTGATAAATAATTGCATTCGATAAAACATTTCTGAACGGAGGTTCGGTGTAATATTATTTATTATTAATAATACAGTGTGTATAGAGTACCTACATAATTTAACCTTACATTAACATTATTTTAATATAATTTATTACTTACGACAAACGTAGCTGGAGGTAGATAAATATGTTAATTTTCAATTGTCACTTTCCATCAAAATAATACACTTAGTCGAACAACTTGAAATGGAAACTTTTAAGCTTTAAAACTAAAAATTACCTCTTTTATGAATTAACTACCTCAAAATCTACAATTGCTATAAATAACCCAAAACTGAAAGACAATTTTTGAAATCTTTTTTCGTTAATATAATATAAAGTAACACATTTGTTCAATATTTCAAGTTTCTATGCCCATTAGTTTCAAAATTACAAAGAAATAATGATAATCGATTTTGACGAAATCGCGTTTTTATGTAATTTTTCGGTGGTCTTTTCTAACGCTTGAAAAAAGTATTAAGAAAATCGAAAAATGACCTCTCTAAAGTACCGCGATTAGATATGCAATTTGCTAGGTACCGGAAACCGGGTATAAGTGTATGACTGTAAAGATCGGAGCACTCCTTCTGGTAGAATTTTTGGGTACAGACATAAAAAAAAAACACATCACTGTAAAACCAATACATTTCTCGCTCCGCTCAATATCTAAAAACGTATTTTATTCCGTCGACTATCTAACACTCAGTGGAGTAGTAGTCACTAGACAAGGGGGTTTTAAAGGTTCAATCAATCCCCCTTTGATTTTTTTTTTATACAGTACCTAATAATAAACGAATAATATTTTAATAATTTACTGTTTCGTACTATTAGATGTCTTCAAATAATTTTTATTTTACTTACAGTCAAATATTTTCGGAAATTTAATAATAATAACACGCGTGTGGTAAGTGTGGTAAAATAGATCTATAGTGTACAAATTTACAATTTTATCGTCTTGCTTATCGAATACCGATAGTGGATAAGACTAAAAACAAAAGAACGCTTTGTACATATTATTATATTACACTAACGCATGACACAACTTCTAGCACATCGTTTATTTACTTTTATATAGCGAAGTGTAGGAAAATTTATTAATACCTAATCTAACCGACCATCAAGTGATCATTGTGTCATTCAACTTTTCAATGGGGTATTATTATTATTTGTTGTCTTGTCAAAGTAACGTAACCAGTGATGGCGTGAGGGTGGAAAGGAGAAGTAGGGGCAGTTGCCCCGGGCTCAGCGGCTCACAAATATATTTAAGGCCCCACAAATTTGAAATTCTCAATTTTACTGAACATCCAATAATTAAAATAAATATTATTACCTACCCTATACTCTACACATATGCCAACTCATGGTTTACAATAAGTGTATTATAATTATTATACCTTGATTTTCATTCTGGAAAAATATTCGAATGCTCCACATGTACAAGGAAACAATCGAAGCACATTTTTAAATTGTTTTTATTGATTAAATATATTATTAGCTTCAAATTGTGTACATTTTCGAAACTTTAAACCATATATGTATTAAATTATAAATGACGAAAATATAAAATCTGGCTCGACCATTCCCACGAACGTGTTGTAAAGAATGCGAATATTTTTTTCAGAATAAAAATCGATCGACTTCGTTAACTTTTTCAAAAGCTAATAGTCAATGGGTGTGTCTATATAAATAGTTTTTTATAAATTTATTTATAAAAAAAAATAATAATTATTCATAATTTAAATAGTTTTTTTAGCTCATTAATTTTAAATGTAGGAGGGCCTTTTATTTAAACGCCAAAATTCCCTCGGTATACCTCAAACCCAGTATGCACTATAGCGTTTAAAAACTATAAACAATTATTTCTATAATAATTATTATATTTCGCAGTATCTACCTACACAAAACTAGTTCGTCACCATAGGATATCGATATATTGTTTTTATCAACATTTTTATTGACAAGCTGAAAATAATGTAACTAAATTTCTTTAATAATTACAGTGAGAATAATTTTTGAGGGGTACAAATCACGGAATCATTTTTTCGGGGGTAAAAATACGGTGTTATTTTTTACGGGGTCAATAATTCTAAATACCCTATATGGAGATGTATCTAAAGTAAAAAGCCCTGCATAATTTATAATCTATTTTGCACAAGGCCTCGTGAAAGCCATTTCCGTCACTGTGTGTTAGTGGCGTAATTAGAATTTTCTTGAGAGGGAGGGGAAATACATTTCCCCAGTCATTTATTTTATGGAAATACATTTTTGGAAAAACTAATATTAAAAAAAAAAAAAAATGCTTTATACTTTATAGGTATTGGGTACTTATCGCATACCATATTGTACACTTCATATACTAATACATACTAGTATTAGTATTATAGGACGTAGGTATTGAATAAACAATAGCATTTTAAATTTAACGTAATAATATAATTAAGGAGATTGAAAGCGGGCATTTTCTCTCTTTGTCTTACACACACGAAACATATCAAAATACACGTTTCCTACTTCCAACGTACCGATCCATCTAGTGATGCAATAAGGATTTTGAAAACAGATTTGAATTCCTCGTGAATTTTACTATAGAACGACTTTCCCATTTTTTTTTTGTTATCTTAAGACCTTCAAAAATTGATTATTAGCAATTTTTTTTATTTTAAATTGGTTTAGTTAATTTTTTAAGGATTTATGAAAAATAAAATAGAAATGTGGGAAAGTCGATCTCAAGTGGAACCATAGTTCTAGATAACATAGTTATAGTAGGAAACGTCTGTTTTGCTATGTTTCGTGTGTGTAAGACAAAGAGAGAAAATGCCCGCTTTCAATTTCTTAATAAAAAAAAAATAAAAAAATGAATTATTATTAACAAAAAACTGAAGGATGTAATGTACATTACGGCCTAATATACAATTAAATAATAACTAGTTAGGTAATGGTAAATCATTGGCCATTCCACTTAATAAAACGATTTTGCGCGGAGCTTCAATGTAATATTATTTATCATTGATATACAATAATATGTGTTGGTAAAATCTAATTTTTGCAGTTTTTAGCCAAAAACTTTGATACTGTTTTTGACCGCATTAAAAAGCTTAAAGAAAATCGAAAAAATCATCCCCCACCCTCCTCTTAAAAACTATTCCAACAAAATTTACTATCTAAAAATGGGTACGCGTGTAATAATCGAAACATTTTTGCTAGTCGAAACGTTGTACACAGATAAAGTTACCTATATCGATTGTGTGCGTCAATTTTATCGGCATTTTCTATCAAAATAATACATTTTGTCGAAAAATTAAAAATTATAATAAAAAAAAAAAAAAAAAAATGATAGTTGGGATTTTCAAGATTCTTCGAATATAGTTGAAGTAACGTAGGACCTATGTTACATAACATTTTAAAAATTATTCCTTTTATGACACAAGTAGCTCAACACTTGATAAATGCTATAAATAGCCCAAAATTAGAAGACATTTTTTGAAAATATTTTTACATATAGGTATAGTGCAACGTTTTCGGTGTAAATTTCTAGATTCTAGGACCATTTTTTTCGAAATGCTGGAAAAGTACAATAACGAATTTTGACGAAATCGTATTTTTTAACACTATTTCTTGTTAGTTTTTCGGGTCGCGTTTAAAATTTATTGAGAAAATCGAAAAATCACCCCCGTAAAGTACCACACCAGCAAAATTTGTTACCGGGAAACAGGCGCGTGTGTACAAATCGAAGCATTCCATTCTAGTCGAAAAGTTGTACACAGAATAAAATAAAATAAACCATTGTAAAAACCAATAGCTTCCATGCAATAAAACGTATGTATATCGATATTTTACGATACGAAATGTTTTCAACCATGATAGCAATGCGTGAACGCCACGACATTGACAATATTTTCAAATACTTATCAGTCTTATTGTTATCAAATACGATAAAGTGTAACAATTTCGATATTATTATCTAATATAATGTTATCTGATAATATATCACAGAAAAAAAATCAAGAGGAGGTCTCTCCCCCATATCCCCCCCCCCTCGTAAATACGCCACCGCTGCGTGTTGTGAGTCTGATATACTCGTGAATTATATCACATTTATTTGATAACCATCCCCCCCCCCTTGACTAATTTCTGTCTACGCTACTGCAGTAACACTAAATTATCCCGTTTTAACAATCGATTGAAAACAGAATTTTATTTTTTACTCGTATCGAAACAATAAAATAACATTAAACGACATACCTATTATTGTAACTCTTTATAAAATGGGTTAAGCACATGGCGTGGTTCTGCTGCTGGAGTCCATCGTATACGCGCGTGACAGGTGTTTGTCATTAAAACAGTGTGTTAGAGGGTGAACACACGTCCGACTCGAGTGCGTTTTTTAGACCGTCTACTAAACAACCAGCACTACAGCAGCCACGTTTAAAAATAATTTTTATAATAAAAACGTATAATTTTCCATTCGACTAATATAGGATAACGTAACTATTTATATTTATTACGTATATTTTATGTGGTAACTTAATAGGATTTTTTTTTTTAAACCGTGTGTTTGAATTCAACAAATCGTTCACACAAAATTTCTTCGCTCAGTTCAAATCTCCGGCAGACCGTCATCGTTGCAAGTACAGGCACAATATAGTTTCACATCTCGCCGAACCAAGGCAGTATTCATAGGCGCAATTTGGTGGGTGCTTAATTGCATCATCGAATTTTTACTTCTTTTGAAATCTAGCACCCCTATGAATTTAATCCAAATTGCGCCTATGGCAGTATTTTAATTTTTCGCCCCCCCCCCCCGGGGGCAACACAATTTTTACGTTAAAAAATTACGCTTTATATATATATATATATTTTTTTTTTGTTAACACACCATATTATGTCTATAAAAATTTACCGCCCCTTAATAACTAAAAAATTTGGCGCCCCGGGCAACAATTTACACTTGCCCCCCACCTCCCCCTTAAATACGGCCCTGCGCCGAACCGATGTTTCCGTTTTAAAAAACCTGCAGTATGGCTGTATACGATTTAATCTTTAAAAACGCGTGTAAACAATCTCGGTTTTGTATTGTTATAAATTATTACCTGCAAATAAAACCGGACGTTTCTCAGATCGCATATATAAAAAAAAAAAAAAAAAAACAACGCGTTTTAACGTCTCGGAAGCAATTATTTGATGAGGTCTATTTTACGTATTGTAGTAAATAGGTACGACGTTTGACGACTTAAAATTAAAAAGCCGAACTAACCGTTTGCACGGTAAATACATAACGCACGTACCTATGTTACCGTTTCGATACGTAGGTACCTAATTATATGGAATCGGTTGTCGCATTGGCATAAGACACGAAGACGGTACAAGAGATTTAGAAAGGCGTCATTGCGCCATACACACGTTTTTTTCTTTCTCTCTTTCGGAATAAAAAAATACCGTCGAAACGCTTCGCGTCTATAAAAACGACACGGAGTCAATCCGATTTGTAATACATTTTTTTCAGACCAACGCATTTTCTCGAAACGTGGTCGCGCGTGCAGGGTACCCCCCCCCACCCATCTCAACCGCACGAGATGTGGCACCTCTGGCACAATATATTATTACGTTTAGAAAAACAAAAAAAATTAATAGTCGAAAATCTATTTGCAAAAAAAAAAAAATAGAACCGTACAGTTTTTATAACGTTCGGAGGGGAGTGGCCGTGGGGTAACGGTATTCGGATAAAAACCAGAGATAAATAAATACGAAACACTCGGATCGGTATCATCAATCGCTCCCCCCCCCCTCCAGCCGGACCGATAACGAGTATTATTGTTTGTTTTTTTATAGTACTCAGTACGCGAAAATCACTTACAGATTCCGTCGAACGTTTTTCTTTCTTCAAATCACTATTTACACGTCATTTTCCAAAAACGTTCCATCGTTAATATTTCCTCGGCACATTCCAAACGGACGGTCTCCTCCCCTTCGAACCGTGGGGACGGTCACTGCTCTTCTACACGCACCACCCACTACCACCACACGTAAATATTACCATCGAACGGACGAAGCGGTTATCGTACCGAATCGTGGTGGTAAGGACAAAAAAAAAAAAAACAAAAAACAAAAAAATTCGTCTATCGCCTACCTAAGCGCGAACGGAAAACGAAACGAAAAAAATAGTTTTCAAAAAAAATCGCCGCACAGAGATTATTATTCGCGCGCAAACGAACGCACTGCAGCAGCGGCTTACGTAAAACGACGACGTCGTCGGACCTAGCGGAAGAACAACGCGTTCGCGTTTTTTACTTGTTTTATTGTCCGTTCCGGACGCCGAGCACAAAACAACCCAACCGAATTTCCAGCCGACCGCCGAACACGCACTGCAGCCAGTCACTCACTGGCTGGCACACCGCGCGACGTCGACACACACACAACACACACACACACACACACACACACACACACACACACACACACACACACACACACACACACACACACACACACACACACACACACACACACACACACACACAAGACACACGAGGCTACGGCGGCAGCGATACCACCGAAAACAACGCGCACGAACGGACGACAACGTCGCCGGGGGTTCCGGTACCGTAAACCGGTCTCGGGTCAAACGCACAGTGTGACCACGACGGCCGTAAATATTCCGCCGCCGCGATAACGTTATTGTGGACATTATTGTAATTAATATTTATCGTACCAGCTACCAGCTCTTCAGTAGTAAACCCACTTGCGCGCAGTTCGTTCCGGGTGTTGTTGCTGTTGCTGCTGGTTCTGCGTCGTTACTACGTGTCATTACGTCGGTAGATGTATTGTCCGCTTTTTTTTCCGTAAACGAAAATCGCCACTCGCGGCAACATTGTCAGTGGCGTCGGAGAAGGGGACAAGGGCGCGCCCAGGATTTTTTTTTTTTTGGGGGGCTAAATAAAATTATTTTTAGATATTAATAAGATTTATTTAATATAAATATGAATAAAGAACATAGGTCATCCGGTAAAACCGTTATATTATTATATATTTTATAATATACAATACGTATGCTACAAATTTAAAAGTAAATACCTAACTTTTTTGACATGAAAATTTAAAGTGATACCTAATAAAAATTACAAAAATATTAAGAGGTCAGCCATTTGGGGGGTTAAGCCCGTTAGCCCCCCTTAGGTGCGCCACTGGAAGGGGGAGGGCATTTGCCCCCAGATATAATTATGAGTGGGCAAAATTATACTTTTCCCCCCTCGGATAAAATTAATTTGAATGTTTTTACTTATCTACTCTGTAACATTTTTCTTGTATAAATAATAATAATTTATTACCCTCACTTGGTATACCTAAGAGTGTTTAAGTTTGGTTTCTATAGTAATTATTTTTATTGAAATTTTTACACTATTTTTTATTAAGGCTTTGACATTGTTTTTTTAAAAAAAAAGGTTTTTGTTTTAATTATGTTTTCACATATTTTTATTTTATACTTAATTAATTTTTGTGCTGCTAAAAAAAAAGATTGATAAATATGACAAATAGGACTATTATATTAAATAATTTATTCCTTTAAACTTTAAAGGATTAAATAAATTTATACTTCATTAACAATATTATGTTGTTCCAAAGACATAGGTACCATCAAGATTAGTCATTGCTTGTACATGTGTCAATCATCAAGTATACAAATTCTTGTTTACATATGTGACGAGTATATATATGTGTCCTATATAAACTTATAAAGAAAAAAAAATGAAGTATTATATTTCTATGTTTAACTGGTTTCATACATTACACTTTCTTAGACACCTTATATAAATATTATATACTTTTATATTTAAACATATTGGTGAGAGTTTTTATGCATAACATACTAAAAAAAAATTTATAAAAGCCTCAAATATTTGCCCCCCTCCCTCCTCAAGTGAAAAACAGTTCTTGCGCCACTGAACATTGTATTCGAATTTAGTAAAGCCCATGATGGGCGTCACTAGGATTAAATGGTTAGGGGGACTATAGCCCCGACTCATCCAGAGTATTTTAAGATAAAAATAATTATAAAATCGACTGGGCCACATTAACCAATTTTCGATAAAAAACGCAAAAAAAAAAAATTAATAATAATAATAATAATTAATAATATACATATTATACACATTTTCATCGTGCTATGATAAAAAAAAGTGTCCTGATTTCTGAAATGGATCTGGTATAAATTTGAACGGGGGTCTAGAAACGTTTTTAGGAGGCTAAGCCCCCTCTAGCTCCCTACACTAGTTAAGCCGATGATAAAGCCATACTTTCTCGAGTTATTTTTTATTTTTTTAAGACATTTTGCTGTTCGATGTAATTGCAGGTGGTTTGGTGCGTATGCGCAAACAAGCATTTGTTGTAATCGACTATATACAGGGTGTTTCTGAACTCAATACCGTAAATTCGTACACACACTCAGTGGGGTGACCCAATGACGAAAGGTTTGAAAGTTTTCTTCCATCATTAAAACCTAAGTTTTTACATTTTTGTTCATAAAATTTTAATATAATGTAAAAATAAATACACCATGATATTTCCTGTAAAATTCTCATACGAATCGATAGATCACATCATTTTTGCTCATTTCTGTTATATATAAACTATAATTTGTGTAGTTTTCAATTTTGTTATGCTAATATCAGTCGCGTAATAATAAAAGTATAAAATATATTCTCAAACAAAAGAAAATCTATTTCACGAGTCACAAAAATAAAATATCGATAATATTAGCATTTTTTTTTTTCAATTTTTTTTAGATTCTGAGCGGAGCGAGGAATTGATTGGTATTACAAAACTGTAAAACAATCTCTACCAATCAGGATCCAGGTTGTTTCTTTCATTTGTAAAACGTTAATTTTTGAAAAGAATTATATTTGTAAATACGTAAAAAAAATTATTAGTAGTTAAGCTTCCCCTTTGCCCATATTCTCTGTATAATATTTCAAATATCAATACATTTAATTGTTTACGTGTATAGATTATATATATATATATATTTATTTATTTATTTATTTATTCGTTGTATCCTAAATTATATCAATTTATTGTTGTGTTGTATTCTGTTCCGCGATTATTCGTCCATAGTCCGAACAATGTTATCATCATCAACATCGTCGTCGTCGTCGTCGGAGCGTGATTGTTGGGTGGTATCTATCCATCCAGCAAGGGGCGCGTACATCTGGTGGACTACCCAATCATTATCGGGCACGATATTTATACAATTTTCTTTTTATTTTATCCTCGGTCCTTCACTATTCTCGCCTTCGGCGTGGCCATAATTAAATAATTATGTGTTTATTTCACAATGTCTCAAAAGTAGTTGGTAATATACCACTGTACAAAAAACCAAATATGTACAAACTATTTTATGATAAATGCCATAACGGTATATTTACAGTAAAAATGACTAATGAGGAGTTTGAACACTTTAACTCCCATTTGCGTATATTGCGAACATCATAGGCGTAGATAAGGGAGAGATTTGGGGATTTGAATCACTCCATTGATAAACACCAGATGGAAAAAAAATTTGACTTTTCACTAGATAAAATTTACTGATTCCTAAAACATACGGTCATACCTATTCATAATGTTCAATATAAATTCCTAAAATTAATTTCTAATAAATTTAATTTGGCTATTGACCGAGACTCTTATCACCTGCAGTCTACACATTTGGGTATGGCTTTATGCGAATTAAGAAGAAAAGTTGCGGATTTGATGTTCTTATTCGATTTACTGAATGGTAATATAGATTCATCCGAACTACTTTCTCTGGTTGGATTTAACTTTAGAAATTATGCTACGAGGTCACAAACTTTGTTCTTCGTCCCGTTTTATAACAACAACTACAGTTTCGCATCATTTTTTCCCAGAGTTCTTACTTCGGCTAACAGTATTATAAATAACATCGATTTCTTTTTCATGTCGCGCCATGTTTTTAAATATAATGTTTATGTAGCATTAAATTCCGATGTTAATTATTCGTAATATTATTATAATGTTCGTTTTATTATATTATTATAATTATCCGTTATTTTAATTATTATTCTTTAACGTTTTTTATTAGTGATGTTTTTGTTACTATTCTGTATTTCTGTATCACAATTGTCTAAATTTTAATTTAATTATATCACTTACTGTACCGTTGTTTAAAGGGTTCTTACCCGTTAATAAATAAATAAATAAATAAATAATTACCTATAAATATTATAACACACATTTATTAAAAAACGGATTTTTTTTTAAATATTTTTTTCTTGTGCCTCAAAATGTCAACTCGGAAATAAATAATCTTTTGATGCCAGACCAGATTAAGATTTTATTCTGGTAGTCCAAAGGGCCCGCTTATACTATTTATTACCAATAACTCAATTTAAAAAAATGATACAAATGAATTGATGGTATAAAATAATCTCTTTAAAAATGTTTAATATATATTAGGTGTCTGTAAATTTTCATTATATACATGTGACTCCAGAACTCTCCTTCCGTTAATAGGAGTAAGGTAACGAATCAAAACCAATCTATTGAACAATAAACCTATAAAATAATTTTATTTTTAATTACATTTATTTCCTTTTTGAGTTATTATATACCTACCGGGAAAGAAAAACACTTGTAGTCAATAGAGTCAATATAAATTTATATTTAATGAACATTTTTTAATAAATGACATCTAATGATAAATAAATCATCAATAATTAAATACAATATTATTTAAAAGATATACAATAATATAGGTATAACAATATATATATATATATATATATATATATATATATATATATATATATATATATATATATATATATAATAAAATAATATTATAAGTTAGTATGATCGTACTTATATATATTATATTAGAATAATATTTGAATAATAATATTTATATTTAGTTAAACTATATTATGTAGCATTTCATTTTAATAAAAGGAAAACAGTGACATACAATTAAGAACATTAAATTAACATTGAATATAAAAAAATATGAATATTTAGATTTATTTATTTTGCTGAAAAATGAAAAAATAAAAAGACTTAACAAAAGCATATTAAAAAAGGCTCAATGGAGTGTAAACACTTAAACAAATAATCTATTAAATAAGTTGTATAACTTTTAAGCCAAATATATTAGAACACTTAAGAATTTAAGATAATTAATTGGTTTTATATTAAATAAATAAGATTATGACAAATATTTATTTGATGTTTGAGTTTAGAGAACAAGGAAATTTCGATTTTTTTTAGATTATGATGGAAATGAGGTATAGATATTGGTTTTACAATGATTTTTATGAAAAACAATTTTTTTTTCTGTATACAACTTTTCGACTAGAAAGAACGCTCCGATCATTATACACACGTAGGTATACCCATTTTCCGGTAGCAAATTTGTAGCTGGGCTAATATTTAGAGAGGAAATTTTTCAATTTTCTCAATAGTTTTTAAACATAACCAACAAATTGTGTGAAATATTGCAAAAACACGATTTCGTGAAAATGCATTATCTTATTTCTTAGTATTTCGAAAACAATTGTTTTAGGAGTCTTGAAATTTATGCCGATTATGTAAATATGCATTATAAATGTAAGAACAATAAAAAAAAAATTCTTCCAATTTTTTAGTTATTTATAGCATTTATTAATTGATGGGTTATTTAAGTAATAAAATGGGTCATTTGTGGTCTTAAGGGCTGAACATTTTATACATCATACGATCTACGTTACTTCAACTATATTAAAAAATCTTTAAAATCTTGAAAGTCTCAATTCTTTTTCATTAAAATTCAAAATTTATTGACATAGTGTATTATTTTGATGGAAAATGACGATCAAATTGACACCACAATCGATGTAGGTTATTTTTTCTGTGCACAACTTTTGAATAATAAATATTTTACGATTACTATAATCGTTCGTCATACCCATTTTTCTATAGAAAACTTTACTGTGGCTGTGCTTTAGGGAGGTCATTTTTTTCACGTTCTCAGCAGCTTTTAACCGCTGTCCAAAATTCAACATTTTTTTGTTTGCAAAAACAGCAAAAATGCCATTTTCTTAAAAACTTCATAATTGCGTATTTATAGTAAATAACATTACATCGAAACACCACTCAGAATTGCTTTATTGAATACAATGATTAGTCATTTCATATTCAAATTTATACTAATAAAAAAAGTCTATTACTTAAGGAATTAATTTAAACGACATACAAAACAACCAGCCACGCCTCTTTTTCATTAACTATTAAAGAAAATATAATTAATAATCTTAAAATATATCGAACAATTTATTGGTATTTAATTAAATTAAAATAAAAGCATACACATTATACAATTTTTTTGGCATTTGAATAATAAAGATTAGGAAATAAATTTTTAGATTCTGACGGAGAGAGAAATGTATTGGTTTTACAATGATGTGTTTTTATTTTTTTATGTCTGTACCCAAAAATTCTAATAGAAGAAGTGCTCCGATCTTTATTGTCATAGTTTGTTTCCGGTAGAAAATTGCATCTAGTTGGTACTATAGAGAAGTCATTTTTCAATTTTCTCAAAAGCACCTACAAATATAACACAGAAACTACCGAAAAATTACATAAAAACGTTATTTTGTTGAAATCGATTATCGTTATTTGTTCATTATTTTAAGACTAATGGGTGTAGAAACTTGAAATATTCATCAAATATTTAACTTTATATTATATTGAGGAAAAACATATATTTCACACGATATTGTGATAAGATTTTCCAACCGCGTATTTGTCATTGTCGATCTAAGAATATCCTTCAATTTTATTCAATTTAAATTCACAAGATTTCTAAGATGATCCACCCACCCCATTCGACTATTATAGTGCAGTTGCACTACTTGGTAATCTACGTGGGCGCTACTGGTGCAAAATATACTTTGTAGTCCACGTCTTTTCCATTAGTGTACAAACACGGATATTGTGCATTTTAGAACAACTATAATAATGATACAAAATTCAGTGCCCCCCTCCCCCACACAAAATAAATTTCTAAGTATGGCACTGCGACACACGATAAATTATGTATATTATAAATTATAATAATGATAAATAAATAAGACTTTTGTTCTTGTTATGAATTATCATAAAATATTTTTAATATTATTTAAATAAAATAACACGATTCGTCCCCCGTTCTAATGAAAATAATTTGAAGGGATTTTCTCAAAATATGAAAAATTTGAAGAAGAGCTCCGTTCGGACGCGTCTTTTTGCCCGCCCCCCAATTCGAACGCTGGAAATAAGAGACATCAGAGAACCTATTCATATAAAAGACGCTCAAAGAACAAAAATTTGGTTGTACAAAAAAATAAAAAATGTTAATTTTCTATTAATTAAATAATTGTTTGTAAATTAATTTTAATTATTTTGTGCTACTCAAATTACAATATGGGTTATTGATAAAATAGGATAGAAAAATGACACATTATTATTATTACTGGGTTAAATTAAAATGTGTACAATTATTGAAACGAGACATTTATTAGATGATATTTACTGGTTTTGGTTCCTGTTTAATTAGAATTTAAAGTGTAGTAAATTAATTTTAATATATAATTGGCACCTAAATTTAAAAAAATCTAGAACTTTATGATTTTAGATATTTTACAAATTTAAAGAAATTAAAATAATTTTTAAAATTGCCTTCTTAGAAAATCTTGGTTTAATTCGCAAAATTAAATTTAAATTATTTTATGTTTTATTATGTGATATATTTCATTATTTTCTTTAGAATTTTAATGTTGGATTAAACTTACTCTATGTTATATAACCCGTATCAAAAAAAAATGTGTAGGAATAATATTAAATATTTTCAATGGCCACATTATTACAAAAGTTAAGATACGGAATAGTAGACAATTTATATTAAAATTATCCTTATGTATATTACAACTGAAAGAATTTAGGGTCACAAATAAGTTACGAATAAATTTTATAACATTTAAACTAAATACTATTATAACAGGTAAAATGTTAACTAAACTAATTGAATTTATTCCATTCAATTGAAATTATTGCAACATTAAGATTTTATATATTTTGTAAATTTTAAGCACGGAAAATAAATGTTTAAAATTGCTACCTCGGAGAATGCCGATTTTATTAACAAAGTTATATTTTAAATTACTACAAATTTTATTATGAAATTAATGTCAAATTTTTTTATTTGAATTTAAATTTGGTTTTAAACTTACACGATCCTATAAAATACATACAATAAGAAAATGAAATTGATATATTTACAGTTTCATACTGCGTCATGTTTACAATATTGAATAGTTAATAAAAATATTTAAAATTTTCCTAATATGTATGAGGATTGAGTGAATGTATATGATCACAAATAACCAATATTTAATTAATTGTATACATTTTTAATCAAATTTATTAGAATACAAAGAAACACATACACACACACATCAGTGGCGTAATTACGAATGTTATAAGGGAGGGGATATATAATTTGGCATTGGATAACCCATGATTGTATGAATCCTTCTAATATTATTATTAAAATTAAAGTGATCGATACTTGGTATTTTATAATTTTAGATTCTGAGCGGAGCGGTAAGAATGTATTGGTTTTATAATGATATGTTTTTTTTTTATGTCTGTACCTAAAAATTCTACCAGAAGGAGTGCTCCAATCTTTTCGTGTAGCACCTTTTCTTATTGAAAATTGCATCTAGTTTGTACTTTGATGATGTCATTTTTCGATTTTCTCAATACTTTTTTCAAAAGTCAGGAAAAACTACCAAAAATTACACAAAAACACTAAAAATGCAATTTCGTCTCAATCGATTGTCGTTTATTTATTATACACCGTATCTCCTCTCAGAATCGTTTTATCGAATGCAATTATTTATCATTGCTTTCAAATTTATAATAAAAATAAAACTCTAAAATCTTTATCCAAATAATTCACTTAAGCGATATCCACAACCAGTGCCGCAATTACAGTTGTGAAGGCCCCGGTGCGAACTAATTTTGGAGGCCCCTTCCAGGGATGAGGGATGATTTTAGAGATTTGACACCTCCTGCTATCCTCACAAAGATTACCATTGAAAATTACATCGGTAAATTAAGGGCAATTAGTATACACAAATACACAATTGGCAAATTAATGAAAAATTTATAAAAATATTTTTTTGTTTATTATTAACTTTTTGGAGGGTGTTAAAGAAAGAAAAAAAGGCCAATTTAACTTTGATATAGATAAACTTAAAAATTAAGGTTTAAGAACAATTATAACTAGCTTATTAAATCTAATAATAAAAATAGATAAATATAAATAAAATATTTTTTGAATAACATTTGTATTTTATTATATGTAACTTATATATTTTAATGACCCAGAAGGGTTGTAGCCTTTATAGGTCATTTCTTTTTTTGCCCCGGGCTAACAATTTAAGAAAGACACAATAAGAGAATGTTTTTTATTTTGCAAATTTAACAGAATTAGTAAAATCTTTTTTGATCCTGTTTCGCAAAGATTTTAGAATTTTTAAAATAAAACAAAATATTCAAAAAAAGTGAAATGATCACAAAATAAATTTTTTTTTATTAATTTATTAATTATTTTAAATATTGTAGTAACTCAACAATTTAAAGTTTTTTGGTCTTATGTATTCTGAATTATTACTTTATTCCTTTTAACGGAAAGGAGTATTCCGGAATCGTGAGTTCGAAAATTGCAGCAGAAAATGCGAAATAAATATTTCTAAGCTCTACAAAAAAAAACAACACTTACCTCACTCTTCTGATGTATGACGAGTGACGACTTAAGGGAGCGCCCAATAAGATGAGTCAATATGATAATATTAAAAAAAGAAACAAGGTCGGGTCGCCGCCTCCAGCTCGAAGAATTGAATAACTCGATAATGGATGCGTAAAGAACAATGCCTGTCCTCACGGGATACCGATTTCTTGAGTTGCTGTTGTTGTGTTGAGTGTGCGCACACTGACAAATCATTGAACGGCCGAGGGTATAAATTTTAATAAATGATTGAAATATAATTTAGAAATTTTGATGGTGATGGTCAGCTTGACCATGCTCTTTCCTACACGTGTATGAATTTTATCTGACCTGAGTCGCATGCGTTTTTTTAATAACGCATGGTGTCTACTTATTTGTTATTACATGGGGACATTTGTATGTGGCCTTATTCTGAGAAATTGGTATGTCCCCCTTTTTTTTATTGTATTTTGATATTTTAATGTGGGCAAATTCGATGATTAGTGTCTCTCGTGTGTGCGTATAATTAATATATAAATTTCAAAGAATTAGTGTGCGACTTATTCGTCGCACGTGTCATGTCTTAAATTTCTTATTTGTTTGTTTATAATGTAATCGGTATTCCGAAAGGAGAAAGCATTGATAATTTTTATTAATATATATTATTATATTAAAATATATTTTTACTTATAATGTCTTAATATTATAAAAAGAAAAGAAAACAATAATGATATAAATACATATCATTACAATATATATTCCAAAAATATAATAATAATAATAATAAAATTAAAAAATATATAAAAATATTTTACACTTTTTTTTAATGTGAAATTTGAGTGTGTGTTTCGTTCACTAATAATGAAAAATCTTATTGGAATTTAGTTGTTCCAATATAATCTTTTGATATTAAATTCTTGAAAAACTGAAATTGTTTCATGACACACAAGACAAACAGCTTTTCTATTAATTTCAATGAAAAAGTAATTTAATGACCATTTATTTTTCATTAAAAATTCGGCAATCATTATATTTGCGCTTTTTTCTAACGGACATTTTCAAATGGAAATTTTACGATTAAATATCGATATCACCAGTGCACTTAAAAGAGCATACGGATCAAACTAATGTGTAACAAAATTATATTCTTAGATTGAGATTATTCGTACTTTTATATTTGGTGGCCCGCTCAAAGAGAGTTGTTTACCAAAGTGGCCCGTCGAAGAAAAAAGGTTGGGCATCACTGATTTATAACATACCTATTATTTTAGCGGCCTGTCACAATCCACCAATATAATATCACGATTCATGAGTGTTGATTTTTATATTAGTGGATACAGTAAATCTATACTTAGATTTTAAAAAACTACAATACTAAATACGAGATATTGATAACTATACACAATATATAAAATTAAATAATAATAATTTTTGTATAGAAAATAATATATTTCAAAGTATTATATTTTATTACAAATTATTTTACAAATAGACAATAAAAAAATGTATAATCCCATGTATGTCTTATTAAATGTTTAGTTTAGTCAATGAATATGAAGCACCCTGATATAATTACAAGGCACCGTTTGCACCGGCGGTAGTTGCGGCACTGTCGACAACACCCCGCGGCTCTCTATACCTTTTATTATATTTTCTTTAATGAAAACGACGTGTTTTTATAAAAAAATGTCTAATTTTCTTCGTTTTTTTTTTTTTTAGCTAATTCATTGAGTATACTTCATCCGTTTTTACTTCAACACCTGAATATAGGTAAACTTTTTGGTAACCTAAACTAACCGCATCACCAGTTGGTACATACCGGGGTCAATAAACTGAGGAATATTATGAATTATGATAAATGCTAACCAATTTTTGTTAGTACAAAAAACTATTTTTTTTATTGTTTTTAATTATTATAATTTCTTATATTTTTTTGTACATTAAATAATATGTAATGTAAAAAAGAAAGCCCGTAGGAGGGGATCCATTCCCCATATCCCCACCCCTAATTACGCCACTGACACACACACACAAACACACACACACACACACACACACACACACACACATATATATATATGATATTCATTGGTTTTATTCCTGTTTAATTAGAATTATAGTGTAGTAAATTAATTTTAATATATAGGTACTTGTCACTTGAAATTTCAGGAAAAAAAATTCAAAACTTTATGATATTAAACTTATTTATGTACAATTACTCCTACTCCTACTTTATAACTTTATATATTTCGTAAATCTAAAGCATAGAAAAATATATTTTTAAAATTGCTATTAAATGAATTTTTATTTAAATTAGATTATTGCGAAAGCCAACATTAATAATCGTGTTATTAATTGAAAATTTTAAGGAGAATTCTAATATTATTATGAAAATTGTACTTTGAGTTTATTTAATAGTATTTTTTCTGTTCTTTTAATCACCTTTATAATTTTTAAATGAACTTACTCCTCGCTTTATTTTTCTAAGCATATGAAAAAAATTATGATATTTCAACTTCCATATGGCAATTATAAGGAAGTTTTAAATTTTAAATTTTAGGAATAGAATATAAAACTATAGAAAATATATGAGAACAGTAAACTAGTATAATCACAACAGAAAAATAAATTTTACAGTTTTTAACTTTTAAGCAAATAGCATTAGAAAATGTCAAGAGTTTAATACATAAATTAATAATAATAATAATAATAATAATAATAATCAAAATTAGTATTAATTTATTAATTAATAATTCCAAACGAGCACCTTATTACAAAAAGTTTATTGTTCAGAAAATTAGAAAAAAAAAAAAATTTATCTATGTATGCAGGCATTAGATCTGGATGCACTTATTTTCACAAATGATAAATAGTAAACAAATTGTATGATTTATAACCAAATGTCACTAAAAGACGTCAAAAGTTAAGTTACTTTATTGGTTTTATTTCATTCAAATTAGATTCAAACTAATTGCACAAGTTATAAATAAACCAAATACCATTATATAACCCTACAAAATATATATGATATTGTTAAGATTTTATTCAGTTTAATCAGAATAAAAGTGTAGTAAAATATATATATATATATATATATATGAACTTCCGCGCCGAATAATAGTCGACAATCAATCCGATAGGAGCGCGGCCCGCGTAGAACGTTCTAGAAGCGGGCCGGCGACTCTACGTATCGGCGGAGCTCCGCACACGCGGTGCATTCTTTCGCGGACCGCAGCGCCTTTACCGTGGCGTCTCGCGGTGTTTCGTGTTTCCGCACTATAAGCGTTTTCCGCGTTGCTGCGTGGGCAGTCTGTTGACGCCTGTTAGTTGCGAATCGTTCATTCGCTGTCGTTCACGAGTGCAGATTACAGCTCGCGTCATTTGGTTCCGGTTTGGCCGCCCGTTCGGGTTTTCCCAGAGACCAGTCGTGAGGTGACGAGCGGCAGATCCGTCGGCGTAGAAGCGGCAGGGCAGCCAACCTCGTCTCGTTCCGTGTCCAGAGTGGGGACGTGGTGGTCACACTGACTATTATCGTTCACGAGTTGAATGCCCCTCCATACAGAAGAAATTATCACACAACCAGATCCAGAAGAAGCTGTAGAACCCGGTAGAGTGTAGACCAAAGAGAGAACAGAAGAGACCAACTTACCTGGCAAATTATACGGCTTAATAATCATGTTTATAAAAAAAATTAATCTTGTTTATGTAAAAATTTATTTTGTTGATTATGTATATTAATTATAAACAAGCGAGGACGCTTGTAAGCATAGGATAGCCGAGTGTTATAAATATTTATTTTGTTGATGTTGGCGACACCGTATGGCTTTAGGGAGAGTACGAGTTCGCGTCTTCTATATAAAACATAACGACTCGTACGAAAGCTGCCGTCCGGAATGTTTTTGTAAGTTTCATGTTATCTTTCTTTATATTATTTATTCAATAGCCACAGGTTAATTGATATTACGCGTTATAAGAAGTTCGAGTAATGAAGTTTTCTTTTTAATATAATAAAAGCGATTATATTTAATAGTATTAGACACATTAGTACAGACAATCATTGCTTATAATTTCTAAATATTATAGTAATAAAATGTTTATAATAATTATTAATGGTACAATATTTATAAATATTTTGTTATACATTAATAATACATGTCAATAATTTTTCAAATTAAGTCTCGTATTGAGCAAATATGGATGCCTAAAGAACTAAGATAACTATAGGCTATAGAATATGGCATATTAATTAAAAATCAATTACCTATTAAGGGCACGTTCTACCTGATTCAGTTGTCTTTGTCTGACACACACGTAACATAGTAAAATCTGGTTTCGTATTTCCAATATTGTGAGTAACTGGTTAATTTTTGGACATGATGACCTATGATATTAATTAATAAAAATAACATAATCTATGACATGTAGGAATTATTTTTTCGATAAATTGTATTTTTAGTTTTTTACAAGTGTATAAATAACGTGATAATCAAATTATAAATATTTTGTTTAAAATTTAATTGACCGAAAAAGTAATTCCGATGTGTCACAGATTATGCTATTTTTATTAATTAATATCATAGGTTATCACATCCAAAAATTAGCCAGTTACTCACAATATTGGAAATACGAAACCAGATTTTACTATGTTACGTGTGTGTCAGACAAAGACAACTGAATCAGGTAGAACGTGCCCTTAAAGAGGCATTAAATATTTTTTTTAAATAATAACATTACAAATTATGAAAACAAATAATTTTTCAAATAATACTTAATAAGAGAACATTATTGTAAATAAAATAAGATTCAATAATTTTTGGAACATTTCTAATACATCTTAGGGAAATATGTTATAGATATAATAGATGATTTTTGATGAGATAATAAAATCATTTAAATTTGAACAAATAAATTCAAGAGTTCAAAAAAAAATGTACAAATTATTATATTAGTTCTCGTGTTGTCATTAATTTTATATTAAATAAAAATTGTTTTTGGCTTTATTATTAAATTGAAATACTTGGATACTGATTAATAACTAATGAGGTGATAAATAAATCACTAATTACACATTTATGCATAACATAAATCATATTATATTTGTTTTAATACCTATTTATTATTTGATCGATGTTAATAAAGCTACATTCATTAATTCAATAGGAAACACACACACACACACTTATAACTATTATTAACATTATTGAACCATTTTACATAATACTTATTTACAAAATTCCTAAAACAGATGATAAAATTACATTTCAAAATTTCAAAATTTAATTAATTACAAAGTACCAAAAAAATGTATATACATTCTATATATTATATACAGTACAATATTGGTATTTTAACTATTTATGACCAAGGAATTAAATATTTAGTAAATATTATTTAAGATGACTCATATAAATACAATTCCAAAGTAACTGAATTTAAAAAACACAACTCAATTAAACGATAATTTTTTTTTTAACAATAGTGCGCGAAAATATATTACACATAGACCACTACTGCATGTCACAAAAAGAGCTGGGTTATTGTACTTTTAAATATTATCTACTGTATACATAAATGTGTATGAATGTTTCTACAATACCACGTGTAAAATAAATAAATTGTATTTCTGTTAAAAATTTAAATGTTAGCAATTTGTAATTACACAGTTTTTACGCTTTTTTATATTCAATAATACCATTAAAAATACACTGAAACATGTAATGTAAAATATTATAGATATTTAACTACACAACTTACTCAAAACCTCACATTATTTATGAATAAACATATTTATATTCAATACTAGTCTTTTTTTAAATTACTAAATATACATACATCTCAGTGGCGTAGCCAGGAGGGCTGATGAGGCTGCAGCCCCCTCCAAATGAATAAGTAATCAATTTTTTAGTGGGTACTGTCATTGATTATATTAGTATTTATAATCAATGGTACCGTCTATACATATTAACAATTAACATATAAATTAATTACTTAGCCCCCCAAATAAAAATCCTGGCTACACCACTGACTTACATACATAACATACATATACACAATTGTTAAATAATTACGACATTAATATAATTATGCATACAATTACACAAATATTTTATTAAATTATGAATATTGTTTTTCACACATTTTTATGACAACATTATTAATTAGAAACCTAAAGATAAATTATTTAATCTGTACCACATTTAATTATGAATATATTATAATTATCAGAAATTATGTCATCGTCATTTTAATATTTAAGTAAAGAAATTAATTGTTTACATATTATATGCATTGTAATTTGTAAATGTTTATAATTTAGATGTGAAATGGAAATATAATCAATTATATGTTAACAAATACAGTTACAAAATTAATTAAAATATTATTATGACTAATATATTATTATACATTGAACTGTGAACGCTAAAATCGAATTATCTAAAACACCCTGTATACTCACTATTTAAATACTTTTGCTATTATTAATTTTATTCATTTAAAATAATGATAAATTTATTTATACTCTTAAAACATTAATTTTGCAATAATATATTTTACAAACTATGTACGATTTTTCAAGGAATATATGGTGGTTTAGAATTATTTTCTTATACTACATATATATGTGTGTGTGTGTGTGTGTGTGTGTGTGTGTGTGTGTGTGTGTGTGTGTGTGTGTGTGTGTGTGTGTGTGTGTGTGTGTGTGTTGTGTGTAATAGCACAAGTTGTTTAAATTTCTATATATATTTTCAACTAATTAATATTTAAATAAGTTATTTATTTTCAATATTTTAAAATATGAACAAAACCTTGAATTCATTGTGGTTAAAAAACATTATAAAAATCAGTTGAAGTCAAATGTATTTGAACTAAAATATATTTTAATATTTTAAATAAATAAAATACAAATGTAATAATATATAGTTTTCGGTACAAATATGTTTTAAAATTAATTTTATATCTTACAAAACTTATATGGCATTTATTTAAATATTTATATAAATAGTAATAATTTAATTTTAAATCATTTGTTCTCTTACCAATGGCAAAAACTCAGTTAACATTATAACTTAATTATAGAAATATTAATATTCACATATTATAATAAAATAGAGTGAAACCTTAAGAGCCTCATAATCATTAGAAAGAAAAAAAACCATCAAGAAATTAAAAATTTATGTTAGTTAATCAAAGTTTTTCATGGAATTTATTTGACTTGTTGAATTCCAATTTTCTGAGATTTCAATATATTTATAAATATTCTATACTGTCATGATATGTTTGATCTGAAGTAACCTGACTATTTTTAAATGTACAATTAAATTAAGTAATGTAAACTTATGACTATAATACAAAAGTTGGTAATACAGTAAGGGTTTTTTCATCATAAAAATAATACACAATCCATTTAAGTTGTTATTCACAAATGATACTTTAAAAATTTTTGTTTTTCATTTTAAAAATGTTGGTAATTCTAATAAATTAATAACTTAAAAGTGTTTGTAGATACTAGAATAAAATAAAATTACATTTAAATCTACATAGAATTTTAACTGTATTGTGTAATATGGAAAAATACACATTAAATATTGATCAATTTTGAGGTGAAAAATTGTATCGAACTTTATCATTCATAACATAAAAAAGAATTCACACTTGCCGTTCTTGTTCGAAATTATAATTATACTGTAACAATAATTCATATTAATATTATTTACATATACATAAAAAATATAAAGTTATGAAAATATGAAAGCAGTGAATGCCCTTACACCACCTCAAAGCATTGTGCAAATATTTAAGGTAACTGTTGTTAAGTAGTATCATTGATTATATATTACTAATAATTTACTATTATATATTATTATATATTACTATAGTAATATATAATCAATGGTAGTATGAATACAGATTTAATATACAGGGCAATTTTTGTTTTTCAATGAATCGCTTATATTTATTATATTATATTATTCCCTTCAACTATACTAATAATTATAAAACAGTAATTTCTTAATAATAAAAGTTTTAAGTTTTAAGTCTTTGCAGGGCGATGAAATATTTTAAAACATTAAATAACACTGAACAACATTTACGTAGATTAAATAAACATTACATACCTCTACATCAATCTCTTGTAGCGTTTTTATTTTAATTTCTGGTATATCCTAAAAAATTAAATATATAATTTTTTACCAAATAAAATCATACTAAAAATTATACATTACCTGCAAAATAGACTTATTTTCCAAAACAATATTTTGATTCAATATAAATGGAATACCCTCTAAACCTGAGGAATAAAATTTTAAGTTAAAAAATAAATATATAACATTAAAACAAAACTTAATTTTACCTTGATAAGAATTTAATGTAGAATAGTTGGAAGATGAATATGATGGAGGCAGTTTGGGTGCTGGTCGTGTTGGTTTCAATGACATAATACGATCGTAGTCCTGAGACAATGAATTAGCACTTGAATCTAAACTAGGATGTGAACTTAAGGAACCATTACCGTTTGAGATGTTTTCCCCTGGTTGTGATGGTGCTAAACTATAATAATAAATAAATAATATTTATAATAATAATGATTAAGAAAATAATATAATTTTAATTACATGAGTAAATTAAATTAATGATTAACGTACCCATAAGTCAGTGGTGGTAATGATGCATTAACTGGAGACTGAGGACTAATTTTATAACAAAGCATTAAACCATTTAAATCCCTAAAAAAATAATACCAAATTTTAATACTTATATTATAGTTAATAAATTTGAATTATCTAAGTCACACACACATACCCAACTAAATTAAAACCATCTGGAGCTCTTTTTGATCGGCTTAATAATATAATATCGGTTATCGCATATGTAGCTTGACTTTTTCTGATTAATTTGTAACATAGTTGACGTTTTCGCCAAGCTTTTTGTTCTTTAAATAATAAATAATATATTACGATATAGATATTTATATTATTATAAACTATATAGTCCTATAAAATATAATTACCACCATCAACAGTTTTGGAGATCAAACAGTAGCCATCAGGAGGAGCTTCTTTTTCATTTATTATATCTATATTAACAATAATGTAATCAGAAGTTCCTTCAGTTTTAGTTAAACACAAATATCTTGTTATTTTTCTGCCAATAAACACGGACTCTTTCCACGACTGCATATGTAAATCAGCATCTGAATCTTGATCGTGTGTTTTCGATATCTAAATATAATGAAATAATAGCATAATAAATAAATCAATTTAATGTATATTTAGTATGTAACTACAAATATTTTACAAATACACTTAATTTATTTCTCATATGGAGTATGTATTTAGAAATAACAAATGATGCTAATATGATACTCTTACACTGGGGTACTACAGGTAGTAGGCCAGAGCCTACTCTAAAATATCTTGGCCCACCTGTGATTTCATGTCGATAACAAGTACATATTAGGTTTAGTTTCATACATTATAAAATATAATATAGTCGTTAGGACACAAGAGTAAAATATATAATTATGCTTCATACTACTTAGTATTCCCACAGAATAATTTATAGCTATTTTAAAGTTATTATTTAGAATTTCTATCCATCTGTAATCAATTTCAGTACAAACAAAATCTATTTTTGTAGAATTTAAATATTGTATAATATTGCATGATAAATTTCATGAAAATGTATTAAACTTTGTCTAATATTAATCACCGTGATGTAATATAAACAAGAGAATACTTCAAAAGAAAATATATGTTATACCTATTATCCATATTTATAGTAAACAGTGTATAGAAGGTAAAATGTATTTATAACAGTTGTTTGGGAAATAAGTAGTACCTATTATTAGTTCTTACAATACAGTTACTTATGTGATTAAATGTTACAGAATATATTTATTTAAATTAAAACTGAAATAAGTTTACAAAAAATACAGTTACGATTAATGTATTCATTTAATAAACAATTATAAGGAATTTGTTTAAAGCTAATCTATGATATCCTATTGTTGTTATATTTACTTTTATTACTTGTATGAGTTTCAATAAAATAATAAACTTTATTTATATTTAGTACTATTGTCAATTTTAAACGTGTGTTAAATTAGCAGGTTACTTTAATAAATACGGTGAAACAGAAATGCACATCATATGAAATATGTGTCATATTATATGGTGGGACTAATGGAGGGGGCAGGGGAACCTATGCTAATCACAGGCAATATTTATAGATAATAAAAACTTCGCCCTTCCCTGAAAATCATCAACCACAAGTTGGTTTGCCCGAATTAAAAGTTTTGATACGACAGCAACACACACTACCTATGATTATCTAATG
This sequence comes from Slavum lentiscoides, assembly GCA_032441835.1. Lineage (NCBI taxonomy): Eukaryota > Metazoa > Arthropoda > Insecta > Hemiptera > Aphididae > Slavum > Slavum lentiscoides. The sequence goes on along the minus strand of CM063718.1, from coordinate 4,447,322 downwards.
GACGATATAGCAAAATCATATAATACACAAAACATCGATGTAGACTGTTTCGATTTTAATTAGTCTTAAAACGAAATTTCAAAAGCAGAATATTTTCAAAACGATGATGTAACTTTTTTTTTTCTGTAAAATATCGTCTTATAAAAAATGTTGGATATTTAAAAAAAGGAAGAATTGTAGGAACTTTTTTGTTAAACGATATTTTACAAAAATGCTGTAATTGCCACGAAAATATTCTTTTTTCAAATTTAGTACTAAATTTAAAAAAAAAATTGTATCCAGATAGCTAGACTTCACATTGAATATTTGGCATAGGTTGGTGCAATTTTATTCTATATCACTCTTTAAGCAAACGGAAACTAGTGTAAGAATTCCAGTCCACTAAATGACAGTCAGTTAAATGTACAAGGTCACTTTCATCATACAGAGGAAGATCTTTTGAATTCTTTATAAATTGATGACTAAAAATAACGAGTGATCTATAACCGCATTTGTGTAATAAATTAAAATACCAATATTTAACTCACGGGAATATAACCTGAAGGGCATTTGGTAATATCTTCTATTACACATAATCCCAGTATGGGTTTGTTGTCCGGAAACGATTTAAATACTTGTTTAATCATTCTACTTTTGTTTATACAATAATAATAATTTTAAAAAATCACGTTAAAAACGAACTATAGAAGTGCCACTTCTGGAAAAACAATAATGAATAGAATAAACGGAATTACCTACGTAGAAATTCGTATAAGTGAAGAGAGAAGCCGAGAACAATACAGTAAACAATGAATATATATTGTAGAGAGAGTACGAGTGATAACATATCACGAATATAGATAACGTTATAACAACAGTATCGGCACAGAATAAAGAACTTATTCTGTGGTATCGACAAGTCATATTACAATATTTTATTATTATTTAATATTTATTACTTTATTAGTTAGTTACTCGCTACAAGTGTTTTTCCGTGTCAATAAAGGTAGAAATTTATAAAATTCAAATTTTCAGGTTGATTACGCGTAGACCAATAAACGCATAATATGAATTTTTGCGTCTGTGAGTAGGTATTTCACGTTTTTTCGGCTTTGAAGGCTTTTAATTTACTTCACATTTGATCACTGTGTTATGCAATGAATAGTGTTTGAAAGGAAAGTGTATTATGGGGAACGCGTCGAGTTTGAAGAACCATGTGGAAACGTCCAAAAAAACAGGCGTGTTGAATTTATCGGACAGTCGTCTAAAACATTATCCAAACGATATTGACGTGCTTCACCCTCACTTAAGAACTTTGGAGTTGTCTAAGAACAAATTAAAAACATTACCGAAATCGATTGGCCAGTTCAAAGAACTGAAGGTACTCAACGTCAGCAACAATTCATTAGAAAGTCTACCTCAAGAAATAAACGGCTTGTCAAAGATCGAAACGTTACAAGTGAATTGTAACGTATTGAAATCGTTACCTATGCTTAATAATTTGACATTCCTCAAACGCGTTTCATTGGGAGACAATCGACTCAGTGTATTTCCAGAATTTTTATGCGAATTAAAACATTTGGAAACGTTGGATTTATCTAAGAACAATATCACTCAGTTGCCTGAACTTATTAAGCAATCTAGATTAGTTGAACTAAACCTGAATCAAAATCAAATCAGAAAATTACCAGCTGCTATAGCAGAATGCTCCAGACTTAAGACACTGCGCATTGAAGAGAATTGTTTAGAACTAGCTGACATACCAAAAACATTATTGACATCATCCAAAGTGTCGTTGTTATGTGTCGAAGGGAATTTATTTGACATGAAATCATTAATGGCGTTGGAAGAATATAGTTTATACATGGCTAGATATACAGAAGTAAAGAAAAAAATGTTTTAACTTAATTTTCTGTTATTATTATTTATATATATATATATATGTATGTATGTATGTATGTATATATAGTTTTTCTTATTTATTTATATTCGTAAGTACGTTTTTATTTTATTATTTTTATATTCCATTATATTATTGACTTTTTTATACCTAATTACTTTTTGTTATTGTCAATTATTAATGCACATTATAATAATTATATAAAATTATAATTGTTAAATCGCATACTTAAAAAAATTCAAGTGTGATTTTTACTCAGTGAGAGAAAATGTATTAGTATAAATCAGTGTCAGATCTACAAATTATGGCACCTGGGGCATAACAAAATTTTACGGCCCTTATAAATTACGAAAAAAATGTTAGTAAATCGATAAATTGAAATTTGCGCTCCTCTTTGATTAGCGCTTAGGGCGTGTGTCCTGGTTGCTTCTCTCTAAATCTGGTGCTGAATATAATGTATTATTGTTCAAATCACATATTTGTGTAATATTTTTATCCGCTAATCACAATTGTAGATTATTTTTATATCACAGTTTTTATTTTTAATTGTAATCATTGTAATGTATTTTAATATTTATGTTACCAAAAATTTGACATTTATTATTTTCTTTTACTATGAAAATATATAATGTTTTACCCAAAATATAATTTTTTTTCCCCATTTCTAATACTTTTTAATTGATGAAAAACAAGTTTATTGAATTATATTGTATGTGTTGGTAGAGTAAAATTGTAAATACAACCCACATTTATTCTATCTTAATAGTAATTATCACAAATTAAATAGTGTGGAATGAGCTCAAACTTTGAACAGCAAATCACCAAAGCCCGTACAATTACCTATACTTTTACATAGATAATAAAAATAGTGAACACTAAACTTGTATGCATTTACAGATTGCTAGCGATGTTTAAATTTTTTAATAATTTAAACTTTGTTCATTTCCTTTGAGCCATAAAGCCATAAAAATGTATTCCAATGTATTAATTTTAAAATATTATCGGTAACATGTATATAAATATATTTAAGTGAATAACTAATAACTATATATATGTATTTATGTTATTATAAAATAATAACCATTAACTAAGATGAAAATAATCTTAATTACCTAATAAATATCAAGAGAATAGGCCTAAATAGCCAACAGGTTAGGTAATTATTATATTACAATATTATTTACTTTTGTTAAAAACACTATGGCCTGTATATAGCACAGTCCATGGCTAAATATATTTAGCCATGGCACAGTCTATTAAGTACCTACCTGTGTTTGTTCGTGAAGAATTTGGTCTTGGGACTTTTGAAAAAGCATTTATTTTTTTATCCATTGGTATGATTTAATGCTAAGTGTATTATACGATAATGATTTACAAATTTCCTTCATACTGTACTATAAGGTACAGAATTTCACATTTGCGTACTACAAATTTAATTTTTAATTTCCATGTTTGTTTTCATAATTCTCAAATTAGTATAGGTACATGCAGTTCTCTAAATTTTGTTTGTAAAAGTAATGAATATTTTGCTGTTTTATAGGTAAAAATGTAAATTTAAATGATAGATATTTATTTTATATATTTATAATACCATTGATTATAGAATACATAATTACATGTATTCTATAATCAATTATTATATATTCAGAGAACATATTCTTAAGGGGCCCATACACGATAGTACGATACGATCTGTCGTCAAACAGCGTTTGACAGACCAAATCATAGATAAGTATATATAAATCGTCACGTGCATGGGCGTGTTTTACAGTCTGCCGTCTGATCGTCGGTCGTACGTTTCGTCAAACCAACCAGACGACCGTCTGTACGATTTCCAATGTGCGTGCGTGCGTGCGTTTTATCACTTACTCTATGGTTATCAGTACTAACCACGGTCTTAAAAGATCGTGGTACCAACTGTATATATGTTCGTGATATTCATTATTCGGTTTATATTTCATAACCTCAAATAAGTATAAAAATGTTAGCGCTATTTGTGTCATAGAGTAATATTACTCTATGATTTGTGTATCGTAAGTAAAATCGGAATGAAATGTGAAGACATGCGCATGCCGTAGGACCTTATCTTCTGAGGCCCCGTGATTAATCATTTGTATTTTATACTTGTTAAAATTCGTCTCTGACGTTTATGAGTTCTTTCTACGAAATATTTGCTTTTGGTAGTGACTATATAGTATATAATAATAAATTGTTATCCGTAAAATAATAAACGAACATGAAGAATTGAGGAAGTGGTTTTTCGTATCATATCTTTGAACGCCGGTCATCATGACTTCTCGACTATCTTCTGTTTCGTATTTGAAGTATTTTGGTAGAAAAAAATCATTTAGAGATCTGTACGTATATTTGTATACTTTGATAATGATTCGTTAAATTAATAAATTATAATAATCGTGAAAAATAATTAAATTATAACTATAGTTATGATGACATGAATATGTAAAATAAGTACTCACGTCGGACGAAATATGTACCCATAATAATAAGCCAATGGAAGTGGGAAAGTAACATTTCAGTGACTTGTGTTACCCAATGTAATGTAAATGATGACTTTGGCTGGCCACACACCAAAAGAGCAAAACTGCTTAAAGTGGTTTGAGTCGTTTTGCTTTAAGCTTACTTAACCATAATACAGCAAATCGTACACCAAAAAAGCAAGAAAAGTGAAATCCGTATTTAGTCAAAAACATGTCTTCGGATGGAGAAGACGTTATCGTCCCTATTTTGTGTTCTTTGTCGTTAGATATTGAAAAGAATGTGGATTCATCTCTTAAATAAAGAACATAAGAAAAATAATTTACGTTTTTTTTTTTTTATGTGAACTACATTAAATGTTTTAATATTATAATGTTAATAATAATAGAGCTAATAATTATTAACGAGCTAATAATTTATAGTAGTAGTAGTGTTCATTTAATAAAATACCTAATAAACGCATAACAATTATTGATATAGTAGCGTAGTGATCATTTTTAGGTATTCAATTGTATAAATAAAATATATATATTAAAAAACAAATACCTATATATATTTATATTTATTTTTATTAATATTTTATATTTTATCAACTGTATAGTTCGGTCTGATGAAAACTGTTTTGTCTTGACTGGTCGAATAGTGTACGTTCTATTTTGATAAAACATGATTAAATTACTAGAATTGACTAAAAAGCAAAAACGTTTTGTTTCGATTATGACTCCAGTGTACGAGTTTTCACCGAATTACATGTGTTCTATTTTTCATTAGGTAGTCATAATGAAGCTGCTTTAGTCTACCTTAGTCTGCTTAAAACAGTCCTAGCTGAATCTATAGATAAATTAATTTAACATTATCACATACATACAGAATTATAAATACTTAAAAATTAACTACCATTATAGTTCCAGTATATTCTTCACCTTCTTTTTAAAATAAATGTAAAAATTGTTGGAATCGTATGTGTACAATATATAATTGATATATTATAATGAACAAGTTATTTATATTTTAACTTTATATATTTTAAACGAAAATTAATCGTTTTCGTATAATTACTTAAGTTTTTATTTTTATATTTTGATTATTAGGAGCACATCGCGCAAATTTTCATCAAAAATCGAGAATAGTTGTTCTTTTAATCAACCTCCACTTACAGAAACATTGCCAAATCTACCCAATGTTGTTTATAGCAAACATGAACTTCGTGATGTAAAAACAAATTTGACACAGTTACCTTGTGGCATAAGAATAGCATCTGAAGTCGCGTATGGTGAATTTTGTACTGTTGGAGGTAAATCATAATTCCGATTATGGAATAAATATTATTACATTTTTATTAGTCGCATGAAGTATTTTTGGCTCGTATATTTTATACTTATTATGTTTTACTTTCGCATTTATTAGTGGCCATAAATTCTGGTTGTCGTTATGAAGTAGCATATCCAAGTGGTGTTAATCATTTTCTTGAGAAATTAGCTTTCAATGTAAGTGTTCAATATTTATTGCGTTACTTTACTAAACGTTTTTGTTTTGTTTTCTAATGTAATATTTAATAATTATTTCGTTATTGTATTATTATTAGACGACTTCTAATTTTTCTGGAAACAATGAAGTTTTGGATGAAATTGAAAAATATAATGGTTTGTGTGACGCACAATGTTCCCGGTAATTATTTTCTTCAGCCGTTACTTTATTACTTACATGTTACTTATTCATATACTTACTTTTTAGTGACGTAGTGTTATACGCAGCAAGTGCTAATAGAAAATATGTGGATAATATTATAAAAGTTTTAGCTGATGTAGTTTTACGGCCCAGGATTACAGAAGATGAGGTGCATAAAAACATATTACAAGATATTATATACATTGATTTTATTTATTTGAAATAACAATAAAACTGATTTAATTGTTGTTACATACAAAATATGAAATACCCGTGCTCACTGGTAAATAACATTAATTGTAATGATTTTCTTTAAATTTTGAAAATATTTAAAATATCGAGTGGATATATCTTTGTCTTTATTCTAAGAATTGTTTATTTCTTATATCAAACAAACAGAATAAATATTTGAATTGTATGTTTCACTTTTTAATTGGTTTTTATGTTGAATTCATCTCAAAATCGGCAATTGCCAACCTTTAAGGCCTCACAAACCACTAAATTCATAACTTAAAATTCCTCGGATCTCTTATATAACTCACAACACAAGACCGATGGATGGTTAATAAAATAAAATTGCGAATAATGTTCAAAAATTTTTGCGGACCATTAAATTTTTCTCTTGGATCACGATGTTCCATGGATCGCCGGTTGGTTTTATTAATTTTATGTTATTCATTGAAATAGGTAATGGCTGCAAGGAAAGCAATTCTATTTGAACATGATACATTAATGATAAGACCAGAACAAGATCAGTTGCTTGAAAATTTAGTGCATATGGTAGATATATTAATACTTCAAATATTTTTGTTTGTTTTACTTTTAAACTATATTGTATATTTTTACTTAGGCTGCATACCAAGGAAATACATTGGGTTTATCAAAACTCTGTCCAGTTGAAAATGTTTCCAAAATTGATCGTCGTGTTTTACTAACCTATCTGAAAAATCACTATATACCAGAAAGGATTGTTATTGGAGGTGTAGGAGTTGATCATCAACAACTCGTTGAAAGTGTACAGAAGTACTTGAAATATTTATAGAAATTTATTTTTATTTTCATTATATTCAATATATTTGTTATATTTAGATATTTTGTTGACGAAAAACCAATTTGGGACAATGAAAAACTTGAGACAATTAATATTGATAACTCAATACCACAATACACCGGTGGAATAATCAAAGTAAGTATTACTTATTTCAAATTTATTGTGCTTTTTATACTTTTTAAATTACATTATAATATACTTATATTTTTCTTTTTTTTTTTCTTGTAGGAAGAATGCGATATTCCTGCATTTCCTGGACCATCTGGTTTAGCCGTTTTATCGCATGTAATGATTGGTCTCGAGTCTATATCCCTCGTAGATACTAATGATTTTGTTCCATCGTGTGTTTTAAATTTAATGATGGGCGGTGGTGGATCCTTTAGTGCGGGTGGACCAGGTAAAGGAATGTATACAAGACTGTATAGAAATATTTTAAATCGGTAAGACTGTTTATTAATTACTTGATTTAATCAGTTATTATATGAATATGTTATGTGCTTAGGTACGGTTGGTTATATAGTGCGACTGCTTATAACCATGCATACACTGATAGTGGATTATTTTGCATTCACGTCAGTGCTGAACCAAAATATGTACGTGACATGGTTAAAGTTATTGTGTTTGAAATCTCAGCTATGGCTAATGACATTCAAAGAGAAGAACTTGCTGTACGTGAACATCTTGTTTATTAATGTTTAGATTTAATAATTATACTATGTATTTTACAGAGAGCAAAGAAACAATTGCAGTCTTTATTACTGATGAATTTAGAAGCACGTCCTATTGTTTTTGAAGATATGGTTCGACAAATTTTAGCTTGCGGTTATAGGAAACGACCGGAAGAACTTCTCCAGGAAATCGGTAAGATTTGTGTGGAAAATATTGGGTTGCATAAATATTTTGATTTTATTCGATAAACTCAGTTGATTGCTGGAAATCGACATAGTTATTTGATAATTACAAATTGATACTCGAAAATGCTTAAAATTCTTTTAATAGTCAAAATAGACTGTTATTAATATTTTATATCTTGATGTAGAATACTAAAAACTAAAACGATGTTTATTTTGTATATACATTTTAATAATTTTTCAATTATTACAATTTGTTCCCTAGAAAATGTAACCGAAGATGATATTATAAGAGTTGTCCAAAAAATATTAACTTCTCCACTGACAATGGTCGCTCGTGGGGATATTTCGAAATTACCACAATTGGAAGAAATTCAAGAGTTGATGAATACAAAACCTAAAGGACTGTTTCGTCGTTTTTAACTTCTTTAGAGTACTTTAATTTTGCATTATTGTTAAACTTTATATTAAATTTAAAGTGCATTATAAATAAATTTACTTTGTCTTATTAAATGTAGACACTTTTAAATTACAGTTTTTATTAAAAAGTAAACTATTACAGATCTAAAATATGATTTGGTACTGATAGAATTTTGATGAATCGGATTAAAAAATAGTTGAAGTTATTTAATCGTATACAATATTAGGATCATAATTATTTACTATATGTGTATGCTAATCATGGCTGAAATACACAATAGAATAAAATTAAAAACTAAAGTTTTTTTAAAAAGAAAAAAAAGGTTTGTTTCCAGAAGAAGAAAAAAATTGTGCACCAAAATATTACCTATGATATTGTACTTACATGTTACATATAATTGAGTTACAGAATTAGCTTTTATTAAAATTTAATCAACATTGTAATTAAATCATTGTATTTTATTTCTAATGTACAAATCAGTTTTGAATTTGATAAATTTTGATCAAATCGTAATTGTCGTTAAATCTACTCGGGATTAACTTCCTAAAAATTTCGATATTGTCTTTCGAACTACCCTCAAAATAAATTTTAGAAAATGATGACGTACAAATTGTCTTACTCAGTTTTCGGGAAACTTGAGGCAAAATAATGAAAATCGTGGAATAATTGGAATAATGTAAATATAATACATATTACATAGACAATACATTGTTATGTCTTAGGCACATATATTAACCCAGAACTTGGGTATAAATGTAAAATTGCATTGAAATATTGTTTTTGACAGGACATGATTGCTAAGTGTAAAATTTGACTATACAGAGTTTTTTTTTTACATGAATTTGTTTTAGAAAAAACTTTGTATTGTAAAATTTACTATACGAGGGTTTTTTTTTTACTCAACATTTTTCAGTCTAGTGCAGACAAAGTAGCCAGTGTAGGTATTGTATCGAGCAATTTATGGACACACCCGGTCAGGGGCTCACAAAGAATAAAGGGTGTCGGCTACAAAAGACGATCAGAGGTTAAATAAGTTCATGGTCAGATTAAATTTGTATCTATTGTATGTAATCAGATCAGATTATGTATCTGATAACTGATACGGATAACGTATCCAGGGAATCTACGGTGTCGGCACTTCTCCCTGAATTTTTTTTTTGGTTTTCATGTCAAATATTATGTACCTACTGAGTATTAACAACTTAATATGTTGCCAACTCTCTGTCTTAATATATTATTTTGACTTTTGCATTAGTAATAAATGCACACAGAAACATAATATTTGTGTATTTTTTTTAAATCGACATCCCTCCTCCCAAAAAAATAAAATAAAATTCTGGCTGCGTGCCTGAAACAAATTACAACAAAAATAGAATAACAGATGCTTTCATTTAAAGCTTTAGTGAAAGGTAACCAGTTTGCTCTACAGAAATTCCAGCGCGGTTTACATATGTAGGTATAGACTTGATAGTTCGGATTTGATATCCTATTTCTAAGATAACTGGCCTATGTTAACTATTAGGAAAGTTGTCCAGAACTCTTCTCCGAGTGAAGCGTACATCTGAATTATTATCTGTGTTCCACTTTGTGGAATGGAAAGTGTCTAATGTTTAACACTTTAACGTCGTGTAGGTACCAGTTGTAGACCTTCAGTTTCAGCCTGTACTATATCACTGTAGTGCGCATATTTGAAAAATGCCACCTAAGGCAATTGGCCTATGAGTGTGTATCCCGACATATATTACTCAGTGTTGGGAAAGTTCCTTTTTAAAAGGGTCTCGTTCTGTTCCTCGTTCTAGATCTAGTTCCTCTGAAAAATGAACTCATTCCACTTTTCGTTCCTTTTTTTAACCAAGTTTTTAAAAAATTAAATAAAAATATTATTATATTTAGTATAATATATTATTATTAATATAGATATACTATATATTAACACAAATAAAAATTTACATTTATACAGCATTTTATTGAAATATTAATATAAAATATAAAATAAAATAAATATGTTATTATTCAAGAAACATATTATAAATAATAATATCTGACATTTGAGTAACATATTATACAACTAAAGCATAACAATATGAAATTGTACTATTATTACAAATAAGAATTTAACAAACAATTTATTTAATTAAATAAAATAAATATTTTGTTAATTAAAAAATGCCATAATATCGGTATTTTATAGTCGATCTATTATTATGTTTTCAATAGCCTACGATATTGGCTATGAATTGTGAATACCCAACGTCAACCAACTAAAAATACCTTCTTTTTTATATCACTTAGAAACAAAGAAAACTATATATATTACATTAATATATATTTTTTTTAAATTAAAAGAAACTAGGAACTGTGATTTTAGTTCACGTTCCTCAAAAAAAAGAACTCGTTCATTTTCCTCGTTTCTTTATTTTTAAAGGAAGCAGTTCCAAGCCTCGTTCTTTCAAAAAGAACTCGTTCCAGGAATCCGTTCCTTTTGGAACAAGTTCCTTCTCAACACTGATATTACTTAATGTGTATAACAGTATAACTCATGAGTAGACTCAGTGTCGGCCTGGCACACCGAAGGCCCCTGGATCTTTTTATTCTGGGCCCCCTGCCCCTTGGTTTAATATGAAGTTAAAAAATACATATAAAAAAAAAAACAATTCATTATATAGGGTGTCCCAAATCCAGGAGCGGAGTGACTCTAAAATTCTTACCGGGCAAATAAGATTTTTCCGGGCCACTTATGAAAAAAATTGATTTTTTTTTTTTGGACTAGCGACTTCTGTTTCCATAAAGACTTAATACAGGTTAATAAAAGGATCTATGGTGAAGTTAGAATTTGGTGGTCGGATTTAGTTTTTAAGTTATAGCAATTTGAAATTTGACAATTTTACCGTGTTCCTTTAATAGGTTTATTTTTTCCGTTCTTCGGCTCGTACTATAATAGTCCAATGAATAAATACCACGATTTGACGTGTACGGTTCGGGGTTCGACGTTCGAACCTCTGTTCTCAAATCAATTTTCGCATTATTTTTATAGATCATAATAATACAAGGCAAAGATTTCAAAACTGGTGGAGACATAGTGTTCAAAAATATTGGTATTAAAAACAAAAAAGAAAGATGGGGCCCCGGCCGCATTCGCGTTCTAGCGGCCATGGCCAGGCCGACCCTGAGTAGACTCATAGGCTTATTGAATCCCCTCTAAATAGCTCCCATCACGCATATCAAAATTACATTTTTTTACGTAGCCTATATACCCATGTCCATGTGCCAGTGATACGGCTGATACAATAGGCAAGGGAGGACAAAATAGGTGCATATATATATATATATATATATATATATATAGATACAAGGTGTTATACTAATATTAAATATATTATTTAATATATTATATTATTAATAAAATTCAATTTTTTTATAAACCGTAGAGTTAATTATTGTAAACTAATTCAAAACTATAAATTAATTAAAAATAATTTAAAGTTTATTGAAACATATTTAAAATAATAAATAATTTTTACTAAACTAATCGTTGTTTATTATGATGACTCGAGAAATGAAAAATATTACGCCGTCAACTGAAATTTATTTCAAAATGAACGTTATATTATATTGTTATATATCTCGCGATTATTTTGCTGATCTGAATTAGATATTCGATCAGTGGACCAATATATATGACTTTTTTTTTTTTTTTTTTTAGTATAAAAAAATCTATTTAATATTATGGTCTCTATATAAAATACGCAGTTTTATCTAATCTTTACCAAATTTCCCCTGCCTACATAATACATATTATGATATGTGTATATTTAGAATTTAAAACATACTGTATCGAGATTTCTTTCAGACGTCCAGGCTTGTATGACATTTCAATACTATATATATATATGTAATCAAGTCTCAATATGAGTAAAAAAAAAAAAAAAAATTACATTCAAATTATTTAAATCCGTTAGTTATAAATTATAATATATATATATATATATAAGTATATGACGTAATTCTTTTGTGCGATGAGACCATATATTATTATATCGTCTGTTCACTACATTCTTCTGTTTAAATTATATATATATATATATATATATATATATAATAACGTCTTGATATATCCGCAATATATGTATACCCATTATAAGTTATAGGTTCCACTCCATACCGGTTTTCCTTAACACAACCGCGTATTAAGAGCATATATTATACGTGTTATGTGTATATTGTATATATATATATATTTATAATAATATGAATATCGTCGCACGGAGATCGAAAGTGGTCTTATTTGCAGCAGCATCGCGTTGCCCACTTGTCAGCAACAGTCGAAGAGATAAATTTCTCCTTCTAAAGTCCCTCGCACGACTCTCCGCCAGTACGTACAATAATCGTGCACGAAGTGGATGGACGATCCACATATCGACTCGCGTCCTTCTATACCTAACCAACGCATTTATACGTACATACATATAAACATATATTTAACCCAGCCGTTGTAATTATTTGAGCAATCGTTTTATTTTTTATTTTTTTGATCTTAATTAATTGATTTATACTCGCTCTTACAATTCTAATTCCGTCCAAATAGTGATTTAAAAAAAAATTGTTTAACTATGAATTCTTGGACGGATACTAGAAGTATAATTTATTTATTTTTGACTTTGTTCGCGTGTTTTTACTTAACCCAAAGTCAGACGATCGTCCCTAGAACTGGTCATAAGCTGAACGAACCTTCAGGTAAATTTACTATACTTTTAATATTATGCGCACATGTATATATATAAATAATTTTATAATAATATATATTTATACGAAAGGGTTTACTTATCTATTTATGTATATAGTTGTTAATTATTATTATATAGACCAGATACATAGACTAGAAAATCGATTTTTTTTTTTTTAATCGATCGGAGTGCTTAAATAGGTACTGTTTTAACTAACACACGTGTTTCAGATTTTACCGATTTTCGTAAAAAGTATTCGATTCAATTTGAATAAAATTGAATTACAGTATTAGTCTCAGAAATAAATAATTTAAAATGTTTCAAATAAATCATTTTACGTAGGTAAAATATTGTTTTAGGAAATGTATTGTAATCGTGCGTATAATCAATTTCTGCAATTAAAGTCTCATATTTTAAAATATTATTCGTTGATAAATAACACGTGATTTTTGAAATGTTTGTATTAATACAATTATTTATTTCTAATACTCAAATATGTATTCCAATTAAAATTTCGTATTAAAATGTAAACATTTAAACATTGTAATGACTATTACTTCGGGATAGTATTTAAATGTATAATAATACGTAAACTTGTATAAAAAAAAAATGTTTTAATGACTCTATTACCAGTTTAGAGTATTATTGTAATATATCATTAATCATTAATATTGTACTTGACTATAATAGGTACTGAAAACATGACTGAAGACAGAAAAATGTTTATTTGATTTAGCTTTCTCTTGATCACAAAAATGATTTTCAACTTTACTTTCTTTATAAAATACCTCAACCAATGTTCTGCATGCGTATGTTACAGCAGTTAGTAAATATATTTAGTATATTATCATACACATTTTTACACGATAATCACATATTTTATGTAGTGTATCTAAACATATATTTATTATAGTTACCATAATTTAATTGACGTATTTTTTCGCACGGGGATAATTTATATATTTTATAATTATTATCATTAGCCATTAGGTACCTAAATGAATTTGTCGAGTAAAATCTTTAACGGTTCAAGGCAGGGGCGCAATTTCACTGAAAAAACTGGGGGTGCTGAAGCCCCTCAATTTTTCATATTATTTTATAGAGTTATCGATATCCGCAATACTTCAATGACCATTAAACAATTACATATTTAAGTAATGGCTACAATGCTTTGTAAAGTATATTATTATTTAATTACAGTAATTACACATTCATTGATAAACGTAACATATGCATAGGCGGAAATCTATTAAATTTTCTGGGGGGGGCTAACATTTTTAACATCAGTCATAATCAGTCAAATATCCAAAACACATACAAATTATAAGATATTTGGGGGGCTTAGCCCCCCTAAGCCCCCCTTATTTCCGCCTATGAACATATGAATTATTAAACCTTAATCAACTTTAATTTTAAATTTGAGTTTACACTTTATTACTTATTATAATAACAACATCCTACTTTCACTTTGAGCAAAAATATTTATTACTTCGTTTATACTTTATATCAATTTGATTGATTAGGTCTTTTTCAATAACGATGATAATCTGTGATAAAACTAAAATAGTACTTTGAATGTTGTCACACTGCGATGTTTTCGCCGAACGTCGAACGGTCGGAACGATTTTATCGCCAGTCGCCGCCACACTACCTAATCAAATTGATATATTTTGTCAATAGCATATTATTATATTATAAATTTATAAAATTATCTGAATTTAAATTGTTTTCTTTGATTTTTTTGACCAGTCTGTAAGACAACGTATTTTCAGTCATCGCACGATTATTCATTTAAATAATATCATAGAACAAAACTGTTGTTATGTATGTATTGTGTACGTAATAACTAACTAAAACTTAAATAAATACGAAAAAAAATTGGGGGTGCTAATTTCAAAACTGGGGGTGCTAAGCACACCCAAGCCCCCAAATTGCGCCTATGGTTCAAGGATAAAGAATGTTAAATATCTATTAAAAATAGTAACAGTATACCTAAAGATAACAGTATATGCAGGTAATTCATATACAGAAGCGATTAAAAAATGTATTCTGTCTCTTGGTCTACGGGTCCTTGACAAAATGTAATCGAGATAATATTATTGTACCATACAGAAAGGAAATAATAATGTTTTTTTTATAGTAGATTGTCCAAAGAAATAATTTTGTATGTATGCGCATATATATATATATATATATATATTTAGATAAAAATTAGTATGGAGAAAATAGGGAACTTTAAAAAAAAATTTAATTCAATATAGTAATTTGGCAAGTGGTGTCCGGAAAAGCCAATTACATTTCAAATCATTTTCTCGTATATCTACGATTTTAATTAATGTTTTAAAGTTTTCAAGAGCTTGCTATCACTATTGACTATATTCTGTAATAAAAATATTATTTCTGAAATGTCTTTTACGAACAGATTATCGAAAATCGTACATTAAATATTTAAAAAAATTAAAATTTTATTTATACATTATAGATAAAATAATCTTTCTGTTATCTTCGAAATTAAAATTAAAACTAAACATTATGTACTTAGGTATATAATCTAAATCAATTATATTGTATCATCATTCATCAACGTAGGTTAGGTCTATTTAATTTTTTTCCCGGTAATTCTTTTCTTATTCGTTTAATTTATAAGATATATGATAGGATATAAAATAAATGTCTTATTAAATAATTTTCTTTTCTTTTGAACGTTTATCTATCTACGACAAACTTTTAAAAATTAATCTATTAAATAAAATAAAAAATTCATTTATTATTATTCTTGATTTTTTTTCGGTAATTTCGGTGACATAACAGGTCTGACGTGCTAGTATAGTCTACACCGGTCACCACCGAAGTACCATTGATACATGACTTGAAAAATAAAATTGTATTCCATAAAATAATAATCCTTTTCCCATTTAGATTCTTGATAATCGTAATATGACACACCGCGATTAACCACACCGTAATTTATGGATTATAAATACGTACACACACATCTCGAATAAAAAATTTAAAACTTTTCTGCGGCATAATTGATGGGTGTCATCAAAGCGAAAAAACTATTTCGGCCTGTATACGAGTATAGTTAATATGCCCATTGTCTTAACCACCGAAATAGGCGTGAAACACTATTCGTTAACCTTAACGTGTATGATTAATACGATTACACATTACACGTTACAATAATTGCCATTTGTTTGAAAAGACAAAACAATTACTACATACTTATAATATAGTCCCAGCAATAATTTTACTTAAGTAGGTATGGCAAAAACAGTGAAAACATTTAAACTATTTTATGTCTGCAAATATAGAATTCGATATTTAAAAATATACGCGAAGAAATGTATTAAAGGTCTTGATCGACGTGAATCCAATTTTTGTTACATATATTTTACACTTGTTGAAAAGAACAAAACACTCTAGTGCACTGGTACTTGGCCAGCATCCACTACTCTATTGTCGTAGAACGGAGACACTAGGACTACAAAATACACGTATATTGTATAATATTATGACATTCAACCGGTATACCAAAGAAGAACTTCCTCGTGTTCTGTTCGTATACATATATATATATGTATACACAAATATTATGTCTCCTGTAAATTTATATATAGGTAGGTCTTAACTCGTCGAGAGAAAGTAGATAGGTATACATATAATTTATTACACAAACCTATATATAATTGTGTCTCCAATTTCATTTTCACGCTACCCGCCGTAATATAGATGGTTTTAAATTGTTTTAAAAAAAGAACAAATATAAAAATATATATATAATGTTATGAGTTTTAAAAAAATAACAACAAAATACCCATTGCATTATTAAATATATATATATATATATATATATATATATATATATATATATATATATATATAGACGTACAGTCCATTATTCAATAATGGATTTTTTTCGACTAGGTACCGTCATAAGCTTCGCACAATATATAATTTAATGATATATTATAACCAAAACTACCAAAACGTTACATAAGATTGTTTGTATACAAGTACCTATATAATATATAAGTGTATGAAAATATAATAATTCATTTCCTATATATATATATATATATATATATATATATATATATATACATTTTCATATTGCTAGCCGATACAGTAGAGAAAGTATATAGTGTTATATTATAATTTAGGTATATATTTTTGAGAACAATACATAAAAATTGATTTTGATTACACTTACATATATACCATATCCTAAATTGAACAAGGCGATACGATCAGAGATATTGCATTGAATGCATTATAAACTGTAAGTTTAAATTAGGTTTTTTATAATATGTTTATCTGTAATATTGTATTATATAAAAATAAAAATAAACTATTGATTCGCACAATTACGTGTAATACACGATTACTGTTTACACGATACTATTCGTTGTAATTTATTTAATGAATAATATGCAGTTATCACGATTATAATATAATATTCGTATATATCTACAGGCTAAACAACTTCGTATAGATATATACGCAACTGTTCGTTAATGTACAATTATTAAATATAAGCATTTTTTTTTTATGAATTATATAGTAATTTAATAAAATATTATTCAACAAGCGTAATTTTCGATTATTGTGAAATTATATGTATAGGATATTATGTATTTAGGTATTTGACTTTGGACCTCATAGGACTTGGGCAATAATATGTAAACGTATATAATGAAAAAACATAATAACATTAAAATTAAATATAAGCATTTTTTTTTTTTACCCATACATACTTAACCTAGAAAAAAATTATTTTTATGAATTATATAGTAATTTAATAAAATATTATTCAACAAGCGTAATTTTCGATTATTGTGAAATTATATGTATAGGATATTATGTATTTAGGTATTTGACTTTGGACCTCATAGGACTTGGGCAATAATATGTAAACGTATATAATGAAAAAAACATAATAACATTCATCTTCCAAAATAAAGCGATAGATACTTAAAAAAAAAAATATATATATATATATATATTTATATTTATATAGGTAGCTGGCAGGTAACAACTAACAACTGACATTAATCATTATGACATTTTACTTTACCCATACATACTTAACCTAGAAAAAAAATTATTTTTTATTTTAATACATTCAATGTAGAATTCGTTTTAATAAATTATTTAAAATGAAGAGGTTTCAATGTAATATTTAAATGAGTCACGGTCGAAATCGTGAAAATAAGTAAAACATTTGAGTGATAAGGAAAATTAATTCGTCCACGTATATCGCGTACCTACCTAATATATTTGGTATAACATAAGACGTCATAGTGTTGGGACAAGTGCGAGAAGTTTAAATTTCAACACTTTATTTACCTACATATTAAAATGTGTCCATGTCTCTTCCTTTTAATAATAAAAAAAAACGGACTTGGTATTTGATAAACGGATATACGTCGTCGAATCCAAAATTTGTTGTGCGTATTTGGATGTTATATTAACTAATAACTAACTGTTACTGTTGTTTGAAAATGTAGTAAAACTTAAAAGCATTTAAAGATCTATAATGGGAACACATTTTTTTTTTTTATGAAAATCAAAAAAATCGTAATTTGTTATTAATAGAAACTAGTTCGAAAGATATTGTGGCGGACGATCAATTTTTCGAATTGATTAAAAAATTAAAAAATTGAAAATAAATTAAGTGGGAACAATAAATTATTGATATTATATAACTGTTTATAAATAGGCGTGAGCATAGGGCGTACGAAGTGCGCCGTGGCACATCCTGGCTCGTAGTTTTTATACGACTTTTATGTTTAATGTTTAAGCTACAAAATATATTAACAAATGCCTCATGAGATATGAAAAAAATGTAGGTATTCAATAAAATAAACCAACCGGCAATTACTAACTGCGATATTGCTATATTATCACTGCCACATAAACTACATATGTCTTAAGAACGATTAGAATCACTTTTATTTTTATTTGTTAAACAAGAAATGATCAAATCAGTTGATTTCAATAGCGCGTCATTGAAGAGTTTAAAGTATTGATTCCTATCCAAAAAAGATTACCATTACAATACTTACTGTGCGTTTATTTTATATTACATATTTTCATATTAGTTTTGTACTTTTGTGTTTAATATTCTAATGTATATACAGCGCCGTAACTAGAACATTTGGGGCCCGTGTGCAAAACTTAAATTTGGGGCCCTTTATTTCTACTAATAATAACTCCCAGAGGGCCCCATAATATAATTTGAGCCCCGGTCCCGTGTGCAATGCACACTCTGCACACCCGGTTTTTACGGCACTGTGTATATATTGGATCTGAAATTTTCTCATGGCGCCTTTGATAAAACTGATGATTTTTTTCTTAGACAAAAATAAATAAAACCAGAACATTTTTTAATGAGTAATATATGGAACTATTCATTTCATTAATAATTTAATAAATAAAATAGTTTGATTACTATTTATTCTAATATCAATTATAATATATTATTTTACTTTAATTCGTTTATATTTTTCGCGTAGGTATTAGCAGTGGCGTAGCCAGGATTTTTATTTGGGTGGGGGCGGGGGGTTGAGGCTGATAATTAATTAATTCATATCTTAATAATTGATATGTATAGACGGTGCCTACAAAAAAGCTGATTATTTATTCATTTCGGGAGGGGGGGAGGGCTGCAACCCCATCAGCCACCCTGGCTACGCCACTAGGTATTAGATATATAATATACGCTTGTTTCGCTTTTATTTTTGCGGTTATTTAAACTTTGCCATTATATTTTCGCTGCTTTGTAGAAAATCTTTTTTAAATACTTGGTAAAAATCATAAAAATAATTCATAATATTATTTTTTAAATAAGTTTCTACTTAGACTCTATAGAGGTCTAGAAGCGGAGTATAGTGATGTATAATGTCAATTAAAACTTTAAAGTTTTTTTTTTTTTGAGATACTTGCGTCATAATAGTCATAGTAGAGTAGATCACCATTCACCAGCCTATTATATATCGGTTCTAATATTATAAGAATATATTTCATTTGAACACGTATATAAATACGTACTTATTATGAAAATATTTAGATACGGTTTAGGGTAAATTTGCGGGTGTGTGTTAAATTTAAGATTCTGTCATCACAAAATGAAAAGAGTTGTGATACACAGGCATACGACTACTGTGCACAGTACAAATAATAAATTATAAATAACAAAAAATATATCCATTTTTATAATACGTAATACCATTGTCCATTAATATACTATATATATGACAATTTTTCATTGATTTATTCATACAATATTAAGACCTATTTGTTTATCGTAAAAAAAACATAATGTATACCTATATATATATATATATGTGTGTGTGTGTATATATATATTTTTTTAATTAGCATTATAGGCCATTTAGGCCCTTTGCTGTCAATATTAAATTCTTCCATTTCTCTCTATTATACGCATGGATCGTGTCTTCATTCCAATCTGGTCTCGGCTCCTTTATATTCCTTTTGACTGCATCTAACCACCGTTACTTCGGTCTACCACGTGGTCTTTTTCTGTTTAATTTGTTTACAAGTACCATCTTGACAATACTGTTGTCGGCTCTCCAGACGTGGCCTGCCCACTCCAATCTTGCTCCTTTTACAAACCGTGCTATGCTTCCTTTTCTCTATAATTTCTGCACCTGCTCGTTTGACCACTCCCACGCTTGGGTATCCGGGTTATACACGGGATCATAGATTTTCCTTAACACCTTTCTTTCAAATATATTTAGTCTATTTTCATCTCCTGCTCTTGTAGCCCAGGTATAAAAAACGTAGGATACAACTGGTCTGAGATACGTTGTATATAATGTTTCTTTGGCTTTCCTAAACAATAATTTTGACTTGAACAAATGTGACATAGCAAAATAACATCCATTACCAGCTTTTAAGCGAAGATTTATTTCATTATGCATGCAATTTCTATTATTTATATTGGCCCCGAGATATTTAAAGTCATGAACTTGTTAAAAGGACATCCCGTCGACTTGCAAATCTAATTCGTCTTCATCGCTTAGTACTTCTCTATAGTCATAAACACGCATATTGGGTTTTCTCCTGATATACCACCAATCCCATGTGTTTGCATACTTTCATTAAGTTTGACATACTGTTTACAGT
The DNA here is from genome assembly GCA_032441835.1 of Slavum lentiscoides. Lineage (NCBI taxonomy): Eukaryota > Metazoa > Arthropoda > Insecta > Hemiptera > Aphididae > Slavum > Slavum lentiscoides. The sequence continues at coordinate 4,426,081 of CM063718.1, read as the reverse complement.
AACCTGCTTTGTGTCACCCAGTATTATTATATCATCCGCATAAGCCAGGAGAGTGTGATTTCCATTTACTTCTATTGATTGTCGCTGTGGGGTTCTCCTTATCACACTTCCTAATGCCAAGTTAAACAACACAGGTGATAACGCATCACCTTGTCTTAATCCTTTCACCACTTCAAATGATTCTGATAATTCTCCTTGTACCCGGACAACACAATTTGTATTACTATTGCACAATTTTATTAATTTCACTATTTTAGTTGGGATACCTAATCTTATCAGGTTATTCCATAGCTTATTCCGGATTATATTGTCATACGCCTGTTTGAAGTCTACGAACACTAAATTAATATTCTTATTATATTCATAATGTTAACTAAGGATTTGTCGTAGTGTGAATATGTGGTCTACCGTTGACTTTCCCTTCCTAAAGCCACACTGGTATTCGCCAATCACTCGCTCCGATATATCTTGTATTCTTTTTAGGAGGAACATCGATAAGACCTTATACCTCACATCTATGAGAGATATACCTCTATAATTTTCTACGCATCATTTAGAGTCACCTTTTTTAAATATTAGACAGATAATTGATGATTTCCATTCGGTTGGGATTTCTTCTTTGTGCCATATCCTAGATATAAGATTGAATATCTCGTCCGTTAAACTAGGGCCTCCTAGCTGTAGTAGTTCTCCGCAGATCCGGTCTTCTTCTGCAGCTTTATTATTCTTAAGTGATTTAATAACCATTTCTATTTCAACTCTGCTTGGTTCCACCTCTTCGTTCTCTAAGTTTTCTAAGCTTTCGTTTATTTCTTCCTCTCCTTCGCCGACTTCTTGGCTTACACTCTGTTCAATATTCAGTAGTCTGTTAAATGTATGTATGTGTGTATGCATATAATATAATAATATACCAAGAACGAAATAATTATAAAATATTTTAAATCTTGAATGTTTAGGATTTTAGAAACGTGTAGTTATGTAGGTAATTAGAATCTGTCAAAATATATCTCGATGTTAATAGGACTGAATTTAAGGTGTTTTTGGAACGAGAATACGATATTTAGCTAGTTCTAGAAATTAGGAAAAAATTTTCAGGTGGTATCTAAATTTGAAAAATTCGATCGTACGGTTATGGGTTTAGAAACCATAAACATGAATGGTTCGTATGTTCTATGTCGCAAGAGCTCATAAAAAATGTATTTTGTTTTGCGCGTTTCACTATTATGCTACATTGCTACATAAAGTAAACAGAGCAATGCTTGGTTACCTATATTAATTATTATTATGATTTATGTTTGTCCAAAATTTGGACAAACATGCATGCGGACATGCGGTAACTATATGAATGCGTGGATAATGTTTCGTTTTCACACGAAATAGTGAGTAAACGTACAAATAATATATTTTCGTAAAAATCTGAAAATATCGAAAAATTGGATATGTTCCCTTTTCCAAATAACCCATTCAAATATTATTATAATATTTACAACATAAGTTAATTAACAAAAACTATATATAAGTACTGTTCGTGTAACCGTCAACGCTGCGCGCTCTTGCAGGATTCCTGCAATTATAGTGATATTGAGAGAGTCAACACGTGGTAAAATATCGGTAAACGTGTGGCGTGTGTACATTGAATTTGAAAACATATCGCGTACGGATAATAAAATCTATAAAACGTATACACATATTATGAAACATTCCGAAAATATTTCAAGAAGTCTATTTCGGCACGTATCGAAATGATTGTCAATTTGATAAATTTATTTTCCGCCACATTATATGTAAGTGGAATTAAAACACAATTATTATTGTAAAATATATATTGATGCGTGTCAAAACCCTTTCAACGACAAAAAAATAATTTTCTGCATAAAATAAACACTATGCGAATAGTACTATAAGAGTAATAGTCGTATTCTATTTCCAATACTTAGGTACACGGACCGATCTATAGTGATAATAATATATTATGCGGTAATAAATAACGTTTCTAAAATCAGATTTAAATTCACAAAAAAAATTGTCTACTTGAGGTCGACTTCTTCGTGTTTTATTTTTTTCGAGTTCTTCAACAAATCAGTACGATAAATAATAATAATTTAATTTTTACGGAAAAATACAATATCGTTGAAACGCAAGTCCGCGACGTTGTGGAAAATAATAAATTTCTTAACGCACTGGAAACGAGAGATCAGAGGATCGTACCCCGCACGCACTGCAAGGCAATCAACAGCTGCAGCTGTGCGAGAAGTGTTCGGTAACCACGCGTCGTCTGAAGATTCGACGACATTCGAACAACATCACCGGATTCTTTTGTTAACGACTTTCTCTTGTGTGGCTGTTTTAATAGTCGGGTTTATCTGACTCGACACCGAAGACACTAGACGATCTACGTAAGAGTTCAAGACAAAATCAATGGAATTTCAACTAAGACGTTGCAGCGAACACTACAGCAGGTGAACCTCAATACCTACAGAATCGTATGAAGAACGCGCATACCTACGTAGAGGAGGACGTAATATTTTTCGAAAATGAGTTTTTTTTGAAAACCGCCGGTTCTTAAACGTCGAGCTCTTGTAGTATCATTTTTGACGGTAAAATTTATCTTGAATTTTTCTTCTATGTTTTGTGATATAAAAGCCCCGCGTGTTTTTAAGTCGTCTCGTGTAATACGTATTTTGTTTTCTCGAGTATAGTTATAATATTTATATTAAATAAATCACACATAAGCCGCCCTCTAGATCTTTTTCCCATTGGCTTCCAATTCATCATGACTGCTCTTGTACTAATATCATCCTCAATTCTCCGCGTCACGTGTCCCATCATCCTTTGTCCTCATATGAAGCTGCAGATGACTGAGCTGCTATTCCCATTTCGTACCGGTAGAGTTCTTTGTTAAATTTTCGTTATCGTAGACTGGTCCACCAAGATACGTCACTCCCATTCAGTAAACGATTCTGCGAGAAAATCGATTTTGAATAAAAAAAAAAAAAATTTTATAAATTACAATACCGCGTGTATTAGGCCCTCCGCTGACACATTGTCACGCCATATGGAAATAAACGTGTACATAAAATACCGATACGAACGGCCATTTTTTTTTCTCTTTCTTGAAATTCTTGTATATATGTTTTATTGTGCGTAGGTGTGGACTTAGTGAGGCAGAATAGCATTACGCAACAAATACTGGCGCAGTACCTGCAAAAGCGTCTGAGCAGGGCGGGCGGGAGCGTTCAAGTCGGTGCAGGTCGTCAGCCCGCACAGTCGTTATTATCATCACCGACCGGCAACGATTTGCCGGCCGGCGTTCAGAAAAACGATGCCGCCGAAAGTTTTTATGCCGAAGAGGACGACAACGACGACGTGATCGAAGATGCGCAATTCTACCAAGGTCAGACACACAGTGAATCAGCGTGGCGGCGTATTTATAGGGTTTAAAAGGAAATAATTACAATCGTATTAAAAAAAAATACCAATCTTAAACGTACCCGTTACTTACTACGACGTATATATATATATAATATATTTGAGTTATTGCGAACGTGTGATATTTATATAAAGAAAATCGTAACTCGTTTCGTGTCTGTGCGCGCATCATGAAAAAACTATTAAAAATATCGAAATGCTGTTTGGTCTTTAAATTTTTACGCGGATCGTTTTAGGCATATACGAGTACAGTTTGAAAAATATCCGCGTGCGGTGGTGTGCAGAGGCCAAAGAGTGAGTGATGAACTGTTAAAAATATTTCGCACGAGAAACTATACATTATTACTTATTTTCCGAGGGTATAGCCCATTTGCGCCCCGAGGCATATGGACAGATGCGCCCGAAAGATAAGATACTACCTGTCGATTTGTAGCCTATAGGTATGTGCCCATTTCGTATGCAACGTTGCCGTCATATATACACATATATATAATATATATATATTTTTTTTTTAAATTCTGAGCGTAGAAAAAATTGTATCTATTGGTTTTACAATGATTTGTTACACCAGGGGCGTATTTAGAAAATTTTTTTTTTTTGGGGGGCTAAGGCATTGAGTAAATATCATTGTTGAATTATTTCTAAATTCTAATCCAATACTAAATCTTAAAAATAGGACAAATTACAAAATTCTCAACATTTTAAAAACAACTACATATTAGGAATTTATTAAAAATATTACATCCTATAATAGCCATAGGACATAGTAAAGAAAGTTCCTGACATTTCGGGGGCCCGAGCCCCATCAGCCCCCCATAAATATTCCCCTGTGTTACACGATATATTATGTGATGTATATACGTTTTGGTTTCACGTAAAGTTTAAAAAAAAATTAATCTTATGAAAGATAGTAGATAATGTAGATATTCAAGTAGATAAGTAAATTTTAATACTTTAATAATATTTGTCTTAATACTATATTTTATATATATTTATATATATTATATATTTATACATGCATATTTTGTCCATTAATAATTTTTTTTCTTTTAAATAATAATAATTTAAATTATTATTACCTCGACCACGGTAAATATTTTCATTTTTCTCATCTAAAATCAGGATACGTATTTTTAAAAGGTGGTACAGCGATATTGCACTGTATTCTAGCACACAGATCGGAAACGTTGCACAGTTTTAAAGCGTTTTCATTAAAAATGTTCCGGACGCATATGGGCTATGATTTCGGGCGCAAATGGGCTATAAAAAAGGTGTGATGGGCGCAAGTGGGTTGCACCGTTTCCCGATTACCGTGCGGCGGCCAACGGTTTTAAAATGTTAACACGTGCACAAAATGTATCTCAATAGGAAATTAATTGGGCACAACTACGAGGAGAAAATTGCTGTCGCTTGGTAAATGGATAATTTCCTGCTGTCGATCTGTGTGTATACATTTTGTTTCTGATTATAACGATTTCCCGAAAGAGTAAAAAAGACTTGGCATATTTTAAGATACTTCCGTCGTCGGTTACAAGGGGCAATATAGATATATATATATATATACTGATTTTCATCAGTGGCGTCATTTCAATTTTTTTTTCAGGTGTGTGCGAAGTTTCAAGCAGGCCATTTTGAAATTTCAACAGGTCATATAAAAATAGATATATAAGTACTCATTATCCTGGTTTAGCAAATACGTTTAACAGCTTTTTCTATACTGATATTGTTAACTTCTTTTTTATCAACATTAAGTACCGTTACCGAAGCAGGCCAATCGGGACTATATTAAAAGTAAGGGGTGCAACCACACACCCTGCCCGCCCCCAAATGACGCCCCTGATTTCCATCATGGTTGCCAATGTAATTTAATTAATTTTAACAATCGGTTGACTATGATCGTTTTTCCCCGCAGCCCTTCTCATGGTATTGTAAAAATTGTTGTAGAATTTTGTACTTAGTACTATTCGATAGCGTAAAAAATACCGAAGGCTTTGTCATAATAATATATAACGCGATACATGAATATTCTAAAAAACATTTTAAACACGAACGTCGATCATAACAATAAATAATAATATTAATAAATATAATAAATAAAAATATTCTGCAGTACCTAAATACATACGTATAGGATTATTTGTATCATATGAGCATTTTAATCTGGACAACGCCGGTTACCGAACAGCAACTATTAATAAATACGAAATGTACAATTTGTATTTATAATCTATAATACGTATATGTATGGCCTTTTTTTATGTAGCGAATTTCTGACGACACTATCGAACTTTTTTACGTTTTTTTTTCTCACAGAGTTGTTCCAAATACTTCCTTGAGTATTCCCACAGCACTCATTTTTTCATTTTTTTTTTTTGTCTGAGGAGGAGAGGGAAGGGGATGTATTGTATTTAAATGTTACGATTTTACTATAAAATATATGCGAGTCCTATTAACGGGAGACATTTTCAGGAGAATTTTCCGAATTACTCCTACAAATTGGTAGTGGAACTTTAAACGATAAGGATGGGCATATTACAATTATTATTGTAAAATAATTACCAGTATCGACAAATTCATCCAAAATTGTACGTGAGTTTTTCGAATATTAAAATAGAAATTCGTAGATACTGTTAATATTCGTGTCATAATTGTATCATAATATACTATAATATGTGACATGTGTATAGGAATGATTTTTAAGTAATAATTGTTTCGAAAAATATAAATAATTACATTATTTTGTTTAAAATTGCGCACGGACGAAGCCGGGTAATTCAGCTATAGTCATCATAATAGAAAAATTTCGAATTTCGTACTGCACATACGCGTCGATTAACGTAAAATATTAAACGATTTTATAACGGGTGATAAAAAAGGAAAAGTAACACGTCTCCGAAAATGGTTTTGATGGTTACGTTGTAATTTGAAATTTAAAAATGTTTCATACATGTATATTTATATATGTACATGTGCTTGTGTTGCGTGTAAAGACGTAATACGCGCGTATATTATAAGTAATAATTTACATATTTTCTTTTTTTTTACTTTCTACAATAGTATACGCGTATAAATATACTATACATTACAGTAAAACAATATTATTTTATATATTTAATAATAATAATAATAATAATAATAATAATAATTGATTATATAATAATAAAAAAAATAAAAATACAAAATAGACTGTATGAGTTTATGAAAAAAAATTTGAAAATATGCGTGTTATTGCATGCACAGCTGATAGTTATATAGACTATATAATATTTATATCGACTTAAATTGTATTGATTATATTGTACGCAGTACGAATATATATAATTAGTTATATATTTATAGTAGTGACTATTGGTGTTAAGAACTGTTCGATTTTTTAACCGAACAAATCCCGTAGTTTCATAATTGAAAATATTCGGACCAAATTAAACACTATACATTGTTCGGTCCGAACCTTGGAAAAAGAAATTCAAACTGAATTTGTCGAGAAAAAAAATCGATAAAGGTAAAAATAAGAGTTTGTTTTATTTTTATTTATTTTTTTATTCTTCGAATAGAGAGTAATTTTGCCCCCAAATCCGCATAGTAAAAGGAGTTTACTATTATATACCTAATCGATTAGCCCGACTGTTTTCAGTGTCAGAAGTGCAAGGCTACACGGGAAATTCAATATATACGTTATTCGTATACCAATATTCATATAGGTTCCAAAAATAGATTGTTATTTTTTTTTCACAATACCCAACAATACGCAAATTTTGTAAAATTGTAACATAGAATAATATGTAAATCAATAGGATATATATATATATAAGGTAATATTCTGTTCTATATAATATAATGTATATATATATATATATATATATATATATATATGTATTATTAATTACATTACGAATTAAAAATTAATTACTAACCAATTCAATTTACTTTTAAATCTACCGAGTACTCGTAATTGTTTAAATATTTTAAAAACTAATTTAAAAATAATCTTTCAAAATTTTTTTCGAAGTCCGGTTCGGTTTCGACGTCAAATATTCTAGGTTCTTAACATCACTAATAATAGTATAATTTATAGCAAAACGGTATTTTTGTTACGCTACAGAATATAAATTTAACATCCATTTCCCACTAAAACAGGTCTATATAAACGGGTCCAGATTTATCGCCAACCGGTATTGCGTATAATTACTTGTCGCGTGATATAAATTATATCCAAAAAAAAAGCCTTTCTTTTAAAAGTCGTATATTTTGACAAATACGAGTGTATAATACAAGAACATCGTAACGCGATCCACGTAAATAAAATGATTAACGTTATACGATCATTGATCGTAGTTATGAACTACACAATAATAAAAAAGTAAGCGAGCCGCGGGGTGTTGTGGATATCGCTTAAGTGAATTACTTGGATAAAGATTTTAAAGTTTTATTTTCATTATAAATTTGAAAGCAATGATAAATCATTGCATTCGATAAAACGATACTGAGCGGAGCTTCGGTGTAATACACTTTGTCGAAAAAAATACACACACATGTATGTACTTATACAATTTTGTTGAAAATTTCAAGACAACAGAATGATTGTTTTCGAAATTATAGCAAAAAAACTGTACGTGATAGTGACGAAATCCCATTCTTAGCGGTTTATCGTAATTTTTCGGTAGTTTATCGCGTCGCGTTAAAAAACTATTGAAAAAATCGAAAAAGGATCTCTTTAAAGTACCAACTAAATGCGAATTGCTGCTGCCGGAAACAAACTGTAACCGAATAGATCGGAGCACTCCTTCTGATCGAAAATCTGTACACAGGATAGAAAAATAAATAAATAAACATCAGTATAAAACCACTAGATCTCTCGCTTCGCTCAGAATCTAAAATAAACATCATTGTAAAACCACTAGATCACTCGCTCCCATAGACGCAACTAGCACTACATTTTAGGGATGGGGGATTACAAGCAAAAAAAAAAAAAGGGTCATCAACTTTCAATTAACCCACCTACTATACTAAACTATGAATATTTTTCTAGGGGGGACTAAGCCCCCCTAGTTGCGCCAATGCTCGCTCCGCTCAAAATCTAAAACACCAAAATATTATTATGATTTTCATCAAAATAATTGCTTCACGCGGAAAGGCTACAAGTCATATATACTTTAGACGACCCGTTTTAATTTAATTCTTAATAAAATGTTATAATAGCATTTCAAAAATACAATTTTTAAAAAAATGTTTTTTCTTATAAATCTCATAACTTCTTAAGAACTAACGATATTAAAAAAATATATATATTGAACAAGGTGCGGCAGGGAAACTACCTTATTTAAAAAAATGAATAACACAAATAGTATAAGAGATATCAGTTTAATTTTTTTCCAAGTTATACAGAGACACATAAAGTTTTTTTTATTATGTTTTAAAAATCGTATCATTAAGGTGGCCTCCGTTCAAGTCAATGCATCGAGGTAGTCGAGTTTTGAAGTTTCTCTCCACTCTTACCAGCATATCGACGGGTATGTTGTCGATAGCAGCTTGAATTCTTCAGTTGTTCAGTTGATCCAGGGTCTTTGGACCCGTTCGATGTAAACTAAAGATTTCAGATAGCCCCACAAAAAGAAATCACACGGGGCTAAATCAGGCGAGCGCGCTGGCCACTGAAGATCGCCCCGTAAGGAGATAAGGCGTCCAGAGAAATGTTCTCGCAAAAGATTCACCGACGTACGCGTCGTCTTTATTCAAATTAATAAAAAAAAAAAAAAAAAAATTGATGTACATTTTTAAAAATAGAAGAACTTTAACACCACCTGAGATGTGAACCTGAAGTTCACGCAACACCAACTGGCAACCACCAATATTATAAGAACTCGGCTTAAAAATGTCTTTACTCAATATTGAATTACGCATTAGGTATACTCGCCGCACGAGAGATGCTTATGTTATTATGTAAAGATGGTTAATACGATGTAATGTACATCAAATAGGTACTATTATGTTTTTTACAGACGAGAAAATAATAAGCGCGTAGTAAAATGAGAATGAAAGTATGGCCGCATAGGTAGGTATACTTCATGCGGAAATTCGTTGTAGTCCGTGTATATGTGGGTACTTGCATATATTTAATATGTGCCGCGCAAGGCGAGGACAATGGACGTATTTCAAATATATATACATATATATATAATAACCGCGTGCTAACTCGATCGTGTGATCCAAATGGAGGTCGGGTCACGAACGAAAATTTTTCGTACTTTAACGTAGTCCTTGACCAAATTACTAAACACAAAAATATGTACCTATCGCTGTGTAACAACCGAATATTATGTTGCGTATATTATTATAGTATATTATTTGTAGGTATATTATTAATTAACGTTGTTTTATCGTAAATCCATTAAATTTCAAATATTTTGACGACGTTATTACATATGTATATATATTGAGCGTAACGCGCGTCCTGTGTATTATATCGGCGCGTGGCTCATATAATTATATAATCGGTAATCGGTCAAAAAAGTCCGGGGACAAGTCGTCCGATTTAAAAAGTGTCGGACAAATAGTCCGGGACAAGTTTCCTGACGGTCGGACAAAAATTCCGAATGAATCTTTTTTTACTTTATTCATATCGGATTGCACATTATAGTTACTTTTGAACGAAAGGTCATTAGAAGGATATTTGTTCCAAAAAGAAACGCTCGCGAAAGGATTTCGAATTATAAGAACAAACCGAGAAATAGAACAACTGAATGGCGAAACAAACATAATCGGAGACCTTAAGAGCAATAGGCAAGGATGGGCTGGACATGTGTGGAGGTCTGAAGACCCCATTGGGTTGGCCACAATTTGGAAACCGAACACAAAAAGGCCGAGAGGACGGCCCAGACAGCGATGGAAAAATAGGATCATCACCGAGATGCGTCGGGGTTGGGAGTGAACAACGGAGAGGAACTGGCTCAAGATAGGGATGAGTGGAGAAAATCGGTTGTTGCAGCAATGGATCTAAATGACCTGTAAAAACAATAATAATAATAATAATATTCCCCCGTAGTAGCAGCGTCAGGTTTCCCTACAAGCAGAACAAGCAGGTGATTGGAGCGGCGAAATTTTTGGGGGCGGCAAAGAAAACTTTTTTAATAATATATTCATATTTATATTTTGATGTCTGTTTTATATATTTTTAAATAATAAATAATAATTTAATTAATAATATATTTTGCTAAATAATGCATTTTGCTGGTTAGAAAAACTCTTATGAAAATGAAGGGGCGGCAAATTTCCTTCTGCTTGTGGGCGGCAAATTGCTTAATCCGCCGCTGCCCCGTAGATACACCCCTGCACTAAGTTTTGTCTACTAAGGTAAAAATTTGATTTTGAAAACTTTTTATTGCCCCCCCCCCTCCCCATTTGAAAAATCCTGGCTACGCCATTGATTTCTTATACAGTACATCTAGTAGTGGTTCAGTATTAATTTTTATTCATTTAAAACGGGATTTATCGTAATTATTATTATTTTTTAATACCTAAACGTTTATTTACTTAATTTTATATGGAATTTTTATATTGGGCTTTTTGCATAAATAACTACGATAATCAAAATGGATATTAAATCTAAAGGAAAAAAAAAACACTCGTGAAAAGTGTCTATTATATTATATTACTAATGTTGTTGATGTTTTCGAGTTAATATAGATATACGTAGATTTTGGAAATGTATCGGTGTTTTATATTTGTATATTACAAGTAAATATTACTATATTACTGTCATTATTACACAACAGAACGGATGCGAAATCCGTCCAATGTTATATAATATATTTTAACAATCTAGCGTTCTCATTATTTTCAGTTAACAAACACAAACTACCGTACGATCTCGTTGGATTCTATCAGCGTTTATACTTCTGTTTGTGTTTTTTATTACTTTTTTTGCGCCAGCTGTAGCAAACGAAAGTGATTACAAAAAAAGTTAACGCCGTTAAAAATTTCGACATTTGTCTGCAGTGTAGCTCTCGCGTCTATTGTTCGACGTTTTGTAATACGTGTATAATAATATCGTAACAAAAATAACAACACACCAGCATCCGATGCATCTTGATGGTCTTATAATTTATTTATTTATTTTTTATTACCTATATATATTAAAAATACTATCTGTTACGCAATTTTTGTACGATTCGTATTTCTGAAATAAATGGAGAAAATACAAACGTTATTGTAGTAGGTATATATAATGACAATATTGTGCGCTGGTCATAGAATATTCAATATACGTGTTGCTGAGTATTATTATTATTGTGTAATAATTATTATAATAATAATTGTCTCTTTTTTTCCATTTCATTCCAAGAATATACAGTCCGTCACACGCGCGTTGTTTTGTAATATTAAACAGAATGACGTATACGACACAACGCGCAATTGAATCGTTTTTAAATCGCAAGAAATTGATATTAAGTATACGCGTAGTCTTGTAATATTTTTATGTTTCAACGTGGATATGATCGACGACGAGTAATTTATAATATTTTGGAGATATATTTTATACGTTAAAGTAGAAGTTATATATATATATATATATATATATATATATATATATATATATATATACACTTAAAATTCTTTAATATACACTATATACAGATTACAGGACCGGCGAAAGCTATGGGCGACCTGGGCGATCGCCCAGGGCGCTGATCACAAAGGCGGCGCTACATTGACAAGACTGATATACGTATATATATTTTTTAATTATTATTTACTTTAAAAACAAAAATTTTGACTTTACTGCGCTGCCGTTAATTTGAAATACATAATAATAAATTTTGTAGAATAACTAAATTATTTTTTAAATTAAAATTGTTTATTTTCATAAAGACAATTTAAGTAATGATACCCTCACTTTTAACGTAGTGTCGACGTTTATATGTAAAAAAAAAAAAATGTAGAATATATTTTTTTTTTTTTAAATGTTTAAAAATAAACTGATAAATAACCAATATTATTTAGATATATGTTAATAAATAAATCTGTAATAAAATAATTTAATTTTGATCATTAGTCTCTGCAACGGTTTTTAATTTTTAGTTAGGTGAAATTGTGTTTTTATAATTTATTATTGTATGGTAACTTATAATGGGATACATAATTAGAGAATTTATATAATGAAATTACGATAGTGTACAACATTGTTTCATAAATATCTGTGTTAAAAAAAAAAACAATCGTTTTTTCGAAAGGGCGCCTAATGGTGTTTTCGCACAGGGCGCTAGTATGAGAAACCCCGGTCCTGACTATACATACCTACCTATGCTTGAAAAGAACAAATAAATTACCTCTGAATGATGGATTTGAATTCATATATAAATTGTAACTCCTGTTGGACGCGTGTATTCTTTTTTATTATATATATATATTTTTTTATATTGTCATTCTGTTACATATTACGTCTCCGAAAAAATTTGAGGAAGAAGAAAATGTAGAAGAAAAACTCATATGGTTCCTTCATCACGATTATGCACCCGGCGGAACATTCATCACTGTTGATTCGCGATTTTTGCGTGGAAAAAAATCGCATGGCTGTACTTCTTCGTCTACCGTATTCTCCCGGCTTGGCCCAAGCGGATTGTTTTTTATTTCTAAAACCTTAAATTCCACTATTGAAAAGACGAAGTTTTACGATGACAGACGAAATAAAAGAATATTTTCAAACGGAGCTACGCGCCATCCCAGAAACAGTTTTCCAGGACTGTTTCCAGAAGTAGAATCACCTTTACAAAATAATAATCGGGATCCTCGTGGCTCACATACTAATTATAAATAAACGAACTAGATTTGTTCGCATTAAAATTGTATTTAATACTTTCTTAGAAACACATAAACGCATAAATATAATATAATACAGACACGATGTCGTTTGATGACTCGATGTTAAAATAATATTAAAAATAGTATATAATATAAGAATTTTTTTTTTTTTTTTTTTAACCGGTTATTAACGTCATCGTAACGTCCACCACAACACACTGAGTCGAGTTGTCGACCTCGCATGCATGTACGTACACAAAACAACAAGACTATAAACTGAATTTGTTTTTTTTTTTTTTCTGATGAACGTTGATTACGTTCTATGCATGATATATTATTATACGCTTCGATTAAATCCGTATATTGTTGCAACGTTTATAATTCATTTTACTTTTTGCTACGAAACTACGAACTGTAAACACACAAGATAATTATATTATAGTGGAATAAAAAAAAAAAAATCGATTTTCAATAATGTCGTACATAAATCACTAGGTATGTGGCATGTTGTTTTTGACAAAAATATATCGTCTAGAAGGTTAAATTTGTGCCTTGAACCCAACAGAGTGTCGTCGTAACGAGTTTACTGTACTCGCGGCATGCCTCGGGGGACTGATCGTGAAAAATCAAACTAAACTCGTACGGTTATAAAATCACGTCCACGGACTACCACCTACCACAGTATACAGTAAAATATTATGTACCTTTTCGGCATTGATAAAACCGACGATGAATATTATTTATTACATGTTTTGTTTGTACGACGTACAACAATATTTTTGATATTATTAACACGTATGTACCGTCACCTCGGACAATGTGTAGGTGTGAACAGAGGCGTATAGGTACTCAGGAATTTTCAATGGAAGAAAATGGTTCATCAATGGTTGAAAATTTTGTTGACATAAAATTGAAAATAGATTGTAAAAAAAAATATTTGTTTATTTTTTCCCTTCTTAAAAAATTTTTTTTTTTTAGAAAATTGCTCCTGTGAATTAATATTATTTATAAGCACGCGAACGCACAAAACTGCATCGGTTAGTGAGGCGTCATGGGGGAGGGTTCAAATCCCACGAACCCCCCCCCCTTGAGTACGCCCCTGGGTGTGAATGAACATATTACGTACAGAGACGGATTATCCTATAGACCCGGGGTGGCAAACCTTTTGAACACTACGAGCCAAAAATTACATTTTTTTTTTTTTTTTGCGAGCGAGCAACGAAACACGAAACACGCACGACGCACTCACAAATTGAGTCGTACTGATTAGTGTTTAGTGAGGTAGGTACATATTATGAGCGTACGGTCTTTATCGATCAGTAACGATTATTCAATTTTATCTGTAGATTAAATAATAATAGCATAAATATATATATATATATATATATATATTGGCAGCTCACTCTCAATAAACATAGATAAAATACTAAACGCAATATTATATTATATTATATTATTATTATTTTATCTACAGATAAAATTGAATAATCGTTATTGACCGATAAAAACCGTATGCTGAAAATATTTTTACCTATAGTAAAAATAATTTTTCGCGTGCCACCTTGGGCACGCGTGCCATGGATTTGCCATCCCTGCTATACAGACTAGGTGGGGGCTTAAACTTTATTTACAATGTTTTTTTTTTCGGCCCCAAAATTTGTTTGTCAATGTACCTACCGAACGTGCACTATAATAGACTTGAATGTATTAAAAAAAAAGTTTTCCTCGCAACGGATTTCAGTTATTCTATTTCTCTTCGGTGGTTACAAACCGTAGCGGAGAACGATCGATCATTTTCGCTTCTTCAAATATCAAAAAAAAAAAAAAAATGTTTACCGTTCTAATATATCACAAAAACATCTTACTTGACTACAGCCACACTGCAGAGTACTTGTTAAAAGCAAAGTAGTCAAAACATTATTATATTTTGTAGACATTGTGCAAGATTTTGCATTAAAGCAAGAAAAAAAAAGATTTTTAAGCGTTTAGTGGAACTTATAATTAATATTATTTTTTATTACCATTTAATTCAATCAATTATTATTTTAATGAAAATATTAATTCATTCTACTTGATTATTTTATTTATTTTGCATTCGATAAACGATTTGAGTAAGAAAAACTATTTGATATTATATATATATATATATATGCTATGATGTATTTTTATTAAATAGGTACGTACTTAAAATATTTGAAATACGTCTTAAATACTATTTATATCAATGCATTTGTATCTCTATTTAAATACAATTTTAAAAGTATATTTTACAATACTGCTTATTTGGTAAATGTAATGCAACACCGAGAAGGTTATGAAGAAAAAGTGAAAATTATTTTGGTTTACGACGCTAAACATATTTTCTCTGGATTACACAATACGTGATTAGGATAATTAGTTTTAAATAGACTAGCATTTCTGTCTTTAAACTAATTAATGGGTATCGATTTTAAATGTATCCAAAAATGGATGGTTTAGCTTCCTAACCCTTCTGTTTTCCCATATTACATATATGAGCCAGCCTATATTATTATTAAAACCTTTTAAATCGGAAATTTAATCAAATATATATATTATATAAATATATAAATATATATATATATATATAAACATAAGTAGGCAAATCTAAACATAAATAGGTATTATGCCAAACAATTTTCAATTATTATAATATTTTACATATTTAAGGAATAGTTATTATAATTAAATTTATAACCTATAGGTACATTAAAGTAAAATTTATTAAAACTATTATTATACGAAGTATTACAAGACCTGCACAATTAGGTAATATACAATGACTGTATATTAATTAATTATTTATGAGAAATAGAAATAAAATTATTATTATTATTATACATAAACATACAAATATAAAATAAAATTAATATTTTATTTTAATGTTTTAAGACAAAAGAACATTTAATAATATAAAAATATAATTACTATATACCTAAATGATGTTCGTATATTACCATTGATTATATTTAATAACTATATATATAACATAATCAATGGTATTACTGCGAAAACTAGTAAAAAAAATGTATGTATATACATTATACATATACCTACATATATATTCTAAAAATATTTTACATTTTGTGAAGTATTCAAATACATATTCCGAATGGTGAATACTTTTTTTTAAAAGGTATTTTACCCAAGTCTTCGACTTCTCGTACAACTATTACTCGACAATAATAATGATAATAATAATAATAATAATAATAATAATAATTGCATTATATACATTTTATATTGTAGGCGAGTGTAGTACCAGCAATTGTGTCGAAGACGGCATTGCCATGAACACTAATAAATTGTCGCTGCCACTTTTACGGTCGGGCGACAAAAAACTGTACTTGGGAATATTTTTCAAGGTAAAAACATTTTTTTATTTATAGAATTTAAAAAACCTATCGCCAGTATATGCAACGAAATTTTCGATCGTTGTTTTTTTTTTTTGTTAGGCTAATTGGTACAAATCCGCACAATACTGCAGGTATCACGGGATGCACTTGGCTAGCATAAGTAGTCAAGAAGAGAACGACAAGTTGGAAAAATACATAAAAGACTTCGGTAAGAACGTTTTTAATAATACTTAACTCGACGAAGTAGCGTAGCGTTTTTCAACATTTTTATTGTGGCAACTCACAGATTTAGGTACTCTTTGTTGCGTAGGCGACCCCCCCTCCCCACAAATTTTTTTTAAAAATTCGAGTACACCATAA
This sequence comes from Slavum lentiscoides, assembly GCA_032441835.1. NCBI lineage: Eukaryota > Metazoa > Arthropoda > Insecta > Hemiptera > Aphididae > Slavum > Slavum lentiscoides. The sequence goes on along the minus strand of CM063718.1, from coordinate 4,409,120 downwards.
AATAGATAAATCATAATATTCATAACATTATGATTTATACGTTAATAATCTTTTTTTTGGAAAATTCAAGAAGTTTCTTAGCATAAAAAAGGCCACGTTTTTTTTTTAAATACTTTTGAATCACATCAATCAATCAATTTGAATGACTTAATCGGTTAGGTTAGGTAATATAGAAAAGTCCTTAAATGAGTTTCAATCTTTTTCGCAAAGAAAATGTTTTCTCAACTGTACATACATTTTTGACGTTGTGTGCAACATCCCAATTACCCTAAAAGAAATACAGTAAGTATAAGCATCCAGAGTAATAATGCGCGTTGTAAATCGTTTAGGATTGGGCCACGAACACTTCTGGACCTCGGGCACTGATCAAGCAGAAGAAGGCGCATTCTTCTGGTTGGCCAACGGTCGACCAATTGGATTCACCAATTGGAACGCCGGTGAGCCGAATAATTTCAAGTATGAAAACGGTGAAGAGGAACATTGCTTGGAGTTGTGGAACCGAGACGGCAAAGGGCTAAAATGGAACGATTCGCCGTGTTCGTTTGAAACCTTTTTCGTGTGCGAAATGTGAATTAGAAAACAATATGTTTAGGAATAATTCATTACACATTTAAATAATACGCTGTTAAAACACCGAAACAATAGTATTACTTAGAATATTTATATAATATTAAATATTAGATTTAATTTGTAAATACTGTATTGAACGCAAACCTCTCAAACTAGGTTTAAATTAAATCGGTGTCCCCCAACTGATTTTGAATGTAAATCAACTTGTAATATTGTTTTCTGTAGGAAAAAAACAATTTTTTTTTTTTTTTGAAAATATAAATACTATATATTTGGTAAAATATAATATTACAGTTTAAAAAGACACTCCGAAATCGTTCATAAATAAATGTATTTAATGTAAACAAATTTCGAGTCGTTCTTGAACAACTAGATAATACTGCAACTAAATTCAACACGTATTTCTGGAGTGACTTCTTCTTTTACAATAACTAAAATATGTATGTATGTATTTAAGTACACTGTCACAACATTAATTATAAGTCACTATTATTAGAATTATTTCTACAAAATACATTTTTTTAAATACAAATAAGTTATTTATATTACAGTGATATATATATATATATATTTTTTTTTTAAAGTTATTAATAAAAATATACAATGAGTGCAAAATTTTAGAGTGTAGTTTTTACCGATCGATGGATTAAAATTAAATTACATACACCCCCTTACACCACATTTATATAAACGTTTCACTTAAAATTTCACATACAAAATTCTCGAACAGATTTAATTGTTTCGATCTCTACATAATTGCGTGTAAATCAACAAATATTTAAGCAGTCTCCTTTAAAATACCTGATAAAATCATGCAGTCGATTAAAAACCTATTATTTTGTATATTCAAACAATTAAACCTGTTCAAAAAAATGTGTGTAATTAAGAATAAATAATAACTACCCTGTAATACATAGTGGTGGACGGAATAATTAAACCTTACAAATATGATTAAATACAATGTATAGTTTTTTAGTTTATCACAAAAACGTGGCAATTATTACTATTAACTAAATAAATAATGTAAAAGAATAGAGTAATAGTGAGCAATAGTTATCTTTCTGTCAAAGTATAAAAACCGTATTTTTAATTCATATGCACAAACAACACAATAAAATTGTATAAAATAAAAAAAAAACATAAGGAAAATTTATAATTTAATTACAAAATAAATCACGCGAATATCGATAGACCAGTAGATTTATACTCTTATTTGTAATGAATAGGATTTAAATTAATCAATTAATATAAAATGTATTTTATGATACATAAAAGAGAATTGGCCATCTTCATTAAAAATTTTAATATAAACTAATATCCTTGTAAGTGTCAAACAATATTGTAATAAAATTGTTAAAAAATTAAAATTTGAAAATTGCTCTATGGAAATTTATATCAATAAATTATAAATTATTCACTAAAATTAGCTTTTATGCTTTAATTACTTACATTACTTAAATTACTACAAAATGATATTCTTTAATAGTGCCAAAAATAATATTTTTAATCACAAAATCAATAAGTAAACATTTTGTTCAAACGTTAGAAGTTTTAAAAATAAACATTACTACACATATTAATACTTTTTAAATAAAATTGTAACATTGATAATAATTAAATTCCAAAAGTTCTTAATGAAATCGCAACATTAACAACATACAACAGACGTTTTTGTAAAATCTAATATATATTATCATTATTTTTCAAAATTTTGTTCTATATATTTAATGACTATAAATTAATTTATATATACTATTTGTATGAAATGTTAGCTGTTATAAACGTGCAAAAATGTTTTCTTAAATATGATTTTGTTCAAAATAACAAAGAAGTAAACAATGAAGTATTACATTGGATAATAATACGGTTATTAAACATACATTAAAAATAAGAATACTGGACAAATCTAAATTTAAATAAAAATCACAAAATGTACGATAAATCAAATGAAAATTGTACAAAATGGCCGCTAAACGAAAATAAGGAGATCATTAATATGGAGTTAAAAATTAATAAAAAAAAATTAATGATAAAATGTATAAATAATAAAAAAAAAAGAATTAAAACCAGTTACTCTGTTGTTCATAAAATAGTTTGAAATCAATAATTAAATAAGTCGTTCTTCTGGTGGCGGCTTCAATACATTATCTAATTCAACTCTAGGATTGCAATACTCTTGACAACTAGGACTGTATGTACCTCTTGTAGCTCTTTTTTTCCGTGCCATCATCAAAAGTACCAACAAACTTCCCATACCACCAATGAAGAGAATAAGTAATATTGGACCAACAATCAATGCTATATCTGCGTAGTTGTGTGCACCAATAAGAGAAGGAAACTAAAATAATAATAAATGATAAAACCACATGAATAAAATAAAACTCATAATGAATAATATTGAATGAAATTAATTTAATATTTGCCATATAAAATATGTTTAAAATATTAACAGTTTTGACTTAAGGCAGAGTAAGTAAAAAAATAAACAGTTTTGGTTGACAATACCATAATACGTGTACAAACACAAAGTGATTAAAAGGAAATACTTAGGTGTATAAAAATAAATATCTGGGTTTTAATTTTTTTTAAATTGTGATATTTTTAGGTCACACATTGAGAATGTTAAAAACTAAAGGCATTATTTGAATAATTGTGGACTTTACATTCATTTCATATATTATTTCTCATTTTATAAAAAAAATAAATAATAAATTCATTAAAACTGTGAACTTTCAGAAAAAATAATAAAAAAGATTAAATTTCATACATTTAAGTTCATTCCACCATGAATTTAAAATCAAATTACACTAAAATAGCATTAATTACACTTGGCAAAGCTTTTTCAAAGAAGAAAACACTAAAAATGTTCAAAATCAAATACTTCAGGCAAGTACTTGTGTACTATAAAATAAATCATGATCACAATACATTTAGTATTTCAATGGCAAAAAAGAAAATAATTCTTAAAAAAATTGTTTAAAATACTAGTCACTTTCACTCAAAAATTCTAAAAACTTGAAAAATATATTAAAATTTGAAATAAAGTTCCATTTTATACCAAGTATTACTGAAAAGTAAAAATTCTAGTCTATTATGGATATTAAATGTTATATATTATTATTTATTATTTTATATTAATACAATCAATATAAACGTAGTAAATGTCGATCCGATGTTCAGATAATGTGTTTACTAGTGAATAGACTCTAATTTAAAATTACTGATTAGAGACATTTTCAAACTTCATATATTTAAAAACTAATAACATTATTTAAAAATAAAATAAAATAATTTTCCGCTTTACCTCTGTACAATTCTTTCCCACAAAGCCATTAGCACACTGACATTCATAGTCTATCACATCAGTACAAAGTTCATGGCAAGTACCACTATTACTGCAAGGTGATTCCTAATAAACAATTACAATAACAATAAGTAATCATTATAAAAAAGTAATAATTATTAAAATAACTTACCGGTAAGCAAGGATTTAGAAGATCACAATAATGGCCACAGAATCCTTCTTGACAGATGCATATAAAAGAACCAGGTATATTCTTACATTCTCCTCGATGACCACATTGTATATTAAAATCAACACATTCATCAATATCTATACTGCAGTCATCACCGATATAGCCTATACAATTAAAAAAAAAACACATACCATATATATATATATATATATATATATATATATATATATATAAAGTTTATTCAATGATCTTACCAGTATCTGTACAATTACATGTGTAATTATTTATACCATCAATACACAGACCATGATGTAGACATTTCTGTTCATTGCCATTAATATCTAGGCAGTCATCAATATTTTGATCACAAAGATGGCCCTGAAAACCTACTGGACATTCACAGAATGGAGATATCTGTAAATTAATTTGTATATTATTTATTCATCCCAATAAATCAATAAATAATTAACATATGAAAATAAAATCTGAAACCTCTTTTTTACATAAACCATCATTTTGACACTGATTAATATCACAAAAAGCCTTATCACATGTTGTACCTGAGAAACCATCCAAACAAGAACAGGTGTAATTATTACCAGTAGACGAATCTATAATATACCAAAATTATTTCAATTTAAGTCAAATTGTTTTTTAAATTGTTATTTAATACATAATAAACTGGATATCATTTACCTGGTGTATTAAAACAGTTACCACCATTTTTGCATGGTGCATTATCACAAGTAATAAGTTTTAACTGTTCACACGTTTCTCCTTCATACTCATTTGTACAATTACATTCAAATTCACCAAGGTGATCAATACAAGTACCATTATGGTGACATGGATTAGATTCACATTCATTGATATCAATTTCACAACTATAAATAATAGCAATTGCATTAGTTTTAAATAAATTGTACAATTATAAAAAATAGTTTGACTTACAAAGTACCAGTCCAACCAGTTTTACACTGACATGTATAATTAGCAATTCCGTCAATACACTCTGCCTCATTTTTGCATTGATTTGACAAGCACTCATTGATATTTATAGAGCAGTCATCAGCTTCGTAACCAGGCTGACATTCACAAATATAAGACTCCGTTGCTTTTTTACATCTGATAATAAAATAATTGAAATTTGGATAACAAACATGAAAATTTGTAATTAAAAATTTTTACCTTCCATTATTTTTGCATTCAGAATCATAACAAAGCAAACAATCTAAACTGAAGTGTTCTGCAATTGAATTATGCGATAACATTATAAAATGATCAGTTTGATTGTTGGTATTGAGTTGAGATGGGGTGAAATAAGGTAATAACAAACCACCAATTCTTATTTCCCCAAGACAACCCTAAAAATTCATAAACAAAAAAATACCGATAAATATTATTTATATTTGCACCTCTATCAAAAGTAGAAAATATCAATACCTTATAAGAGCCTCCTGCATCATGTTGTACTGTTTCTTCAAAATTCAAACTTGTGTCTGAATCAACTGTATCCAATAAATTTGTGTCTGCATCAGTCATATATGTTGCATGTCCTACGTTATTTCCTTGTATATCAAGATTTCGTTCTCCTCTTCCTAAAAGACATTTTATAAAAAAAATATTTTTTAGCAAAATAATTTTTTTATGCATAAATTAATAACAATAACAGATATTAAAGTTTCAACTTAAGTAGTGTTATTCGGAAATATTATTTAAGTGGTTTAATTTAAACGTAACAGGAACTACTTCATAATGTTTATTGTTCACATTAAAAATAATCCAAAGATGCTTTTTTTTCATGATCCACTTTATTTTTTATATCAACAAATTTCTTAAATGAATTGAAATACATTAATTCACAATACTCGTAATTAAACTGTACTCTTTTTCAAATAAGAAAAAAAAAAGATAATTGCAAGTAGATGTTACAAATAAAACATGTCTCAGCCAACCAATGAATTGTGACGATATAACTGAGCATCAATTACAAAATGTAATCAAATAATTTGTAATCAATAAACACCATAAATAAACCCTGTTATAAAATTACAAATGTTTATAGTAGAGAAAAATAATACATCATAAAACTGATACTGTTATCTTCCTTTATCTATCTAAAATTAATGTAATAAAATATAATAAGCAATACCTATAAAAATTGGATTTGAAGACACTAGTTCAACCCAACTGGACAATGAAAAATTTCCAGCAATAATAAATTGATTAGAGTCGTCTATTGCACCAACCAAACCACCTTGAATTTTATTATCGGCTAGTTTGAAAACAATAGTTGTCCAATCAGAATCCAAGTGATCTTTATGTATATGTTTCTTAATTATGAAACCGTCTTTTTCCAATTTCCATTCAATAATAAACTGTAACACAATAAAACATTTTATTAAATCATCACCAACAGAACCATGAATAATTGTTTATAATGAAATATGTTTATATACCTGATCTTTGTAAGCCATCATTTTAAAGAAAGTGAATTCGGAATCACTACTCTTCTTCTTGTTAGAAACATACATAATTGTGCCACCAGTTCTGGTTCGATAACTGACTTCAATATGAGTTAATGGAATAACCTGTTGTCCTTTAACAAAATTATATTGTAGAACTGGTTCAGTAGTATTTCGACCATCTAATGTAATATTGGCAACACATTCATATCCATGATTTAAATTTCTACATTCACTGTTCAAAGGACAATCTTGCAGCTGACAAAACTCCATTTCTTGACACTGTTTTCCTTTGTAACCCACTGTACAATTACATATAAAATCATTCCACGTAACTGAACACTTTCCATCATTATGACAAGGATTTGAACGGCATGTGTCATCAGACAAGACACCTTGTAAGATTTCATCTTGGTTAAATGATACAGTTCCAAATGCTTTTGGAACAACTAAATCTTTATTTTGAATTCCTAATGGATAAAACTCAACAACCATAGTGTAAGATCCATTACTTATCTAGAATTAAAGTTAAACATTAAAATTATATTTATAAAAATTGTTTTAATTAAATTACTTGAACATCTTGGATGATCCCTTTGAAATGAGGGATGGCTTCAAATTTGTCAGACGTTGTTTGACGAATATGTCTTTCTATAGTATTAGGGCGTGGTAAAATATTATCCATAACAATTAATGGATTCGATAAATCGCGCCTCAGTGGTTTTGAAGATGGGAACCCTCCTAAATATAATACTTGGACATCAAGTTGACCTGTTGCACTGATAGTTTTTCTAAAATATTCTGTTCCATTAATTTTTACTTGAACCAATGTTATATTACGAACAACCTAAACACAAATTTTAATTCGTAAAATTATATTACTGTCTTTTTAATAGTCCATGAACATTTCAGGTTTACCTGTATTAGATGGTTATGTCCATCATCCAGCTTTACCCCACCAACAGTGTATGATTCAGGAGTTGCATTAAATTGTATTCTTACTAGTAGTTCACCACCTTCAAGTTCAGCTGCAATGTGAGTTTCTTCGGGAAATGTTACCATTCCTGGCATAGAACCTAAATAAAATATAGCTCCACGATTTTGACGTGTTCGTATAAACATTGAAATATCCACTATATTTCTAACAGCACGTTTGGCAACAGCAGCTACATTTACAGTAACAAGACCATTGGAGATATTTTCATGACCAAATGTTGCAGCCGGGAAACCTGTTATTTTAAATAAATTAAGTAATAATTAACAACTTGTTTTAATCAAATTCTAGCTTACTATATTGACAAGTATTTCCGAGATAAGGTCTTTCGCATGTACAACTGAATGTTTTCCACAAATCAGTACAGTGACCACTATTATGGCATGGATTGGGGAAGCACTGATCGTCCCTTTGGCATCCAATGTCCACACTAGTTAAACCAATAGTATCTACTTTTTCATCAGGTACAACCTAAATAAATATTAAATCATATTTCAAATAACATTTTTATTTATTAAATGAATACAATTTCTAACCCATTGTCCATTTATAATAAGATTTTGAATACATCCAATGAAAAATGGAGGTCCATGAGGTAAAAGCCTCAAATTTGAAATGGTACCACCAACATACGTAGTAGGAAAACTAGTATGTGTAGGGTTTGCTCCTTCATTCAAGTTAATAGGGTAAATAGTTTGTTCTTCATTGGCAGACAGCACTAAATGTGAGGAATTTATTGCGACAAAAACCTTAACAAGTAAATTAAATAAATTAAAAATAAATAATTTTTTAAAATTTTTTAAAATTTAGTTTACCTTTTGCCATTGGCTGTTGTTAAGTTCAGAACCAATAAATACTCCTTCCCACTTATTTAACAAGCTAGAATGTAAATTCAAACGACCCTTAACTAATTCTAATATATAAAATGTTGATCCACCACCAATTGCTAATAGACCACTTGGTAATGTCGTTTTAAATCTAAACGATATATCATAACCTTCATCCCTAGTGGTGTTAACCACAATACGAGATTCTCCAGTCAGTGACATTGTAGTAGTCTAAAACACGATGATTATTATTAAGTAACTAATTTAAATTATTTTTTATATTTTCAATTATATCAACCTTTTCACAGATATCACCATGAAAACCATATGGACATGTACAATTATATCGATGTTCAGTCTCATCAATCAAATAAGGTTTACAAGTACCATTGTTTAAACATGTGTGTTCACCATGACACCCAATTAATTCAACAGAACAATTTTTACCGCCATATTTTTGTAGACACTCGCAATTGTAACCTGCACGTCGATCATTGCAAATACCATTAAGACAAGGCCTAAAAACCATTATTTAAAGTTAAAATAAAAATACAAGTTGAATATAAATTTAAAGGGATTTAGAGTTATAAAAGTATCAATTATACTTGTATCTTTCACATTCATCAATATCAGTTTCACAAAAGACGCCTTCATAACCTTCATCACACAAACAAGCATAACTACCAATTCGATTATCACAAGTACCATAACGACACGGACTGCTATCGCATTCATTTATATCAATTTCACATTTTAAACCTGTTGTACCAGGTAAGCACAAACACTCAAACCTAAAACACAAATATATGCAAAAAATATAATTCCATATGTTTTTTATAAAATATTATGAAGTTAAAAATATAATAATTTTATTTTCCAATAAAATATAAACGGAGTAATTTTAAATTGTTGGTATACTAAACCACTTAAAAACATCATCAAGTCTGTACTGATTTATAGCACTATTTTGTATATTACACTAATTAATTATTTTAACACCTAATCAAATCAAGTTATTTAAACCCTACATAAATATTAAAATTGAAATTGAATAAGAAAAACTTAGTGAATTAGTTTTAGTAATAAAAGTAGGTACTTGAATCTTTATATTTCAACTAGAATATTTGTGCAACCTTAATAAATTACATACTTTTAAACAAATAAAATAAAATAAAAATCACCATAAATATTTTTACACTATCTATGAAAATAATAATAAAATTATAATCTTTATTACCCATTAGCAGTAGTATAACTGAATTCTTTTTGAAATATTGCTGGTAGATTTTTGTCTAACTGATAGTATGATACATTAGAATGTTCAAGACAAGTGCCACCAAACTGACAAGGATTACTTTCGCATTCATTTATATCAACTTCACAATTTTTTCCTAAAACAATTATTAAAACAATAATTATATTTTAAAAATTCATAATAAAATATATTTTAATCAATACCTGTATAACCAGTGTAACACTTGCATAAATAGTCTTTTACTCCATCTATACATGTACCATTATTCACACATGGGTTATGTACACAATCATTGATATTCATTTCACAGTGTTTTCCTAAAAAATGCCAATTATATTTCAATAATAAGTTTTACCTTATGTCCTAATTGAATCCGTGCAATGCAGCGCGTGCTTTGCGGCTATCACTGCACAGCAATACGTTGCGTTTAATTTTTGACATGGCAAAATTAAATACAATTTTATCATATAATATAATATGATTTAAAATTTAGTCTTGCTCGCAGCACGTTGCGTTGATAAAAAGAACATGTTATAAACTGTGCGATATAATACGGTGTGATTTATCGGATCGCACGTTAAATAGACCAGTTAGGACACGCCCGAACTTTATCACAGTTTGTTTTATTTGCATGCACGCATCGCCCACAATAAATGCAATGCACGGATTCAAGACATAGCCTTATTACAATTATTATATTTATACACAGTTTTTTATACCTTCAAATCCTGTATTAGTACAATTACATTCATAGCTATTAATTCCATCAATACATAAGCCCATATTTTGACACGGAGATGACTGTAATCACACACATATATTAATTTATTAACCAAAATATTTCAAACTCAATTTCACAATATATTGAAATAAAATATATACTAACCTCACAATCATTAATATTTATTTCACAGAGTTTTCCAGTTAAACCAATAGGACATAAACATGTAAATGATGCAACATTATCTATACATGTAGCACCATTTAAACAAGGGTTAGAATTACATTCATCCACATCAATGCTACAAGTTTTACCTATTGATATAAACAAATGTATAAGCCATATTAAAAGAGTAAATAAATAATTATATTACAACATACCAGTAAATCCCGGAGGACAAATACAATTGAAACCGTTAATTTTATTCTCACATGTAGCACCATTTAAACAAGGTTGTGACAAACATTCGTCAAAGTCTACATCACAATTGTCACCAGAAAACCCAGGACGACAAAAACACTGATAGCTCCCTAAATATAATTGTTAATATTATCACATTATATAATTTAAAAAAATCTAATTATAACAAACCATTAGTATTAACACAGATTCCATGGTTACATATGTCTTTGTTAACTTCACATTCATTTATATCTTGATCACAATTGACACCTAAACATATTTCTAGTATAATAAATGTATTTATTTTTTTTACATTTTTTTTTAAGGCTTCAAATATATAATTCATTAGCCTACAAATTTAGTCCTATTAATTCATTAGTCCAATAAATTGTATTCATATATTATTTAATAATTATTTACTGCACCTGTAAAACCATAGGTGCAACGGCAAGTATAACCATCAGAATTTTCTATACAAGTGGAGTTATTTTTACAAGGACGGTCTCCACAATCATTTAATAATTTTGAACAATTTTCACCAGCATATCCTTCAGAACATTTGCATTCGTAAGTATTAATACCATCAATACAAACTTTTCCCACTGGACATGTAACCATTAGACATTCATTGATATTTACTTCACAGTTTTTCCCTTCATACCCTATAATATTAATTGAAAAAAGATTAAGTAACTAAAAGTTAAAGACATTAAAAAATATATTATACCTTGAGAGCACATGCAATAATAATCCCTTAGTGACGATGTTTTATGAAGACAAGTACCATTATTTAAACAAGGGCCTGGATTTTTGGCACAGACATCAAATGGTAATTGGCAGTAAGTACCCATATAATTATCAGTACAATTACACCGAAAACCATTAATAAGATCATGACATGTACCGCCATTCAAGCAAGGTTTAGACATACATTCATCAATATCTAATTGACAAGTTTGACCTACAATAAAATAATTTAATTATATTAATTATAATATTATTACTTACAAATTAATTATTTAATTTTCTATTACATAATAAAAATAGAAAATAAAGAACTGCAAGATTTTCAAATTAAACAAAATTTGACTTAAAATTGTTAAAAATATGAACAATTATTTATAAACATAATTTGTATTACTTATTTTAAACTAATAACAAATTAATTTTTTACATACAATTTTACATTTAATTGATACAAATATGATATTATGATACAATTATATATATATATATCTTTATATTTTAAATCTTCTATTGATTCAAGATGACTTGTGTTTGAGCTAAAGTACAATATACCATGTGTTTTATAACTACTCTATGAGAATAAATAAAACTATTTAAATGAAAGTAAAAATGGGGTATTCAATACAATTTGAAAAAGAATCTTTTAGTTAATTTAAATGATACTAATCTTAAAATTAGACAATTAGATATGTAGATTATCTTTAAAAAAAATGGCCATACACTGACAATTAATAACATATGTTAACGAATATACAACACACGTGTATTTTAATTTGTTTATTTAATATATATTACTGATACACTAATTATGCTAATGGAAATAAGACGGTATTAAAAGCAAAAAATTATCTTATTTTGATTATATATAGCAATTTATATTTTATATTTATTACACTGTAAATATAAAAGTTATAATAATGAGGGCTCAGGATATTACGCACATTTGTTCAGAAAGCAGCTGGAAGAATTCTGATTTGATGTAAATTTATTTTATTTATAATTTTCTTGTACATACCAATTTTTTTTTTTTTTTTTGCACATTTTACATTTTTCATAAATATTTTGAATAATTTATACAAAAAAAATTTTTAATTTTTAATTAAATGATCAATATAACATATATGAACTCATACATAAAATGTTATTTTTATTACAAAAATTGTACACTTTAATTACTCGCATATACACACAATGCATACACATGACAGCTTGAATAGTAAGAGTATTCGTGATCATTATTACATATATTCTTTTATCTACTACACAAATACAGTTTTTACACTGTTCACAGTGAATAATCGATTGGCATGATATTGCCTCCGGGCCACAATTCTTACAAATTATACACATATATTTATAAATGTAAACAATTTTTTTTTTCAATTAAATAAATAAAAAGTTATTATTATTTTAATGCAACTTAATCATTTTACTTCTTTTTATAATATAATTAAATACAGTAAAACCTCTTTAAAATGCTCTTGAAGGGGAAATCATAAACCTGTGTATTAAGCGGGATGGCGTAATAAGCAGTATTTCGTCTAATACGCTCTTGAAGCCTTTTATACGGGATCCTGCCTGACACACTTTTAAAGCGTTTTAAACAGGATGCTAAACAGAATATATTAGAAAAAAAGTTCATAGTGTTACATATTATTATTTATTACATAATAAGACAAATATTAATAAAATATATATATATATATATATATATATATATTTATTTATTTATTTATTTCTAATTAATACATAAATTATTCATTAATTTTATACACTTATTAAATTTACAAAAGAAATATTATTTTTAAATTTTTTTCTGAGTTAAAAAAAGCTTTAACAGTTGATTGTTTTAATAATTTGTTTCTATAATTATTTAATAAGAAGGTTTCCATCTTACCTAAATAAAGAAGTCAAACAAATAATATAGATAAGATTAACGTTTCAACGAAATTTTTATCGAAGTATTAAATAGGATTTTTTTCAATGTTTAAAAGGTATGTGAGTCCAGAAAAGAAAGCGTATTATGCGGGATTACGTATTAAGCGGCAGCGTAATAAGCTGATTTTTTTCTATGTTAAAAGACCTACAAGTACTAGGGACCCAAATAAAATCTGTGTATTAAGCGAGAGCGTCTTAACGTGGTTTTACTACACTTATAAGTGCATGTTCAATTACATATATTGGCTATATTACATATTTAGCGATATACTTCAATTTTTTTTAAGTGCATATTTAAATGAATGTTTTTATGCTTTTTAGAGCATAAAGTTCCAAACCCTGAAATAAGTAATACAAAATAAAAATGTTGTCATTATATATTGTTAATTTGATTAATAAAAGTAATGTATACTTTGGTTTTTCATATCTAAATTTTTTTTTTTATTTTATAATTATTAACCTAAAATGTATTTTATTCTTTAATGCAATATTTAAAAATAAGATCAACTATTTTATATATATTATAAAATTATAATAATAAATAAATAAATAAAAGAATGGTTTTCTTATAATAATAAACTAAATGTGAAGCTGAAAATTTAATAAACTTGAAATAGTTAGAGCATGTATAAATTAACATTTCTTTATAGCATTTTTGTTATTACCAGTGAAACCTGGGGGACAATCGCAATGGAATAGATCAGCTTGTCCAGCTATTGTTGTGCAAGTCCCACCGTGAGCGCAAGTGTTTGAACTGCAAGCATGACCAGGATCACTAGAATGTTGATTACATTGCTGCCCAGACCAACCAGGTTCACATTCACAATAGTACCCACCAGCCTACAAGTGACAAAATCATATTGGTGACACCGTAACACATGTGAAGTGCAGTGATTTTTAAACATAAGCATATAAGTATCCACAAAATCAATAACGGCTATATGAAAAATTAAAGGTGTGTTGAGAAGTTATATAATCAGCCATACAACAAATATGGCACAGAGTTTTATCTGCAGTAAACACATTTAAACAAAAATGATTTTCAATCCCTAAAGCCACTCATCATTTGAAATTTTAAGTACTGAATAAAAAACATTTTAATGATAATAGCCGCTACTGCATAAAAAATAATTCAATTTCATAATTGAAACATTAGAACAGAACAAAAAATAAATAAACATTAGAATTTCAAATTATACAGTTAAATATAAGTTAACTCACATAATCACGACAAGTTACAGCATGCTGACAAGGGTCAGCATTGCATTTCACAGTCATTTCACAATTTCGACCAGTGAACCCAGCAGGGCACTTACATTCGTAATTAGATCCTTGAGATATACAAGTGCCAGAATTCAGACAAGGCATGAGCACACAAATATCATCAGCATGCGAACGAGTCACTATATTACCATGCTCACAAAAAGCGCCTGTAATAATTGTGTAAAACTAAAATCTATACGTCTATACCCATGCAATTTTGTGCAATAATTAATAACTCATTACTTACAAAACTACTAACTAATATTAAGAAGTGAAAACAATAGTTTTCAAAATTATTTGATTTAAATTCACAAACAAATTATACATATAAAATTATAGCAATATTCCTTAAAAATGTTATAAACTATCTCATAAAAAAATTACCTCTTTACCTAAAATAAAGTAATTACCTGTGTATCCTGATAAACATGAACAATTAAATTGGCCATTAGGTAGTAAACTACACAAACCTCCATTTTGACAAGGATTACTACTACAAACTGTTATTTCTGTACAATTTGGAGGTAAACCTAAATAAAATAATGATTTATAATTTAGTAAAAAAAATTTGATCTGTTATAAGATACTATCATAAATAATTAAATAGGTTTTAATATATAACCTATTTAATTATGTTTTAATATATAACATATACGAGGTGTGGCTATTTAAAACGGGACAGTAGGCCTAAAATATCTTGAGATAAAATCAGGTTGTTTGTAATGACACAATTATAAACTATAAAGGTTTCTACATTAAATTATATAATTTTTACCGGTTTTGGTCATTTAGTTCACGCATGGTTTGAATTAAATACTACAGTACGACATTGCCGGAACTATGTTGAATTTTAAAATCGAACAACAACATGATAATTTGAAATTTCTTGTTGAATTTAAAAAATCTTTGACGGAATGTTTTAAACTGTTGACTGAAGTATATGGAGAGGTAACCATGTCATGTACCCAAGTTTTTGAGTGGCATAAAAGGTTTAGTAATAGACAGGAATGAGCATGAAGTTTGAATGAGCAAATCTAAAGTGATGGCTATTCTTATCCTTTTCTTCAATATTAAAGGAATAATAAATAATGGTTGAATAGATGCCTTCAGGACAAACAGTAAATCAAAAATATTATATTGAAGTCCTGATTAAGCTCAGGAAAAGAGTAAGAAAGAAAAGACCAGACTTGTGGAAAAACAATGCGCGGATTCTGCATCAAGACAATGCGCCAGCTCACAACGCTTTCTCCACTAAGCAATTCATGGCAGATAAATGCATCCCAATACTCGAGCACCCCCCTGATTCACCAAATCTAGCCCCCTGCGACTTTTCTGTTTCCAAAACTTTGAAAGGAACTCTATTTCAAGCCATAGAAAAGGTGAAGACAAAAGCGGCAACCCAATTCAAAGGCCTGACATCTGATGACTTGCAGCACTGATTTGAACAATGGAAGACTCGTATGCAGCGATGTGTAGATAGAGGTGGGGAGTATATAGAAGGGGATCATAGTTAAATTGTGAAATTTTTTAAATAAACTATATTTTTATCACAAATCCCATTTTTAAATAGCCATACCTCATACATACATGAAAATATCTATATAATTTCTTATCATCTACTAAAATGCAAATTTTAACTTTTTTTTGATACGAGTCTTTAGCTTATGGTTTCTGATTTATGGTTTTTAATTACTATATTTTATATATGTAATCTATAAATAATTGTTAATTGCACATATTTTCAAAAAAACAAATGTTAAATTACAATTCTGTTAAAAACTTTATACAATATAGACTACAGTATAATTCTATAGCTTTATAAAGTTTAAAAGAAATATTTAATGTAAAAAAATGTATGCAAGTAAAATTTTAAGTTAAAGTGTTAAAGATGCTAAAGTTCTATTTATACACAAATAAATATTTACCAATATATCCTGGTTTACAATGACAAGAATAAGATGCAACACCATCAACACAAACTGAATTAGCTGGACAAGAAGCTGATTCACAATCATCAACATCAATTTCACAGTCTCTACCCAAAAATCCTGGAGCACATCGACATTCATATGTTCCAATTTGATCCCTACATTGTCCACCATTTTGACATGGATTTGATATACATTCATTCAAGTCCTTAATAAATAAATTTAAATAATACATCGTATAATAATAAAAATGTAATGCAAATATTTACTGTTTCACAATTAATTCCACTAAATCCTGGTTGACATTGGCAAGTATAACTTCCATAGTTATCAAAACATATACCTTGATTAAAACATGGATTAATTTCACACTCATTTATATTTATTTCACAATTTACTCCTCTATATCTAAAAATAACAAACATACATATATGAACAAAATGAATATATATATATATATAAAACTATGTAAATATATACATATACATATATTTACCCCGTGTTCCTACATGAACATGTGTAGTTGTTCACACCGTCAATACATATACCACCATGTTGACAAGGACTTGATATACATTCATTAATATTTATTTCACAATCGTCTCCTTTAAAGCCTATATTAAATTATAAATAGAATTTTAAAATCAAATAATTATTTGTGCAACCACACTTCATATTTTACCCCTTCAATTACACATAAAGCCACCCCCAAAAATGGGTATATTATATATTACAACGGCGTTTTCCAACCTTTTTGACATCATGGCACACTAATCCCCAACCTATATTTATCCATGGCGCACTTGACACTAATATTTTTTTTTAATGTTTTTTTTATTAATATATTTTTATCATATTAAAATCAAAGTAATTGTATATCAGTAAATTACTAGTGAATAACTTAAAACGGTGTGTGTATTAAGGTTGGAAAAACTCGTGTAAAATAATATTTTAATTCATCACAAATATTATAAAATATTAAAATATAATATTAATACGGAAAAAGAGAGTTATGATTGTATTATAAATATTTAGTGAGAAAATTGGGCTTGTTTTCCTTTCAATATAAGTTTCCTTCGGGATCGAATGGTTAACAAGCACACCCTCGTGTCTTCTTCCAAGTTCTTCAGTTAAGACACGAATAAGGTGACTGCCGATAAGAGGATCGTCAAATGTTTATTATTTTAATAATCAGGGATCGGAACTTTATGCATTTGGATATTTATTCAGAAATAGATAGGAGAAGTTGAATTTGATACATATTTGTTTCATGATATAAGGATTTTCAAATTAAAAAATTTTTATTATATATTTTTGCATATTTAAGGTTTTCTTTTCTTTACATGCATATGGTAAAGATTTATTCGTTTTTATTGCATATTTTACTATTTTTCTAATTAATTAATAAAAAAAATAGAATTTTCAAAAAAATATATATATTTTAACAAAAAAATGTATTTTCTGTTTCTTTGCCTAGTTTCAATTTTAAATTTAACTGAAAAAATATATATTGCTGTACATATTATCAATGGTGCATATTTAATTGCGTATTTAAACTTTTTTAAGCGCATATTTAAATACACATTTTGAGATTTTAGCGCAACAAGTTCCAAGCCCTGATCATGACATTTCCAGGCACACCTATGGATGCCTCACGACACACTAATGTGCTGCAGCACACCGGTTGGGAAATGCTATATTATATTATTACTAAACTATAAATTCACAAATTATATAATATTATCCTAATTATTGGTTATAAAATAGAATATACCTGGTGTACAACTACATTCATAACTTTTTCCTCCTGATGTAAATTTACATGTACCGTTATTTCTGCATGGATTGTTATCGCAAACATGGGCAGATAATTCAATTTCGCAAAGTTTACCTAATGAATCATTAAAATAAATAATAATTATATATTTTAAATAAAAATCTAAAAAATACTTTTTAAGATGCAATTTTAGAAAACTTAATTATGACTGAATAACTATTATAATAATTATTATATATATAAAAAACAATATATATAATCAAATTTATATATATATATATATATATATAAAAGAAAATATTATAAGATTAATTGCCGAGAGTATTCGTAAATTATAAGATAGTAACAACTAGTTTCGACCATAAGTCATCATCAGGTTATAAAGAATAATAAAAAAAAAAAAGGTATATAAAATAAATATGAAACAAATGAACAAAATACATAGAATATATAATAAATAATAAGAAACAATCACAAACCGGTGAACATAGTAACATAGATTACACTAAAACATCTAGTAGAAAATTATGTATCATTGTCTAATGTGTATTGATAAATGTTATTAGTTTTAAAATCTGTTTGTATATTCAAAATAGTATTAAAACCATTATGTTTAACTACATTATAAATGATTAATTCTTCCAATACCGAATTTATATATTTATTTTTTGATCGTATAATATATTCAAACCTTTTCTATATTGAAATGTACACTATGACCACATTCTAAGATGTGTTTAGCAAAATTAGAATTGGGAGAATTTTTTTAATTTTATCAAATATGTTCTTTATATCGAATTTTAAAATTTCTACCAGTTTTTCCAATGTAAAATTTATTACAACTACAAATTAGTTTATAAACGCCATAATTATTATAATCGTTGGAATTTTTATTTATAACTTTTTTAATTTTATTATTAATGGTTTGAATTGAATTACTATTAGTTTTAAAAGCTATTTTACATTTATATTATTTATATTCAAAATATTAGCAAATTTATCTGATAAAAAGTTATGATATTTCATTGGATAATAATTAATTGCATTACTAGGAGAATATTACTTTCATTTCGTAATTTTAATTTAATTTTATTGTGAATTTTCTTTATAGTATTTATATCAAAATTATTTTTAATTCCTATATCACAAATTATATTTAATTCATTATTATAGTTAGATTTGTTTAAGGGAACACGTTCGAGTCTATATGAAATAGATTGAAAATAAGCAAATTTTTGTAAAAATGGATGGTTAGAATCATTTGGAATAATCGTATTAGTTTGAGTGGATTTTCTATATATATATATTGAAATTAAATTTATTGTTAGAGATATGTATTGTAAGATCTAAGAAGTTAATTTTATTATCTAATTGTGTAAATTGGATGTTTTTATTAACTCTGTTTAAATTGTTAACCATAAGTTCAGCCTGTCTATTAGTACCTTTAAATAGAATACAAGTGTCATCAACATATGTGAAATATACTTTTATGCCTTGTGGTTTGATGTGTTTATTGATTCGTAATTTCGTATGTATAATTCAGAAAGAATAGCACTTAAAGGACTACCCATGACAAACCCATTATTTTAGGAATATACTTTTTTATCATATTCAAAATAATTTTGATTAATTATAAAATTAATTGAATGAATAATTTCATTAATTTCTTTATTATTAAAGCCACTATTATGCGAAAGTTTATCTTTCAGTATATTTAAAGCATCGAGTTTTGGAATAAAAGTATAAAGGTTTTTTTACATCCAGAGAAATCATTTTACATCCCGATATAATATTAATTTTATTAATTCTTTCTATAAAATCGTATGTATTTTTTATTGAATTATCTGTGGTCGTATTTAATTTTCGTTTAATAAATGAATCTAAATATGTAGCTAAACTATACGAAGGGGCTGTTTTAAAATTAATAAGTGGACGAATGAGATGATTTTCTTTATGTAATTTAATAAAAGGATGTAATTTTGGTGCAAATACATTCGTGCCAATATTTAATAACAATTTTTTTTGGTCTTTAGTAATTATTTCGGTAGAATTTTTGATTAAATTATTTATTTATTTATTGTAAATATCAGTAGGGTTAATAGTTAGGGCTAAGCCCCCTAAATTCTGTATAGCCTCACCAAAGATGTTTGAGAATTTTGGATTGATATAAAAATCTAAAGAGTGTTAGGGATGAATTTACACTTCAGCCCTCCCCCCCAAACTTCAAACACTATTTGCACCTATGACGATATTGGTATTTTTATAGCAGTCAATAAAATATTTTAAAAAACTTTTTTGTGTATTACCATTGATTATAGAATACACTCGGGTCTCGCACTAATAATTATTATTTAATACTACGATTTCGGGTGACGACGATAAGACAAATTGTCTATATTTTGCCCCTTATTAAATAAACACGAAAAATTAAATTAAATTACAACAGCGACATCTATCAAACAACTGTATAAATAAAATTTTAGTTGCCAAATATCCCTATACCATGGGCTATCTGTATATTCTATAATCAATGGTATTACCGAATTCAATTATTTATTTATTTATTTATGCATATGACACTCGGCATGAAGTATTAATATATATTCAATTATTAATATATCAAGATAGATAAGTCAATATATTTATTTTTCTCTTAATTTGTAGTAGTCTATTGCCCATTTTTTAAGATATAATTAGGGCAGAGAAGTTAATGCATTTTATAATTTTCAACATCTTAGCCGATGCATTTTAACTAAAAAAAAGAGTTTCATTAACATGCAAATCTTAATAACTAATTTTTATTTCCTCCCCCCCTCCATTTTCTTGTTCTTTTTACACTCAGGTCTTTTTTTCGATATTTTTAAGCAACTTTTGGAAATGTTGGTCACTTTTTACCCACTTCCCACTAGTTAAGGAAAAAATAAGTTTATCATTATTTTTATTGTTATATTTTGCTAAAATATCATAGTGTTCAGTATAATTTTAAAAAAAATTTTTTTTCATCAAATAATTGTAGGTATATTTTTAAAAAAAACTAATCCCTTCATTGCTTATTATTTCCTGCAAACTGATCCATTATAGTCAACAGACATTTTATATGTTAATAACTTAATACATATGGAAAATTAATAATTTCTATTAATTATTAAGCTTTTATAATTTTTATTTCATAAATTAAAAAAATTATGTTATACTATATTATTTATATTAAAGGAATTGGATGAGAGTATTTTCTCTCTTTGTCTTGCACACACGAATCATAGCAAAAAAGAAATTTTCTATTTCCAACCAATCCATCTAGTACCGATCCATCTAGTGATGCGTTAAGAATTTTGAAAATAGATTTAAATTCCTCGTAAATTTTACTATAGAAGGACTTTCCCACTTTTTTATCTTAAGACGTTCAAAAATTGATTATTGGCAATTTTTTATTTTAAATTTGTTCAAGTAAGGTTTAAGGATTTATGAAAAAAAAAAATTAGAAATGTGGGGAAGTCAATCTCAAGTAGACTTCACGACAAATTCAAATCGGTTTTTAAATTTCTTATCGCACCACTAGATTGGTCGATATGTTAGAAGCAGGAAACGTCTACTTTGCTATTTCGTGTATGTAAGACGAAGAGAGAAAATGGCCTCTTTCAATCCCCTTAAACTATATTATAAATTTTAATTTTGTTATTTATAAATCATTTATATATATAGAGGATTATGCAATATATAAGGATTAATAAGTATATTAAAATTAACTAGAAAAAGTTGTTCATATTAAAAACTATTTTTTGGCATTTTTTAAAAATATTTAAATCATTATCATTATTAAAACATTTTTTTCAATTTTTAGGTCATCGGCTTTTGAACTTTAGTTATAATTATAATTTTAAACCCAAGTGAGAAGGATTAAAAAATCAATTTTGAAATTACTTTTTAAAATCAACTATACAATTAATTTATAAATTATACATTCATACAAAAATCATAATTATTTGGACAAATCAAAGTTTTATGTCATAAGAAATTCAACCATTTTTTTCAAATACTAAAATATGAACCACTAAAAACAAATACTTTGAATAAATGAGTTAAGGGCTAAATCATTTTATTTCTGTATGTCTCAAAAAAATATAAGTATTTTAAAACCCAAATTTGTTGATGTGTTTTAATATAATAAAATTGAGTATTATAAAAGAGAAAAATAATAAATTATAGAATTCAATGAATTTATTCAATAATAGAAAATTTAAAAAATGGAATTTCTATTTCAATTTATTTTGAATGCCACTTAGGAGATTTTATTAACGAAACTGTAATTAATATACATATACCTGTGAATCCTTTATCACAATGACATTTAAAATCTTCACCATGTTTTATTTCTTCACACATACCATGTATACAACGATTGTTTTGTTTTGTACATGGTGATCCTAAAATACAAAAATTCTTAAACTCTGTCGTATGACTAATAATAAAATACACTGACTCACCATTATCAATTTCACAATTATTTCCAGAATATCTAGGCTGACAAATACAGTGGTATTTATTTTGTCTTGGAACACATATCCCATGCATCATACAAGGAGCATGAGAACAGTAATCAATACCTGTACCTAAAAATGTAAATGTAATTGTTATTATACAATAATCTTAAATTATTATATATACAATTTACATACATGACTGACTACTTAAAGGACAATGTCCCCAAACCACTTTATAAACTTGATTTAAAGATGAATTAAAAATAAAATTTGGGCCTTCTAATAAACACCCTTCAAAACCATCTCCAACTCTTAAAACTGATTGATCAATAGTCGTATCCGCATTTAAGATTTCAGAATTATACGTTGAATTTGCTAAAACCTAAAAAATAATATTTGTATTAAAATAAAAGAAAAAAAGAAATGAATATATTCATATTATTTGATATTTCCTATAAAACATTTTACTATTATTTCTAATAAATACATAAATGTATGATTAATATTTACCTGTTGTAAGTCATCAACAGACATTATTAATTCTCCAAGCTTATAAATTAAGTTAACATTATGCCACAAATTGTCAGAAAAATCCCCTGGGATTTTGGATTCATAATGTCTATTTTGAAGAAATGTTGTAAACAACAAGCCATCATGAAGAACATCTATCGATATTTGAGTATATGGCATGTCAACAGAACTATGTGTTTGAGAAAATATTTGCCCTCCAGAACATGTTCTGAAACTGAATCCCACATGACTGTACAATGAAATAGGTGGAAATAAATTTATCCATGATGAACCATTGAAATATCCTTCTCTGTCAAAACCTCCAGATCTCTGTGCATTTATATATATCAAATGCACAAATAAGTTCACTGAAAAAAAAAAAACAAAATGTCATGTCTTATAATTACTACTACAAAATATACCGAATGAGTATACAAAGAACGAAAAAGAACAAAGTCCATATTAAATAGTTTTTAATAATACACAAATGCATATACAGAGTGCGGCAGAAAAACCTCCCTGATTTGTGAAACTTATAAATACCAAACCAAGTCAAATATCAAAAAGTATGTTTTATTTATAAATTGTACATATAATGCCATTTTTTTTAAAACTATTTTTAAAAATTATACCACTTAAGTGGCAACCCTCGTTTTCAATACACTGACTGAGCCTTTTTCAGTAGTTATCTATGTTTCTACGGGTCATTTTGGGTGGAATGGCAGCAACTTCCTGGGTTATTACCTCCTTCAGGGCTTCCAGAGTTTGGGGACGATATTGGTACACTTGGCTTTTGAGATTGCCCCAAAGGAAAAAAATGCATGGGCTCAAATCTGGTAAATGCGATGGCCACCCAATGTCAACATGTAAAGAGACAATATGCCCGAGAAACATTTCTCGTAAAATGCTGAGTGACCGATGAGCTGTGTGTGTGGTGGCACCATCTTGTTGAAACCACACATTACCTTGTCCATACTCATTAAAAAAAATCGTTCAATTTCGAACGAAGAAAGTTTTCAAGCATCACACAATAACGATTAGAGGTCACCGTTGCCGTAACGCCGTCTTCTTCAAAGAACTACGGACCCCACACCAAACGCAAAAATGACACACCAAACTGTTACCTATGGACTATGGAGTGGTCGCTGATGAAGTTCTTGAGGATTTTGTTGAGGCCAGTACCAATAGTTTTGTTTATTAACCATACCTGAAAGGTGAAAATGTGCCTCGTCCGTAAAAAGCATAACATCTGTTAGAGGAACATTCCGAAGGAGATCTCGACACAATGTTGTACGGGTTTCCCAATCTCTTTCACTTAATTCCTGAGTGATTACAATTTTTTAATGGTGCATTTTTAATTCCTTGTGCAAAATTCTCCAAACACTGCGATCGGATAACTATAGGGCAGCCGCATGTTTCCGTGCAGAACGCTGCGGTGATTGATCAACTGAAGCTTTCATAGCAGCCACATTTTCCGGTTCTGTTACGATCTTATATCGACCAGTGGGCTTTGTTTTTAGTGCTGAACCTGTCTGTCTAAAATTTGAAACCCAATTTTGAATAGTTTTGCGGTCGGGGACGAGATCATGTCGACCAAGCGCGAACCAAACACGAAACACACACTGGGTCGATATCGGTGAACCACCGTTTTTAATAAATTCCTTGACAACAAACGCATAATGTTCTCCTGACCAAGCCATGATAAGTACTAATAATTAAATAATGGCATAAATAAAGCTTTCTATCGAAGTAAATTCCATTAGTTTATCTCAATCCGAACCCAGATTACAACCTTATCAAACTAGGGAGTTATTTCTGCTGCACCCTGTACCATTTTAATATCATGTTTATTATTAATTTTATTCATTAAATTGATTTTTTTATTATTTCAAAATTAATTTATATATATATATATATATATATATATATATATACAATTTAATTAATATTATTACTTAATTTGTTTATTTCTAAGGCAGCTATTGTACTATATTTCCTATTTAAATATTTTATACTTCAAGAATTTCTTTAACATTTTAGTTAACTAATTCATCTATTACTTATATCACTTATTCTACTGTATTATTGTGTAATGATTAATAATAACTAATAAAAATAAATGCGACTGGATATAAATTCCATTTTACAACAACAATGAAATATGAATATTGTTAATTTATTGTAAATCAAATGAATAAACACATGCTACTAACCTGACCTTAAATTTGTATACAAATAAACTCAACACTATTAGTTATGTGAAAATACTGTACCAGTTATAAGTACTAAAGTTTGTACCAAATTAAACTTATAATATTCTACTGAGAAAAAATATATAAATAGTAAACTTATTTAGCTTTTAAATGAACTTTTCCACAAAACTGTAAGAAAAAACAACATTTATTAAAAAATAATATTATCTCAAGATAATCTCAGTCCTATGTAATTATGTTATTTTAGTGGGCAATGACTTATATAGATGTGATCTGATAAGTACAAGCTATTATAATTAGAATAATAAACTATAGATAAAAACTAAATGAGCTTAATTCCTATTTACATATAGAAAAACTGTACATGCCACAATTGAAGAAATGGAAAATGTAACAGTTAATAAATTTATCAGTAATAATCTGATCTCTTGTTTACTTGAAATATGCCTAGAAAAGGTATATGGCAAAAACAATTTTATTTATGGGAAATAAGTATATTAAGTATATACAAAAGTACAGGACTTATTTTCAGAATTTAAAAGATCATTGTTCTTCATTCACTACAATTTATCGGCACAATAAAACTTACATACGACCACACACACACACCAAACGTATAATATAAAATATTAAATTTAACACCCCCTCTATTGCTATAGTCTATACAGTTTTTTATTGAATTGATAAACGTGACGTTTATACAAACACGCAACTTTTCACTTACCGATTAATATAACGGACTTCATTGTAGTTATTTAATGTTTTTATAGACTTAACATAGTTCACTTATAAACGTCGTCGGTTCATTGTACGCGTCCTGCTGTCTTGCGTACAATACATTCAAATAGACATCAGTAAGTATATGCACAATAAATAAACACACGCGATATACAGTTCTTTAATTCGGTTTCACCGCATAATACGTACGAAAAAAAAATAAATATAAATAAAATATTATATCGTTAAAAAACAATTTACACCCAACTACGGGAAGTAATGAGTAATGACACGGTATATCCGTATAATAATAATATTGTTATACGAATGAGCGATAAACGATAAAGATAAACATTGGAATTTCGTTTTTGTCAACTTCTCAAAGAGATTAAAAATCAACCTATTCCTTGCGATTTGCTATACACAATCATTGTGGTAATGGAAAATGTAGACCGTGGTCACTGACGGTCACTTATCGTCTTTAAACGTGATAGACAAAATCCAAAGTTTCAAAAGAGATAATAATGTTTTGATACGAATCTTGCGTTTTGTGAAAATATGAAATATGAATTCGTTTTGTTGTTTTATTAGTCCGCGTCTTGAGGATTAAATTTTTTTCCATTATTTTTCGCAGTTTAATTAACAAAAAGCCAAAATTTAATCATGTTCAAACAACTAATAAGATTACGATTTCCTCGTAACTTCACCGTTTGCATTAATTACACAACAAAAGCTTCGGATCTCAATAAGGTCCATGCGACACCTGCGTCCGTAGTTATAGATGGTAAATCGTATACCAGAGACGAATACACCAATGTCACTCCAAAAATATTATCGTACATCGGTACTAACAATCATAATCGTTTGGGCCATCCTTTATGCTTATTCAAACAACGTATTATTGATTTTTTCTATAGTCATTTTAAAGGACGAACGGGTAATCCAATTTTTTCCATTTATGACAAAATCAGCCCGGTCGTAACAGTAAATGAAAATTTTGATTCTCTGCTAGTTCCTAAAGACCACGCTAGTAGGAATAAAACCGATAGTTATTATTTAAACAAAACACATATGCTTCGAGCTCATGCTACTGCCCACCAGTCGGAATTAATAAAAATGGGATTGGATAATTTTGTAATAATTGGAGATGTCTACAGGAGAGATGAGATTGATTCTACTCATTATCCAGTATTTCATCAAGTGGATGGTGTACATATATTCACCCCAAATGAATTGGAACTAATTCACGGAAGTAATGTAAATATATTTGATTTAAACAAAAGTAATTCGGATGAAAAACAAATAATCTATTCAAAGGAAGCTAATGAAATTGTTATTAATCACTTGAAAAATACATTGGTTTCGATGATAAAACAAATTTTTGGTGAACATATTGAACATCGTTGGATTTCTGAATATTTTCCATTTACACATCCTTCATTCGAATTAGAAGTAAACTATAATGGTCGGTGGATTGAAGCTTTAGGATGTGGTGTGATTCGGCAAGAAATTTTAAAAAATGCCGGTGCTGGCAATCGTATTGGTTGGGCATTTGGTCTAGGACTAGAACGTCTAGCAATGCCGTTTTATTCTGTACCAGACATACGTTTGTTTTGGTCTAATGATTCTGGATTCCTTACTCAGTTTGAAAACCCGCCCAAGGATGGACGAATAAAGTATAAGCCAGTCAGCATATACCCTCAATGTATTAACGACATTAGTTTTTGGTTACCCAAGGAAAGACCGTATTGTTCTAATGATTTTTATGAACTTGTTGGAGAATACGGTGGACAAATAGTTGAACAAGTGCGATTAATTGACA
Source organism: Slavum lentiscoides (assembly GCA_032441835.1). Taxonomy (NCBI): domain Eukaryota; kingdom Metazoa; phylum Arthropoda; class Insecta; order Hemiptera; family Aphididae; genus Slavum; species Slavum lentiscoides. Next base: position 4,381,014 of record CM063718.1, on the reverse strand, counting down.
AATTTCAACATCCAAAAACTGGAAATGTGAGCCATTGTTACAGAATAATTTACAGACATTTGGAAAAGACATTGAGTCAAGAAGAAGTAAATAAAATACATAAACTGATTGAAACTAATGCTGCACATGTTTTAGGTGTAAAACTGAGATAGATAAAATTATAGAGCAAAATGTAATTTTTAAATAATTTAACCTGTATTAAGACTGTGATATTCTCGTTGCTAATAATTTTAAATAGATATATTAACTATAAATTTTGCCATGCACTCGGTCATTTTCCAAGTTTTCAGGAATACTATAGTATTTATATTTCTAAACTTTAAATGTTTTAAGAATACACACCATAAAAAAAGGTTATATAGATATAAATATAGTCTGCAGACATTGTATTTTTTTTTCTTTGTACTTAATATATATTATTTTTTGTAGAAATTTAAGTGTTTAGTGTTGTTTACTACAATAATTAGTTTTGCTCTTTAAATGTTTAGTGTCATCTTCCAATAAATCGCATTTGATATTTTTTATAACAATAATTTTAAATACCTAAAGTAATATATATAGGAATTTTGGTGAAATATTATTAATATTATTTCTTACTTAATACTATTATTATAAAGTTTATGAATACAGCATACCAGTACGATAAAAAAAAAAAAATTATTGAATTGCATTTCAATAAAGACGCAAAGTGTTAGCATTAAACAAGTAGTCAAAAATATTCTATTGACTACAGAGTATAAATAACTTTTCTATAAAGATGTGAAGCAAAACATTTAAATGCATATTGTAATCTCTGCTCTGTATGTACCTATGTATATAAACATGACATAACTACATAAGTAATAAATATTAAAACACACATATTTACAATTTCTACAATAGTATAAGTACATAGGTATGCATTCAATAATAATAATAATAATTATGATTATTATTATTATTTCTTTTTCTGGCATCATAACTCTATTTTTTGCTGCCACCAACACTACCTTCCACTAATCACGATCGTACACTCTCTTCTAAATCCACTATACTTCTTATGGTCTTGTTTCACCTCATTGCAGTCAGCCTTATAGATTTAGCTGAGTTAATGAAAGTCCAAATATTTTGTATTATACCTTATCATTACTAATTAGTAATTATATTCAGGTCATTTACAATAATAATAAAATACCAACTATGTAGTAACTTTTAAAATTTTCATAATTAAATTAATTATACAGGTATAATTAAATATTAGGTAGGTTATTATTAAATTTAAAAAAAGATAATTAAATACGCTATATCAATTGTTCACTGTCTTCCGAAACAGCCGTATCAACTATAAGATCTTTCTTTGTAAAATTCTTATTTGAACATCCAATATATGGACAAGATACAATTAATTTATTCTGGAACATTTGGTTAACTGATATTTGATCATACACATGTTTGCAAACTTTATTGCGTACTGGTTTGGTGATTGGTTGCTTGGTAAATGGATCTAATTTTACTGCTGACATAACTTCTACCATCATTTCATCAGTTAAAAGTGTTTTATTATATTTTTTAATAGCTAATAAATGCTCATGGTTGCTAAAAGTATTCTCGCCAGTTTTATAAACTTCACTCAGCATCCCCTGTGCCAAATCTTCATATGCACTGAAAAATGTGTAGTACATAATGCGATTAATTTCTATGAGTTAAATTATTATAAATAATATGTTGAATAATTTGTATCTAATAGCACCACGAAATAAAATATATAGATACTTTTAAATTTTAATCAACATTCATTACACTTTCAATTAATTTGAACACCCATTTCTTCATGTTCACAAACAAATAATGAAATACATTTTACACTCTAATCACAATCGTGCAATATTAGAATATATGTTGTTAAATAAAAAATAATTGAACTATATGCTATATTTTAAATAATATTCTATTACCTTTTAAATTCATCAACATCTTTAATTTCCATGTCTTTTACATATGCTCCTAATCTATTCGTATCACACCGAATTAATGATTCTATACCTCTATCAAATTTACAGGTATTCATTATAAGGAGTTCATGTTTTTTTATTTGCTCTCCATGTTTTGAACCGCGTGTCAATTTATTATTTAAATGTTCATTGAAACTAACTTGGGTATTTATCATTTCTTTAAACACTTTTTCAGACTGTTTACGAATTCGTGAAATGGCTTGAAGAATTTGGTGCTCTTCAGTTTCCTCTTCAACAAAATTTATTTCCATTCCTATTAATAAAAAAAGAAAAAAAAAGACGTTAATGTCATAATAAATAATTTATATGTTCTACATTACCTGAAGTTTGTTTCAGCATTTGGACATTTTCAACAAACGTTCTAAGTAACCGACTATTATCATGCAAATGTTTATGTGGCTGAACTTGGGGACTATCATCATTTTTCAATATATCCGGAAGGTCCACGGCGTCAACAATAAGTGCACAGGGCAAAGTATCATCTTTGTGGCATATAATTTTATTACGTTTTTTCAGTATAGCTTCCATTTTTCTACACATATCTGACTGTTGAATGCCAGGTATTCCTGTGCCTTCGTTATCTGTCTCATTAGACGCCATTTTCGGACAAAACAAAAAAATCTACAAACATACAAAAATTTAATAATGTAAATGAATGAGCGAGATATAGTATCAGTTGACAAAAAATCAATAGTACTTACAGAAACAGAAACACGACTAATTTACTATAGCGAGTTAAAAAAACTGTGATCCGAATGATAATGTTATACGATAGCAAATTTACATTGCAACCTACAATGAAATGACAAAATAATACTATAAATAATAAACAGGGCAAGCACCTATGTAAAGGTACTAACACAATTCGAAAAATGTATTAATATTATACAAAATTTTTGCATTGTACTTACATATATGATATGTGATTATGGTTTTAAATAGATTTCTATTAGAATACTCCAAATTTTAAATCTGTTTTACATAATTCTTAGATGATAAATATTAACCAGACAAATAAATAAATCTTATTCTTATTATTATAATAAATCTTATTAAATTATCAGAAATATTATGATAATTATTTTTAGTCATGATAAAAAACGTGTTCCACCGTGGGTGTTACGATTAAATCGGTAATAATTGGCGGGAAACTTATCTATGGTGGTCTTTTATAGCCAATGGTCCGCCACCATAAATATTATACCACAGATTAGATTCATCTAAGAGAACATTATTAATATTATAGCATTAATCTATTTTGTGATTATAGGTCCGCATCACATTCTTGTGAAGTCACATTCTTACTCTATGGTCCGCATAGATGATGCATATTTTAACAGAAAAAATTATTGTGTAAAACTATAGTATTGTGGTGATACGCGCCGTCACCACATAAATGTTACACCGCGACCATGTTCCGGGTTCTCGTTATCGCGACTCCCTCTCACGACGCGCACCTCCGCGCGGCATGGCAACGCCGCCGGGCTCCCGCGCTCTCTCTCGCCCCGACTCTCGTCGAAACAACACCACTCCGCGCTCCCGTGAATACGCGTTTTTCTACCCGTTGTATTTGTTGTTTTCTCATTTTGTTAATTTTATTTATTCTTTGTTTTGTACTCGCTAATAAACGTTACCGTCGTTATAACTACGCCTTGAATTACTCGATTTGTCTCCGACAAAACTTCCTATTCAAAAAACGCAGCCGGGCCGACGCGTAGTCACCCGTGCTGCCAAAGTATTTTCACCATTATCATCTATTTTGTGTTATCACAGAATAGATAAATATAAATATATAATCACAGATAATTCATATAACAACCACAGATTAGATGATCATCTAATCTGTGTAACAACCATAGAGTAATATTACTCTATGATAACAACAATATATATTTACCACTTTACCGCCAAATTGGTGACCTCGACGTGATCTTGGCCAAATATTATTGTTATACATTTCTGTGTATATAATCAGAGAACATTATAAAAGCGAAACTCCATCAGCTAATCGAATTTCGCTTCTCTAGACTCTAATGTTCTCTGATATAATGAATAGAAAACATAACCTAAAAGAAAAAAAGATCAATTGTAAAATGAAAATACCAACCACGGACTAAGACACGGTCTTAAAAGATCTTTTAAGACCATGGACTAACGTGGTTAGTCCGTGATACCAACTGATAAAAATTTTAAATATCTTCTGCATGAAATTAATTTCAAGAATTAACAACACTGGGACTCACCAAAATAAATTATTTATTTTAAGCCTAGAATCTAGATGATTTGTTGTTGACAGAAGAATGTAACACATTTTTCTAATAAGCCCGAACATTTTATTTTTTATATTAATTATCTCATTTAAAATGATTAGATAAATAGTTTATTTACGAAACTTTGTTTTAAAAAATGTTTATATTTCTAAGTTCTTTATTTCATTGCAAATGATACTTTGAAAAATTTACGTTTTCAATTTTCCACGAATATTGCTAGAATCTTTCTTTAATTTATTTAAAGTATTGTAATATAAAAGACACGCACAATAATATTATCATACATACGCACAATTCTTGACATTTTTAGCCAGTAAAGCATATTTTTTTCTGAATTATAAATATGACTACGCTCTCCCCTCCAATAAAAAACTACCTACAATTATTCATAATTAATATACATTAAGGTAGCTCAATTGACTTCTTGGTTCTCCTTAAAAAAAAAAAATACAATATAACACATCTAGATAAGTGTAAGTTTTTCATTGTACAATCAAGAAATTTTGACATTTTCAATTCTCGATAGGCTTACGTTTAACATTGTCTACATAAAAAATAATCTGAACTTGATTCTATTACTAAACATTTGAATACAAAATTTAAATAAAAAAAAGTCTACGTAAAAAAAATAAAAAGTCTACGTATTTTCATTGTTTAAAGTTTTTTTAAATATTTTAATTAAATTTCCTTGTTGAGTATATAAATAAAATAAAATAATGACAACAAAAATCATGTTTATTTTAATAATTATATTATTTAAATAAAATTTAATTACAATTAGTATAGATAAATTTGCCTATTTTATTTTAATACTAAGGATTAATAACAAAAGTAATTACTTCTAAGTAATTAAATAAAATAATATTTAATTAAACTAATATCTGATTTCCTATTCATTTAATTTGTTAAAGTTTGATATTTTGTATATTTGAAATGGAAATTTCATAAATGTTAATTAGCCATAAAAATAAAATAAAACTCATTTTTATTTTTTTACTTTTACTATCAAAACTAATTTAACTGAAACTGTTCAGAATCGAAACTTGGTTGAATAGGTAGGAAAGAATCATGATCACCACTATCATCATTAAATACTTTGTACGATGTTCCATTCGCAGATGTATTTCTTTCAGTGTCCAATTTCTTAAATTGTTGAAACACAAGATTTCCTAAAAAGTAAATTCAATATTAGATCTAAACTACAAGCATTTCAATAAAAATAAAAGTTTAATGTTATGATTTTTGATCATTGCAAAAATTAATTCTTCATTTGAAATAAACTGTTTGACGTTGGATTTAGTTGAACCTGAACTACAATATGTTTTCAACATTAAAAGTAACACATATTTAGGTTGTAATTATATTTTAAAAATAAATCCAAATCAAATTTATAGTAAAATAATTAAGCAGTCATATTATTACATTTACAACAATTATGTTTTTTAACACCGTGTTAACTAATTGATAAACATTTGTATAAAAATATTTTAACCAAATCCTGTATATTATATCTTATAGTACCTGAAATTAATAGTAAGCCTAATTTAAATAAAAATATAATTGAAAATATTTTGGCATTTATAACACAACTTACCAGAATCTCTTGGAGTTTTCGTCTTTAATTCATTATGATTGGGTTTAAAAGTGGAAGTTGAAGGATCTAAACACAAATCAGGAAACTTTACCACATATAAGAATATGAGATACTTTAAAACGATTAACAAAATTGATTTTAAATTAATAAAAACATTGCAATTTTTATAATTTACAACCACTTTAACTTACTATTAAAGAAGTCCATAAACTTCAGTTGCTGCACTTCATTTGTATATGGTGATGTATTACCAGAAATCTCAGAAAATTCAGACACATTTGCATTCTAATAAAAATAAAATTTAAATGCCTAGTTAAAATGTTTTTAGTTGCATAGACTTAAAAGTTAAAAACTTTTTAAATATTTTAAGTATTAACATACACAAAAACTATCATTTTCACTGCTTTCAAACTGTAACTGTTTTGAGTTATTCCATAATAAACCTGTATAATAAAACATATTACATAATGTATAAGGTGTTACAAATTCAAAATTGTCTAAGTGTCAGAAATGTCTGGGTAAAATGTCATATTTTGACTTTTTCCTAGGCACACTTAGTTATGAGTAGGGCTCGGATTTCAATGCATTTGCATTTTTTTTTTTTTTTGAATGTCTTACACAATGCTTTCCAAGCTACAAATGTGATTCAAGTACTCCATGTTGTAACTACAAATTTTTTTTGGAGCATTTTTTGCATTTTTAGCGGACTTTATACTTTTTGGGGCATTTTGACGTTTTTAATGCATTTTTTAATTTTTTAATACCTTTTTGACCTTTTTCTCGTATTATAACTAAAACATTGACTTCATTAAAATATAAACATAGTACTACGTAAAATAAATCATTTTCATTTTGAACTATTATATATTAAACTATTATATTTTAAACAAAAATAAAGGCTTTAAACAAATAAAAAATATGTCAAATATTAGAATAAGAAGATATTGATCCAGAAAATATTATTCCAGAAGACTTGACGCCTAACGATATGACATTTTTCAAGTATGCTCCTATCACCTCAGTTGATGTAGAAAGGTCATTCTCAGTGAATAAAAACTTGTTGGCAGACAACCGTCGATTATTTAAATTTCAAAATACTAAAGTAGCTTTTATTGTATTTGTAATACAAATGCAATTTGTCAAATTTAATTTTTACACATTTTTTATATTTTACATATAATTTTATACACATTTTTATAATTTCACATGTTAAACAAACATTTTTTTTCTGAATTATTTATTTATTTCATTAATACAAAAATAAAATGATTTAATGTAAATTTATGTTTAAATTAATTTTTTGAAAGGGCATTTATTTAGAGTTTTTAGGCCATAAATACATTTTTTTGATTTTTAGGCCATTTAAATCCGAGCTCTAGTTATGAATAATAACAAACTATAATCAATTGTACTGAATATAAAAATACAAGTAAAATATTAAAATAGCAAGGCAGTAAGCATAATATGCTCTAAAAATGAAACAAGCAATTTATCTGTAATAGAACAAACAAATACATGGATGTAAGATTTAAACGCATCAAATTATATATACCTGATAATGCTTTGTTTAGTTCATGGGATGAACTGACATTGTACTGTGATACATTTCTAAGCATTAAGTTATTATCAGAAGTAGGATTAATTAAATTTAGATGTTCAACCAATCCTAAAGGACTGTTTTTCTGTAAATCATTGTCTTGGTAACTTGTTAATGACACAGACGAAATTTCATCTCGATTCTCAATCAAACTGTTTTCCTCACCAGTATTCTGTGGAAAAAACAGTTAATAGGTAAATAAATAAAAAATTATATTAAATGATTCAAATACATAAAAATGTGTATTGAGTACTTAATTATTATATAACAGATAGTATTTATATTTTTTATTAAAATAATATGCTCCATTGTGTATTACATTACTACTATCTTACTATACAGAGACTATTATTTAAATTAAAATTTAATTATCTTCCTCTTTTTACTCACGTGAACAGTTCTCGAATTAACTATATTTGTATTTTCTTGAATGTTTTGTAATGGATTAAATGGTTTTTTAAATTTGACATCTGACGGAACTTCAGTTGTTCTACGTTTATTAATTTGAAAATTAAAATCACTCTCATTTATTAGTCTTTTGTTATCAATATTCAATATCGGTTTTGTAAGAACATTTTTTGAAAATTGATCAGTATTTATATTCATTTGAATATTTTTTATTGGTGAATAATTTGTTACGCTGTATATATTGGATTCTAATAAATTTGTACCTATGTTCTTGTCAGATATTTTATCTTCGGAAGGTAAAAAAAAGGTTACGCTTTTTTTTGCATTATTGTTCAATTTTGAATTCTCACTGTCCAATTTTTGTTGGTAAGCAAAATCAGGATTATAATTAGAACACTTAACATTAAATTGTAGATTATGTTTCAATGAATCCAGTTTTATATTCATAAGTTTTGAGTCTAGTGGGTACAAAAAAGTATGTGTCCAAGATGGACTTACACATATCTGAAAATAAAATAAAACCTATTAGTATTGGCCTGAATATATATTTTTTTTTAATGATTTTTACTTTTTTTTGAGATATAAGCAATGAATTTTTCAAATTCAATTTCTCGTTGTATTCAGTATCAAGTTTCCTAAAATAAACAGCACATATCATTAATGATCCTTAATTTTAAATTGAAAAAAATCATTAACTATAAATAAACAGCAATTATTGAAAGAGATTATATTTTGGAATAAATAAATTACAACTCATAATAAAAATAATACCAATTTTTAATTACTGTATAGAATTTCTGAACATATATTTAATTTAATTATATTACTAATATATTAATATATAATATATTATATTATATAATATACCTTTAATAGTTTAATATGTTTTTTTGAACAGAATTATTATTGCCTATTTAGAATATACGATTATTGGCAATGAATTTGTGTGATCTATCGAATTTAAAGATATAAGTAACTAAATTTAATACGCTTGGTACTGTAATATTTCAAATAGGTCCTTTACGTTTATTTCATAGATAAATATACAAAGGTTAAAAAAAAATCGCACATTATATCACAGTCAACATTTACGTACATTACATTATACTACACTACATACATGTTTATTATGTATAAGGACCGTTTTTTTTCAATCTCCGATCGCACAGCATAAGCACAAGACAAGTGGTGTGCGCTGTTTAACGACTGCGCATTTCCTGCTTCACACATTTTGTCACTACCGAATTCAAGATGTTCATCTGTGCTGAGCTGCAGACACATAAAAATGGTCGCCTCAATTGGTTTTCTTGCCAAGTGCAAATTGTAGAGCATTATCATTTCCTACAATCGGAAGGAAATATTGAAACAGAAATTGATCAAAGAATGAGCAGTGTGTGGGAAAAACTATAAACAAGGTACCGATGGTGTTCTGCTTGCAGAAATTAAACAATGATCCATAATTCACACTTGGAGGGAGAATCAATTGAGGCAGCCATTTTTATGTGACTGCAGCTCAGCACAGATTGACGTCTTGAACTCAAGAGTAACACAACATGTGGTGCGGAAGATGTGCAATTGCCTACTGCACACACCACATGTCTGGCGCTTAAGCTGTACAATCAGAGGTTGAAAAAACGACTCGTAGGTAGGATACTATATAATAATTTACCTTAGCAGAATTTTAGAACGTTCTTCTCTTTCATTTAAAGATTGCATTTCTAAATAAATAGTTGCAAAATTTAAAATCATAGCATTCCGCTGCTTATCTGCAATAATATTGAAATTTATTTTAAAATTAAATCAGTAAAGACACCGTTACCTATATTTTTTTTTATTGTAATGGATTATGAATTCAATAAATCTTACCACTTTCTTCCTGAGCTTTGGAAATTTTTTCCACTAAGTTTTCTTTCTCAATCAACAACTCATCATATTCACGTTTTGTACTTCCCAATTCCAATTCAGCCATTTTTAATGCTTTAATTTCAGGTATGTTATTTAACCGTTCCTAAAATTTTTATTAAATTTAAACTTTTCTTAGGTACTACATTATTTATAAAATTTATTATTGGCCCTCTGTTATTCAATTAAATACATTAACACGATTTATGAGTATAACTTATAAATACCAGTACACTAAATTTAATGAGATAATTTTATTGAATTATAAATGTAAAATGTTTAATATACATTTTGCAAATTAAAATTATATGAACTTTTGAGATTAAATATTTAAATTTAAGAGAAAAAAATGAATAACAGATATCAAATAAACTATTACATACATAATACACAGATTAAATGAACCTAAGAATCTAGTGTTTATTAAAATTGATTAGTCTAACCTCTTCTTTCTTCCATAATTCCATTTTAATGAATAGCTGTTGCTCATAATTACTTTTTAATTTATTCATTTTAAATTCTCTTTTTGTATACTGTATTTCTAGATCAGCTAACGTTTCAGAAAGACAGCTGATAATGTTGTCATAACTATATATAAAACACAACGAGGTAACATTTTAAATTATTCTAAAAAGTTTTTAAAATTCACACAAGTTTTACAACTAATAAAATTAATTTATTATGTAATTTAAGGGCATAAATTATGTTTGTCAACTACATAACTGAAAATAATTGTCTTCATTATAAATTAAACATAATATTATAGATAGTTTTTAAAAGGACAAACGTATATAAGTACCTTATTATAATGTCTTTGACTTCCTCAATTCTTGATATTGTATCGTGTAATTGTTTTTCAATCCATTTATTTTCTGTATTGACTTGGATAATAGAATTATCGATCTCGTTAATACTTTTTACTTTGACTACAACATATTTTTAAATGCAACCTAATTATTGACAGGTAAAAGTACTGAAAAATATTCATAACAAGAGAGAATTTATACGAAAAAAAGGCAAAAACTGTGGTAATACTATTTAAAATAGTTAAATTGCAAGTAGAAAAAACTCACGGCGACATTTTTCTTCAGTTCTCCAAAGTTCAATACTACTTTCATGCAAAGACATATTGAGTTTACTAATTTCTTCATTCAAATCAATATTCTTTTCATTATCATTACTTTCCATTTTTATCTGTAAATAATATACTTTAACAGTTTAACACATACGCATGAATGAATTCATGCTATTGAACTGATAATAAATACGTTAAACATCGATTGGTGTTTTAAATAAAAAATGAAAACATCATCAAAACGAAGTGTTGTCTACATCTATACTTTTGATAAGGAACAACATAAAATAATATATATATATATTTATTGACAGACAATTATGAAATTTAAACGATCTGAACATTAAATGAAAATAAAGATGACACCTACCCTAAATAAAAAAAAAAAAAATGGGAAAATATCAAAGATTAGCAAACAAGAATGCTGCAGACACTTTGTTACCAACAAATGAGAAAAAAGAATTTAGAAAAGTATGGATTGATGAGGAAATACTTAGGCGTACAGAGGAGAAACGAAAATATAAGAACAAAAACAATAGAGAAGGACAACAAAAATATGGTCACTAAGAAATCAGACTAACATCATAAATAAAAATAATCAATGCCAGAAACCAAAAGTCTGAAGACTTAGACTAGTTAAAAGACCTTAATCTGTGCCAGAGACCAGTAAATCAATGATGATATAGGTAGACAAAGACTAGGCCAAGCAGACATAATGGCATACCTACTCGGGGAGGAAAATCACATCTGATGATAAGAACGTCCGAGAAATAAAACAACGCGTAGGAATTTCATACAGATGCGAAACATGTGTCATAAATGATATCGAGAAGAAAAGACTAGAAGCCTTTGAAACGTGATGCTGGAGGAGTTTGAAAAGGTCAAATTGGACGGAGAGGAAAACAAACTACGAGACAGTCGTTAAAGAAAAACGTACATTCATTGAATGCGGTTAGAGCAATTACGTTGGAAATGATTGGACGTGCTCCGAAACCCCCAGAAGAACAGCGTAATTTAATAATTATATTTATATTACGAAGAGCGTGATTGAAAGAAAGAGAACTACAGGGCGACCACATAAATCTTTTACAGGATAATTTAAAAACGATACACGGGTCAAAATTTTTAAGGAGCTAAAATAGCGTGCAAACGCGAAACGAAGACCGGAGGGAGTTGTAGACCGACCTACGCGTTGAAAAAATAATCATATAAAAACTGACGTACTGAAATTTATAGGTACCAATCCAAAGTGAAATATTAAATAATCGACTTGCTTAATATTTGGATTCGTAAGAGTAAGCGCTTGGTAAAAAGAACGGACACTACAACTAGAAATGAATATAATTAAATATATATATATATTAAATAGGAATGAAGAAGTTACAAAATCTCCGCGGGTTCGCTCTAGAAGACATTTGAACCTTGAAGTAACAAACACCAAAAACCAATTACCCACCACGCATAAATTAATAACTGACAAATGTTATGCTCATGTTTCTTGTAAAGTTGTAAGTGACGCGATATATTTTATGGTTAGTCAACAGTGCCGACAACATTTAAGCGTGTAAAATTCTTCATAATGTACAATAATTTCTGTTTCTAGTCGGCAAATTTTTTTCTCTAATGCATGCAACACTGCAACGTAATAAATATAATTAATATAATTCGTCTAATCAGTAATCTGTTATAGTAATTAATTATTCGCACGGGCTAAGACACGGTCTTAAAAGATATATTATAGAAGATCTTTTAAGACCGTGGGCTAAGATATATGTATAGGTATAGTCCGTGATTATTCGAAATCGAAATGTTTACTCGATTGACGATTACAAATGTTTGTTGTACCTTAAATCCAAGGTTAATAGATTATTATTACTTATCTATTAACCTTGCCTTAAATCGATATTTAAAAGTATTTAAATTTGGGCACAGACCACTGTGCGAGTATTTTGAACGTTTTTTTTTATAGATCTATGACACTAAATCCATTGCGGTGAAATCTGTATAAAAATTACTAATTCGAACTGAATATAATTAAATTACAGTGAACTCGATAATGGCAATTCACCACGAAAAACACTCGATATTAATCGTTTTCCGTATGTCCTGCAAACAGTTTTTATGTCGAATTTACGTCATTGTAATGTAATATAATATAATAACGAATATCAAGCAGTGAAATATCATTCTCTAATTAAAGAAAACACGTATGAAGAAAAAAAAATAGATCGCCTTACGCCGTTTGATCGACTGCGGAAAACCGAGTGAAATCAAATTATTATTACTGGAAAAAAAAAAAATTTCTCGACTTTTAAAATTGTTTTTACTTGTATTTAAGTCACTTAAACACTATAGGTATAATATTATACCTATTTAAAGAAACTCGCTTTTTCAAAAAAAAAACCATGCAATACTAATTTCGGTTTTTTGAAGCTCTCGAAAAAAATTGTCCGTCCTATACATACATGCGACAAATATCGTACCAAAATCAAGCGCATTTCACTTGTCGAAAACACATAATTTTTATATATTTTTATTATGTAAAATAGCTCTCGGATATAATATATTAATATATATATAAGAATTAATAATAATTTTCATTTTTCTCAGAGTTATAGATTTCTCGCATCCCACCCCCCCCCCCTTCCGACGTAATTCAACTTCTGTTCTCGACGAAAGTGAAAGCACGGAATAAGGCCCGATTTCACCAACGATTTTAATCGCGGTTAGCCGATATTAATCATGATTAAAGTCAGTTTGTTGGTTTTCACCACATACGATTAAGGCTTGATCGTGTTTAAACACTAACTACCCAATTCTGAGCGGTTAACTTGTTTAATCATTTCTTTGTCTGTTTTTCATATCATATTTTATATATTATTCGCGTTTAAAGCGAATTTTTGTTTTATTTTTTATTTAAGGGGATTGAAAGCGGGTATTTTCTCTCTTTGTCTTACACACATGAAACATAGCAAAATAGACGTTTCGTACTTCCAACGTACCGATCGATCTATTGGTGCGATAAGAAATTTGAAAACAGATTTGAATTCCTCGTGAATTTTACTACAAAACGACTTTCCCACTTTTTTCATTTTTTTTTTTTTAAAGACCTACAAAAATGAATTATTAACAATTTTTTTTTAAAAATTTGTTCGGTTAATTTTTTTAAGGGTTTATGAAAAAAAAATGAAAAAAGTGGGAAAGTCGTTTTGTAGTAAAATTTACGAGGAATTCAAATCTGTTTTCAGATTTCTTATCGCACCAATAGATCGATCGGTACGTTGGAAGTACGAAACGTCTATTTTGCTATGTTTCATGTGTGTAAGACAAAGAAAGAAAATACCCGCTTTCAATCGCCTTAATATAAATTATTATGTATTATGTCCAATCCCTATGGTGTACAGAGCTGGAGGCATCGAATGCACTTCCTATTCTTATCCATTCTTCATTTTTCTTCTTCATATCAGTCCCGTCAGTTTTCTCGCATTCAATATCATAATGTTTGTAAAGTGAACTTATTTTTCATTAATAATATATTATCCATATTAATTTTATTGATATTTTTAACAATTCATACATTTTTGTATTTTATTTACTTATAAATAATTGAAAAATAATAAAACATTATTCTAAACAGGGTTTGATTTTCAAAAAAAAAAAAAGCTGTTTTTTACATTTTACGATTTTCTCTTTAACTATTAAGAATTTGAAAAATGAGAGCACTTCAATAATAATTTAACAATAAACTTATCTAAGAATTGATTTGTTTTTCTAAATACAATAAATTACAGTGTCTATTTGAAATATCTATACGACAATCAAATATACTTAATATGTGCACGAAACACATTATAAATTTTATAAATTTAGTTCTCGTATAAAATCAGTTTGTTACAAATAAAAATAAAATAAGAAAATATTTGAATAAATATATTTTATTTAGTTTAATGTTCAGAGTAAACAAATAATGTTTAAATAAGCTTCAAAGTTTAAAGCTTAATTGTTCTAAAATTAAAAGTCTCAATAATAGCCAACAATACATATTGTTAAACCCCTATGACTAGACACACATACATAAAATCATTATATAGCTTTCATTTCACATTACAACATTGTGCGAATGCATAATTCTAAAATGTTTTATAAAGGTAACAAATCATTTTGATGTATTACAAATTTTAACAAATTATAAAATGCGTTTCAGTGATTATTTAACTAATAATAATAATGTGTGTATGTACATATAAAATCTAATCCTTAAAATGGATTTTATTTATTACAAATTTACTATTGACAAATTGTGTAATAAATTCTACAATGTTTAACTCAAAACAGACAATTTAATTATAAGTAAATTATAATAATATATTGGTCGATACAATAATGAAATATATAGGACGTGATGAATAAAAAAAATATATATATATATATATATATATGATATTTGTATATATCACATCATTTTATAAAGCTCGTTAATTACTAATTCAAGCACAGCCGGATTATATTTGTAAGTGCACAAAATACAAGGAATTATTTCTTTGTTGGAGAAATAATTATGTTAAATCACTGATATGATGTGGATGGCGTAACAACAGGAACATCTGCATTTCCACTGAAAAAAAACAAAAACAAAACATAATTAAAATGACCAAGTGAGACCTAACTTAATAGACACAATAATAATTAATTAACATATGTCAGGTTTTGTGTTAGTGTACAGTACCTATTTCTATTTTATCATTAAAAAAATTACCAATACATTATACCAAAATAATTTATATTACTAATAAATCATATTGTGATAATACACAAATTATGTCAAACTTAAAAAATGTCAATTGGCTATGGTTAGTTTTTTTTGTGGGAGGGGGAGAGGAAGAAGCTTGGCATTTTTTCTTATCACATTATGCATATGACTCATATGAGATTAGTTCACGTACTTATGAAGTTATACAATTTTCTTAGCACAAGTCCTGAAATATATTTTACTTCATTATACTCGTAAAAAACATGAAAAAGAGAAAATATACGCACAATATATTTATTTAATGTACTTAATACGTTAACTCCCATGTACATATAGCCTTCTAAATAACTTTTGAATACTGGGTAAATTATAATTCCATATTTAAGTAACTATACCATTTAGTTTAATATAAAAATAGGTGCTAGTGTAGCGTGCGATCTACCATCTCGTTTCTCGTGTAGCTTGCGATCTACCAGCCTGTTTTTGGTGAATGCGTTTTATGAGCCGCATAGCATTACCCAAAATACACCACGAGAAGGTGGGCTCACATGTATTTCAAAAAGATTTCAATCACGTTAAATCACATCCACATATAAGTTTCGTTTATTGCCCGCGTAAAATCGCATAAAAAAATTTAAATCACATCCACATATAAGTTTCGTTTGTTGCCCGCATAAAATCATACATCATTATTGATGTATGTAGCCCGCGTATCTAACACGCTACACTAGCGTTAACAATAAATTACCGATAAAGAACTGGTTAGTAATGGGTAGGTCACAGATAGAGCACATGTAAGCGGTAGATCGCACGCTACACTAGCACCTAAAAATAACCAGAGCATATTTTTAAATAAAAATTTTTAGTACCATGTTTAATACAATAGAGTATAAGTTATGTATTATGTATATTTATAATTATAACATGGATCGCCACCAAACAGAGAATTTATTTGACAAAAAAGATGTGCTGTCAAGCTCAGTTTTGTATTTTGATGACACCGAAAATCCAGATTGTCAAACACAAAGTGTTAATGATAACAACAAAGACTAGAATAATAAGTCTGATTATGAGTCTAACGTAGATGATGATGTTGCAAGTGACTGAAGTGACAATTTTAATATACCGAACATAATTCAAATATAGTTTTTAATACACACGATAACTGAACAGCTGAATAGAAAAAGGATAATATTCCTAAACACCCAACTTTCGGAAAATTAAAGAGAACTGTTCATTTCCTTAATTTTTATTTGAATAAAAGATTTATCTGTACAATATATAGTAGGTTTTTGTATATGAAAATAATTTTGCAAAAAAGTTGGTATATATAATAATGTACAAATGACTCCTAGGTAAAATTAAGTAAAACATACATGGCAGTTAACATATTAAACTATAACTTAATGAATTTTTATTTGGAAACTTTGTAATTAAAATTACAAAATTTGTATTTGAAAAAAACCACAATAATATAAAGTTTAAAAAATTAGTCAATCATATCATTAAAAATATATCCAAATAAATAATTGGTCAAGACATAGTTTTAGAATTATTTTGTTAAATGGCCAGAAAATATCCAAAAATAAATGTGGTTTATAACGTTTTAACTTTTTTCAATTTTCTCACCAAATATAAATAACTTAAAAATAACTTCTCCTATATAGTTCAATCTAAATCATTTCTTACTAATATAATATAAATTATAAAGTATATAAAATGATTATAACCCAATATTACAAACAAATTCAAAAATCTTCTGTTCAGGATCATAACTAGTACCAAATTATATTTTATACAATTATCAGGTAATAAGGAATTATAAATATTTTAAATACCTGGGTTTATATTTCATGTGAATAATCAAAAACAACAACCCTAATAAAAAGCAGCAGCACCCAACTATAATATAAGCGTATCCAAGAAACAGGTTTCTGCCTCCTGTGAATGAAGTATTGGATAATATCAAACTTTTTGTTCCACCAAACCCTGCTACAGGGTAATCTGAAAAAATATACAGTATTAATAAATGATTTTTTTTTTGTTTCAAATTAATGAAACATACTATATTCTATTAGTAATGTGTAAGTTCCTTTAGGCAAACCAATTTCAAATGTACCAGAATGGTTGATACGTCTATATAATTTACGAAAGTCAGGAAGTGCAGCTGTTCGCATCCAAACAATCAAATCCTCATTTTCGAAACCATTGTTTGATGGATTCTCAGTATCCAATTCCCATATGTTCAGACGCCAGTTAATTGGTTTAGCAAAATCACTAAATGCTAAACAAGTTATAAATTTGTGTATTAGTTATTAAATTTTTAAATGTAATACATTTCGCTTGAGTTTAAGTAATAAAATAATATACATTTAACTACGTTGAATTTGATATAACAATTCAAATTATTTAAATGTTATAGTTTAATACATTATTTTGTAGTACACATTAGATATTTATACTAGACTAATTATTTTAAAATAAGCCATATGGAATTTAAGAAATATTATGATAATCATAATTTGTTTTCATTTTCACTTATTTTACAAAGTATAACATCAAACCTGCTTTAAACTGTGGAATTTTAATTTTTAAGTAGATACTTGATACAATATAAAAAGTAAACAATCATTATACATAATAATCTACAAAAATGTGATTGTATTAAGTAGGCCACTTGGATAGATATTAAATAAGGTTGTTATTTTCATTATAAAAACGATGAATCACTCTTTCAGTCCTTTCATGATAAATTCTAAGAAGAGGATTTAGTAACATAATGATAAATACATAATTATACTATAAAAACTGTACACATTTCTAAGAAATATGTTGATCATTTGAACTATAACAAATATAATGTAATTTCGGCCAATAAAAACATGGATTTCGAAAACCAATAATAATATTCAAATAAGGTTGTAAAAAAATATGCTATGCTATGAAACATATATTTATGTATATTTTTGAGAACAAATGTACAAATTATATATTACATTATAAATTATAATACAAAGTACTAAGATCACAGTGAATTGTTGAGTAATAAAATACAATACCTTCTTTTAAATTTCCAGGCGGATTTTGGTATTTGATATTTTTATCAGACGGCCAAGCAATTCCTGTTCTATGCAATGGAACTTTTTCATTATTGTATATCAAAGTTAGGGTATCTGAAAAATACATCTAAGTTTTATATACATAATACAATAGTTAAATACCAAATATTCAAAATATTCAATATTCAAAAATGAAATATTCAAATACCACAATGCTCACATATTTAGTAACTTGTAAGCCAACCCTATTCTCCTGACACAAGTTAGGGTTTCCAATTTTTTCTAACCAGACATTCTTTAGTAGATACTTAACAAATTTAAAATCAAGTAGTACTTAACTATAAATGTTTTTAAATCAAACAATAATAATAATTCTATTAAATATTAATTATCTTTTTCTCAAACATTTTTAAAAAATTTACTACATTCAAGTAGATGTTGCAAATTGTTCAAAAGCCCAAACATTCCCCATCAGTTATCAACTGGACACAGACAGAACGATATCAAAACCAGATTGTTTAGGACTGAACGGCTATTCACCCTAATACAAGCTTTTAGATTAATGTGACTGGATATAACTTAATAATAATAGTAAAATGTTAATAGGTAAACTGATTCGTTTGAAAACAATTGCCTGTGGGCGTATATTGCACTTACAAAAAAAACACAACAATAAAAAAAAGACAACGTTGAGGAATAGTGTTCGATCACACAAAAAAATAAAAATAAAAAAATTATGAAAGATGTCAGATGGTACTGGATAAGCACTATAAAAAAAAGGTTAGGTTAGGTTATAGGTCACGAGTTGTGCAGGAAGTCACTGCATCAGACCAGAGTCTGACACGACTGTCCGAATACAGCAGGCATTCTGCTACCCTTCCGTCCATGTGGCGGTAAGGTAAGTGTTGTGTCAGTAGTACGTATCGTAATATGGAGGTCACGGGCTAAAAATCAATTTATTGCCACTCAAGGTCTGCAGAGTCATCATGATTACTTTGTACTCCATATTAAATAATACATTTTTGATAAAAAAAAATATTTATGAAGTAAAAGCGTATATAAATGTATAGTTACCGTTAAATAATGAATTGGCAATAGCCCCGCAGGGAGCAATTGGCTTGTTATCGTTATAATCATATGGTGCACAGTCACTGGACGGAGTTTTGCTAAGTTTTCCAAGCAACTGAAAGTCGTCTCTTGATTTCACATAACGCCGATGATTTTGGTAATAATTAGTCAGTCCGTAATACATGTAAACATTGGGCTATGCAAATAAATACATAAAAAAACCACATATAGTTATTGCAAGTGTCATTGTGAATAATGTTAAATATCGTACAGCAAAGTCTTCTTCTAAGGTAAACGTTATACTGCAATCGCAACTCGTGTTATGATGACTAACAATTAGATCTGCACAAGACCGTGTTGGATTACTTGATGATTTGCAATGGGTGTAGTCGATAGTGAATTCTTGAACCTGAAAATGTATTAGAATTAAAAACAACGAAAATTTATTTCATTTTTTAAAAAAATGTACACACAGAAAAGACTCACTAGATTTGTGATGTACAGCAGACCGATACCAATCGGAACAAAAGCTGCTGCAATTCCGAAGAATATTGGCATTACATTGCGTGCTGTCAGAATCGGCTGCCATGCGGGCAGTCGCTGTTGTTTGAATGCCGTGTCTGTAATAACGGACAAGCAATATATTCTCGGCATGCTACGAATAGTAATGTAAAACTAATTAACTTACCAGCTGGTCTCTTAGACTTTGGTTCTTGTAAACCGGTCATTATGTGTGTAGAATACTGTGAGAGATAGTGCCTCGAGGAGTAGAAGTGGTTAGTAGAAATATTTTACAACAATCGACTACATTCTATACAACATTTCATATCGTGTGTGAACTGATGGAACATTTATTTGACAGCGTTTTGAATAAATAAAATTGATTGCTTCAAGACATGCAATCTAACGGAGCAATCGTTAAACGGATGAAGAGTGAAAACAGTGACTATTGAACAGCCAGGGCTTACAAAAATTAAATCGTATAGATATAACGCATAGCACAGTGTCCTATGCGGCTATGCGTGTATAGTTAAGTGATAATGTCAATGTGATATCGTGATAGTGGAAAAGTATTTGCCCCCCATAACGCACACACAGGAAAGAGTACGCGAATTATAATAAATCGATTATAATTATCAGCTGTTTCGTAGAAATATTGTATTGTTCTTTTTACGTGACTTCTTGTCGAAGCCGATAGTAAATAAAAACAAAAATCCAATATTATATACGACAATTCTTATATTTTCTATGTTTTACATGTTAATCTGTGGTTCATAGGCGGAAATCTATTAAATTTTTTTTTTTTGGGGGGCTAACATTTTTAACATCAGCCATAATCAGTCAAATATCCAAAATACATACAAATTATAAATTATTACATTATAAACACAAATAATTTTTAGGGGGCTAATAAAATATTTGGGGGATTTAGCCCCCCATTTCCGCCTATGCAGTGTGATTTAATCGTATATTCACACGTAACACATATAATAACATATTATAGTAACATATAGTTTTATATACAAATTTAAAAAGTAGCGAATAATAAGAATTTTTTATTACCATGGCTAAATATTTAATAAAGATATTATTTTTTTTATAAAGATATCATTGTTTTACTACGAATTTGAAAGCAATGCGATATAAGTCATTGCATTCGATAAAACGATTTTGAACAGGAACTTCGGTTCATTATTATTATGTGTAATGAGTACATAATTTACTGTAAACCTTATAGTACATCATTTTAACATAATTGCTTACAACAAACCTAGCTAGGCAGGTAAAAATGTTCAATTTCAATTGCCATTTTCCATCAAAATTATACACTTTGTCGAAAAACTTGAAATGGTTATAAAAAAATCAAAAAATTGTGACTAACGATTTTCAAGACTTTTTTGTATATAATATACAGTTGAAGTAACGTACATCTGACATTATATTAAATTTTTTAGCCTTAAAACAAAAAAATTACAACTTTTATAAATTAAATAGGTAACTCAAAATCTATAATTGCTGTAAATAGCCCAAAATAGAAAGACATTTTTGTTAGTGTATTATAAATTAGACAAAGATGGATGGATAGAGTACAAGAAGACTTGAAACTTCTGAACGTAAGGAACGCTGAAGAATGTTTCGAATTTTTTTATGACCATTAGTTTCAAAATTACGAACAAATAACGACAATTCGATTTCGACGAAATCGCGTTTGTACGCAATTTTTCGGTAATTTTTTTTTTTTCTGACGTTTGAAAAAAGCATTGAGAAAATCGAAAAAATGACTTCACTAAACTCTGAAATACCGATTATAGATACGATATTCTATCGGAAACTACCGGCTGTAAAGATCGGAGCACTCATTCCGGTAGAATTTTTTGGTAGGTAGGTACATACATAAAAAAAAACACCTTGTGTAAAACCAATACACATCTCGCTACGTTCAGAATCTAAAATGGTTATTACTTTTATTAAATATATTATGTCAATGGTGTAGCCAGGATTTTTTCTTGGTGGGGGAAGGCTGAGGCTGATAATTAATTTATATGTTAATTATTAATATGTGTATAGACGGTACCCACTAAAAAACTGATTATTTATTCATTACTACGCCACTGTATTATGTTATCCGTACTTGTCTTCAATGAGTCTTCGGTTTGTTATCGCCTGCATTTTGGATGTTAAAACTTAAAAATATGTGTATCGTGTAAAATATATATAAAATATATAACGGTATAGTAAGAACTAAGATTATGTACCTACTCCTATACCTAATAAGTACCCATTACGTAGATAAAATAATAATAATTTAATCTATAAGTACTTGCAACGCATAGTAACAGGAGGAGGAACAAGCGTAATATACTGCAGTTTATAACTTCGAGTAGTTAGTAATCTTTAATATATGGGTCGACTGTGTCCGTAATTTATATAAGTGTACTTAATTAAAATAAAAAAAAAAAAATTTCCGAATAAAATGTAAATTTATCGTTCAATAAATTATAAGAGTATAAAAGCGCCTAATATATTAACCCGCCTACAGTTAGTACACATTTGAAATTTCAATAACGCATTCGCTGTTTAAAAAAATGATATCTGAACGGCAATTTAGTGATGTACCTATAAACAAATTTTTTTTTTTTTTTTCATACTCCCATATTTTAATTAAAAATCTGTATGTTCAGGTTTGGGAACAATTTATATCGTTTGGATCTTTTACGGAATTATGGAACAATCAGCCGACATTCATGTTGGTCCAGTTGTTATTCATTATTGGAGGAGCAGTAACACTCTTACACGGTAATCGATAAATCGGGTACACGACATGCACAGCATAAACCATTTGAAGGAATGACTCGTGATGTCCCAATATATTCTCTAAACTCTAAAGTAATAAATTAACATAATTCGGAAGATATGACCTGTTGAACTATTCTGTATTATATGTGTCGAACAAAGCGAAACACGAGTACAACAATTACGATCATTCGATTATTATTATAAATAACTTTTCGACTTTTAGCATTTACTCATGGAGGAAGACGTCCTTTGCTTTGGTTTACAATTATTTTGCACGGATTGATCATCGAGTGTACGTGTTATTACATAGCAGAGATCGATAATTTTTGGCACAGTCGTACACCGGTAATGTTTTTTGGACAGAGGCTTCCGTTATACGTAATCATTGTATGTACGTATTACAATACCCTCAAGTACCTACTAAACTACATAATACGTGTATAGTATATACGCACACATACAATTTATGAAATTGTGTTAAATTTGCAGATACGGTTTTTTATTATAACGCCATCGAAATAGCGTACAGGACGAACACAGTAAAAATCAGCTTTATGGTTACTGTAGGATTGAACGTTCTTCTGATCGATTTGCCGTACGACATAATGGGTATAAAGTTTATTCATTGGACCTGGCACGATACAGATCCAAATTTAGCAGACCGAGCATACTGGGTTCCATGGACTTCTTATTATTTTCACATGGTGTTTTCAGCGAGTTTCGCTTTTTGGTATTTCGCCAATGATGTCAATCTCGATCATAAGTATTCGCTCAAAAAAGAAATCATAATTTCTCTAAAAACAATATTTCTCAGCACTCCCTGTGGGATGCTATGCTTTACTGTACTGTATCATCCATTACACGATCTTCATAATGTTCCGACACAAGTCATAATGATGTTTTTGATCGCATCATATGTAATGTTAGCCACTTTTAAACGCCAACCTAGAAAAATGTCCGATCTTCCATTAACTATAATTACATACCTTGTTGCGTATTACGCAACGTTTTTATGTTTGGCACTATGGGGATATCCTGAAAATGAAATTTCAACTGGACGACATGAAGAAATTGGACCTTGCAATGTTACAATGTCATCTTTTGATACAGTGAGTACTAAAAAATATTAAACAGGGCCTGGAATCAAAATTATACTACTCAGCACTTGAGTACACAATTCAAACTATCATAAATAACTGGTCATTTGTTTATAAAACGATAAATTGAAATGATGTGTTCATGGATAGAATAGGAGTGCTTACCAGACGTTAACTGATTGTTCTCCAAAGCAACCGTTTATTGACTACGGACAACGACTCACATCTAACCACTGTATGCATGGCATCTTCTCTTTGCAAACACAAGTACATACAATTTGAGTATTAAAAGAAATAAAACTGCAAGTTTTGTTTCAGTTAATTTTATTATTAATTAATGAAATGATGACAATAATATTATTACTTGGTCCCAACATATAATTCGAGGAAAAGTAAATCGGTGCATACCATACATATGGCTTTAATAAAACAATTTGTAATCGTGTTCAAATTAAACAATTTATTTACCATTTTTAAAATGATGTCGCATGGAACAATATCGAATTGTAGTATTCAGGTTCAATTTCGAGAAGAAACAAATTTGGAAAGAATATTTTCGAGGGTTTCACACAGCATGTTTGTAAACAAGTCTGATAACTTAAAAGGTTTAAAGTTTTTTGATTTTTTTTTTTATAGATCTATGATATGTTTACAAAAACATTCATTTCTTAAAATTTGGTAATTAATGTTTATACTCTAAATGTAACCTTATCACCAAAATAATTACAATATTTACATCAATTATATACACATTCAACAAATATAATTTTAATTTTTTAATTTGTACAAGTGTACCTACTATTAGATACATAACAATTCGAATGGTTCTTTAAAATTATGATATTAATTCATTTATAGTTGCTATAATACAAGTCAAATTTATTTCACTTTTCTAATATATTATAAAAGAATATAAATAATAACTGTATTTGTATGTTTATTAGTAGATTATTATTACTAGAGCTTAGATTAATGACTGAAAATTAATTAAAATATGCATTTGAAAAAGACAAACATTATATGCAGGGGCACATTAAGAATCAATATTTAGGGATGGGAGGGGGGCAAATATAATTTGCCACCCTTACATTTACAGTACAGATTAAAATTCCAACAGACTAAAACATATAATTCCAAATGTCCATGATCAGTGTGCCCCCTCTAAAAATTGCCGCCCGGGGCAAACGCACCCTTTGCCCCCCACTTAAAAATCTTTCTAACTATAATTCTATAGTATAAATGTAGGCAAATTAATATAGTGAATATCGGTATATAAAATGTGTATTACGAATAGATAAAGGAAGTATAAAACAATGATTTTTTTTTTTAATTTGCTGATTTGACATTAATATATTTTTTATAAATGTATACTTGTAACATAAATACTAAAAATTATTATTCGACTGACAACTTGTATAACATATACCAACAAGTTTATTGATATTTAAAAATAACCAATGACAACATATTTGTTTGACTTTTGTGCTCTAAATGCACAATACATGGACACAGTAAATAGATAAACTGTATTATTTTAGAAAACCTCCATTTGTATGTGTATTATATATATTATAAATAAAAAGTCCATGAGTACCAATTTTCAGATCAAAACATTATAAAATAAAGTGTTTAAAATATGTTCGAAATTATCGAACATACACATACTGTTTCTACATTTGTAATTTAAACTTTATGAATCGAATCTGTCATATTTAACAACAATTAGGATTGTAGGAATAAAATATATATAGTCTATTCAGATCGTACCATGGCTACTTGTGCACATGGACGTAGCTTCGTTCCGAAGCTTTGGCCTCATGCACCAGTGTCTATGGAAAAGTCACATTATTGACTGTAGTATTAACAACTATTGTGAACATATAATTTAAAACATATAGCGCCTGACGTAACGATTACAAACATCTTACGCACATCACCGCACTAACGCACATACGACTGGAGAGTAAAGTGAACACAACGTGTATAATCAAAAAACCAAACTGACTCAGTAGGGGAAATGTCTGATAATTGTCGACGAAAACTGGCTGCCGCTGGGGTATGGTCTCATACTGAACAGACTAGTTATAAACATCCAAGCTCCGTTATTACCTATGTAATGATTTGTATTAGATAAATGTGTCACTAATATTCATAGCGAGTGTCATAAGAATCTGAGCAAATAGTAAAATATATTTAGATTTTACCTAATTCATGAAATACTTTGCTCAGAAATAATCAATGAATTGTTTTACAAATCAATTCAAACCATTAATTTAACAATAAAATTTAAACGAACGAACGATAAAAAAATTAAAGAGCGGATAGAATGTTAAGTATCGCATTCACTATTATTCAATTTATAAAAAAAAGTAATGTAAAATAATTTTGGTTCCAACCTTGACATAAAATTGTTATCAAATACATAGTATTCATTGTGCAAATTGAATGTACTGTGCGTGTTTTAGCAACTACAAAAACGTAGATATTTATGCATTGAAGATTATAACGAAGACTTTGATTTTCATTGCGTGAAGAATATTCCTGCTCAACACAGTCAAATTTATACAATTTGTGGTACACCTTTTAAAAACCGGATTGAATATGTGACTTTAATATTAACAATAATAATTGTTGCATTTACACATTTTACCAAATCCTTCAAAGTAATAAAAGAAAAAAGAAAAGTTAATTGATAATATTAAGTTTATTACTTATCATAGTATAAAGGGGAAAATATATAATAGAATAAATAAAAAAAAACTGACATAATTCCAGAAAAATTTGATTGTAAGCTATTTAAAATGTACTGATTATTACAATTAATTTATATATATATATATAAAAAAAAAAAAACATCGATTACCTTTACTTGAAATAAAATATAAACTTTATGTATGTATTTATATAAATAAGTAGTTAGTTATAGTTAAAATAAAAACCGCCAGTCTGTTGCTGATACACTTCGATAGTGTCTCCTTCCTCCATTTCTAAGGATGACGGAGTATCTGCTTCACTAATGGCCTGTCCGTCGAATCTGAATCTCACAGTTGTCATAGCAAGACCCTAAAAAAATAATATTTGGTCAATTCAAAATAAAACAGTATTTTTTTATAATTATCATTTTTATTTCCGCAACACTAAAAAGACAATAAAATAAAACAAATATATTTTGATACATGTTTATTATAATAATTGTTTTAACATATACTTACGGTTCTTTCACAATAAGCGTTCATAAGCTTCTTTAAAGGCGTGTGCTTCTTGATTTTAAACTGCACAACAGCGTTATCTTGACCCAATACCTTCAAATTGATGTGCTCAGGAGCATCCTATACCAAAAATATATATTATTAAGTTTAAGTTCATATGGTTTAAAGAATTATTTCCTTTCGTCGAACAAAATACATTTTCTAGATACAAAAATATATTTTTAAAAAAATGTTAATACGCTTCAATGACACATTTGGTAAATCAGTGAGATATTGACAAATTATTGACTAAAATACTGAATACCTAAATGCAGCCTCAGTAATCATTAACCCACAACAAACAATGTACGCTAAGAAATTACGTATTTTTAACAATTTAAGATTATTTTTATTAAATGCTTATATGTATATATATATATATATATTAACACCATAATGAAATTGTTTAGCTATGCAGGAGTAGGAGTAATGTTACCCAAGCTCCTATGTATTATTATGATCGATATAACAAGAAATGCTAAAAATGGATATCCAGATTTTATTGAACAACCATAATTACAAAAAACATAGCAGAAACATTTTAGTTTAAAAAAATAAATCGTATAAATACATAAAAATATCTATTGACAATAAATGTAGAATTAATTTTAACCAGAGTTAAATAAAATATTTGACTAAATGATTTTTCTTTTTGTCCACGTGTATTCCCAAAAAAAAAAAACTATGTCAGAATTATATCGTTTTCTAGAACTGTTCTAGCGTTCGACCGCAGCTGAACGTAAAGAAAGATTTAGTGCGATTAAAACCGAGTATGGACGTCAAACCAAGACGGACAATAAACAGCATCAAATTTAATGCTCATTAATATTAACGGAATGAATAAAATGAAAGTTAATGATCAGTCGACTGAATGATGCGTGTGTATTAATAATCGAATAAACTGGGAACAGATAGGTAGCGAGCGATTTTTTTTTTTATTTTATAAATGTTGAGTCGTTTAAAACATATTTCTTAGTTCGTAAAAAAAAAATAATAATAATAATAATTGAATTACAACACTATTCAGATATGCCCTCCATATCACTATCCGAAAGAAATCGTCGGAAACGAAGCGCTTACAACAACGTCGACATATTAATCGTTTATTTAATAATCGGACAAGAACATCCGATTTGTAACGAAACTAGTAAAATAGTAAATAAACTATTATTAACTAGTCGACTTATCGTGCAAAACAAATAAACGTGTACGATAATAGTCGACGGATACGTGTACCGCGCGTCAGGTATGCACGAGGCGGTAATAATATTACGAGTTTCAATAAGGTCGCCATTACGCGATAAACGGACACCGATTTTTCCCCCCCGAGACTTTGTTCGCAATAGGTACGCGCCGAGCGAAATCCAAGAACGCGCGTTTGAAATTATTATTTTCCCCCGAGTGCGAGCAAAGTCAGACGCGGTCGCCGTATAATAAACTGAGGACGACGGCAAAAAACGCGGGCACACACCGACGCCATTGCGTCCTTTACGCGCGCGGCAACGAGTCGCCGTAATAGATTTATACTCACAGATTTGTCCACTGCCATTTTTCGTGTTGGCGTTGGGAACGTTAAAAACAAACGAGAACGAAAAAAATAAAGAGAGTATCAAAAAAAAAAAAAAAAACCCGACGCCGAATGACAATGTTGTCGGTGGTAAACAATATTGTTCGGATGGTACGGGACCCGGACGAAAGCAAGTGCGAACGTAACGCAACGCCAAAAAGAAATGAGTGTAAACAAACAGGAGCCGATTGCGCTATGCCATGGCGATCGCGTTCGGGCCGTGGCTGCGCGTGTGTGATGCGCGCCGGTGGTAACAACCGGACGATAAACGATCTACCATTACGGTAACCACATACTCAACGCGGTTGTCTTTCGGTTGGTACCACTACGTAGTAACACCACACGAACGTTCGCCTAATCCGTGGGAACACCGTCCGGTGTGGCGTGTAATAATATTTATCCTCCTTGCGGTTTGCACACCACGAGGTACTCGGTTCGTGGTACACCACACGTTTAACCTCAAATAAGTTTGAACGATACCGATTCTGCGCACACGCGAGAAATCTGGTAACTGTTATTACGAATCGCAGCCGTCGGTCGTAAGCGGAAATCGTTTTATCGGTGGGTGCGGCGGGGAGCCGGCGGCCGTAGAACCGTGTATGTGAGATGTGCATTATACATTTATACGTCTGTGCATTGGAACTTGTCTTAATTTTTAGTGGCTAAACATAAATCCGTTGATTCCAATCTCAATGACAAAATTATTTATTATTATATATATATATATATTAACAATTAATATATTATATTATTTAATATTCACTATAGTTGACCGAGACTCTGTGGTCGGTGGGGTTGGGTGGTGGCGATCATGGCGATCACCGTAGCAGTGAATAATGATGACTAAGGGCTAGGATTTATACGCAATAAAAGAACGGTAAAATATGCGTTCGATTTATTAAAAATATGCAACAAAAAAATGTGAAAAAATATGACACAAAATACAAAAAGAAATTTTTTTAAATCCTGAAATGTTATAAATATTATTATAAACCGTGTATTAATATTTTTAACCTACCTATACAGGCTGCAATAATAATAATAATACAACGGTAATTTTAATAATTTCGTTCTTATTACTCATCCATTTTTGTTTTATTTATCACGTCTTTCGTATGTTTAAACGCGGCGACTTACGAATGGTATTTAAGTAAATTCGAAACTGATATAAAAAAAAAACTCGTTAAACTACATCAGGCTCATCCATCACATTAAGTAAGCTAGGTAAATTTAAATTCAAAGATTTGTTTTAATTTTAATAAAAATACATTTAAATACGATTAGGTATGCGTTTTAATTGCTCTTATTCAAAAGGCTCCTTTAAAATGTAAGTTTGAATTCTGAAATAGAATATAGCATGTTTAAATACAATAATATTGTAATAACTGTTATTGAAGGTAAACAACAATATTGGTAAGTTTAAACATTTTTGGGGGGCACTAAAAACATTTTGATTGTCAAAGTGGGCGGTAAATGAAATATGTTTGAGAACCTATGACATAATATATCGTCGCTTCTGCGTTCATACACGCAGCATATTAAGTTTTTGTAGTTGTGGATCTCGAAAAAGCCGTTTCACAAAGTTACGTAGTGCCAATAAAAAGTGGCATTAAGAGCAATAATCGTTCAGTTTTTTTTACTTAATATCGAAAGAATAGTTCCCCTAAATGAGGCGAAAATTCAAAAATTGGTCTGCTTTTTTATATTATAGTGCAAGCTGTCCGAAACCATATCCTCGTATTCTGCCACATTGAGGACTGCTGGTTTTGACGCGTCTTGTTAAAAACAAATAGAATATGTTCGTTGTTTTAAACTTTTAAATAACCTACAATTATCAAAATCATTAAATTTTTATGGTGAAACGAACGGAGCCCTTGAGAAACAATTGCGGAGCCTCAAGATCTCCGCGGAGCACAGTTTGGGAACCGCTGCCCTATACAATGGTCTATCTGTATATTAAAAAATAAACGCTATAAGTAATATAATGGATTATATAACAAACAATTATAATATAATCAATGGTAATATTATTTATTTTATCTAATAAATTTAAAATATTTAAAAAAAAACTACGAACAAAATGAAAAGATTCGATTTTATTACTCTGTGGGATTTCTTTCACAATTATTCCTTGTATTCTAATTTGTAATTAGTGATGTTACTATAACTGCTCGATTTTCAAACTCGTAATTGTAAATATTCGAATCGAACTAAATAAAGAATAATTCGGTTCGAAATTCAAGCTGAAAAAAACCAAAATTAAAAGGTTTAAATAAATAAAATAAAGTTTGTTCTATTTTTAGGATGGAAAATATTTTTTCCCAATCCGCAGAAACCCTAGTTTACAATATAAGATATAATAATTATTATTATCGATTAGCCAGTCACTGTTTTCGTGCGAGAAGTGAGCTACTTGGAACGTTCAAAATATACATACACAAAACGGTTCTTGTAACATTAATTTCGATATATTTAGTACTAGTTGTCCCCGTGCACTTGTCGCCCGTAAAAAATGCCGCCTCTCGTATGATTCAAATGTTGTTCAATTCGTAATTTAATACACGACGTAAGGATGTTCAAAGCTTAAAAAAAAAAAAAAGATTGAAGTTTAACTTTGATTTTTATTTTATTTTCACCACAATAATATTGTATTTTGCACATTTCACCACACTTATTGCGTTTAACTTACATCAAAGTTTATTTTTTCTTTTTGCTCGACTCCTAAGGATCGTCGGTCATAGCCTAATCGCCTGTAACCTTCCTCAAGAATCGGGCTATCAAATGC
This sequence comes from Slavum lentiscoides, assembly GCA_032441835.1. Classification (NCBI taxonomy): domain Eukaryota; kingdom Metazoa; phylum Arthropoda; class Insecta; order Hemiptera; family Aphididae; genus Slavum; species Slavum lentiscoides. The sequence continues at coordinate 4,349,306 of CM063718.1, read as the reverse complement.
AAAAAGAATTTTTCAAATCCGACTAGTAGTTCAAGAGATTAGCGCGTTTCAAAAAAAAAAAAAACAAACAAACTCTTCAGCTATATTATATCACAACAAAAACACTACGTGTAAAAACGTTGCCAAGCAAAAAAAAAAAAAAAAAAACTCAAATTAGAAAAGATGCCACATCAAAAAGGGCCTAAGTAATTTATTACATTTATTAGAATAGAAATTGTTTGTATTTAATGAAGTGCAATAATTTAATACAAATAATTTAACTTGCTTGGCGGCTACTAATAATTTCAACTACAACTAAAAATACAATGCCTCTAAGCCGTCGATGAATATGTACATCCCCATTTTATATTTTTATAGTATTACCATAACACTATTTAAGTATGTACTAAGATACCTTTTTGATATCACAACTTTCCTAATTTGAGTTTTTTATTTTTATTTTTTACTTAGCGACGTTTTTACACGTAGTTGACGGAGTGTTTTTGTTGTGATATCACTATTTTTTTAGTAAAATTCTGGGTATAGTTAACCTGTTTTTTTTTATCACGTGAAAAATGGTGGAGACAAAACCTTGAAGTTAATTTATATTCCATTCACATAATATAAATAAAATTGCGGTTTATTCGACGATAACCAGCCTCGTTTAAACCACCGTCGTAAACACGTGGTGGAAATACCAAGTAGATAAAATGAATGTAGGCAAACTCATGTACGCAACGAGTCGGCGTTACCCCTATTACCACGCACTGTTCAAATAGCTATTGCAACCGAAATCATAGTCCGGTTGCTTGGAAGGGGAAAGATGGGCGGCCGGCACAAACGCGGTGGCACGTACATTACGTCGTCAAAAAATTAGTTTTTAGATGAAAAATTAAGCAGTACTTTTGCATATTACTCAGGCTGTAAGCCTCCGATCAATTTGAAATTTATAAAAGTATCATCTACAAAGCACACTGATCAACCTGTGTAAATCTCTAGTCAATCAGTTTATTAGTTTAGGCTACAGAGAGGTCGGACCATTTTTCTTAAAATTACACAGGTTAAATACGAATTGGACGATTCGTGTAATATACCTCGGTCGTCGACACGAGCTCTTTTTTTTTACTTAGCTCTGCGCCGCGGGATATTATGTTATAGTGTAGAATATTCATATACCTACAGTGGATTCCGTTTAATGTCGGCACGTTGGGACCAGTTCTATATGCCCACAAGCGGTTACCCATAAAAACCGAAATTAGTAAAAAAAAAAATACAAAGGTTTTCGATTTAAAAAGAAGTTCTTTACTAGGCACAGTAGCTACCGCGTTGAAATTTACACCATTATACTGACCGAGTATGTGTACACTTAACCTACCGATACGACGTCGTGCGTTCTTATTTGAAAAAGCCTGTTATTGTCGCTGTTATTGTTTGGTCACCGTTTATATCGTCAAACTGATTAAGGTTTAACGATTTTTATTACTTTTGATACATTACAATCGACACAATTAATGGTGTAATCTTATCTGTGTAGTGTATACTCAATATCGTTTATATTATTAAGCTATAGTATAAAAACTGCCCACATAAACCGAATCGAGTGCCTATATTACGCGGTGTTTTTTAACCTTGTTAACATACACTGGACTCGGGGCCAGACCATTATGCCCATATTAGGCGGCTGCCCACATTAACCGGTGGTCACGTTAAGCGGAATCCACTGTATATAAATATATATATATATATATATATATATATATATATATATATATATATATATATAAATTGATTGTTTTTCGTTTTGTAATTTTTTTCTTTTAATACCCAGTGGTAAATTATAGTAGCAAAATGTACACAATTGTAACGTACCTGTAATATAAATAAAACTTATAATAATAATAATAATATATATATATATATATAAAACAAAGAAAGCAGTAAACTTGTATTGTTATTTAAATTTTAAATTAAAACACAAGTTCTTTATTGAATACATAATATTAAAATTTTAAAAAAAAAGTTTTTTCTTTCGAATTTATTTATTATGATTTTATATTTATTTACAGATTTATGTTAGATACAGATTAATACTTTGTACACGATAAGGTTTGTGGTAATCACCGATCGATTATTTCGTTGAAAGTTATTTTTAGATTTATATTGGTACTATATCGATTAGGTACGACCTAATTGTTCGACCCGATCATGGTCGATATGATAAAGATAACAATAATAATAACTGTCGGCTATTGGATGTCATTTCGAGGATTTCAAGTAGCTATTTCTTAGCAAGTCTTCACATTCATAGGGAAATACATATTAACCAACCGGAGGTATTATCAGTCCTTTCCAAAAAAGGACTCAGGAGAATTAAGTTTATATAAATTTTTAATTTGTACATATTTAGTCGATACTGGTTGTTGTTCACTTGTGTGTAAGAGAAAATAGAAAAATTTGAAAAGTCAGTAAGTTGTCACCTGATGCAAAAAAAACCGGTTTTGCACACACTCTACATTTTCACTCTCGTAACCTGCGCTAAACCACTGTATAAGAGCAGTACAACAATCTGTCGATTGTACTGAATGTGTATTACGTCGTGTCACTACTCTGAAATATCGCGCTAAAACGTGCAAAAACTAAATATGGACTTTTGTTTTTTCGAATCGTGTAAATCGGACAACTGACTTTTGGCGACCCCTGTACATAATTCAGTATGTGGCAGAGGAAGCAAATACATTTAAATACACCTAAGTTCTTTGTTTTAAACTTATAATATTTATTTCCACAATTTGTTACATATTTAAACAATGGGTGTATAAGTAATGAACGATTTTATAACATGAGTGACGGAATAAAGAAACCTTCCAGTGAAGGCACTTTGACAGTACACCCAAGTTCTATTGGATAAACAATAAATAATACAAAAACGTATTTTAAATAAATGTAACAAATATTTTTCTTTTTAATAAATATTTTAGTTATCCTATTTGACCATAATAGTACACAGAATATTTGTCTACCTACATAATAAAATATAAAATAATTAATTGTACATTGTGTAATTTGTATTTTCTTAACAATAGTCTTGGAGGCTGTTTTAGTAGGTGTATTATAAGTATTGAAAAGACATTTATACATAATAAAATCACTAATTCGTGATTAAAACACAGAGTATACTTGTATTATGTGATTAAAATATGAATTATATGATAAGAATTAAAATACCGATTAAAATAATAATAGTAATAAACTAAAATTATGAAAAATGTGAACGTTGTTTCGTAGATTATATATATATATATATATATACATTTTTGTGGAAAATAAAAATTGATAGAGAAAGCAGCTGTATACCCCGTTTCATTATAGCCACAAGCAGTATGATACCTGTTGGCTGTTATTACCGTTAAGTAATATATTGTGTAAAGTGTGTATGTATAATGTTAAATGTTAAATGTTAAATATGTAATTTGTTTCTTCAAAATAAAACATACAAAAATACGTAAAAAGTATTACTATTTGTATAATATTATAATTTAGAGTAGGTATAATGTTGTACGTGTAGATAAGATTAAATATTGTTTATGCTTATAATTTTGAAATAGCATGCGTCTGAAAATGAAATAGGTCAATGAAGCTAATAAGCTGAGACAGTAAAAATAAGTAAAATATGAAAGTAAAATGTAACGCCTATGAAAGGGGAGTGCGTCAACAGCCGCGGTGTATGAGATACTGCAATTTGAAGGACAAATAATTTTTTCGTGTTTAATAAAACTGAATTATTGAATTTTTTATTGTATTTGTGTGTGTGTGTTTTCTTTGTCTGTATATATATATATATATATATATATATATATAGTTTAGGTACACAACAATAAATATAGGTAACTACCAACTGTTTTATTTATATACTAAAAGTTGCATCTTGTCCTAAGTCTAGGGTATGCCTATGAATAGGCATAACAATTAACGATTAATACTTTCCTACTGATTGTGTTAAAAAAAAGAGAGAAAAGACAAACGAGAAATGAGAATAATTCAAGATTGGCAGACTGACCTTGCGGGTGCAAGATCCGATTTTTATATACGAGTACTCTGCTCACTCTTATTAAGGACGTCTTCTGATTATAGTTATTGTGGTCATTTGACGAAGATGTTAGATGACTACCGTGTAGCAGGAGTATGTATGTGCTATAGACCATAGTCATAAAAAGGACGTGTCCTTAATAATGTATATATCCTTTATAATATGTCTATGGTATGTTCACGTGTTAATGTGATGTGTGTAATTGTTTATATTTTTCTGAACATTATTTATTTTTTAAACTTTACTACCACACGTATTTTGAGACGGTTTAAATAATTTTCTAATTAATGCGTAGTTGCAGGTCATCTCCAGCATAGTCCATATATTTCGGAGTTTAAAAACGAAAAAAAAATTCACTTACGTAATACAAAACAATATTGTAATTTTAACGAATAAAAATCGTATAACGATACAAACGTTACGAATAAATTAATGAGAAATAAAACCAATGCGATAGAGAGAGGAATAGTAAAATAAAATAATACAAATATTACATAATAACTTTACAAATAAAATCGTAACATTTTAAATAAGCGTTTTACCGGTTATGAGCTGTAATAATAGTTTTGAAAAAGATTAAAATCGAAATTAAAATGAACACAAAATCGTACAAATACATGATATAGGTAGTAAAGGTCCAGATTGACCTAAAACGATTCTTAACATTAATTTCGATGATATATTTAGAACTAGCTAGTTCAAGTTGCCCGTAAAAAATGCCACCTCTTATATGATTCAAATTTTGTTCAATTCGTTATTCAATACTCGTCGTAAGGATGTTCAAAACTTAAAAAAAAGAAAAGATTTAAGTTTAACTTTGTTTTTTTTTTTTATTTTCAACACAATACTATTATATTTTGCGCATTTCATCACACTTATTGCGTTTAACTTACATTAAAGTTTTTATTCGCTTGTTTTATAAAATGCCTATCAAAAAAATATAATAACAATAACCTTTTTAGCTCAGCTAAGATAACATGTCAATCTATGACTGACGAATAAAACATCACCAAATTTTTAAAATTTGTTTTATTATTTACTGATATTGTGGGCCAATTCGGACAATTCGTTTTCGCTTAGCGTTCTTTTTGCTCGACTCCCAAGGGTCGTGGCACGATGTTAAATTGCCTACAACCTTCCTCGAGAATTGGGCTATCAAATGCAAAAAGAATTTTTTAAATCCGACTGGTAGTTCCAGAGATTGGCGCGTTCAAACGAACAAACTCTTCAATTTTATTATTATATTAGTATAGATTTATTTTAAAACGTGCATTGTACACATGAAATGGTGAGGTAGATGATAATCGTTTTTTGTACACTCGAACGTCTTGAACATTAGCATGCGTACAAATGTAGATAGAGTATTAAGTTCCTTTACAGAATATTCGTAGCCGTGTATAGTCGTGTAGAAAGTAATGTGTTGTCGGATTATTATCGGTGAATGTAATCCCTAAGCCATACGTTCGTTTCGTGGAAAACTGAAAACGATCCGACATTCCTGGAACCGGTTTGTAAAACATCTGCCTAACGCATTCAGAGAGACCCCTCTACAAAACATCCGGTCGTATACGTGGTAAACGCACACCTACTTTTATTTTGGACCCTACTGTTATTACTACATAATAATATTATAGTAACCTAAACCTCGAGGTCAAGGATATGCAGGGGTTCCCAACTGTTTTTACCAGACGAAACATTCAGTCTTTTTGTACGTTCATGCGGCACACACGCACACGTTTTCCATCGATGAATTCGAATACATAAAACATATAATTGAATATAAATATATGCAAAAAGTACAAATAATTATTTTTTATGATTACAATAGTGACGGTTGGATATAGCGTTAAAATAATCGGCGGATACGAAATTAAAATATAAGGTCTTTTAGTATTATTGGTGGTGTAGATAGTTTTTATAATTAAATAACGTGAACTGTATATACAAACAAATGATAAAAAGACGAGTATATTTCGTTATTTATTAATTAGTTATTACATATATGATATAAATTATAATATTTATCGATTAATTAATTAGTTATTGAAATTTTTCGGATTGCATATATACATCTGTGCAAACTCGGAATTATTATTATACACTTTACAATACCTACCGTTGCCCGTTGGTGCGTTGTATTTTAACGAATTTTAACAATTAAATCGTTCACATCAATAAATCATAAATAATTTAAAATCCCCTGAAATATGCTTGTAGCGACAGAAACACGAGCCGCGTTTTCTTGTATAGATACGATTTTTAAAACCGTTTAAATGTATCGTTTTAGCCTTTAGGTACTAAATAATTAATCGAGAGAAAAGTATTTATTCGATATATAGTTCTAATATTATAATGTTAATTATTAGGCGTTATTTTGTTCAGTTATATGCCAGTGCGCCAATATTACAATAGATATACCTATTCTTATAATTTATTACTAAACATAATGTGTGTTTCGGTAATAATTTGAATGTTATTCAAATAATAAATGTCCTGCAGTTGTGTTATGCTAGTATACTAATGTACCTATTATTTTCACCTTATGAAGTGTTATTACAGCAGCTGACTATATATAATATATATAGTTAATAGAACTCTTAATAAAATTAAGTGTCCAAATCCTTTATGAAATACATAATTAAATTATATTATACGTCATAATATAATGCGAAACACGATTTTTCACGACAAAAAAAATGTGTTACCTTAAATTCTTAATACATATCTTCAAAAAAAAAAAAAGGTAACGAGCCGCGGAGTGTTGTGGATGACGCTAAAGTAAATTATTTAGATAAAAGATTTTAGAGTTTTGTTAATACTATAAATTTGAAAGCAATGATAAATCATTGCTTTCGATAAAACGATTCCCAGCGGAGCTTCGGTGTAATACATAGGTATTGTCGAAAAATTTGACAAGGTTATAAAAAAAATATATGAACCGTCGCGGGACGCCTGGCAGACGTGAAACAACGAAACTATTTTGTATAGAAAATGTACGTGAAAGGATGGTTTATTATTAAAGGAAATAAATATGGCATAATCAAAAACAAAATATTCAGATTTTTTTTTAAGTCGGCTCTAAGCGGTTAGGTGGTTTATTAAGGGTTTATTATTTATTAAGGGGTCGTATATTCAGTGGACCCCCTCAGAACCAAAAAAAAAAAAAATTACTAAAGAGTAAAGATACTGATAAATATATGCCTATTATATATATATTAAATAAAATGTACTTATTTGTTAAAATTATCCAAAGGTATTTTTTATTAAATAGCTTATATCAATATACCCTGTTGGAATTTTCAAAAAAAAAAAAATTTGGACCCCCAGAAAAAAGTTGAAAATACGTCACTGCGTATATTATATATATATAAGTGTTTAATGTCTAATTCGCGTATTGCACCGTGTGCTTGGGTGAAATCAGAAAATATTGTGTAAATACGTTCGTAATCAGCCGCACAGCTCGACTTTGGACATTAGGCGGCACTCCTAAATAACAGCGCGTGCAACGGACCGATCATAAACACTGTCATAAATAAATTATGAAATCATGTTATATTACGATAACTTCTATAGTGTATAAGCCGGTTTTTACACTTATCGAAGTAGCCACGTCCGTGAAAACACGAATCGGTGTAACTTTGATTCGAGCAGTGTTTACACTACCTACATTAATGTCTGTCCGAGTCGTTTTCATAAGTAGCCAAAATGAATCCGTATTCAGCGAATGATGATAAATAGTCAATATAAAAAAATAAAAAAATTAATAAAAATAAAAATGTTCTCGCCACGTACGAGAATTTTGATACAATATGTCCGTGCCGGCACGGATCCGGACAACACGACTTGTACGAGCTTGTCAGTTGTCACGTGTACGTGTGGTGTGTTTATATTATCAAAGTAGAATCCGTGCCACTAATTCGTGGTTCACGGACGTGGCTACTTTGACATGTGTAAACCGGCCTTATACCGCGAATTATGATTTTTCCACCCGTTCACAGATGAGGATGACTGTATGTTTGTAATGTTTACCACCCACCTAACCGTTATTATTGAGTACCTACATTTTCTTTTGAAACGAATTAAAATAACATTTTTTTTTTTTTGCTTATCATCATTTAACGTCAAAAACTTTTATTACGCGACCTGTTCGACGATTGCTTTTATGTACGCTCGCACGCCCGCACACGAATGCCCGTAAGCATTCGTCACTTCTGTTCGCTCATGATGATGTGTACCTCCTAATAAGTAATACGACCATTGGTCGTTGAAGCTAAATTTCAAATAATAATGATAATGAAATGATCAAACGAATAAAGACGTCCACTTGAACAATATTATTACTTTTTGTCCATTTTTGGTTTGGTTTTGTATATAGTAGAACGTGGTACAATAAATATTATAATAACGATTAATTATATAGTTTATCACAATAAAAACAATATATTTTCGTGACCAGTTAAATAAAAATATAATAGAATATAAATAATAAATATAACATAATAATAATTGTTTATAGTATAACTATTGTTATTATAATTATTACAGACAGCGTTGCGCCGTTGCCAAGTCGCAGAGTTACGAGCGTGTAGCCACGCCAACGGCCGGTCCGACCCGCCGCATTAGATGTTTCGCATAAAAAGAAATTGTGACTTAATGATCTTCAAGAGATTTTTTGAATATAGTTAAAGTAACAAACGTCTGACATTGTTTTAAATTTTTAAGCCTCAACCAAAAATTACTTCTTTTATAATTTAAAAACTCTAAAGTCTACAATATTGCTATAAATAGCCCAGAAATAAAATTAATTTTTTGAAAAATTCATCTCGTTAATACAGTCCAAAGATACAACATATTTGATGAAAATTTCAGGTTTCTATGACCATTAGTCTCAAAATCACGAATAGAAATAACGATAATCGATATCGACGAAATCGCGTTTTTACAGTTTTTATGACGTAATTTTTCGGTAGTTTTTTCTGACGCTTAAAAAAAGTATTGAGAAAATCGAAAAATGACATGTTCAAAGTATCGACTAGATGTAATTTGCTATCGGAAAATAGTGCTACATGTAAAGATCGGATCACTTCTTCTGGTAGAATTTTTGGGTACAGACATAAAAAAAAAAACACATCTTTGCAAAACCAATAAATTCCTCGCTCCGCTCAGAACCTAAAAAATTAAAACGACGTTATGGAAACTGTTTATAATATTATGAAGAATGCTGCGTACAAATGATATAAATTATATTATTTAAGTAATTATACATTCACTCGTATTGTTTCAAACAAATTTCACGTTTATAAAATGGTTCTAGACCCGTCGTATAGATGTATCGCTATAATATGATACCGCGTTACTATAGCGTCGCGCCCAACGTATTATAGTTGTTTTTCGTTCCTGTGAATTACTTAACGCTGCACTTGGAGCAGCGCAAAAATAAGTGTATTAAAAATTTCGTTCTCAAATTCTCTATTTAAAAAAAAAAAAAAAATTAAAAACTAATTTTCTATAATATGGATAAAAATAAAATGAATTTATATTTAAACAAAAATAAAACATTGTACTCTTTTTTTTAAATTTATAAACAATTTTCTTCGTAATAAAACAACAAAACAAAACATTTAAAAGTTTTATGTAATTATAATTCATCATTAGCGAACACGACGCTAACACAACTGGCCAGTGAAGTATCCGGAGGGCTGGTTTTATGGGGTTCGGACCTCTCACCCCCCGAAATTTTTTCGTTTTTATATTAATTTATACACCTATTAATAATCCAACTTTTTTTTTTTTTTTAAATATAATAATATATTGTTAATAAATAATATTACTTGTTTGTATAACACTTTTCGATAATTTTTCAATCGAAACGTTTTGGTCTCGAATAAAATATTCGATTACATATGTCCGATAATTGATTTAAACCTATTATTATTATTATTTGATGCCTAGTCGAATATGTCGGATTTCCAATTTTTTTTTCCAACATTTTTTAAACAGGCCTCCACAGCCCACAGCCCACAGAAATGAAATCCTGGCTACGTGCCTGCAACCGGTTATATTATACTCGTTTAATATATGTATACGTTATTTATTTTTAGACGTTTTGGTATTATGTAAGTGGTACGTGAATATTATACGAACAAGTGGTTAAAGAAAAAAAAAAAAAGAAATAAAATAAGCGTAATGTTAGTTTAGCCAACGGCGAGACCAACGACGGCGAGTTCTTTAACCTCTTTAGGACGCCACGCCCGTATTATTATTACGTTGGTTGTCTCCGTCTGTCTAACGCGCGATACAAAATAGTGAAATTCAAGCTACGCGCGCAGCTCACGAATCGTGGTGATGTTTTGGGTTCAGAGTTTTTTACCGAATTTTTAGAGAAGAATATCATTTCGATAGCGTCGCATACACTAAATATTCGTAAAATATGGCGTGACAAATAAGTTACAATGTTTTTTTTTCCAAAAAGCATCAAAATCATTGTTAGGCGATGTTCTACGAAAAGGCTAGGCCTCGAAAATATTTTTCTCTCCGAATTCAGTAATATAATAATCGTTTAAGCCGCAACAGGACGCTTTACGCAGAAAATATTAGGTATATAGAAAATAGATAGTGACTATTCGTACCATAATTCCAATGTTATACGTTCGACTACTTAGAAACGCGATTAAAAGATGATGAGAAGTTTTACAAGTGTTTGGTGAAAGTAGATATTTTTTTTTTTTTTTTGTATATTGTAGAAGAAAAAATAATAATACAGCTCATTCCGTTTTAGTAAAAATAACGGTTACTCGCCTTTTGATTTCGATAACAACTATATATCCAATTAAAATATCAACAGTTAGCTTTTGCCAATTCGTATAACTTCGCTATACTTGCTTTAGGTTTAATAATTTTTGCCGTTGTATGGTGTAAGAAAATGGTATGCACCACTCTTGAAATTAGTTATCATCGGATGTCTCGGATTATTCGAGGCGGTGATGATTTGTTAAATTTGTGGGCAACGCTGTTATATGAGTTATGCCGAACCATATACTCGTATAATTCGCAAAAACGAAAATGTCATATTTAAAACTATAAACTCGACTCAAACACCACAATTCTTGAACTGCCAAAGCGCAATTTCGCTATTTTTTTCCGTAGAGATAATTGGAGACAACAAATGCTCGTGTTGCGTCCTCTTAAAATGAAAGCCCCCGACCTTCTTGACTGTAAATAAACATTAAAAATATTTATAGTAGTAATAAAGTATAAGGTCTTCTGGGTAACTATAGTTGCATTCGCAGAGCTGTGCGTATTTACTATTTGGATATGTCAACCGTGGGATAGCAAGAAAATAAAACCAGATTTGGCTATTGATTTATTGCACAATTAATGTTTTACCAAATACTAAAGTACTCTTACAATTGTTTGCGACATTATCGGTCGCCTCGGCCACGCCCTGAACGTACATTTTCAACATTGAGTAGCGTTTAAAAACCTACAGAAGAACGTCTTAATGGATTTTGGCTAATAAAAATAACTATATATTTGGTGAAGTCAAAGTAATTTAGTAAAACAATTAGTTCCCAAAGAAATGCATCTATAGAAAAATGCAAATAAAAATAAAGACCAAATAATAAACCACTAAGAATAATTTTACTGTAAAATTATAATAATTGGTGTATAAAATCACGGATATATAACGTATCACTAAGACTGTCTTGTTTAACATAAAACAGTAGAGGTAACCAGTTAAGTACCAAACTACCAACTCCTTACGTATTATAATTAATTATTACTATATTACTTTGGATTATTTTTTTGTGGTACCTAATTTTCATTGACTTCGTTTAGTCGTTCACCTTCCACTGCAAAATCTTACGTAGGACATTAGGACATATTTATAGTAAGTACTGCAGTAGGTTAACAATGTCTATAAATAAGAAAGTAGCTCATTATTTGCGTTTAGCCGAAAAAGAAATTAGAACTACTAGAACATTAATGATTCTTACCAAAAAACACGACTACTATTATTATTAATAAAAAAATATTTAACCATTTTATAGTTTAGAAAATATCTATACGGGTATACAGCTTAATATCTACGTACCTGCAGTTACCATTGTATACTGAATCTAATAAAACACATATGAAACATGCGGTTTAATTTCAATATATATTATTTAAATTGTTTATAAGTACTTCAATGTGTAGGAAATAAAATACACAAGTGTTTTGATTATAAGTGTTTAATTATATGATTTATACTAATAACCTTGAAATAATTCATATATATATATATATATATATATATATATTATTATATAAAATATTCGTTCGTATCGTGTACGTACAATTGATTTTCGCTTTTAATGATAATAGTTTAATTTAGTTCGTATATACTATAATTCACAAGAAAATGTATTTAAAAATTCATTTAACTTTAATTATATTATTTGTTTTAAAATTAACGCTTTGTAATGAAAAACCAGTGGTTGGCATACTAACACAAGAAACGTATTGGTCCGCTTTTAAGAAATTTACATCCTCAAATTCTACGTACATAGCTGCGTCTTATGTCAAAGCAGTTGAAGCTTCCGGGGGACGAGTTATACCAGTTTTTACGAACAGGACTACAGGATATTACGCGTACGTAACATATATTAACATTAAATATAATAACTACATTGTGTCGTAATTAATCTATACTAATGTTATAGGAAAGTAGTAAGCCAAGTCAATGGGATATTAATTCCTGGAGGAGGATGTGCATTTAATATTAGTTCAGGAATAGGTCGATCGACGTATGAAATCTTCAAAATCGCCAAACATGTAAATACATATTCATATAATTTAATTTATAAAAATTAATATTAATTAAATTTATCAAACATATTTTATAATACAGTGAAACATATACAGGTGTGGTGGGAAATAAAAATACATGTTTACTTCTTTCGTAATTCTTGTTTCATATAGCGAAGTGTGATCTACAGAAATAGTTTTTTATTATATGTCCAATCCATTTTTTCCTCTTTTCTCTAATTGTTTTCCATATTACTTTTCGTTCGTTCATTTTTAGGTATACTTCTTCATTTTTTACTTTCTCGGTCCAGGGAATTTTCAGTGTTCTTCTCCAGCACTATGTTTCAAAAGCTTCGATCCTTCTTCTTTCCGCTTTGAGTATCGTCCATGTTTCTGCCCCATAGAGGGCTATACTCCATACAAAACTCTTTATAAGAGTCTTCCTGGTCTTTAGACTTACAGTGTTTGCTGTGAATAGATCCATCTCGCTTCTTCCATCACACGTTAATTTGCTTCCTAAATATGTAAAACAATGAACAGTTTCCAGCTTCTCGTCTTCGATTATTATATTCGAAATAAACGCCTGCTTACTGCATATTAATATCTTAGTCTTGCTCTTATTTATTTTCATTTTGTATTCTTTACAGCTATCATTCATTTTTGTTAACATATTTCCTAATTCTTCTTCACAACTATTTTTTAATAATAATTGTTATATCTCATTTAGTTCATGTGGTTAATTATAAATGCATAATGAATAATGTATCTATTATTTAAACTTTTTGATTAAATATTTCTAAATGTTAATTTTTATAACAATAAGACGTTTAAAATATTTTACTTGCATTTATTTTTTGAATTAAAAAAAAAATAAAGTAAAATCAAAGAACATTAAGTTATTTGTTTATTTTACAATTTATTGATTGTTAAAATTATCGATAAAATTCTCTGTAGTAGATTACTTTTACAGAAAATATAATTATAAAAAGAAAAAAAACATCTCCTTTTTCAGATAAACACTGCAGGAGATCATTTTCCAGTAATCGGAATCTGTCTAGGATTCGAACTCCTTTTAATGGCATCCATTCACGGGAAATATCCTTTTACACAGTGCAATGCTGCCGACCTAAATTTACCTTTAAAACTAATACCAAAACAGGAAGAAAAAAGTGTGTTATTTAAAGCAATGCCTAATGATATCCGAAAAATTTTACTGACAGAACCAGTGACATCAAACCACCATAGGTATATGCTTTAATTTTTAATTATTTCAGTATTATTATAATAATTCATCAAGAAAATAATATTCATAGAGTACAATTAATACTGTATTAATAGGTCACGAATAATTTATACCGATTAATATAAACCAGCGCACTTGCGCATATTATACGCTTATATTAAATTTGATTGTAATTTGTTTTATATCAAACATAAATATTATTTATGAAAATATTATTATATATATTGTATAGTTATTCACTTTGTACTATACGAATTCCGGACAAAATTTTCAGGGATAAAAAGTTCGATTTAAAAATAATTGGACAAAAAGTCCGATATAAAAATTCCATATAAAATTAAGTATAAATGTTTATTAAAACCAGGGCTGGATCAAGGAGAGGCTAGGGGACTGTAGTCCCGAGCCACAAGTTGAAGGGGGCCACAATGTGTCGTTTAATTTTTTTTTTTTGATATAAAAGCATATCAAAATTTCGAAAAAAATTGTATTTGAAAAAAAAAAAAATTATATTTGTCCCCCCTTTCCCATACATTAAACCTTAATGCGCCCCTTATAATCTATATAATCTATCTGTATTGATTAAATATAAAATATGGCGCGTCCCGACTTTTTGATCGATTACCTTGCTATATATACATAATATATATGTAAATATAGATTATATAAATATTCAGTACATTCAAATTATATAATATATAATAATAATAATAATTATAATAATAATAATAATAATAATAATAATAATAATAATAATAATAATAATAATAATAATAATAATAATAATAATAATAATAATAATAATAATAATAATAATAATAATAATAATAATAATAATAATAATAATAATAATAATAATAATAATAATAATAATAATAATAATAATAATAATAATAATAATAATAATAATAATAATAATAATAATAATAATAATAATAATAATAATAATAATAATAATAATAATAATAATAATAATAATAATAATAATAATAATAATAATAATAATAATAATAATAATAATAATAATAATAATAATAATAATAATAATAATAATAATAATAATAATAATAATAATAATAATAATAATAAAATATTGTTTCATTTTAATTTTTTGTTTTCACAGAAAATGCGTAACAATAAAAAATTTCACGTCGATGAATTTACACGCATTTTGGAACCCTATAACGCTAAACGAAGACAGTAATAATTTGACATTTATATCCACAATTGAAGCGAAGAAATATCCATTTGTGGGACTGCAATTTCACCCAGAAAAAAACGCCTACGAATGGGAAAAAAATGATCCACATAGTCCGTCTGCAATATATTCAAGTCGCTATTTTTATGATTGGTTTATCAACGAATGTCGTCGAAATAAACATAGATACATAAACAATAGTTCGTTGAATAATGAACTTATTTACAATTATCCTGCAACATACGTCGGGAAATTCAAGTCTCTATTCGAACAAATATATATTTTTCAATGATAGTTAAAATTGTATTAAAAAAAAAAAAAAAAAAAAAAGAATAATACTATAATTATAAATATATATAATAAAAATACATTATACTAGTATATATTTTATATATATATAATCCATACACATGAATTTGAGTTATTTTATTTTTTTACAATGTATCGAATAGGGAGTATACGCATTAACGTGCATTACAGATGAATGCGTCTGCTGGTTAAAATGTAGTAGGTATTGTTGAGAACTAATGGTGCAGTCGGGTCAAAACCGGTTTACCCACCTTTTTTTTTTCGTCTGTAGACATGTAAAGATTTTTCGGCCGAATTCCTGCGTTTGGGCTGTGCGCCTGTGTACACCTTTTCTAACAGTGTAGGCCAAACTTTTTTCAAAATAAAAAAATTATGTAATTTGTTTAAAAGATATGACATATATAAAAAGAACTCAAAATCGTAGAAATACAATTGCGTGTCAATAATAAATATGTACAATAATAACAATTCTAACAAATAATTGGAAATCGATTTTCAAGCCAATCCGTGATCAATAATATTTGGTCACCTATATTGCCACATCGGTGTCAGGTGAACTGCGTCCCATATGCTTGAAAACCAGGTGAATTGTTGAATATTAAAAAAAAAAGGTAACGAGCCGCGGGGTGTTGTGGGTATCGCTTACGTGAATTACTTGGGCGAAGATTTTAGAGTTTTGTTTTTATTTTAAATTTGAAAGCAACGATTAGTCATTGCATTCGATAAAACGATTGTGAGCGGAGCTTTTCTCGTAAATATAATCTAAAGTTACATATTTGGTTAAAATGTCAGGTTTCTACGACTATTAGTTTCAAAATTACGAAGAAATAAACAACAATCGATTAAGACGAAATTGTATTTTTAGCGTTTTTGAGTTATATTTTTAGGTGCTTTTGAGAAAATCGAAAAATGACCCCTCTAAAGTACCAACTATAGATGTGAATTTCTGCCGGAAACAAACTGCGACCTAAGAGATCGGAGCACTCCTTCTGGTCGACAATCTATACACAGGATAGAAAAAAATAATAATAATAATAAAAAAATAAACGTCATTGTAAAAACAATAGATTCATCGCTCCGCTCAGAATCTAAAACCAGGTCTCCAATATTTTTACTGAATAAGCGAATTGTGTCCCTAATATATTTAGAAAGTAAGTGAATCGCGTTCTTCAACATTTTTACCGAGTGAATGAATCGCGTTTTCCAACATTTTTACCGAGTAACTGAATTGTGTCCATAATATGTTTACCCTATTAATTTTAATTGTGTCCCCGTACTGTCGTACTGATTCGGCCCATTAGCGTTACCCAGAAGACGCCACGAGGAGGTTGGTCGTATGGTGGTCTTCCAAAAGTTTGTTTCTTATTTTTAATTTTACAAATGTGCCTTATTGTTATGGTTATAACAGTAGGCGCAATTTGAGTTTTAAATTTGGTGGGGGCGGGGGCTATTATATTTATAACATTGACATGTGGGACTACGCAATGGCGCCGAATTCGTTTTTTAATGGTCTGGTCAAATTACAATACCTATGTCACCCATCGCCCAATTCAATTCAGGGCCAGGAAAAACAACTAGAGAAAAAAAAAGGTTATTTGTGTACAATTTTCCATCAAGGAAAACCACTTCAAAAAAGGGAAATAGGTAAAATATATGTATTGAATTTAAAAAAAAATTATATATATATATATATATATATATATATCATAGGCGGACGCAGACCTTATGATCAGGGTATGCAAGAGGTCAGATTTCTGGACCGACCAAAGCAAAAAAAAAAAAGTGAAATACTTATTGATTTTTAAATTATTTATTAATAAACAACTTTCAACAATTAATTTGTATATAATAATACTATAAAATTACTATTTTTTGTTTTGAAAATAATTGCCTAATACGACATATTTTTATTTGATTTGGGTGTGCAGATGCATACCCTGCATGCCCCCTGCGTCCGCCTATGATATATAATATATAAATTAATGTTTCTATAAAACTGAAATATTTATTTAACACACTTTATATTGAAAATATTTTATTTAAGATCACATTTTTTTTTGTAATATTACTAAAAATTGTTTCCCCCGTCCCGTTTATCACCACCGTATTCGTCTTGCCACATTAAAAATTCTAAAATAAAAACTCACTCCAGCAATTCAACTGGAATTCAATAATAGGTTATAGTTGTCTAATTGCCTGAAACTTAAGAATAACATTTAATATAAAATGATGTTATATTTTATTTTTTGTGATACAATATTAAAATAATTAATAAAACGCTTGAGAAGGTTCTACGCGATTACGCCCATAGCGCGACATTTATAAATAACTTCCTTCGAGAATATTCGAGAAGGCTCCGCTGGAAATCCGAATGGAGTTTTCTAGAATATTCAACAACAAAAAATATTGTTAACAAAATGATGATAAGGTGCGTGCACGAATACCAACGTCAAAAACAAAATGTGTAATTCGAATCATAAAGAATCTTAACAACGAAAAAAATAATTTTTCGATTTCCAAATGGAATAGATCATATTATTTGGTCAAACCAAAAATTTAATTTTTTTTTTTCTGTTTGAACAATTTTTTCCAGTGCTAAACTGTAGATTAAATACAAACTATTAATGGGGGGGACTTAGCCCCTCTTAGCCCCCCAAATTGCGCTTATGGTTAAAACTTATAACAATTAATAAAAACAATTTAGATGAAACGGCTTTGAGCCATTGCCCGTTGAGGTAGGTATTCAAATCTAGTCAATTGTTTATTGTCAAATTGGTAATTTTTTTCTCCGATAAAATGTTCTTTTTCCAAAAAATTGTTCGGGATTTCTTGATTTTAAATTGTATGTATGTTTCACATTGAATGTCTTTATTATGACTATAAAATTGTAAGTATTTGGGTGACTAGCGTAAAACGAATTGTTTAATCTAGAATGAAATGTATCACAACTCTTATAATTGTCCTATTTGTTGCTGGTGCAAATTCAGCCTAGATATTTAGGAGGAAATTTGCATTTTCTGTAATGTAAATTTTTAAAATGTATTGGGTAAAATGGATATCAAATCATTTCTTATACATTCGTTTATATTATGAAGACGTATATGGATGGAAGTCTAAAAAATTTCCTTTTTTTTCTGAATCTTATTGTCGAAAAACTTTTCAAGCCAAGTGACTGTATTTTTCTCCACCTGCACAAGATGACAAAACGACAACCCTGTATGTGAGGAAAAGGTAATTCAAGTTTCACAGCTGCATCTATGCGGATTGACAAAATCTATTTGAACATATAAATTGAAGAAAACATAAAACCATTTTCGTTACATTTGTGTTTTATATGTTTAAATAACTGCACGTATACGCGTTTAATCGATTAGAATTTAGAATAATAACCCAACGTGAATACTTATCAACGAAATAACACTGTACGACTTTGAAGTGTATTGTACATAGACGACAATGTTAATATTGTTTAACGAATGTTAATGGACTGAATCATAACAGGGATGCAATTCATCTACTGGGTAAAAATATTGGGTACGCAATTCACTTCATGCGTAAAAATAACTTTTTATTTTTCATAATACTCTTTGGCTTGATGGATATTCACATATGTACATATGTATTGATATATATATATATATATTATTAAATTTTATTAGTACACAATTTTTATTTCATATTAAAATATCATGGTATGTAACTATGTAAGTAATTAATATAATTCGTATTTCGTCATTCATTTTAGAGATTATTGTATATTATACAATAATACTAAAATTGAGAAGTATTAAACATATTTAATATTACAATACAACTGCTATATTACATTGTCTTGGGAAGAACGCATTATCAAGTACAGCTCACACAAGATTTTAGTTCTGGTGGTGTCTTTTAATGAGAATAAATAATAATTCCTTGTTAAGAGACTGGCAAAAAAATGTTATGGCGATATTTTTTTCTTAGTTTTATGTTTAGAGAACAGATATTTTACCATAAATATAATTTTTATTAAAATAAAATAAAAAATGGTACCTACATCTGTATTGGTAACTTTTATTTTCTTATTTTCCTCCATCATGAATTTAATGTATTCTTTACGAAATACGAGGGACATTCAACTTTTTAAAAATGTACAATTATGTGTTGCGGTACGCTGATTTCTATAAATTAAAATTTTAGTCCCTTCTCAATATTTTCTCCAATTCGAGCACTGGTCATCATACACAATCATTACATAAATATATACCATCACGTAATAGGTACACCTACATTACGTATGAAATCGTCAAGTTTTCACGATTTGTAATGAAAAACCACTTTGGGTAGGTTATAACTAATAAGGAATATGAACATATTTGTGGTGCCTGTTTGAGGTACCAGAAAAAAATCTAGTCAGTTATTTTATCGATAACAGAAAAATTCTGTCTGAAATTTCAGAGGGGTTGTAATCCTAGAATCCCTTCCCTTTGCGTGTCACTGGATAATCGTATAGGTTGGTCTAGATTTTTTCCGCTGAAAAACTTTCAGTAACCTAATTTTAGTAATCAGTAATATACTAATATGGTGGGAATTTGACTGATAGATCTTCAAATTCAGTATTTTTCGGTGATAATCAATTATAAATTATTATACGATACATTAATTTATAAATCATTGTTGTATGAACTTAATTGCATTTTCAAATTAGTTTATATTATGTGTGTTAAATCGGATTACAAATATTTAATGAATTTGATATAGTTGATTTGCGAGTAGATAGAAATCAATACGCAGAAATATCAATAATAAATTTATTTAAAAAGCACACAATAATAATGATAATTACATTAAGAAATAAACTGAATGAGTAGGCATAGAACAGCTGAGGAAAGACTGCCGACTGTAAAGCTGGCTGATGGTAGATACAATTATATAGGTCGTAGAATATTCGTGAAGAGGCACTAGTCGGAGATGTTCTGGAATAATCTCACAGCGACAGTAACATGCGTACACAGTGTGACTCTTCTAGAAGTATCAGCGTGGTTGCCACAAATTGAAGTAAAACCAAGAAAGCTCTGATTACTGAGTTTCATAAAAAGTATGCTGATGTAGAAGCAATAATACATACAATTTTCATTAATACAATTGTATTTTCCTTGAAATATTTCAATTACATTTATAAAATATAATTAAAGTGTTATAAAACTCCATATTCTTTACAAAATAAAATATTTTTAGTCACATAGTTATATTGGCAGTCAAGTTTTATAATGTTTCCGATTTTCCATTAACATCACGGTATTACATATTTATTCCACCTTTTAATATTTTTACATCATCAACCGGCCGATCATTTTTATCTGTTTCTACCATGCCCATTCTTTTCACGACAGCCATACCGGAATGAACACGACCTAAAACGTAAATTAATAATAGTAAATCGATACAGAATAATTTGTATAATAATTTATAAATATATTATAAAACACTTATTTTTTCAGATAATATTTATTATAAGTTAATATTATTACTCATTTAAAATGTAATTGAGTAGCGTTTGGTGGTATTTTATGTAGGGTAACTGGGTAAGTATTAAAATAAAACCACAGGTATTATTTAATGAAGTAATTATATATATATATTATTTAACTCTTATTTTTACATATTAGAATAATGATAATAATTGTAAAGTTTAATTTTTTTTTAAGTACACGTACAATAAAATTGAGTTCATTTATGGCCTATTACACAGACTATTAATACTACAGGTTAGTTGTTAGATTAGTATAAACTCTGAATAAAGGGTAGTTTATATTTGGATACTAATATTATATGGGTGTGTTTAACTCATTTTATCAATAACAATGATATTCCGATGGCAGAAATATTAATATACGAGTTTTTCAACTCTTTTAATTGATTAGATTTTTTTTTGCAAAAATTAATTAAAAATAATTATTATTCTGGTACAAGTGAATATTCCACATCAAATACTTTAATAAATAAAATGTATCTGCGCACACAATTTCGGCCTATCACTAATAAAACGTGCACGGAACTCGGTTTTCACATAATTTCTTTTTCAAATGCAGTCTAAAATAATTGAAATAATTTAGATTTAAATATTTTATTAATTGAAAAAAAAAAAAAATCAAATGAAGATAGGTGTATATTATATTGGTAGTTGGTTTATTTATTTACGCAACATTTTACCTAATATCATACTAAGAATAAAGAAAGACACAAATATAATTTTGTTTTAAAATGAAACAATGATATTTATTTTTAATTTATTGTGACAGAGTATATTAGTTTAAAAACACAGTTTTCAGGAAATTGTTAGACTTCTATTTAGATTTTTACTGAACATAAATATATCATTTTTTACTAATTTTTATTCAAATAGTAACAAATGAATATTTTGTTATTTTAAATAATTATTTCATATATTTCGTAACAATAGTAGAACTAGTTCATATTTACCGAATATTGTATGTTTTTTGTCAAGCCACTGTGTGGGTGCTAATGTGATGAAAAATTGTGAACCATTGGTATTAGGTCCAGAATTGGCCATTGATAAAATGCCTGCTCCTAAAATATAAAACAACAAAATGGTAAAAAATTTAGTTGTCCATCAGGACAGTAAAATTTTAGTTGTACGTTAGATAGAATCTATTTTGGTACAGAAATCTGTGATATAAATAGGAGATAGGTATCATCACATACTTGCCAAATACACGTGCTGCATTTGAATATTTTATTTATATTAGAAAAAGTGCCAAACACGATGTAGGTTATAGGTATCATCATACCTATAACCGGTGTCACGAGAGAAGATACACAGGTGATGGGTCTGCGCATTATTATTCTACTTTAGTTCACCAACAGAACTGCCGCTGCTAGATTACTATGTGGTTGGCCCATATTTCATGCTCTCTCACGTAACACCAAAAAAGTGGCGGCGCCAACATTTTCTCAGGTGGTGGGCCAGGTTGAGACCAACCAATTTTAGAGGGGAGGGGGCAATATTTTTACTTACGACCAAATTATGGGGAGCTACACACCCAGTGGCGCAACAACTGGGGTGGATAGCAATGCCAAACATCGGAGCCCTGGGGTTCAATGGGGCCCTCTTGTCTAAGCCTTCTTACTGCATAATGACATGTTTATACATGAAAAAATATTAAATATTTAGACGGAAAAACGTAGGTATCTGGTATATCAATGTTTTTTGCGCGAGGGGTTGATTTTATTATAAATATAACTTTTATACTATGTTACTATTTATATTGCATTGGATAATATTTTTATATTATAGAAAGCTGATCCATCAATATTTTACAGAAAAACATTTTCTACAAAGTGGCTATCTTTGAATTTTTCAAAAATTATAAATTTTTTTAAATTTTTTACTTAAATTTTTATATTTAATTAATGAATTATTTGTAATCCTTTTGTTCTGTTATATATGTATATAAAAAAGCTAAAACAAAATTTGATTATCTCATGAGATATCACAATAGGTAAATTCTTATAAGACACCCTGTATTTTAACAACATAATTAGTATCTAGGAAGGAATGAATGTAAGACAATATTATATTTTAATTAAGATAATTCATGATGGTAAATGATGTAGTATATTTCGAACGGAGGGATTAACAATTTTTTGTGTTATTAATGAATCACCCCCTTGACCCTCCCTCCGTGCTTCGATCACCATATTTTTTTTGTTCCGGATAGCCATAAAATTTAGGCCCTCAAATTTATCTTTTCATAGGGGCCCCAAAATCCTAGTTGCGCCACTGCTCACACCCCAAAAATTAGATTCAATATCATAAACACACCATAAAATATTGTATTGTATTAAATAACTATACTTGAATTCTTTTCCATACGTTTAAACCTCTTATTACAATTGAAATACCTTTATACATTATGTTACAATTTTTAATATTTTTAAGATAATTTTTAATAACCGATTAGGATTAACTTAAAACCCATACAAATTATAGTTACGAGTTTCTACATAATTTACATACATTTTAGGGTGGGCCGAAAATTTTTGGGGTGGGCCCAGGCCCACTCTGGCGCCGCCACTGACCAAATGTTATATATTTTTAAGTGATATTAATAATATTACACTTCAATATTTTTTGTGAACGATATAAAACGTAATTTAACCTGTGTGTCTTAGGTCTTCATGAATTTCATCATCAAAATTGGTACCATAAATCGAAGTGCCACCTCTGCCAGTGCCAGTAGGATCGCCACCTAAAATTAAAAATTTAACTTAGAAAATAATAACTACGTAGTATATACTATACATATAATTATTCAAATTCACGCAATATTTTCTATTGATTTAATAGTGCAAACTCAAGATATTTAAGTATGGATGAACCCATGAGCTAACTTTTTGATGCCACTATAACTAGCACTTCCATAAGAACCTATCTCGTTTCTGTGTATGCGCTTGTTCCTATGATCGCTAAACTCACGTGTGAAGCGAGTTCAAAAAGTCCATATATAAATTTATTTAACATCGAAATCGCACACGGGTGCGTATTTGGATATTGGTTCATCCATAGTATGTGATCTAAGAGAACAAAGCACAGATTCGATTTCACATGCGTGTTTAAATACATAAATCCACTGATTTTTATAATGGTTGTATAATTAATGATTAATCGAATAAAAAAAACGTTTCTAGCGGTATTAACAGTCATATGTAACTATAAAACACAAATATTGAGCGATACATACAAATGTAATTAATATGAAATAACAGAAAGTCCTGCGTCAGATGTACAGTATTTAAATGGATATTAAAAAACTTACCTTGTATCATAAAATTACGAATAATTCTATGGAATTTTGTGTTATTATAATAACCACGTCTACACAGTTCAGCAAAATTTCGGCAAGTCTCCGGAGCATGATCCCAGTACAATTCAATAACTATCTGACCCATTCTAAAGATATAAGAAACAAAATAAAATTACGACAATTTTATAATTGTTTTATGCGTGCGTCCTTACGAAGTGTCTAGAACTCCATACTGCGGCTTCCACGATTTGTCCGGAATACCACCAGATCCGTGAATCATAACTGAATCATGCATTTTTAATGGTTACTTTATAGTTTATAACTATAATCTATACAACGAAATAATGTTTATAATTCGATTATACAATTATTTAAGAAAACAGAAAAACGTTTCGCAGTATTTTGATATTATCACACGTGTGATAACAAAATATAGATAACATTTAAATTCATCTTTGGTTTGAAATCAATTTTTATAAATTTCCCCTGGTTCGTGCCATAGGTCATAGAAAACAGAAAAGGTAACCATAAAAATTATGGTAAGTCCCATGCACGGGTAACTGGTAACTGATATCACCACATTTTAATATTATTATCAACAAAATTCTATTTTATTATATAGGAGAAAAATGTGAATTCTTAGAAGTATATATTATTTGCCATTTGGACTTAAAATTGTGGTTGTAGAACCGCATCATGCGTCTTCATTTGTACGCTAACAGAGCCTATTTTTTAGGCATAAAAAACACATTTAAGTTTCAATTGCATTCAAAATGTATTCATCGATCTGCCGTTACTAGAAAAATTACACCTCAAGAAGTATATATTTTTATTTAATAATAGAACCATTCTTATTTAATTGTGCGTTTTTTTAATGTTGTAGGTGACTTCGATTCTTAGCTCTAAGGAACATATTTATGAATTTGAACCAAGTTATGGATCTATAAAAGCATACGAAACAAATCAATTGGAGTCAAATACTCCGATTGAAGATGCTCGTGCTGAAGCAAAATGTCTCCTTACATCTGGTTGGTATGTTTAAATAAATTGTTTTTATGGTTAGTAGTCAGGCCGTTAGAGTGGCATGCTGATAATTCGTTTTGGTGGAGGTTTATTGGGTACAACACATTATTATACGTGTTTATAAGCGATACAAGTTTCAGAACATTACAATAAAATTTTAAACAATACAAATTCTAGAAAGAAAAATCACGTTTTACTTATGACCGCATTTTTATCATACATTGTAATAATTTAATGTTATTACTTCGTAAATTATTACATTATGAACAACAGTGTATGTCGGGTATGACCATTTTAATTCAATTTTACGCGTACATATAAATATATAATAGCCAATGGGTGTATTAGATTGTCGTCCGGTAAATATGTTTCACTTGTTGATTATACATATAATTTATTATTTTTCGATCAATGATTTATACTAGAACACTTGATGTAAACTTTGTCGTGTATTACTTTAACAATATTTTGAACAGTTTTTTGAAAAATATTGAATTTTAGTAATGTCACTTCATTTATTTTGTGACTATAATTTTTTTAATTGGAATTTTAAAAATCAACATAAACATTTAGTACAAGATTACAAAAAAAAATTTCCTAAACATATTCCAATACTTCTACAGATTGTTACAAATACATTATATTTATTAGTGTTCAAAATTCCATTTAAGACAAAATATTATGTATTTCATTAATTTCATGTGTTACATTCATATTACAATATCCTTTATAGTGTAGAATTAATTTTAAGTTCTATACCTTTAAAATTGTATACAAATTTGATATACTCTGGGAGAATGCACAGATTGTTCATGTTTTGATCAATGCGCAAATACTTTCTTTCAAGGGTCGGGTTATAGTAATGACGTAATGTACATACACCTATAATCATTTTGGTTAATACGTACACGTATACATACAAATTAAATAATATATATCAATTGTAGTATTTATGGTCTTAACCTTGATGTTTTAGTTGTATATGTTTGTGTTACTCTTACAGCTTTGTCATAGTTTATAATATATTACAATAATTTATTTCCACTTGGACACATCCACTGCATTTTTTGTTAGTCATTTAAATTTATAACGCCATTATAGGCAATCTATAAAATTCAATAAAAAAAATTAATTTTAAATTATGTTTGTTATATTTTTAAAATAGTAAAATACAATAGGTTTAAAACATTAAAAAAAACTACTTTTCTGTAATTATTTAAAAACAAAGTAGGCTACTGCTACGTTTATGAGATGATGTTCTGTTTTGAAATATATGATAATTATATTTGTTGTTAGATCAAAGCCAATCAGTAATTTATTTGAAAAGAAACACAGTTTATATATTTTAGTTAAATTATTAATATTATTGTTTAAATAAATGATAAAAGGCATCATGGATATTTTATTAATTTTTATAAGTCATGTATCAAAGTCCCATAATGTACAATTATAATATCCATAAATTATAGTAAGTAAACTAAAAGTCAATAAATTATTTTATTAATTAATTAGGCAATATTCAAAAGTGGTAATTTATAGTTGTTGATTTCATTGTAGAACTAATAATTTAGATTAAAGTTATTGATATTATTAACTCTTTTTGTAGTGTGCAATAGTCAGTTAATTTACGTTATATATTTTTCTATTGTTTAGGTATGTTATTCGGAGTGTTTGACGGACATGGTGGTGCAAGCTGTTCACATGTAATTGCCAAGCGCTTATTTGATTACATTTGTGTTGGCTTGTTACCCAAGCCCCTTCTTATAGAATATATGGAATCCGGTAATCAGCTCGTAGAAATGCGCAATGAGACATTTGATTTAGTGACTGAACTAAAAACATTGTACGCTCAAAGTCTTAAGTCATATGTACTTAAATTAATAAATGACAGTCAAGATCACCAATTTAAAATGAAAGATGTATTGGAGAAAGCTTTTTTGCAACTAGATGACGATATTATGGCTGAAGCAAGATTGAATACCAAAACTGATGTTGATAATTTAACATTGAATGTAGGTTTGTCTGGATCAGTAGCGTGTGTTGCTCATATCGATGGACCTCATTTGCACATTGCTTCAGCGGGCGATTGTTTAGCAGTAGTTGGAGTATATACAGACAATGATACATGGTTAGCTAAGGTAAATCAATATTTATGATAATGTAGTCTAGTCAGTGTCCAAAGAGGACAATACTTTGATATTATATTTTTTGAGTGATTTATTATGTGTGTAACTCAAGCTTATCGAGTTTTAATTAATTAATGTTTTATGAAATAAATAAATAATACTTTTAATTTTGACTATAGGTTATGGTCGAGGAACATAATACTGATAATGTGCAAGAACTTAATAGAGTGTTTTCTGAACATCCATCCAATGAAAAAGACACGGTGATAAAATATGAAAGGCTTCTTGGTCAGCTAGCACCATTAAGGGCTTTTGGAGACTTAAGGTTTTGAATTATTAAGGACAATATAATATATACAGGGGTCCGGCAAAAATACCTCCCATATTTCAAAAGGTAGTTACAAATAAATAAAGATACAGAAAAAATTCTTTTATTTTTAAATAATAAGTACTATGCTATTTAACATTAAATAAAAATAATTATTTGGTTTTAAACATTACATCCGTTAAATGGCGTCCTCCATTGTTGACACACTGACGAAGCCTTTTCCAGAAGTTGTCCATTTCTCCTGTTATTTCTGGTGGAATGGCAGCCATGGCCTGGGTGATTGCTTCCTTAAGTACTTCAAGGGTTGTGGGGCGATTATTGTACACTTGTGCCTTTAAATGTTGCCAAAAAATCGCAAGGTGATAAATCGGGCGATCTTGGGAGCTAGGCAATGTCTCCTCGCAAAGAGAGAAAACGTCTAAGAAACAACTCTCTCGAAATAGCTAGTGAACGCCGCGAAGTGTGAGCTGTGGCCCCGTCTTGTTGGAACCAGTCTTCTTCTTTATGGTTTTTAGCAAACTAGTTTAGGTTAGGTTGGAGGAAGGTCTCAACCATGTGATAGTAGCGATCCAAATTAACCGTTAACCTAAGCCCATTTTCTTCCAACAAATATGGACCTATCACACCAAGTTCAGCAATGGCACACCAAACTGTCACATAAGGGGTGTGAAGTGGTCGTTGATGAAGTTCCATAGGGCTTTCTGCTGCCCAGTAGCGGAAATTTTATTTATTTACAGTACCCGACAAGTGGAAGTGGGCTTCATCAGATGAAAGCAAAACAGTGCCATGGGGAATGTTTTGAAGAATATCTTCACACACAACTGTGCGAGTTTCAAAATCTCTCTCACTCTTAATTCTTGGGTAATCATTTTGTATGGGTGCAAATGAAGATCTCTGTGCAGGGTTCTTCTTACACTCCTATCAGACAAATCCAGAGCGCGTTTTCCGTCATTGTTACGGTCAAAGGTCGGCCAGATAATTTCCTTTTTAGTGCAGAGCCTGTTGGTCTAAAATTGTTTTTCCATCCGGAACTGAATCACGTCGGCCAAGTTGGAACCGAATGCGAAATGCTCGTTGAGTAGTAGTCACAGAACCACCATTACAGATATATTCCTTTACGACAAACGCACGATATTCACCATTCCGTGCCATTGCTTCTACTAAAATTGGCACGTATACTGCTATCTATCGATACCCCCTCCACCATTGTATCACCACCACAACTCGCACAGCGTTATTTCTAAGTACGGAAGGTCTTTTTGACGGACGCTGTATATAATACCTTCAAGTTTTCATTTGTATTTTATTTGTCATTTAAAAATGTTCGTAGATATAAATGGTCAAGAGAGATGTTATGTGAACATATTGTTCCTAAATTGGGAGAAAATGCAATACCACCATATTACTTCACCCCTCCATATTTAACTGCTAAACCTCAAGTTGCTCATCATCACCTTCAGCCGAGAGATAAGTTTTTGATACTTGCTACAGATGGTCTGTGGGATTTTATGACACCATTACAAGTAATACAATTTTGTTTACTTTCATTCAATTCGAAATAATATTGTTTTTAAATTTTAGGTCGTTCGTTTAGTAGGAGAACACATGAGTGGGAAAGTTACTTTGACACCGCTTAAGTTGCCAAGAGAAAATATGAAGCTAAGTGATATAAACAGTTTACTTTTACAACGGCGAGACAGTTTAAAACGGAAACCAGTTGATGCTAATGCATGTACACATTTAATACGTAATGCATTAGGGGGTACTGAATATGGCGTCGAGCATGCTAAATTATCCGAGTTACTGAACTTACCAAAAAATATGTCTAGGTCATTTAGAGATGATATATCTATTACTATTGTTTATTTTAATACGGAGTATTTAAGACATCCTCAACCTTAATAGAATTATTTTTCAAAATACGTTTTTGTTTAATTTACTATGTATTGTATATTTTTTAGTTATAAACTCACATTAATAGCATTACAAACTTGGCATTACATTTGTGATGTATTAGATGTTTGACATTATTTAATTAAATTTATCAGTTAAAAATAAGAAAACGTAATTTAAAATCCTAAATTAAACATTATTTTGTATGAAATACATAATAATATGACTGATGAGATTATTGGTGCCTCCTAGTAGTATAAACCTTCATGTATTTAACCATAAAATAAACAGTTTGTAAATAAATCTGAATAAAAATATGATTTTCAGAGTATTAAAAAAATATTCTTATACACCTTGGTTGTCATCAGCTCTTGCATTATGAATCAATTTTCCTTCATTAAACTAACATGGTGTAGAAAGTTTTTCATTTTACATCTCACAGTTCGTTGAAACATTAGAAATTTTCAATAGGTAGAGTAATTTACAAGGCTACGACTTTTTGTCTATGCCTCAAAAATTAAAAAAAAATGTCAAGGCTCAATGTGTTCAATGTACATTCTAGGTTCTGAGACGTGTTACCTTTTTGTTGAAAGGTTAAAAAAAAGGATCTTTGTGACGTGCATAGTCCGTTCAACAATGTCCATAGTTGTTTCAGTAGTAGAAAAAACGATTAATTATGTTTTTTTAGCTGGTATTTTTTATTTTTTTTTTTAATTTAATGTTTATTCTACAAATTAAGTGTGTGTATAATTATCACTGTAAAACTCGTCTGTTTATATTGTTCACTATTTTTTATTTGTTGTAACATTGTGTGTTTATTACCGTTGTTTATATTAGTTTAACTATTGAATTATGTGATTCACACAAAATTTCTTGTAATAAAAACAACTGAGACTTTCTTTTTTCAAACTATTAAGTCTTATAACTAACTGTGTCACTCGTGTGGACAGTGATCGAATTGATAGCCATCACTACTTTTTTACAAAATAATGCATTCTTCTTTGAAAAATTATAATAGTTTCAAAATGAAGTGTTTATTGTAGTATATCGATGGAAACGATACCGCAAATGTAAACATTTATTTTTTATTTCCAAAATATTGCGCTTTAAGTAGGGGTATTTGCAATTTACTTTTTTAAAGTTTATATTATATAAACAAAAATAAACTTACAGATACGAGATTTAAAAACGTATTCTTGTGCTTGTATTTACTGATATAATTACTTCACAATTAAATAATAATTGTTCAGTTGTAATGAAAAAAAAAATTGTAAAACGTTTTAAAGAGGAGAACACATGCGGGTTATGTATAAAACGTGTACACTGTGCGTCCTTACACATGATTTACACTACACTGATCACTGTTCATTAGCCGTAGAAATAAATTGCTGTTACTTTTATATACAACGCTAATAAATATTCACGAGTAAGTAATAATCAATTGAAGAGTTCACTTATTATGAATTATAATATTACAAAATGATGTTATCGATTAACCGTATTAATCGTATATCTATAGTTTTATTTTACCTGGTTAACAGGTAATTATATTTATAAAACAATCCTTTCTGGCAATATATTTTGATCGCCGAGTAAAGCGTTAAACCGTAAAGGTATACTTGATTTGTCGATTTTTTTTTTTAAAAGGAATGAAAACGGCAAATAGTGTAATATGTGAAATTGTGTATCTTAATAGCCATGTCAAAAGTCTTGTTAGTTTTTTTATATCTGTTATTATTGTTTTATTATAAAACGTATGCACCAAAAGATGGTTTCACAAGTGTAATTTAGCGTCAAAGTCTTGTTTCGGCTAGTTAAAAAAAGTGGCCAATTACCGGGTGTGTTACTAAAACAAGAGATTTTATATTTTTGTTATGATTTTTTAATTTGTATCATTGCATTCGAAAAACGATTCTGAGCGATGCTAGTGTGATTAATGAATACGACAAATATTGTTGTTAAAATATTATGTGTGTCAGAGATTGTATTATATTTCGATGAACTCTAAGAAAAAAAAAATCGGTCCATGTCCGAAACGAAAATGTCAACAATTTTACGGCTTTTAAAATTTTTTTTGATTGTTTACATTCAAAGGAATTACTCGGAAAATGTGTCGAATAAAGTACCAAATAGAAACAATTTGTTACACGTAAGTAATGCACGTCGAGATCATCCGAACCCTCATATCCATAAAGTGTTAGCATACAGAAGAAAAAAACAACATACCATTATAATGAAGATGCATTCATCACTTTGTTTAGAATTTAAAAATTAGTTTTAATATGTTCACTTAAACTTAGAAATCCTTTTACACCCGTTTTTAAATATACTGACAGCGAGAATATAAGCCTCCGCGATTTAAAAAAATACATAAAAAAAAAAAAACGCTAGACGTGAAAATTTACAAACTTAAAAAGGAAACGTGATATATAAAGGCCAGGAATTTTCACAAATTACAATAGCCAATATAAATAATTAGACTGAAAGGTGAAAAAAACGTTTGTAATGCGTAAAATTTAGATTTTTATTTTCGGATGGTTTTGTTGCCACTATACGCATGCTCATAAGAATATATTATTTTATAAAGACACAATAAGTGTAACTATATTACATGTTAGAAGTCTGTTAAGTCTATTTAGTTTGTTTTGCTGAAGAACATGATGATCGGTAAATTATTCAATAACTTAAACTCTAGTTGAACACGTATAATGAATAATTACGAAATTTGATGATAAATTAAAAAATAAAAATAAAATTATTTATTATATATCTAGACAATATAAGAAAAATAAATAATCTATATGCAATATATATATATATATATATATATGATAGGGATAACATAATTGAATACAAAGTCGATAAAAATAATTTTATTACTTAAAAAAAAAAAAATTTAAATAAACACGTTGATCCATCGGGGAATTCTGGTTAGAAAACTCGAACCATTTCCATCGCATTTATTTGAACATTTAGAATTAATTCAACCTTCTTGTCCGAAATCCATTGTAAATTTATCCAATCTTTTCATATCGTCATCGTTTACTGTAGGTTTAGATGTAGCCAAAGATCGTAACATGTCACTCTATATACATATATACATAAAAAAATTATTATTACAGCGCGAAAATCGCATTGAAATTAAACAATAATAACTTACCATTGACACCGGTGGTTCGAGAAGTTTATCACTGGGAACGTCCATAAACGACATTTCGGCGGCACCAGGACTACCCGGAGAACACGGCGTTAGCAAGTCGTTTACGATTATTTTTGGATCCGATCGGCTAGGGCCAGACACTCGTTTGAAATGCGTGGCTGTTTGTACTTTACGCACTGGTTGCATTAACGCGTCTCTGACGACAATACTTATATCAGCTCCTGAATATCTATTGCGAGGGACGAGTTTTTTTTGTATTCAATATTTAATTATTTTAGTACAATTTAAATACCCTTCAGTTTTAGCGGCCAATGTTTTAAGATCGTTTTCGGTCAGTACATGGTAGGTGTTGCCCAAATTTTGTTTCAACATTTCCAACCGCGCGTGTTCTTCTGGCAACGGTATGTATATACGTTTCTCGAAACGTCTACGTATAGCAGCATCAAGAACCCAAGGAATGTTTGTCGCTCCCAGCACGAGAATACCTTCGTTGTCAGTACCAACGCCTAAATACAATACGTTCAACAAAAAGTGTAATGCGTTAACACAATCGTAATTAATACAACGTTACCTTGCATTTGTACCAAAAACTCGGTCTTTATTCGCCGCGCCGACTCGGACTCATTGTCTGAGCGCGACGAACAAAGTGAATCTACTTCGTCGATAAATATAATGCTGGGTTTATGTTGCCTGGCTAATTCGAATAAATTTTTAACAAGTTTTTCAGACTCGCCCAGCCATTTCGATACGAGGTCAGAAGACGAGACGGAAAAAAACGTAGAATTATTGGCTTCCGTCGCGACCGCTTTTGCTAAATACGATTTACCAGTTCCTGGCGGCTAAAAGAACAACAAATCGATATTCACCGATACGGCCAATACGAATAATGGTATGATATTTTTACCCCGAACAACAGTATTCCTTTCCAGGGTATTCGTTTGCCGGTGAACAGATGAGGGAACTTGATAGGAAGTATTACAGCTTCTTTAAGGGCTTCTTTCGCCCCTTCCAAGCCAGCAATGTCTGACCACTTGACACAAGGCTTTTCTACAACAATAGCACCTTCTAATTTATTTTGTAACTTTTTCGCTTCCGGGTCATCGCCGTCGTCATCGCTATCATTTTTCTTATCATCATTTCTTCGAACAACAGAGTGAAATTAAATTACTTTTCTTTTCGCAACATTGTTTAAAGAGAATGAAAAAAAAAAAAAAAAAAATCTCACTTAGAATTCGACTCTCCAGCCTTAACCGGTTTCTTTTTATTTTTTCCGTTCTTCAAATAGTCTTTGAGTTTTTCCGCTCTTTCCAAATACTGTGTGCAACGACCTCGTATGCTGTCCTTAGCTTTTTCCCCTTGGGTTTCATCTACAAAACGTAAAAAAAAAAAAAACATTTGTAACAATATTTAAACGTGTGTGTGTAGATCGAACTCACATTTGAGGGCGTGTAAAAAATATTCAATGCCACTTTCGTACAGTTTTAAGGCTTCTTCGTAGTTTTTGTTACGGTCTTCTTCGGTCGCTTTGGTCACTAAATCGATTGCTTTCTGAAACGGACCAACGCTGTTATGAGTACACGGTGCACGAAGAAGTGCATTACAAATGTTTAAAAACGCCGGTACCACGTAATACGAGGCAAGTACCAGAGGAGACGAAAGAAGAAGAAGAAGAAGAAGCCAAGAGTAAACGGATTTTAAAACGTATTAAGCGCACAGTTTCCATTATGTATTGTACGATTTTTCAGAAGAGAGAGAAAAAAAAAAACACCCACGACAGAATTATATCGACTTAGTAACCGTATTCCCGAGTATACTGCGTTTACGTTTATAAATATTGCATCGATTTTCTAAAATTATTTTCAACACACAATCCGTCGTCGTTACCTGTAAGGTAGCAGAAACTGCCATATTATTTCGGCGTAGACTACTGAATGCGGTACGTATATCAACAGACGTTTAGAATTAATATTCATTCGGGTGATTAAATCGCGTGCAGACGATACCAATTGAAATTTTATTTTCAGGAAATTTCGGCAAAAAAAAAAAGTGTAATAAAATCGAAGAATAATAATAGTAATAAAAAAAAAAAAAACACTACTGATAACGACGCGCAGTGTAAGCAACGTACGCGAACGTGGTCCGCGGTCGAGACAACAGATGTCGTCTGTCGACCGCGAACGGCCGGAAATCGACGGAATTGTCCGTGTCCCGGACGCGTTTTCGCGTGAAATTAACGCGAAAATCGTCCGCGAACGTTTTTCGCGGACCGGACGACGCGTTCCCGGGGCTTTACGCGTTTTTCCCACCCCCCACAGGCACGCAGGACGATCGTTGTCGGATGACCTACTTTCCGACGGAAGAGCACCGGCCAGACGGCCAGCCTGCGTCTACGCGCTAGCTGCGGACCTACCGTGTTATTATTGTTTTATTATTATTATTATTTTTTTTTTATTTCAGTATTTTACACGCTATTTTTTTTTCCTTCTACGCTATTCGGTTCTCGAAACGGAATCGTTTTCACTTTTTTCTTTTCTCCATTTTCTCATTTCCCTTCCCACCCCCTCCCCGTCGCGCGCGACGCAGAAATCCGGCCGTCGAATTCGTCGTCGACAACAACCCTTCGCGCGCGTCTCGTCCGTCGTCGTCTCCTTCTTCTTCTACTTCTTATCGCGTTTTAAAGTCGCCGCGGTGTGCGTTACCCACTGTAGGCATTGTAAAAACGGTGCAGGGCGATCCGGGATCGTCCGTCGTCGCCAAAGTGTGTAACGCAAGCGCTCGCGCACACGTAGGTACGCGGCCGAATAAATTTCGTCGCGCACGACGACGGCGCCAACGTTGGGTACCGTCCGGTTCACGTTTTGTGTGTGTGTGTGTGTGTGTGTGTGACGTACTCGACGAAAAGCGACAACAACAAGTGCAAGTGATGGCCTACCGACCTACATCGTCGTCGTCGTCGTCGTCGTCGTCGCCGCCGCCTACCGTGGGACACGCGACCGCCGCGGGACGAGCATGACGGCGCCGCGATTGTCGGAATACGCGATGGCGAGCGACGAGAACGGCTGTGGCAACGGTAACAACAGCGACGATAGCGGTGACGGATCCGCCGCCGCCGCCGCCGCCACCACCGATGCCGAACGGGTTGTGATGATCGCGTTCAACATGGAAACCGGCGAACACGGACGGACGACGGACGACGTGGCCGGGCCTTCGTCGGCCGGATTACGGCGACAACAACAACAACAACAACAACGGGACGACGAAGTGGTGGTGCAGACGATTGTGGTGCGGACGACGTCGCCACAGCCGCAGCCGCCGTCGTTCTCGGACGACAACGACGCAGGTTTGTTTCTCGTTTTTTTTTTTTTTATTCTTTTCGTCCATCTTCTTTAGCGGAAAGCGAGCGCGGAACAATGACAAAAAAAAAAACACGTCGCACTCGCGCCTTTTCTTTCCTCCTTTGCGCACGACACTTTCTCTTTTTATTTTCTCTCTCCCCCGCCCGCCACCCGCGTCGTTTTCGCGTACCCTCGGCGCCGCCGCCGACGGATCAGACGGACTTCAGCGGCCGTCGCGCACCTGTTGTGACCGCCGCGGGTGTGACCTTATATACGATCGCGGTTGGTCAAGTTCACGACGCGCGAACTTGACTGCGTGGTGGCGCGTTACGGCTAATTTTCGGTTGTCCGCTGTGATCCGTCACGGATCGTGGTGGCCGGCGGCCGACCGAGTGTGTGTGTGTGTGTGTGTGTGTGGGGGGAAGTTTTCACTTGCTTATAACAAAAAAAAAAAAAACGAACCGTTGAAAGCAAACGGCCCTTACACTCCCCCCCCCCCCGCCCTCGCTGATACGAATTTCAATCGCACCGAACTGCTACGAAATACTGATAAGAATTTTGAGAATAATCGTGACGAGTGGCTGAAAAAAATATACAATAATTGACAACGGCGAAACGGGGGGTGGGGGGGGGCCCGTGTAAGGCTTTTGAAAACGTCCGTTTTCCAAGTGTGTAATAATCAAAATTTTTTTTTGTTCAACGTTTAATAACGAAAACACAGAATTAAAAATTATCCTCGTAGTGTCGGAACACTTTACTACGTTTTAAATCTGTTATCGAACGTAAAATAGTAAAATATTAAAAAAAAAGAAATTGTTCGAATAGAACAAATTCGTTTTTCCCATTAAAATAATTAAACGTGCGCAATACTCGCAAAGTGTTTTGATTACTGTTCATATAATATGCGGCTACAGTTAAGTAAGACGTGTTTTCGCTTGTTCTGTATGTATGACGACATTGGTCCCCTCGTGGAAAAAATTATAGGAACCCGCCCATATCGTCGCGACCGATTCGCTGACGGACTGTTCGCCGCCATACGCATGGGAAAAAAAGCGTTGATTTAACACCTAACATCGAGTTGAATTGAAACAAAAACGTGTTATTTTTAGAATGTTGTTTGACAGTTCAATATTATGTTCAAATTTACGATATCAGTATTTTCATAATGAAATAATTTTTGAAAATAACACTCGGCGTAGTATTTGGAACAATTCTGTAAAAAAAAAGTTCAATAGCGTCATCTTTTATAAGGAACGATGTGTATATTATGAGTACCTAGTGAGTTTACGGTATTAAACATAAAATAAATATTGTATAATGTCCACCATATACAGTTATGTTGGTGGTGCATATTTTCTCGGAAAAAATAAAATACGGAAATCGTGATAACGGATTTATGATGCGCGGAATGTACAAGTCCGGAATTATATTGTGTTCCATGACATTTGTGGTGTCACTGTGTTATCAGTGTACTGTTATCAAACGTGCGCTCTTCAGTAACTTTAGGTGGTTTTTCATAACAAATCAACGGATGTTTTTTGTCCGAGAGTTCCGACAGGAGCTCGCTTGGACTTGTTAGGGGATGAGTATAATAATAATATACTGA
The DNA here is from genome assembly GCA_032441835.1 of Slavum lentiscoides. Taxonomy (NCBI): domain Eukaryota; kingdom Metazoa; phylum Arthropoda; class Insecta; order Hemiptera; family Aphididae; genus Slavum; species Slavum lentiscoides. The sequence continues at coordinate 4,311,425 of CM063718.1, read as the reverse complement.
TAACACACTGACATCAGAAATATCATGGAACATAATATAATTCCGGATTTGTACCAGAGCCCGGACACTGATAAGAATTATAACGTATAGCATAGGACCGAACAAAAATCGTGTCGGCCATCTTCTTATTTAGCACCAGTATGACCACCGAACTGGTATTTAATAATTATTGTACTCGATTTAAATAATTGTGTAAAATCTTTTTTGATAAATCTTATATTAATGAATAAAATAGTATTTACATATTTTATATAATAATTTTTACATAGATATAATAAAATTATAATTTATACATTGATACATAATAATAATTTGTTTTGTAAATAACGATTTACACATTAAGCGGACTGTATCTTTATTGATTGGAACGAATTACATTGATCATTTGCAAAACATATTACGCGTTACGCACGACTTTCGATTAACAAAAAAAAAAAAAAGGAATGAACATTTTCACTGTGATTACAATATATGTGTGGGGTACGATTAAAAAAAGGTGCTACTAACGTAGCGATATCATAAAAACAAATAATTTACCTTAACATAATTTATACATGAATATATAATAATAATTTACATGGTTAAAAATAAGTGAGCTATAATAAATACATATATATATATATGCAATTAAAAAAATTAATAATGATTGTACAATTTAAAAAAGAGTTGGAATTGCATTAGGCTGAAGCCTATTACGCAAATCATTTAAGAACATTTTTGTTTCAAAATGTTTGCCACAAAGTTTATACTGTTTTTGGACCATAGTAGCCAATGGAACAGTAAGACCACAATGTTTGATCCATACAGTACACCTAAAATTAAATATAATATAACTATTTATCTATTTACTTACTGATGAAAAGTATTATACACAAACTTGGCTGGATCTTTAGGGAAAGAAAAATAGCTTACGCTACGGTCATGAGCCATTTTACTACCACAAATTGGGTTGGCGCATTTGGTGCCGTACCTAATATTAGGTTGCATCATTTTTACAACTTTCGTGGCAGTTTCAATAAAAATAATACACTATAAAGTACAACACTATAAATTACAACAAGCGCGAAAACCACGAGTAATGAAAAAACGGATATGATAACCATATCATAACATAACTGATAACGATTGCTAAATGGGAAGATGGCCGACAGTTTTCTTTGTTTACATGAAGTGTCCTTTCTGATTTAGTATATTCTGTGTTTGTACTTTCCGCACATTAAAATGGGTGGATGGCAGTTTACCGAAAAATGATAAGAGTTCGAAGAGTGATAAAGATTTTAATTTTTAAAAAGTGCTGCCAACCATTGCCAACAAAAATCTTACTAGATATACCTAGTATAAATTACCAAGTAGAATGTACAAAGTACTTTTTTCTCATGGCGTTTATAGGGAGTGTTTGCACCTTATAGACCCACCTTGGTCGAACCTACACTCATAATATGATTTCTGTTGGTTAGTGCCACAGACAAGACCATAGTATTTGTCTGTACGTTCATCGTTTAAACACAGATTAGATGAATACAGATGGATCACTCGGCCCGAGAACAAAATGATTGCAAATACGCTCTTCTAATTGGTCCCCCGCATATCAATGTAGGCACACACGACGATATAAATTATTGTGTTGGTATTTTACAATATTATAGTACAATTTCTTTATTATCTCAAATAATGTTATCAAAATAATGGTTATCACGTGTCGGTAAAAATTTAACGCAGATTAAGCACAGATTTTTTTTCAACTGTGTGTATGAAACGAGTATATTTAAAATGAGACATTATACGACTCGATCGCCAAACCAGAATCACTATGTAAACAACACAAATAGATTACCTCACGGGAGTAATGTTTAAATTTTAGGTAAATATATTGTGCTACCATGCGGTCACACTGATATAGGGGGGATTCGAATGACGTAATTTTTTTTGTTTACATCGCGAGTGATCCATCTGTATTCATCTAATCTGTGGTTTAAATTTCAAATATTATATACAGTGTAACCTATAAAACAAATATACATTATTTTCATATAATTTTTCGATAATTCTAAGTTGGCAACAGATTCGACAGCCATTTTTACGGCCGATGCTCTTATCATTTTTCTGTAAACTGCCCCCAATCCATAGACCTTATACTAATAGACGGAGCATGGTAGTAGTTCCTGCGGTCCACGGGAGGTGCGCTGTACATGTTGTTCTACGCTTCTGCGCATGTGCAGAGGACAAACCAAGTTGTGCAATATTCATATACAATAATACAATACTAGCATTGAATTTTGATAAATGATAATGAATGTACTCGTTTTTTAAATTTTGTTTTATTAATATTATTATATAATATAATATAGTATATATATAATTAGTATTATATAATATAATATATTATATTATAGTTACATAATAATTTTCACATAATTTTTCTGATTTTTATTGGAACAACATTTTGTACTAGAGAATCGGCATCACTGCACAACTAGTTACACAAATCCGCAGTACCTACCCGCACCCCGCCCAAATGCTCCGTCTATTAGTATAAGCATTGATTGTAGAATATATTCTATATATATATATATATATATATCTAATAATAATATATTCCAATAATATATATTCTATAATCAATGGTATAAGGTACCCCAATCCCATTAAAGTTCCGTTATCACGATATTCATATTTTATTTTTTAGTAAACTGTTATTCCGTGAATATTGACAAATTGCCATGTATTGTAAACTTGTAATTATTGTAAATGGAAAAGGAAATTTTTAATTTAAGGGAGGCTGTTAAAATGTAATTAATACTGATTGACAGATATTTTAATATATAGGTAAAAGATATATCTACATTAATAGCTTATTATGGTCATTTTATATTATTATGTATAATTTATTTTATAACTAAATTAAATTAAAAATTGTAGAGTTTGGTAGTAAATAATATAAATAAAGTAAAAACACTGAAACTTTTGATTGAGAAAAGTACAACGAGCGGATGGTAGCGAAACGGTCTGGCGGCGAATAGGTCGGCGGCGAAATGTCCTAGACCCAAAATTATACTATTCAAATCATATGTATTAATAATATTTTGCTGTCAACTAACTACTGATACGAACCTAACTTAACCTAACAAGAGCTTGTGTCGGAACTCTGATCAAAAAATATATTATCCGCCTTTTCGTTATGAAAAACCACCTAAAGTAGACGATCATGGAGAGGGGGACGGGTACCAATTGTCCGTTTACCGTTTTCGCGACATATACTCGTACGCGGGGGGTTATTGAAAATGATTTCATCCGATTTATAGGCAAATTATGAGTTATAGGCAAATTATGAACTTATCAAATTATGTGCCAATTAATATAGAGGAGGGTAATCACGAGTTTTATACAACGTCATTAATTCGTTGTTTTGGAGTCATCGCTTATGGCGATAAAAAAGCGTGTCGACCGGACAGCGCAAAGTGTGTTATTGTGATTTTCAAAACGTGAATCGGTAACAACTGTGTGCAACGCGATTTTCGTCGTCGTTACGGGATCGATGGTATCGACAGCAGTTTGAAGATACCAAGGCGTTTGTCATAGGCTGATATTGGGGGGGGAGACTTGAGTGTCTCCAGAAAATTGTCAAGCCCCCTCCCTCCGGAAGGTTCAAGTGCCTCCACTACACTTATTCTACCAGGTCTCGGGATTTAATGCGCTAAAAAACCTCAAAATATGTATTTAAATACGCACTCAAAAAAGTATAAATATGCACTATCGATAATATATGTAGCAATATATATTTTTCTAGTTAAATTTAAAATTGAATTAAATTAAATTTAAAATTTAACTTTGATATTGATCTTAATGATAAATTTAGAATAAACAAGGTAGGTACATATATATATATATTTTTTTCTTTTAAATAACATTTTATAACGCGTAAAAAATAAAAATTTTACTTCATTTATACATTTTTTCGAAAATTTTCTTTTTCTTTTTAATTAATTAGAAAAATTAGAAAATATGCAATAAAAACGAGTAAATCTTTACAATATGCACGTGAAGAAAAAAAGACCTAAAATATGCAGTACAAATTTTTAAATTTGAAATTCTTATATCACGAAACAAATATGTTTGTTTCTCCTACCTATTTCCCAAACAAATATGCAAATGCATAAAGTCCCGAGCCCTGCTTATTACACATAAATATAGTAAATCATGACAAAATTTATCTGTCAACATCATGGACGATAATGGATTCTTATCGTACATCGTTAACAAATTTATACACGTAGTAGAACTTCAAATTTTTATAATCTGTAGAAATGTGGCGAGCGTCGCCCGACAACAGTCGTTCGTTTTATGTTTTTAAACACGTGTGATATAATTCAACAATGGCTGAAGTTTTTTATATCTTTAATAATAAAAAACAAAAATCGGTGGTTCTTGATTCTTCATCAACGACAACACTAGAATCTGAAAATGTTTGCTCGTGAAAAGAGTTTTTCGACCATGCGTCGAGTAAAAACATGGTTTTTAAATCAGTTTTGCATATTGAAAAAAGTGTATCTAAATCTATTGATACTGATAAAATTATTAATATGTTTGCTGAAAAGAATAGGTTTATAACATTTAAATAAAAAAAAAAAATCACACAGAAAAAAGCACAGGCCGACCTCGCGTATCCGAGGATGATAATGTGGAAATAATTAGAGTGAGTTTTCAATGCGGTCCGCCCAAGTCCAGAACAACTGTTCGGCGTGTTTTGAGACGGCGTTTAATTATGAAACCATACGCGGGTTGCAACTGTTTGCAACAGGCTTTTTTAGCCCAGCGATAAATTGAAACCACTCGATTTTAGCAACACCGCCTAACCGTTGGATTGGTCGCGATGGGCCTAATGACTCAACGCTTTGCAGCTGGCCTCCTGGGTCACCGGATCTCGCGCCGTGTGATTATTTCTTTCGGGGAAATGTCAAAGCTAACCGTGTACGTACCACCGTTGCCATCAACCCTAGGTGAGTTGAAAACTCGAATTACAACAGCGGTGGGAGTCGGATTACAAGAGATACGCTCTTGTTTGTGTGACATGAGGAGTCCACGTAGAACATTTATAGGTACAATTAACTAAATTCTAAATGTTTTACTTTTATTTAAATGTAAACCTAAAAATGATAAATATACGAGCACTTGAAATCGGATGAATCGTTTTCAATAACCCTGTATATTATAATATATTGGAAAGATAAATGTTTTATTTTGTTTTTAATCTTCAAAGAAGCAAAAATGATATTGTTCTCCGTTACTGCATTAAAGAGACGGATACAGTGTATATTTAAAGTTCTTTCGATGTTACGAAAACCGTCTGTTTTATATTTTAGTATACATCGACAACCGAATTTTTGAGTAAAAAAACCTTATTTTAGTCCGTAGTGGTTAATCCGCGACCTTAAATATACTCGTACGATTAATAATGTTGTATTTGGTAATTTGGCCACAATTCGTTTGCGCACACAGATTTTAGTTGGGTACCAGCTACCACCTGTGGTTAGGGTTTGGGCCAGGGATGCCACCGCACATTTTGACATTGAAAATTGGAGTGCCTATCATTCTTCTTCGGAACATCAATTCATTACGACTTTGCAGTTGAACCAGGCTTATAGTGAAAAAGATGATGAACAATATCATCAAGACAACAATCTTAAATGGAAATTTTAAAGAAGATGTACTGTTGCTAAGAATTCTAATGATTCCGACAGATCTGCCTTTCGACTTCAAATGCTTGCAGTTTCCGGTGCGACTCGCCTTTGCAATGACCATTAACAAAGCTCAAGGACAATCGTTACAAGTTTGTGGACTAATATTGGAAAATCCATGCTCCTCGCATGAACAGCTTTATGTGGCATGCTCACGCGTCGGTAAACCTTCAATTTCGTTCGTCTACGCACCAGAAGAAAAACAAAAAATATTGTGTATCCTAAAGCACTTCAATAATATAATAAAAAAAATAAAAAAAATAGTTGAATTGTCTGAATTTTTTCGATAAATAATTAAAAAAAAAATTTTTTTTCGATTAATAAAGAAAAAAAGATTGATTGAAAGTTTATTCAATATTGTTGTAATGCATTTTCTTGATATTCGATTTCTGTTGGAAGCGAAGCAATACAATTTTAACCGTTCACGGGCGAATCCAGCTAGTATTTTATATTTTATTCCTTCTAGTTTTCCTCCTGATTATTTCTCTTGTCATTGTTTAATTATTACACTCCTCATGATTATTATGAGTGTTAGTCGTTTTTATAACTCTATTGGATTTATTAATAATAACACTCGCGGAACGTTTCTTAAAAAAAATCAATTCCTATAAAATATTATATTTATCGGACGTGAAAAATGTAAAATATGTTTTTTTACGGTTTTCGTTTATTAAACACGTCATTTTTAAGGGGTACGTATAGGCAATTCTTTTGTTTGCGTGTGAGTAAATTATCGTTACTCCGTGTGTAATCGTTTGTATTTAGTATATTATTATGAATTTTATTTATTTATAAATACATTTATATTTTGCCGCGGCCGACGATGTTTAGTTTATTTAATATGGTAATAATAATAGACAAACGAAACGAATAAAAGTCTGTTAAAATTTATATATTATTAATTTTACTTAAAATTTTTTTTTTCAGAACAAATACTGTCCCCGTAAAGAAAATTACACAAATAAGTCCTTGTTTCGCGCAAAAATTGTCAAAATTCGTACAAAATTCAAACTTGAAACGTTTATAAAAGTGGAAATTGTATTAATTTTTTAACGTAAAAAAAATCATTTACATTTTCAAAATGCTTTATTTATTAAAATAAATAACTGCGGTAAAAAAGTGTTTCGAAATATTATTTTTGGAATTATAATCAAAAATCGTATGTGTCGAGGGAACTTTACTATTGTTTTTCATTCCGTTCGCCTAAGAAAATTTTTGAGAAAATCGAAAAACGTGTCAAATATAAAGTATACACCAATATTGTAGATACGATTTTCAACCGTAGAGTTGGGTCGAACTTAATAAATACTCATCAGTGTAAAACCGATACATAAATCTAAAAAATAAAGACTGTATTTTCTTTCTTTTGAACGGAAAAAACGTTGAATCGTGGATATGTTTTGAAATTTGGAGACAATTCGATGTTTTCCGTGGATTGGAGAAAATCTACGAGTACGAATAGTGCTTGATGTAAAAGGAATAAATGGCTTAGGATGTTAGGTACTGTTATTATTATTATTATTTCTTTTTTTTACGAAAACAATAATACTGAGGACGGAAAACGTGCAGTTTAATTCTAACGATCAGCTATAGAACAAGATTTGTGTATTACTGATAGTAGAGGACGTTGGTGTGAGAAGTACGAAATATTCTATAGGGCGCAAGTGAAATAATCTACTTTTGACGGTTGACGGACGTACTAACTGTTTCTCGTTATTAAAATGGCTGGGTCGTCATTGATCTTAAGATTGTATGAATCTCTCATGAATGATAGAAAAAACTCTTGTTCTGCGGAACACTTTTAAAATCGATGCGTTTAAATCATCAACGAGAACGAATAGGGGAGAATCTGATAGTAACCTCGATTCGATAGTTGTTTGAAGCAACGCTAACAGTCGCATATCCAAATCACATAATACAAAAGTTATATTATATAAAGCTGTATGTGTACACTTTCAATGGTCTTTGGAAATTATCGCGCGAAAATGGTGTTTCAAAATATTGATGATGCTAATTTTGAAATGACTCCCAAAAACGTATTCGTGTTAAAAAAAAAAAAAAATGAAAAACGAAAATATGTAAAATAATATTATATATCTATATACGTATAAACACGCGTGTATAGGTATGTAATATAGACCACTGGCCATAGTTCTGTTCAATTTTTAAAATACAAAATGTACCTGTGTCAAACGTATTTAGTTGTATTGAAAAACGGACTTGATCGTTGCGGTAACGATCGTACATCGTAATCACGCGCATGCAAGAATATTGAAAGAATAAGACCGATTTGTTCTTACGGATGTATTATAACAACTAATATACTGCTGACAAAGATTTGGACACTTTCACAGTGATTTAATTTAAAAATGTATTTGAATTCGTCAATGAGTTTATACTTTGCATCGGGGTTTGCGTACATTTCTCGTATTGGAAGTTGTTATTTAATTATTCACTATTGAACATTCAAAGAATCTTTTCTCGTGAAATTGTTAATGAAAATAATGATTCGACCGATGCAAAATAGACTCGTCGAAGGTTTCAAAAACAAATGTTTAAAATTTCAAATAAGTGCACTGAATGTGGCGAAATTTTTAACTGGGACGTGTTTAAGTCATTTTATGAAAAATTGATTGGGTTTGCCTGAGCAAGATTATTTACTTAATTTACTTATTTTTGTGTTTCGTATATATACTTATATAATGTTTTATATTTATTGTTGTTGCGTAGCCAATTGAACACACTACTTTTATTACACTTTATTTGAAATAAATGTAAAGTATATTGTAAGTTAAAATTAATTTCATATTAACAGAATAATTCAATCGGAATTTTATTCTTTTTCCATGCTATTTTAATTGAATTTGTTGTTGAAAACGTGAGTTTTAACACACAGTTAGTTAACCGAGGCTCGGTTACCGTGCTATACATTTACTAAATATCTATAACTGCAGTACCTATATAAAAATATTATTATGTTCGAAATATTGCGGAATTATTGAACAGAGTACATACGATTATAATAATATTATATAATTGTAATACATTTTGGTGAGTGGCGTACTACAAGAGATATTCTTATTTTTTACCTACGTAAAATAGTATTTTTCGATAATGTGTTACGTGTATGATGATAGACACAAGATAACAAGTGGTTCAGTGTTACGTGTGACAAGTAAGCGACCACCTTGAACTATGATGACTTCTGATTTACCAATTTACCGAAGTCTTTAGGTGCTATTTATGATATAGGTATTGATCAAAACATACGCGGTAATAAGATACGAGTGAAAAATGATTTTTCTATATTACAAAATCGTAACGCGTGGTCCTGAGAAAGTCGTCAAAACTAGTATTCATTCATTAATATTTTCTTCGAATTTTACGTAATATAATTATTATATTAATTGCGTGAACGCGTACAGCGTATATCATAATATATATGTAATATTATTGTAACAGAAATAACAAAACTCGAATCGGTACCTATTTGTCAAATACCATGTGTTATAATAAATATCCGAAGTATTTACGATTACTTTTGTTTTATATCTTTTCTGTTCCTTTTACGAGATCCTGACGACGGCGCCGTGCACTGCCGAACACAGCGTGTTAAAACTGCAAAGGAATCAATCGAGAGAAAAGAAGTGTTGTCGCTAAAACTAAATTAAATGATTAATTGCCGATGTAACGCGTGTCGCTTTATAATAATCAATTTTGTTTTAAACGTTATTTGGGTATTTTACAAAATTCCTAGGTATTGTACAAAATATAAAATTTGTATTTGGATGTATTATTATGTTATATTATTGAATAAATATTACAAAATATCGTAGAAGTTATCATAGACGATTACTTAACATAAACTTCCTCATGTCATTATAGCTGTATATTCTGTGCCGTATAGAAAATTACGAAATATTTTATAAAGCATTTAAAGCTATAGGTAATAGTCGACTCATTTATTCAAATAAAACGTTCATAATTATCGATTCCCCCGGTGTTTTATTAGCACTTGAAAATTCTCTGTCAGTAAAACGAAATCACTCGAAAACTCCGTTCTAAACTAACACAGCCACTCATCGTGATGATATCATGTGGGTACCGTTTCACGTCAGAATAAAGGGCAACGCAATTGCTGATGAAACAGCTGGGGCCTGACGGCCTGACGACCGAAACAATTTTTGACTGATGCACCATTGTATAGTATTAATAATAACATATCCTTCAGTGACATATAATTTCCTTTATCTGTAAACATCTAATTTAACCGGGTAAAACGTTTGGAACTCCATATACCGTCATCAAATAATCTAAACATATAAAAAGTTAGAAAATAGTATTAGGCTACTTGCTCGCGTAGTAGTAGTAGCTGGCAGTGGTTAAAACAATAATTTTATAATTTTCAAATTAATAGTATAGTTGAGCGGTTAATATTGGTAATATTGTAAATTTTTACCACGTTGCTTACTCGACGTCGAGCATGAAGCATTTAATAAAATAATAACGTTAAAATTGTTGACCCACAACAGTGTTGGTAGGTACATGATTTCCCCTCGAAAGATTATATTGGATGCATCCGGATTTCAATTGATCGAGCTGTGCGTTGATGTTAAAGGTTAAATAACTACAAACTAATAGTTCATGGTCCGATCTTAAACTTTGTGCGATGTAATCAATTGATAAATTTATAATTTCCATAAAAAAAAAAAATATATGCGGAAGAAATTAAAAATATAATTAGTGGAAATCCGGGATGTGAAGTGTATAATTTAAAAAGTTTGAAAATCAACGAAATAAAAATAAAAATATCTTTAAAAAAATAAATAAATTTTGGTAAATATTTTTTAAATTTGGGGTATACTCACTATTGCGTATAAAATGCTATTTATCTAAAAAAATAATCATAAAAAAGCATTAACATTGTATTTTTGATATGAATTGGCTGCTGTTTGAAACAAGGAAATATAATATAATCGATGTGTCGTCTAGTCACGATAAGAAAATATGGTCTATTGGTCGTTGACATAGTATATATATATATATATATATTTTTTTTTTTTTACGATAGAATATAAATCATCTATATTACTGCACATTGATCATTTTAATTTATGTTATTATTATTTTGTTTTAAAATAATATATTGTCACAATTATAATTATTATTTATTTTTCAGACATTAATGAATAATGATTAATAAAATATTAAAAAACTTTTTATACTACAACAGGGTCGTAGTTATGTATATAATATATGTTGTTTAGCGAAAAAAAAAATGTGTTGTCATAGACCATAGTACACGTTCAATCTTTACGTTTATGGTTTAATATGCGCTTAATACATTTTTAGGTGTGGAATATTTATACCAATGGTTATATTAGGTGGTGGTGGTGGTGGTATACACTTCAAGAACGAATCTATATTGTTTTGCCACTGGCCGTTTAAATGCTATTGCAGTAAGAAGTACTCGGCTAGGTAAATATTGTTTAAATTGGAAACAATACGATTCTGTTTGTTAATAAACAATTCTAGATTTTCGATATTCGCACCTATTAATTAATATTAAATTGTACGCGACATATAATTATAAAAAAAATGTCTGTAATTTTTGTACTTTTAAAATACAATCTCATACACGTGTATATTACATGAATAAATTGCATTCTAGAAATATCGAATAATTTGACTAGAATTTTATTGATAATAATAATTGTTATAGGTACCGCGATTAAAATTTTAAAATTCTACAACATTATTATAATTTAGATTTATTACAACAGAATTTGTTTATTATGTAGTTTTATTAGGTATTGGAAACTTGCAATTCTAAAATTAATCGAACAATATTCGATTACTATATATTATAGATTTTTTTTTTTTGTAATCTAAAAAGTTTGAGAACAATAATATATTATGTCGCATACTTATTTTCAGAGAAAATTTCTTCGCCGTATAGCTTTGAAAATTCAGTATTTCCCGCCTTCCCCCATGACTATTGCCCTGTCCTAAAATTCCTGTCTACGGTAGGGCTGACGGTATTGATGAAAATGAATACCGAAAGTACGGTATTGATTTCAGTACCGGTTTGAAACGGTATACCGTAAAATACCGATACGAACCGGTATACCAAAATTTAATTAATGCACTATCCTGTCCGAGGACCGAAGGGACAGTGGACAAAGTTCCATCATATCTATGTCTGGAAAACTTTTTATTGCCAATTTTTATATCTAAAGACAATTTGGAATTATGGAGTACCTGCTATCAAACAGTGTAATGACTAGTATAAATGAAATCCAAAATTGTCAATCAATTATTATAGTCTAAGAAGATTAAATATGAATTGGTGCATTTGGTTTATTTAAAAAAAAATATGGACCTTTTTAATAATTAAAAATTTGGTTTGCAAAAACTAAAAATTAATCTGCATTATACTGAGGCTGACTAATTTATTAATTATAATATTAAATAATAATGTAGAAAGAAAAAATTAAAATTAATAACAATTGATATTATATATTATACAGTAGTAGGCATTATAGTATTGGTTAGTAAACGAGTGCTGGATACTTAAAATATTTCAATTTTAGTGTATTTTTCTATACCGTCGTCTTGTAGAAGAAAATTATGTGCTAAAAAAAAAATGCATAAAATGGGTGAATTTGTTTATTATAACTTCCCCGGCTCTATATTATAAAAAAAATTTTAAACTCTGGGTCCGCCCATGGATCGGAGCACTCAGTGGCGGGTCCGAGGGGCCCGCCCTCCCCCTTGGCTGTTATATATTCGTAGTAATAAGTATATTTGAATAATACTTTACTTGAAGGGTCTTACATTAAATCCTAAATAATGTATCTATAGAATTATACTTTTATGGCCCCCAAAAAAAATCTTGAATCCGCCACTGGGAGCACTCCTATCACTGGTAGAATTTTCGTGTGTAGACAACAACACAGCTTTGTTGTAAAACCAGTTATAGATTCCGTATAAAACCGGATACGTGACTCAAAAAAGAAGTGAAAAACTTTTTTTTTTTTATAATAATAATTTCAATTTTTCAACGTGCTCGGGAATTTTATTTTTTGCGCGTTTTTCTTAAAAAAAATAACGCGTTTTCGCAGCTTACGGAGTTATTGTAGTTTAGAAGGAAAAAAATGTGTCTATTTTTTTTTTTTTTTTAATACGTTTTATCACATTATACAGCGTCGTTTGGTGTCGTTTAAAAGGTGTTATCGAATCGCCGTCCGTGCCGCGTAATATTGTACAATAATGCAGCGGTTCTCAAACTGTGCACCACAAGCACTTTCCGGTGGCACCGTGACTCATAAAAAAATTCGTTATAATTCATTGTAATTTTTTTAGATTTCGAATAATTGAATCTTTGAAAAAAATTTATTTCGTTTATTCCGATTCGGACACCATAATTATAATTCATATGACGTCACTATTATCACTTACTAACGCGAGTCAGTCACACACACACACACACACACACACACACACACACACACACACACACACACACACACATCTCATTAATAAACAGGGCCGCATTAAGACATTTTGCGCCCCGGGGCAAACCTACCTAAAATTCAGAACTTTTTTTTTATAAACATAAAATTGTTTTACTATAATTTGGTATTTATTAATTTTATTAACTAACGGAAGGTCAGTGGATTAGTATAGAGCCGCCTTCCCCCTAAAAATTGTTCAACCTATGCTCGTCTATACCTCATTTAATTAGTATTTTAATTACCACGCATTTTATTAAAAAATATAAGAAATATAATGAAATAATATGTTAACATTCTTTTTAATATTACTATATAAACTAATAAACAATATAAATGTTTCAATGAAAATGTAAATACATACATTTATTAAAATAACAATTTTGTAAACACGATTCAAATTAAAATTGAATTAATTAATTACAATGATTATACAAAACACTGGGATTTATTATATGTGAGTAAATTATTTTATTTTTGTTATTTATAATATTTTTATAAAACGCTTTTCTTGATTTCTGTTTATCGAATCGGTCAGTACGTTCATCGCATGACGTAGATTCAAGCAAAACATTTTCAACATTCAGAATAGCAAATGAATTTAATTTTTCTATTGAAAGAGTAGATCGCAAATAGTTCTTGACTCTTTTTAAGGCCGAAAACGATTTTTCGCCGGAACAGTTGGATGCAGGCAGAGTATAATAAAATCTTAATGCAATTTCAGTATTAGGAAATAAACTATCCAACTTTTTGTTTCTCAGAATAATGGATAATCTATAATCTATTTTTATACGTTTGAATAATCGATCGCAGTTGTCTGTGGAAATGTTATCTTTATTATAATATAGTCGTTTAATAATTATTATTATTGCGTGCACACTGTGACTGTAGTTATTACTTTTTTTATATAATTCGGATAAGGGGTAAATTCGTGGAAACGCGTATGTGAGTTCGCGCGCCGAGTACACCATCGTAATCGCTATAATAGTTAGCTTATAATAGTTTTTTCACTCTGAATGGTACCTACTACCTACCATGATATAATAAATTAGGTATGATGAACGATTTTGTGATACGCATACCCCACTTCCGCCGCTCATCATTTGATCGGCAAAATGGCGACGGACTTTCGCCGTTTTTCATTGGTTATGTATATTATTATCGGTGGCGGATTCAAGGGGGACCCGAGGGGCCCGCCCCCCCTTGGTTGTTATATTATATTCGTAGTTAATGATTGTAAGTCGTCGTTATAGTGGTCGTTGCGATAATGTTGACTGTAATCTTATCTGTAATTTATAGTTTATGTTCATTGTTCAATAACTTACACTATTATTATTTACAAGAAGGCCTTACATCAAATCCTAAATATTGTACTTATAGAATTATACATTTTTGAGCCCCTCCCCAAAAAAAAATCTTAAATTCGCCACTGATTATTATGATATGTTCCTAATCGCTTATCATGAAAACAATATGTTAATTATTTTTCTAATTTCATTAATAAAGAACATGATATACATATTTACTTTTCTGAAGTTTTCTTGTTTTCATGTGTTAGATGACGAAGTACATTTATTTAATAAAAGTTCTCGTTCGTTATTCGTGTATAATGTGGAAATGATATTGTGCCCGCCAAAATACGTTTAAATAATGAGCTAGAATCCCGCCATAATATTTGATTTCGTGATAATATCTGAGCCAATGAGAAATGGCGAAAGACCAGCGCCATACTTGCGCAGCTGTATGTTAAAATACGTAAAGTTGACATCATACCTATGGTACGGCCAACGAAAAGTAGGCCGCGATCACAGCGCGCCTAGCGACCGTTTTTCGTAAATTCAGGGGTTCTACGTTTCAGAGTGTTATAAACGCATTCGTGATACGAGTTCAGCATTTTTTTTTTTTTAAATAATTGTGTGTCGTTATGCTGTAATCGTCTATCGTGATTTACGTTCGTGTTCGCATGTCTGTGGTTTTATGTAATTATAATTATTATTATAGTGCGCGTTATATTACACGTTTTTAAAATTACTTTTGGCGGGAAAAATTTGGGGAACTCATGTCGAAAAACGGCCGCTAGGAGCGCTGTGATCGCGGTCTACTTTTCGTTGGCCGTACTATAGTTTATTATATCATGGTACCCCTACCTACATTGTTTCAAAACTATGTACCTTTAAAATCTTGCGCCCGGGGGCAGATGCCCACCCCTGCCCCCCTTTAATCCGGCTCTGTAATAATAAATGTTATTTTATTCGCGTTTGTAATAATTTTTCTCTCGGTTTTTTTTTTTTTAAATATTTTTCATTACTTTTTTCGAGTATAAAAATGTATCGAGTCGGCTGTACGCTCAGAATGCTTATATTTGTATTATATTCGGTAAAATTATAAAAACTGATTGTCATAATGAGATATGTTTTTTTTTTTATGCAAATTCCTCGTGGTATGTGACGGCGGGGCACCACCGCCGCGAAAAAAGTTTGGGAACCGCTGCTGGTGTGTAATAATGTATACCGCATCTGGTCACGGGATGAAATTGAAAACTTGATTCGCGCGCGCGGGGTCGACCTATTTTCGTGTCGTTCGCGAGGTCGCGCCGGCGTTGCCGCCCACAAATTTCACGCAATCGCGCCGCACGCATGTCCTTAAGGACGCGGCGATTCGCGTGCGTCCCGGATTTTTCCTCCCCGGCTCGCTTGCTGCTGCGGCGGCGGCGGCGGCGGCGGCCTACTTTCGGCCTCGCATTTTCATCCCTCTGTAACCGGGTCATTAGTAACAAAGGCCTTGTCGCAACTCTTCCATCGTTACGACGCGTCCGCGTATCCGTTTAAGCTATCCGCACATTTTAGATTCAGGTATGTCGTTGAATATAATATAACATAATGTGTGTGTGTGTGTGTGTGTATATACAATTATTATCGTTTAATTATTTTTAATAGATCTAAACAGAATAGTTTTTATCAGTGCGGCGGGCGGCCGATTATTATAAATAAAAAATACGTCGTATTAAAAACAAATTTTCTATATATACTGTTATATTACTGATATAATATATAGACACATATATGAAAAAAAAAATTTTTTTTTATTGCTCTTAAATAAGTATTATATATTATTTCCCGCGAATATGTATATACATATATATATTTTAAATATTGTTTCCGACAATTTTTCTTTTTTATAACATCGACTTTATTTGGATATCGTTATAATAATATGTAAGAAGAAATTTTACGTGCATATATTTGATATTTTTCTGTATATAAGTGACTCAGGCATTTGTCGTGCCGTTAATACGCATTATAGGGGAGTATCTCATATAATATGATTCATTATTCCGTGTAATTTCAAACGGATTTAAGCAATCACGTAATTTTTTTTTTTTTTTTTTTTTAATCTCTTTATTAGTAATATATAGTAACGTACGATATTTTTTAACTGTAATACGGATTTTATATAAAATATCAAGCAATTATATTTATTTACTCGTAATGATCGTAATAAGCACATGTATATATATATATATATATATAATTATATTAGTAGACGAACTTTGGTTAAATGTTGAAAAAAATGTCTATATTATGTGTATATTAGATATTTTTAGGTTACGGTTAATAAGACACGGAGTATTAACAATAATATTACACATATAATATGTAACGGAGTATAAAAAGTATTTTAATAATCGAAAAACTTTTTTTTTTTTTTTTTAATACGATGTTGTCGACATTTTAAAAAATGAATCTATACTAATATAATCGCCGAAAACGTTTTCTAAATGAATCATTTTTCAGTGAAAATTCGTGTATTATTCGTAATAAATTTATAGTTTTTTTAGAATTATTTGTTAGCGCGCGGAAATCGTTTTTTTTTTTTATTGTGTGTGTGTTCATATTCTGCGTGAATTAATTTCAAAAAAGAAAAAAAAAATCCGTTAGGTTCGGTTTTATTTTTATATAAGTACTTATAAAAAATAAGTATATTATTTACTCTATAATATATTACAATTAATTTTTAACATTTTACACCAAATAATATCGTATATTAATATTAAAAAAAAAAAAAAAATCTAAAAATCCGAACGATTTATAGTATATAAATGGAGTTCATTTTTCTCGACAATTATAAAAACCCCGTTTGGCTTCTTTTCGATTTAAAAAATAAACTGTAACCTGTATTTTCGGCGGGAATAGTCTATAATATATAATGATTGGTATAGGATCTGCAGGTGTAGTGAGTGTGACACAAAAATGCAAAGTTCATAGAAAATGCGTAAATACATTTATAGTTTTTCAGTTATACTGATAATTTTTGTAAGCTATCATTATCTATCTATCTGTCATTATAAATGATTAATTCTTCCAACACCGAATTTATATATATATATATATATATTTTTTTTTTTTGATCGTGTAATATATTCAAATCTTTTTCTATATCGAAATGTATACCACATTTTAAAACGTGTTTAGCAAAACTAAATTTGGGAGAAGTTTTTTTTTTTAAATTTTGTCTCTGAAATATATTCTTTATATCGAATTTTAAAATTTCTTAATGTATATATTATTTTTTTATAATACGTATATTAATTATAATGGAGAGAAGCACTTGAGAGTAAAGGATTGAGGATTAGCAGAAGTAAAACGGAATATATTGAGTTTGATTTTAATCGTAGCGAGGGGGTACAAAGAGCGAGTACGGATACTCATCTAGTGAAGATAAGTGGTGACGAAGTTGGCGAGGTAGACAAGTTCAAGTGTTACAAAGATTGTGTGTTCAAGATCTGTGTTACAAAAGAGTGGGGTGGCTTTGAGGAAGATGTAAAACACAGAATTAAATGTGGATGGATGAATGGAGGGAGGGAAGCATCAGGTGTTTTGTGCTGTGACAAGAGAGTTCCAATAAGGTTAAAAGGTAAATTTTATAAGACAGTTGTTAGGCCGGCAATGATGTATGGATCAGAATGTTGGGCAATAGATGAAAGGATAAATGGAGCAAAAAATGAGTGTTGCAGAGATGAGAATGTTGAGGCGGATGAGTGGAGTTACTACTAGAGAAGACAGAATAAGAAATGAATATATAAGAGGTAGTATTATAGGAGTGGCTTCAATAGTGGACAAATTGCGGGAGAATAGATTGAGATGGTCAGGGCTTGTTTTAAGAAGATGAGGCAGTTAAATAATAGTTAAGAACATGAATGTGTGGAGGGTAAGAGAGGGAAAGGGCGACCGAAAAAGAGGTGGTTTGAGGTGGTTGAGAGAGATATGGAAATCGCTGGTGTGTGTGAAAAGGATGCAAGAGAAGATAGAGTCAAATTGAAGCTGAGGACCAGGGTGGCCGGCCCCAAATAATTGGGAGAAAGGGCGAAGGAGAAGAAGAAGATATCTTTTTTAATATATATATATATATATATATTCCTTTAATACCGGTATTTTTTTAGTATCAACAAATAACGCATTGTTATACATAATAATACACGATTATACGCTTGTACCGTTTATTCACATACCTCGTCTGTAGCTCTATTCTGTAACTCGATAACGTGTTAACAAACTAGTTGGATAAGAGCTTCTTATCGAAATTTTAAAAATGTATCGAATTCTGTTATCGACATCGCGATTCTGCAGTAAATGACTCTATCGATACCTTGCGCTTGCAAAGTGTATGCGTCTACCAAAACGATAAGAAATCGATAGCTAACGACAATTTTCTGGGAATTTATAAATCGTTTCGATAGCTCAACGAACCCGAAAGTTGTCGTTAACAGGTCTTATCGAGTTACAGAATAGAGGTACGTTTTAAAATTTTTCGATATTTTTCTCGTAAATAGTATAACGAGCGATTTTTCGTGCCGTAAAGTTTACGCGTATAAAGCGAACGACGTTTTATAATATACGCGTATATAAGTTGTTTAATTTCCGACCGGTTCAAATAAAACTCCGCTGGTACCTATACAGATATCGAATCGTGCGAGCCAAGGCCGTAGCCAGCAAAAAATTTTTTTTTTTGGGGGAGGGGTCTGAGAATATAAATGTAAAATAAAATAAAAATAATACGGTTTTTAAATAAATTTATAATTTTAATACGTTTAAAAAATATTTTTTCTTAAAATAAAATTTAATGATTCATATTATGTCGTGTATTGTAAAATTTTATTTTAAGAAAGAATTTCGGATGGCAGGGACCCTGGGCTAAATAAACCCCCTCCCCCTCCGCCCTGGCTACGGCCTTGGTGCAAGCGGTTTCGGCGCTCACGGGTGTGTAGAATTTTTTTCTTCTCGACGTTTTTCCGCGCGCCGTATTTTTACCAAAACGTTTTTGCCCGATAATCGAAAACCCGCGATACGGGTTTGGAAAAAAAAGCAGAAAAAAAAAAAGATTATAATATTTCATTTTTTGGATTATGTTTTCCTCCTGCTCCGCCTCCACCAACGAAGACGTATTTATTATTTTTATAACTCGCAGCCGACGACTACGGGTAGGTCAGTAATCATCGCGTCTTAAAGGACAATTGGGGAATGTTCCGCGCGCGCGCGCCATTGTGAATTTTTTTCACCTTGTCCCGGGAGCGTCGTCGTAGGTCATGACAACTTTCACCGTGCCATTGCGCTATTACGAGACGGGTATGTATATAGAGGGCGAAAGTGTTTTTTTTTTCGTTTTTCTTATATATAAGCTCTCTGTTTGATATCGTATATCGGAGAAGGCAAAAAAAAACCGACGACGACGACGACGACGACGACGGGGATCATCGATTGGATTTTTTTTTTTTACGTTATTAGCCGAGCCAATCCGTCCGTTCGAAACGACGATATATTATATATAACCCGCTATATAGAGAATTTTTAAACGCGGAGCACGCGCGTTTAATTTCGACAACCGCTCTTACAATAATATATATGTAGGAGGAGGTGTGCGCGCGGTTGTGAACAAAAAAAAAAAAAATATATATTTTTGTAGTCGCGGCGGCGGCGGCGGCTGCGGTGACTCAATAACCCGCAGCCAGCGGTTTTTTTTTTCTCTCTGCGCGGTGCGAATAATAATTATAATACACGCGAAAATGAAAGCGAAATAATATATTTATTACGTATTACGCGGCGGTATACATAATAATATATATTACGACGTATACCGTGTATAATATATTATTATTATTATTATTATTTATGCACATAATACCTACGTATCGCGTAATATATATATATGTGTGTGTGTGTGTGATCTTGTTAAGATTTCTCGTTGACCCACTGACATACATTCGGTATATACCGAACTGACATTGGCCCACTTGTTGTGGAACCGCCGCCGCCGCCGCCGCCGACGCGACTTCGCAGTGTGTATTTTATAACGCTAGCGTTTTTTTTTTTTTTTATTATTCGATTATTTTTTTACACATATATATATATATATATATATATTTATAAACGCGTCTATTTATTTCTTATATTATCGTATTTATATACGATGTGTTATGCGCGCGTTATCTCGTTATATTATTATTATTATTTTTTTAAAATTTTATTGTTGCCGACCTCGAAGGCGGCGGCGGCGGCGCGGTAATCGTGAAGTCATTCCCTATTATAATATTTAACGACCGACTGTCGTCGCGGTACGTATACGTATGTGTGTGTGTGTCCACCTTTTTCACCTATTTGTTTATGACTTATGACCCACTTGTGTACGTACACGTAGGTACACAACATACGCTTTTATACACGCGGCACGCGAATCGATCGGGGACCGGCTCGACAAGGGGCCGCGCGCGCGCATATATTACCGTTTTTCTGCACGCGAAATAAAACCGACGCCAATGAATCCCCGGCGCTGCTCTCCGGTTATTATTGGTCCCGCAGGTTTTTATATTTCCGCGGATAACAAGTATTATAACGTTCCGCGTTATTTTTACCGGTGGTTGGTGGTGGTGGTGGTGGGGGGGTAGTATAAGTGCCGGGCATCATAGGCGTGTCCAGACCTCCATGGCTGGGGAGGCCAGTTATAAAATTTAAATTTTTTTACTTTCTACAGCGATCTATATTCTGTACCTATATTTGTGATTTTTTTTTTTTTTTTTGTTGAATGGCAATTATATAGCACCTGGAATTTTTTCACCCCGCAAAATTAAAGAGTATTTCGATCTTAAAATTGGTTTCCTACGCTCTATTACAACTAATAAATAAGGCCAATCAACTAATGTGCTGCTTAGTTATTTTTTATAAATATTTAATATTTATAGTTTCAACCTTGGGTAGATTATAAGCCAAGAGGCCAAGAATTAAGTCACTGGGGAGGCCGGTGCCCACCCTGCCTCCCCCGTAGACACGCCTATGCCGGGCATCATAGAGTAATATAGAGAGGGGCCGTTGGGTATTTTGCCCATGTTAACTTATTGATGCGGAAAAGGACTCTGTTTAACAGTGCCTTCGTTATTGATAAAGAAAAATATTGTAAAACGTACCGCTTGTTAAATGTTATCGGGGTACGCGGTTGTCTACTAATGAAATTGTTTGAACTATTATGTTACGAACTTGTAATTTAAATTCATCATTGTAAGACTTAATTGTCTTTTATTTAATGTAATAAATTAATTAATACACAATAGTATGTGTATTAATGCTCAAACGAATATATTAACCTTTATTAACGTCGAGTACATGCTTCATGCTTATGAGTTATATGACTAATAATTATTATCAAAAAATTGCTTGTTTGAGATACGATTATCTTCTTTAAGAAAGACACACTTTTTTTTTTTTTTAGATACACGAACTGTACAATAATTAAACCAATTACCTTTTAAAAAATCTAAAGTCATTCATGTTTGTATAATAATACAATACAATGACACAACAAACAGTACAACTAAGTAATGATTGAGTGCCTAAAAGGTAGACGGGGTACGTTAACATAATGTTATAACGTGTAAAACCATTGATTATAGAATATACTATATTCTATAATCGATGGTAAAACATAAAATCACTACGATATATAAATTTTAATACAAAATGACTAATACAATATTTTGTTTTTAGTCTATGGTCACCCTGTGAAACAGAGACCTTTTGCGCTTCACTTTTCATTAGGAACGGCCTCTCTGTATTACTCTACGGTGCCGGGCCGCACACTATCCGCGTTTTCACCGGTCCCGGTGCAAACGGATCCGTTAGCTGATAAAACGCGAAACACATTGATACGATAATGCCCGTTGGCCGGTGCCGTCCGTTACACAACGGTCCGTCAACTGCATGCTACCGCAACGTGGTGCGTTGGGAACGGATACCGGAAACCGTTTTAAATTGTCGAAGCGCATTGTTTTAACGATAACAGCTTGTATTTTCATTTTTATCGATTATCAGTATGATTTTTATTATAAAATTGACATAAATAACGGACCGTGCGGCCGAGCGTACCCCCGCACTCAGTGGAAACGGTCCGGTTCTTAATAATTGTTTTTAACGGACCGTTGCGGACGGATAGTCGCGGCCCGGCACTAAATCCGGAATTGTATTGCGTTCCCGTGACATTCGCGCGTTATCAGAGTGTAATTATTATTATATATTCCACTGTTACCACAACGCGCGATTACCCGTACAATTATTCTCGTATAATATACGAAAAATATGGACCCCGCGCACATGTAGTGAGCCGCCATTTATGCGTTCCGTTTCGGTTTTTCTGTTTTCGTTACCAACTTCACATTATACGTAAGAAATGACCGATTTCGGTGCTATAAACGTCGTTACTACGAGCGCGTCGTTTCGCGTCCTGTTATCTGAAAAGTAAATAATAAAAACGTGATAAATATCACGGGGAATTATATTTAATCGTATCCTCCGTGACTTTAGAATGCGTACGGCGGCCTCTTATCTGGCGGGGTTGTATTTTGTTCGATATACGCGTTGTTTGTTCCGTGTATTGTTGAGTTCAGTCAGTGGCCGATTTAGTTCTTTGCTTAAGGGGGGGGGGGTCAATATTTTAAAACACATACAGTAGAAACAGCCACATTTAATATCATTGTGTTATCTGCAGACATCAGTGCTGTCAACCGATCTTTTGTAAAGGTGTATTTACCGTGTCCGTGTCACGTTATAATATACTTTTAGAAAAAATTGGAAAAAAAGTATTTACGCGTACAGTTCAAAAAGTCTAGGGGGGGCCATGGCCCCTATGCCCCCCCTAAACGCCGCCACTGAGTTCAGTGGTATTATTATTATTATTATAATCGTCCTAAAAAAAGTCTATACCTTAGACCAGTTGCTCTCAGTCTTTTTAGGACCGCGACCCGAATTCCCCTCCCCCCAAAATCTTTTGCGACCCACGCTGCTTCACTTTTCAAAAAGTAGTTATATATAAAAAAAAAAAAAAATTTGTTTATTACTTTTATTATTTATTATAAATTTCTTGGAATCTGTATAATTCGAAAAATTGTTCGCGACCCACCAAAAACTGACTCACGACCCACAAGTGGGTCGCGACCCACGGTTTGAGAAACGCTGCCGTAGACCTGTAATATATAGACCGCGCGCGTTACACTCATTTTACATAATATAAAACATGTGTGAAACCAACACGTGTGCGGCAGAGACAACCTCTGAATTGACTTTTTCAAAGACATTGTATATAATTTTATAATACTCTTTGACAATAATGTGTTATTGTAAGATAACGCATTGTGCGTTACCGTTGCTATCCGCTTACGGGTTTTGATGGCGAGTTGTTGTGGACGGACGGTGTGTCGCGAGTCACTCGTTCTCGCGCCTTTTTTCCGCGTACACGTCCGAAAATCTTGGTTCAAATAACGGTTGTATTATTGCGAATTTACACGTGCAATCATTTATCCGATATTTTACATTGGCAACGAAAATAAATTCTATGTTAACTTGGGCTTTTTTACGCATAATCTTTGTTCAGTGCTGCTACCCATTTCTCACAAAGCGTTACATCTTTTGGAAACCTATAATTTTAATAGTATAAGTAAAACAAATAAAACAACGGTAATCATAATGTTTTTAAACGGAAGAAATGTTGAAATATTGTAGTGTAACTTACGAATGTAAAAGTTGAAATATTGTAGTGTAACTTGTATGAATGTAATCGAATATTTGGCAAATTTGATTCTGACTGACATGTATCCACACAACGTTTATAACCCATTTTAAAATTCAATATAAATATTAAATCTATTAACTGCCACAATGAGTTGTAGGGCACTTCAATGGATTGTAAATTACAAGAGCCAAAAAGCGTAAAAACAACAGACCGACAATAACATTTACAAGTTACAACGATGAACGAATACGTCCTCCTTACCAGTATTAATTTATTATCGTATAGTTATTGTCGAGGAGTGTTATGAAATTGTTGTTTTCAAATACCATTGCAAAAGTCAATTCAGAGGCTCTCTCTCTCTCTCTCTCGCGCACATATGTTGGCTTCAATATGTTTTACTAATGCACGGTCTACGTATTATAGGTCTATACGCTCGCTTAGACACCTCTACTCGCTCCATTCGCTCGCTCCTGTCGGAGCTTAAAAAACATCCGTTGGTTTGTTACGAAAAACCACCTGAAGTTACTGAAGTACGCATGTTTGGTTTGTTCGATAATAATAATACACTGATAACCAGTGGCGTATTTACGGGAGGAGGGTGGGGGTCGGGTTAAAAACCCCCCAGGACCAAAGAAAAAAGGTTAAAAATTATTTTGTTATAACACTGTGTTCGCTTTATGTCTGTACGCAAAAATTCTACCAGAAGGGATGCTCCGATCTTTACGCGTAGCACTGTTTTCCGGTAGAAAATTGCATCTAATTGGTACTTTAAAGAGGTCATTTTTCGATTTTCTCAATACTTTTTTTAAGCGTCAAAAATAATTACCGAAAAATTACATAAAAACTGTAAAAACGCAATTTCGTCAAAAATCGATTATCGTTTTTTCTTCGTAATTTTAAAACTAATGGTCGTAGAAATCTGAAATTTTCACCAAATGTGTAACTGTTGAGTGTAACAACGAGACAAATTTTTCAGAAAATCTTGAAAATCGTAAAGTCCTAATTTCTTTTTATAACCGTATTAAATTTTTAGACAAATATATGTTTGATATATTTTTTAATAATATGGTTGTATTCGAAATATTATGGGGACAAAGTTTCAATGTTTTATATAAACCCCCCCCCCCAGAGAGAAAACGAAAGTACGCCACTGCTGATAACACTGACTTCACAAATGGACCAATCACAGGACCGGGGATTCATTCGTGGGTTTTATTTCGTGTGCAAAGTGGTAATATGAGGCCGCGTCGCGACGATACGAACGATATTTGTTTTTTTTTTTTTCAAAAATATTTCCAGGCGATTTGCGCGCCCGTGCCCAATAACGTTTTTTTCTATAAACGTGTTAAAACTTTCATGGACTGTTGATTTATTCAGGATTTTTTTAGATATATTCATGTCTTCAGTTTTTGGCTGACGTTTCGGATTTATTGCGGAGTCCATCTTCAGAGCGATAGTTACTGGTCCGAGGTTGTAAACTATACTGACTTAGTATAATACACTGACCAGTACAGTTACAACCTCGGACCCGTAACTACCGCTCTGAAGACGGACTGCGCAATAAGTCCGAAACGTCAGCCAAATACTGAAGACATGGATGTATCTGAAAATATTTTGAACAAACGTTTTTTTCTTTTTGTACTGTGGAAATATTATTATAATACGCGCGTCGTTAATAATCGTCGTTTATTGTAATAATAAATCCGCGTACCTTCACCTCATAGCGCGCCGCGTTTCGACCTTGGGGCGCCCGTCGTTCGTCTCGTTTTAAGGACACGACCATACGCAAAATTGCTGGTCGTGTTTTGCAAAAACCAGAGTCCGTTTGGGTTCGCGAGAGGAAAAAAATAAAAAGATAATATCTTTCTCCCTGCAGACACTTCCGAAAGAGATTCTTTTTCGAGGTTACCGCGGCACACCGCGAATACATCGCGAAATGTTTATAACAACAATAAGTCGGATCGATGATAATATAACAGGTTTTCAAAGAAAAAAAAAAAAATATATAATTTGTTTTTCTCTTAATTCGCCTTGAATCAATAGGAGTGCACGATAATTATTATACTTATATATAAAAACGCGTATATTCGGAAATACGTTGCGGCCGTTTTGTATTGGGGCGTTATAATTGAATTTCGTTCTTAGCAGTAAACACAGAAACCGTTTTATTCGCGCGGCTCGGTAAATTTTGTATATGTTTTTTATCTTTAGCGCTTTCGTATGATTCGTCTTGTAATAATAGTTTACCCGAAAAAAGTCTTTTTTTTTTTGTTTTTAACGAATTTCATTTGGTACCTTTAGATTCTGAGCGGAGCGAGGAATGTATTGGTTTTATTTACAATGATGTGTTTTTTTTTTTTTTTATGTCTACCCAAAAATTCTACCAGAAGGAGTGCTCCGATCTTTTCGTGTAGCACCTTTTATGATTGCAAATTGCATTTAGTTTGTACTTAATACAGGTGATTTTTCGATTTTCCGAATACTTTTTTCAAAAGTCAGGAAAAACGACCAAAAATTACATAAAAACGTTAAAAATGCAATTTCGTCTTAATGTTAATTGTCGTTTATTTATTACATCGAAGCTCCGCTCAGAATCGTTTTATCGAATGCAATGATTTATCATTGTTTTCAAATTTACAATAAAAAAACAAAACTTATCTCCCGTCGTCGGTGTCGAATAATTTCGTTTATTTATTATTGTCTATACAATATACGTTCGCGAATTTTACAAATCGCGTAAACTGTGCGTCTTATACGTAAACGCGTACGGAATATCGTTTATATTTTTCGTTTTTATAGATATTTTAGACTGAGCGTAGCGAGGAATCTGCAATGGTTTTACAATGATGTGCTGCTTTTTTTTTATGTCTGTACGTAAAAAATCTACCAGAAGGAGTGCTCCGATCCTTACGACCACAGTTTGTTTCCTGCAGCAAATTGCATCTATAGTTGGTACTTTAGAGAGGTCATTTTTCGATTTTCTCAAAAGCGCCTAAAAATATAACTCAAAAATCGTTTTATCGAATGCAATGATTTATCATTGCTTTCAAGTTTATAGTGATAACCTTGTAAACTATAAAATCTTTATCTAAATAATTCACTTAAAATAATTTACTTGTAATATATTGCTAGCGACTCTCCCTTAGCGTGATAAATAATATCAAAAACAAAATTCAACCGTGATGGCACGACATCAGAAATTAACAACCAAATTATAGAAAATAAAAAACACAGGTAAGGGAATGTCCATCGTATGGATACCGGGTCACAGTGGTGTACAAGGAAATGTACTAGCAGACGGGTCAGCCTATGAAGCGACCACAAATCCGTCCATAGAAATTATTAAACGCGTTTACTCTAAAAGATTTAAAGAAACAAATATCTATTATATCAGACGACTCATAGAGATGTGAAATAAACAAGCAGGCAATTAAACTTGAGGGGATTGAAAGCGGGCATTTTCTCTCTTTGTCTTACACACACGAAACATAGCAAAATAGACGTTTCCTAATTTCAACGTACCGATCGATCTAGTGGTGCGATAAGAAATTTGAAAACAAATTTGAATTCGTCGTCAAGTCTACTTGAGATCGACTTTCCCATGTTTCTAATTTTTTTCATAAATCCATAAAAAAATTAATTGAACTAATTTAAAATAAAAAAATTTGCTAATAATCAATTTTTAAAGGTCTTAAGATAAAAAAAAAAATGAAAAAAGTGGGAAAGTTTTGGAAAATCGCTGTTTTCGAAATTCTTATCGCATCACTATAGATGGATCGGCGGTACGCTGGCAGTAGGAAACGTCTATTTTGCTCTGTTTCGTGTGTGTAAGACGAAGAGATAAAATGCCCGCTTTCAATCCCCTTAAACAAAATAAAGAAAACAATATTGCTCCATCACCAGATAACAGTACACCCGCGAAAACTAGAGATTATAAATTAGAATTATGAATAGACTATAAGAATTGGACACACATAGAAAACTCATAATTACTTTATGGACAAAAAAAGATGCCCCGATGTGTTCAACACGCGGAACCCAGATCGCGAGAAAACATATATATATATATACATGTATTTATATTAATCGATTGCCAATTATACGACAATTAATAACAAAATAAATAAATAAAAATAACAAGTCATCATCAATCAGATACTGGATCCTGATGCGGAAGAAATATCAAAGATTCTACGGTTCTTGACAGAAACAAACATCATTGAAGAAATATAAATTTTATAATATTATCACAGAGTTATCTGTAATCTGTAATACGTATACCTGTTATACCGTAGTGTATTAATGTACACTTGTAAATCAACAGCCAATGGTCCAGATGCCGCGGTTTAAACTTAAAAGAAAAACATATATATATATGTATCTAAATACCCGTGCTTTTCGATTTTGGATAATTTAACGTTATATTATAAACGTATTGACGCACACGATTTTATTTTGTTTTATATTATTATTATTATTATTATTGTTGTTGTACGTGTATTATACGAGAAAAATTATCTGCAGTTGGCCGGCCACTGTTTACCGTAGATATATTATAGCCCCACGCTACGACGGACTGAGGGAATTTATTATTATTATTAAGGTACACACTTCTTTTCTCTCTTCAGACACCATTAATAACAAAATAATAGGTGTCGTAACTACACAATAATAACGTATAAGTAAAAAAAAAAAAAAAAAAAATAGTATTTTTAACAGGCCACAGGCCAGACCTCCGAAGTGGATATATAATAATATAATGAATGGGGGGGGGTACATCATTACGTGTTATGGATGGATGGAAAACGGTTATATAATCGTTTTGAAAACGCCTAGATTTACGTATAAATAATTGTATTTCGAACTATATACATGCATACATATATATTATTTTATTATATATATATATATTCTGTTCTCGTGTTTTGCGCCACATTATAATATTCGCTGTAAATTTTTAACCGAGAATCATTGTTAACCTCGTTGATCCTTATATATTCGCTATCGGTTATCGCATAGCCGGGAATTATCTATTTATATATGTATGCGTTTTCTTATAAACGTAATGAGAACAAAAAAAAAAATAAATAAAAAAAAATTGGCAATTTTAACGTTGCGTACTTGGAATACATTCAAAAATACTCGCGAGTGTTTTTGATATCGGAATTTTATGAGCGGCGGGGATTTGCTGCAGCAGCGGATATAATTATATTCAAATACGTTTTTATTTTTATAACACAATATCGGAGTCACGGCATAATATTATAAGTACATATATAATATTGTATTAGATCCGACTTAGGAGGTATACTGTTTTTACGATATTTTTATAAATTATTAATTAAATCTCCGGGATTATTATGAAACAAAAAAAAAAAAAAAGTTTAACGCTCGTGTCATAGGATATTATGTCCCGCATTAAAATCGACAAAAGTACAGCTGGAAACTCTGTTAATGCATTCGTTGTGTATTATTTATATGGTTTTGAGTAAGCCAAACACATATTATTTTGTTTAAGGAATATGCGGTGTCGCTATAAATCTCCATATTTATATTATATTCTCGCGAACTCGAGCGTTTTAGACGCCTTTTCCTTATCGTATACAATACGTATTATTCACATAATAATTTATACGTGAATTTACGTGTATAAAAGAAAACAAATATATTGATAACTTTTTTTTTCACCATCCAGACAAATAATATTAAATTAATTGTATTATTTATTAAACGTAAAGTATAAAATACGCCAGGAATATATTTTGATTATAATTATTTTACGTAATTTACTTTTTGAATTCAATAGCGTAATAATATTTCCACGTGTTTAATATGTAATATCAATTAATATTTATTAATATTTCGGAATGCCATACGATAATATTATTACCGTTTAATTAATTGCGTTTTCCGATTAAATATAATTTATATTCGTTATTAATGTATATACAAATATATGTGTATATATATATATATAATTTTAGTTTTGCGAGAATAAAAAAAAAAAAATATTATAATATAATAACTTCAATTTCAATATACTTAATTTCTGTTTTCGGTGACATGTCTAATGGAGTTATTATAAATGTTCGTAAATTAATAAACAATTTTTTTTTTTAACAAGTATAATTTTAAAACCTCTTTTAATTATCAAAAAAAAAACCTTGAAAAATTCATTTTTTTTTTTTTTTGCTCGATGTTTATCCATAAATAATATATTATCTCAATTTATTTGGTTGGTACGTACGCATTATACACGTATATTATATAGTTTATTTTATATTATTATTATTATTATTCGTAGTATATTATTATTATAGTGGTGCGTTAAATTTGTTATAAATTGCGTTTTATTATAATCGTATGTTATGATCGCCGCACACGTTTGTTTTATAATACTATATTATGCCGTATTAACTAACGGGAGCACGCGTTTTTCTATTTTGCAGATCAAAAGTGCATGGACCTCAATAATTTGGACGAAGACGATCAAACATTCATCGAAGGTGAATATATAACATATAATATATGATACGTTTAATTCGTTCACACGTGTTCGTCGTGTGGTTGAAGTAAAAAAAAAAAAAAACATTATAATATATTAAATAATATTAATATACGTACGAGCGGTCTAGAGGCGACAGCACACGAGCAAATTTCTTGTCAATTATCGTATTACGAACACGATTAAATGATATTATATAAATAATAATTTTCACCGGGGCGTGTTGGGTATATAATATCTATTATATTTTAAACAGTTCAATTCGGCACATAAATATATTAAAAATATTGTTTATAAAAAAAAATATATATATATATATATATACGAGTAAATGTAGCATAATTAATATAAAAACAATGTCTTATTTCGCATATGTACGGTCAAATTGTGTATCAATATGGTCGTAAGGAGACCCCCCTTTTTTCGTGTAAGTCATCCGTCGTCATCTGTTTTCTCGCGTTTAATATTGGTTTATTTAATTGTTGTCGGCCGCTTTTTGAATTTCATTTCTGTTTAACGAAACACGAACGTTATACGTTCTTAACATGCGTAGCGTTTTAAAATCTGAATAAATATCAATAAGTCAATGAAATTCAAATACACCCGACCGAATATATTCGGGGTATAATATCGTTTTTAATTATTCGTGTTCGTATACGATAATAATATTGTTGATAGAAAATTACGGTACGATAATCGACAAGAAATTTTGTTCGCGTGCTGTCTCTAGACGCTGTCGTCACCGATGCGAGTATTTCTGCGTTATCGTTTGCCCCCGTGTATTGAGTAATAACACGCTTTTAAAATACCGCGTTTAATAATAATAAAAAAAAAATAATAATAATAATAATAAGAAAGTGTATTTTTTTTCTTTTTCGTCCGGAGGGAACACGTGTTACGACTACCTACGTGTTGTTGTAGTGTGTTGTTATATAAAAAGTCTGACTGTGACATTGAAACCGCTGTACGATTTCTTCTAGTTTCACTTTTTTTTTTTCTTTTCTTTTTTCCCCAGATTCTACGAAGTGCATGGACTTGAGTAATTTGAGTGATGACGATCGCAGTTTTATTGAAGGTAAAGTGTCGAAATAAACTAAACGCGTTTTATATATAATATTATAATAATCGGTCGCGCTGAAACGTAATTCTGTGTGCTGGGGCAGTTATAATATTACGTACGTTGTGTTTTTTCCCATCGATTCATTCGGTAATACGCGTTCGTATAAAATGACGACGACGACGTTAAAAAAAAAACGCTATTAACAAATCGATTTCGCTCGTTTTAATTGATTGTCTCTGTTTTTTTTTATTATTATTATTCTAATCACAGACAGCGGACGAACGCGCGCGCAGTTATTATAGCTCAAGGCCGCAACAGGGCCGCTAACATTGTGACTAGTGACCCACTTTTGCGCGCAGCGATTCGCCTGCTCAAGCAAGGTCGGCGGCAGGGCCCTCCCCGTCTCCGTTCCTCGCCCACCGCGAATTTCTCTAATAGTGTCACGGTCGCCGCGGCGCGATTCACCTAATTCGGACCTATTTTCGGACAGCCCCAAAAACGAAATGCGAGAGGAACACCAACGATCGCGTCGTTATTTGTATTACTCTTTTCTACAAACACAATCGTGTGTGACCGTATTAACCGCAGTGCTCGAATTGGAAATATAAAAGACATAAAAGACTCTGAGAATTAGAAAA
This sequence comes from Slavum lentiscoides, assembly GCA_032441835.1. Lineage (NCBI taxonomy): Eukaryota > Metazoa > Arthropoda > Insecta > Hemiptera > Aphididae > Slavum > Slavum lentiscoides. Next base: position 4,278,924 of record CM063718.1, on the reverse strand, counting down.
AAAAAAACAAAATTATCTTCCTTTACAACGATATTAAACTCGACCAGACCCGTGGGGTCCCCCTCCCCCTAACCCACCAACCGACCGTTCATCAAATCATTACAATACAATTTATCAATAATATATATACATATTATGCGTGCCGACAATTACGAAGAATACATATTTTTTTTAAAACTCGTCGTTTATTAACGTATATATATATATATAAAAAAAAAAAAATTTTTTTTACATTTTTACTCATTCGGTACCTTAATTAATTTTTGACTTTCCACAACTGTCCGGTAACCGCAGTGATTTACTTTTGTATTTTTTTTCTTTTTTTTTTTTTAATTCTTCGGCAGATATTTTTCCTCTGCGTATCCGAGACGATACGTGTAAAATAGAGCCGGGTTTATTAAAAGTTCATACCGGACGCGACGTCCAACACGGTTTCATAATATTCTTGTTACGAATTATCGAAAAAAAAAAAAAAAGAAAAGGTAACGAGCCGCGGGGTGTTGTGGATATCGCTTAAGCGGTGAATTACTCGGATAAAGATTTTAGAGTTTTGTTTTTATTCCATATTTGAAAACAATCATTGCGTTCGATAAAACGATTCTGAACGGAGCTCGATTTTCTCGTAAATATAGTCTACATTTACATATATGGTGAAAATTTCAAGTTTCTATGACTGTTAGTTTCAAAATGACGAAGAAATAAACGACAATCGACTAAGACGAAATTGCGTTTTTAGGTGCTTTTGAGAAAATCGAAAAATGACCTCTCTAAAGTACCAACTAGATGCGAATCGATGCCGGAAACGAACTGTGACCGCCGAAGAGATCGGAGGCACTCCTTCTGGTCGAAAATCTGTGCACAGGATAGAAAAAATAATAATAATAATAATAAACACCATTGTAAAAACGATAGATTCTGAGCGGAGCGAGGGATCTTGTGGTTTTACAATAATGATGTTTATTTATTTATTTTTTCTATCCCGTGTTACAGATTTTCGACCAGAACGAGTGCTCCGATCTCTTCGGCGGTCACAGTTCGTTTCCGGCGGCGATTCGCATCTATATATAGTTGGTACTTGAGATCGTTTTTCGATTTTTCTCAATAGTTTTTTTAACGCGACGCGATAAACTATCGAAAAATTACGAAAAACCGCTAAAAATGGGATTTCGTCAATGTCGCGTGTAGTTTTTTTCGCTATAATTTCGAAAACAATCGTTCTGTAGTCATGAAATTTTCAACAAAATCGCGTATTTGTACCGTACAACTTTAACAAAATTTTCAAAAATTTTCATTCGATTTTAGGCTATTTATAGGTATTTTTAGATTTTTGAGGTTTTTCATTTATAATACAGTTAATTTTGAGTTTTTTTTTTTACTTGAAATTTGGACACAACGTGTCAGACACGCGTTACTTTAATTTTGTGCAAAAAACGGACAAAGTGTATGTTACACCGAAGCTCCGCTCGGAGTCGTTTTATCGAATGCATTGGATTTATCATTGCGTTCAAATTTTTGCAATAAAAACAAAACTCTAAAATCTTTATCCGAGTAGTAATTCACTTGAGCGAGATATCCACAACACACCGCGGCTCGCTACCATTTTTATTAACTTGTTATTCAACGCGAATTACACAAAATCAAAATTTCCAATTATATTTCAACGAAATAACACGTTCCGTTCCCCCCCCATCCATCCCGTTCTAATGAAAATAATTTGAAGGGGAGCACTCTGCACAATTCGAGCGCTGCTGGGTAATGGGTATAAAATAACGCGTTCGACGACGTGAAATATTGTTGTAAACGGCCACGTGCCCGCCGCCCCGGTCTCAATAACGATATTATTACACTCGTTTTTTTTTTTTTTTTTATGTATAAGTCAAATAAAACCTAAAATATATTATACGTATACGTAAATTATTACGTTATTATATAGTTTTTTTGGGGGGGGAGATGGGAGGCATGGCGTTTTGGTAATAACAGTTGAATGGTACTGTAAATAATCGCGCTTATTTTATTATTACTCGTCGACATCCTCGGGTTTAAGTGTCTTTTAGGCACGTGCTACGAATATTTTTCACTTGTATTGACGCGAAGCAATTCAAACGTTTTCGTCGTCGCGCGTTAGTGAAAATGGGTCTTTGGGTCAGCCGGGGTGGGTCGTAAAAGAGAAGAGAGAAAAAAAAAAAGGATGGTGTGTATTGTTGTTGCAGTGTGCTCGGAAATCCGGCGCGTGTGTTGTCGTCGTAATTCGGCTATAAATTATTTAAATGTTAAAAAGGAGAATAAAATCGAAATTTTTCAATGACATATTATTATTATTATTATTACGCGTATGTTTGTACGACGACGGGTGTATAATATTATATTAAGGCCGAGATGCGTCTGAACGTGAAAGTGAACTGTGTTGTGACGACCAAGGACGCCGCGCCGCCTCAATAAAACAGTAAATCTTTCGGTACGCTCCGTTTTCTTTCGCCCCGTCCCGTCCCGTCCCGCCCCCGCCCACGGTCAACCGTAATAACCGCTGCGGCGGCGGCGGCGGCGGCGGCATCCCCTTTGCACCAGTCGGTTTTTGTATACAAGAACGTCGTTTTGTTGTCATCGGGGACCACGGTGGTAAATTGTCGGTTATCTTTTCTTTTTTTTTTTTCTTGTGGGGGAGAGATTTTATGTTGACAAGTGTGTGTGTGTGTGTGTGTGTGTGTGTGTATAGTGCTAGTCTAATAAACGGCCTTATTAAACGACAACCGCTTTCAGAGATAATAAATCGTTTACGGTTCAGGTGTAAAAACAAACGGGCGCGTTCCACACGATCCTTATTTTAATATACGTATATATATATATATTGTGTCTACTCGATTTATATGTTACTGTAATACGTGTTTTAAAATTATTTCATAAAACACATATTTTTTCGCCGTTGTCCCCCCGTATATTTCGTGTACAAATGAGACGGTTACGAATGAATTTACGATTACGCGTTTACACGCGTCAGCCCTTATAGAGGATGCTACAACACATCTCAAATAAGAGACTAAAAACTGGTTTACGCGAACATAAAACACCGGTGGTACAATCAAAATAAATGTATCAAATTTTGGTACCGCACGGAAGAGAACCTAATCTAAGTCGTAGCGTTTTTATTTTTTGATAAAGTCATTTTAAATGAAGTAGGTAATTAACTGTTAAACTCTTATGATTTGTGTTTTTTTTTCTTACATGTATAGTACAAAATTGAAACGAGTTATGAAAAAAAAAATAAAAAAAGCCACGACATAGTAGATTAAGTTCTCGTCTGTGTAGTTCCAAAATTTGGTGTTTTTATTTTGATTGTAGCCCCGGTGTTTTATGTTCGCGCAAACTAGTTTTTACACAAAGTTACGGTAAATTGCACGTGTTTTACTTTCAGTATAGCATCCTCTTAATCCGTTATATTATGTATATATATATATATAATTCGAAATCGATTTGTTCGGTAAATATAAATTCGGTTTTATGTATACGTTTTAAAGCGATTTAAGAAAACGAATATCGTTTTATAATGAAAAAAAAAGATGTTATAATCAATACAAACTCGTTTTATATATATATATATATATATATATATAGGGCGAAGTAAGGTTTATTCGTGATAATAAATATACAAAATTCTTAACCACACATTCGATTTTAGTAATTAGACTTTTTTAATGTGATCATTCGATTGACGTAGTGCAGTGGTTCTCAACCGGGGTGACATGTCACCCTTGAGTGACATGGATCCGATGTAGGGGTGACAAGGAAACCTTCTGCGTACTATATTTTTTATAGCGCTTGTATTTTGTATTATTATTATTTTGATGTTAGGGAGACGTAGTGTTTAAGTTATCGTGGATGAAGGTGACACGAATCCAAAAAGGTTGAGAACCACTGACGTAGTGTGTGGGCACTAGAATATAGGCATATTTTGGTTTTAACTTACATTTTGTATTTATTATGTAAGTTAAAAAGTAACTGATGAAAGCAAGTTAATTTCGTGATAGGGTCTTTAATTTCGTGGTAATGGGTATAGGTAATTTTGTTAATACGTAAAATTTTAAATGTTCTATCACTTTATTACTTAAAAACTAAAAATGTAATATAATTTAATTAGATACGTTCATTGTTCAACTATGCTTAGAGGTAATACAATATTTGTTTTTTTTTTTACATGGCTTTTTTTTTTTTTAAAGTTTCGGATTACTTGTTTGTACCTATTAAATATTAATGCGGTAGGTAGATACGTACTAATTCAGCTCATTCGGAATCTGATTCATAATTACCATAGCAGTGGTTAGTTTAATTTTGGAATACACAATTATTTCAACAATCAATGTAATTTTCGTATCAATCGCCTAGTAGGGAACTACGCGATACGATCAACAATTAATAATATCACGAAATTGCCTATGTCACGAAAATACCTACTCGTATGACTTACGTATTTTTTAAACACGATTAAAGTTTTACGTTTTTAGATTCTGTGTGTAGCGAGTAATCTGTTGGTTTTACAAAGCTGTGTCATTTTTTTATGTCTGTACCCGAAAATTCTAACAGAACGAGTGCTCCGATCTTTACAGTCACAGTTCGTTTCCGGTAGTAAATTGCATCTAGTCGGTACTTTAGAGCAGCGATCGCCAACCTTTTGGATCTTACGGACCATTAAATACATAGTTTAAAATTCTGCGGTCCGCTTGTATCAAATTTAAAAAAAAAAAGTGAATTATATTTATAAAATAATAATAAAAGGACTTGCGTTTTATTAATATGATTTGCAGAATATGTTGATATAATAATGTACAAATTTTTCTACGGATCAGAAAAATATAATTAAAAATTAAAAATATAATTTAAAAACTACCGAAAAAAAAATAAATAATGTATGTATTTTTTTTTATGTCTGTAGCAAATTGCATCTAGTTGGTACTTTAGAGAGGGCATTTTTCGATTTTCTCAATACTCTTTTTAAGCGTCAGAAAAAACTGTCGAAAAATTACACCCGTAAAAACTGTGAAAACGCATTTTCAAAATCGATATTATCGTTATTTCATTGTAATTTTGAAACTAATGGTGTCATAGAAAACCGGGGAATTTTCATCAAATATGTGACGTTGGATTGTATTAACGAGACGAAATTTATAAAAAAAAATTCTTTTAATTTCCGGCTATTTATAGCAATTGTAGATTTTGAAGCATTTAATTCGCATAAAAGAGGTAATTTTTGGTTTCGAAACTCGAGAATTTAGAACAATGTCAGACGCGTTTGTTACTTCAACTGCGTTCAAAAGAATCTTGAAATTCGTCAAGTCACAATTTCTGTTTATAACCATTTCAAATTTTTCGACAAATTGCATTACATCGATGCTTCGCTCAGAATCGTTTTGTCGAATGCAATGATTTATCATTGCTTTCGAATGTATAGCGATAACAATACACTCGAAAAGCTTTGTTCAAGTAATTCACTAAAACGACATTCGCAACACCCCGCGGCTCGCTTCCTTTTAATTATTTCAATTTATATATTACATTATTATTATTATTAAAAAAAAAAAAAAAATGATTGACACTCGAAATAAAATTGTTCGTAAATGTGGTAAAATAATATTTAAATAGATCTCGAATGTTCCCGAAGATTTCGCGTGTTTTATGAATGTACATGAAAGTTTTATAGTTCTTTGAAACGCGAGTAACATCACTGATTTCGGATCGAATTTATACAATATGTATTTAATTCGAGTTTTAGAAAACGCAATAAATACTTTTGTTACCGACTTGAAACTTAACATACCTATTTAGATCGCATAAAGAAATTTTATGTTTTCGATATTTGAAACGCCGTGTTCGACATTAATATTTTGAGTGACGAATGTAAAAATTTCAAATGTCAAGTGCGAAAACTCTTGTTAGAAGGGTAAACGATTTTTAAAACTTTCAAAATATACAGTACAGCGTATGAGTATGACGTATTGACGTACAACAGTAATAGAATATTTTTGTGCTCACGAAAATGCGGAATATTTTTAAAACATTTGAAATTTGGATAAACGTCGTTTACTGGTTTATAATTTATTGATTTTTTTTTTTTGTCGATAAATGTTTTGTTTTTCGGTAGGTATCGAGACTGTTTTAACGTATAGCACACGATAATAAGCGCTAAAATATGCACCAAAAAAAAAAAAAACCCGTTAAATGTGCATTTAAAATATTTTTTATTCAATTATTAATATGACATTTAAAATATAAAAAAATACATTTATAATTCAAAACAAAAATGTTTATTCGTATTATTTCTCGATTTAAAACTTTTTTCGAAATTAATTTTTATTTCACAAATTTCGCAGAACAAAACCATACCCTCATCGGTAGAGACGACTGCTGCAGTATTTCAGATCCGAATTCTTCGGGGACATATAGTTTCTCAAACGTGTTTGCTTTTCTTTCCCCTTTTTTTTGTGTATACAAAATCAATAAATAACGACAAATCGTAGAGAAAAAAATTACATATTATAGATTGAGCATGCACGCAAATACACACGAATAACGAATAAATATATATAAAAGTTTTAAAACTATAAAGCATTTGTCGCCCGTCCGGACTGTGTTTATCGGGAATATGTTTTCAAATAGAGACATTTATAATTTTATAAATATATATATATACGTCACGTTAATAAACGTTCGCATTTAGATTTATATTTTTTGTGTATATGGTATTTAAAAAAAAAAAATAAAAGTTACTAGAACACCAAAATCACGACGAGCCGTATATTGCAAAAACATCCGATTGCATTAATTTTTTTTTTTTTCTGTTCGATTGGGTGCTTCGTTTACATGATTTTATTGATCCAGTATAATTTTTGTTTAAAATTTGTGGACTCTGTCAGAATACGCAAAGAAAAGCACAAAAACGAAAAAATAAGCACTTTACTGAAAAATCAATGAAATATAGGTACATTCAGATTTCAGATTTCATGGCGTCGAATAATGAATTTATTTCGCACGCTGCTATTTTTTTTTTTTTTACAATAAATAAAATCTGAAATTGTTGATTATCATCAACACGTAGATGATATTAATGAGATTTTAAATACAAATAATAATGTACTAACAATATTCATTGAATTTATCAAATCTTTACCTATCAATATTCGTTTTATGAACGCATACAATTTGAAAAGCGTTAGTGTGTGTATATATATGTATAGTAAACTGGATTTTCTTTCAGAATCTTTTTTTAAAATACAATGATTTATATAATGTATTATAACACAACAATGCTGGGTCGTCGTGTTGCGGTGAGCGAAGCAAAACGAATGCTTAACACACGGAGTTTTTGTATGTCCGCACGTTTTTGTATATACATATATATATATATATATATATATATATACGTCCGATTCTTATAATAAGCATTCGTAATAATATGATATGAAATATTCGTCGTCTAATTTTCTGTTTTTTTTTTTTTGTGTCCTCTATATAAAATCGTTTTATACGTTTTCTAACATAACTCGTACTAAACACACGTTTTGGTACGTATAGGTATTTGAAATATATATATATTATATATAGATATCGGTGATAAATTGTCGTTGTTATAGGTATTTCGTCAATAAAAATTATACGTATATAATAATTGATTATAAGGCTTAATTTAAGTCGATTTTCATTTATTCGTTAATGGTGACTGGAAATGTTTTGCGAAGATTATAATTTTTATTTTTTTCGATATAAAATGTGATCTTAAATAAGTACTGTTTAAATCCCTACAAACATCTGTTGTTATATGTACAGTACAATTAATTACGAATATAAATTATACAACACAGGAAAAAAACAAACGTGTAACCAAATCGTTCCGAGTCCGCGTGCCGTGTGAATCTTTTGATTTATATATTTTAAATCGGTTTATTATTCTAATATTTCGTTGACGCGAGTTTCGATTTAGAAAACAGTTTCTCTCTCTCTCTCTCTCTCTCTCTCTCTCGTTAATGCTCTTCCCGTTTTCTGTGGTGTGATTGGTGGGACGAGGACGCGTAGTGGGGAGCGAGCGGTAGAGGAGGAGGAGGAGGAGGAGGAGGAGGAGGAGGCGAAGACCCGGTGTCATTAAACCTGGTCTACAACCGCAGAGTCATTACTATTCCCAGTGGCAAGTCGACCATAATAATATTATAACGGCGGCCGGACGAACGGTGGATACACACGGATAATAATTACCCGAAGAATCCCCGGGGTTGGTTGACCCGCGTGTGAGAGAACGAAAGAAATAAAGAAAGCGCCTCGGCTCTCCCTCCGCGCCAGTGCTCGTAACAATGAAGACTGATGATGTCGGCCGATAAAAGGGACACGGTAGAGGTAGAAAAGTACGTGTTCAATTTTATTTTTTTTTATTTTTCGGTCACGGGTAATAACCTCAGCCGTTTGGAGAAGCTAGATTGCTCTCCGGTTCAGGAATTCAACGCGAGTAGTGGTTCTCAAAAACAAAAAAAACAAAAATAAATAAATACGAAACGAATCTGCTGTGTGTGACGTTTTGCAGAATATCATCAACGGTATCGCGTTTGGAAGTCAACAGAATGCACTGCCGAGGCAGTGTTGTAAAATAAGCAAAAAGAAAAAAAGTGTTTTTTTAACAAAAGGCTGTGACAACGGCCGTGTTAAACTTGATGGTGAACTATATTTTTTATGATTGTGATTAAGTGACGTTTAGATCTACAGTACATCGACATTTTAGAAAAAAGAAATAGTTTTTACAAAGAAAAAAAAAGATATTTTTCTGAAAAAAAATTTAGGCGATATAACAACTGCAAATTGTAGAGAAAAAAAAATGTTTTTTTTTTTTAAATCCAAGGGAGATGAATAATTTTAAACAAAATAAGTGGGGGATGGAATATGTCTGCTAAAAAAAAAAAAAATGGAAGGATGGCAACTCCTCATATCCCCCCCCCACTTCAACCACTGATAAGTAACACTCGGTTATTTAATGTCAAACGCAAAAAAAAAAAAAAAAAATTATCGGTGTGGCCGCGGTTATTTAATTCGTTTTTATCGATAAAAAATATATTTCGCGTGTTTTTTTCTTGTTTACTATACGCACGCAGGGTCGGCGTAAGCTATGGGCGACCCGGGCGATCGCCCAGAGCGCTGATCGCAAATGGGCGTTACACCGACAAGAATAAGACTCTGATATACTTTTAAAAACTATTGATTTTAAAAACAAAAATTTTAACTCTACTCGTGCTGCCATTAATTTAAAATACATAATTAGCCGGTTTCATCAGCTATTGTTAAGTACACTCTAACACCGTGTTTAGTTAACAGTTTGTTTAAATTGAAACGTCTGGTTATAAGCTTCACCGTCACATTATATTATTGTCAAATTATTCTATCTGTCCAGTTAACAAAACGGTTACCTTGATTCAAACGTTCTCATTGGTTATCGCGAAATGTGATAACTGCGATAAGTGATAATATAATATTAAAAATAGGCGATTATATAACCTATAATGTACTACCCATAGCTAGTGGATCCGTGACATTTTAAAATGCCGATTAAATTTTAACAAGCTGATTTCGAGCGATTGACTTGACAACGCGTTAGTCAGGGCAAACGAATCTCGGTGAAACCTAATTTTCACCAGTTAATTGTTAAATACAATTAACAAAAAGTTAAATCGTTAACAAATGTTGGTGAAACCGGCTGATAATGTATTATGTAAAATATCTTTTTGTCATTTCGTAGAGTAACTAAATTATTTTTTAAAATCAAAACCGTTTATTTTCGTAAAGGCAATTTAAGTAACGTTATACACCCTCGTTGTTGTATATCTTGAAACGTAGTGTTAACGTTTGTATATAAGTACACGTGTAAAATTTAGAAAAAGAGGTTCAAAAATAAATCGATAAATGACCAATATTATTTAAATATGTTGATAAATCAATTTGTAATAAAATTATATAATTTCGATTACTCATTCACTGCAACGGTTTTTAATTTACACAGGGTTTCCGTAATAGCTGTGGTAGTAACATATGGGACACTTAATTAGACAATTTATGTATAATGAATTACGATAGAGTGTACAACATTGTTTAATAAATACGTCTATGTTCAAAAAAAAAATAAATAAAAGACTACATGCAGACACATCGGTACGTGTATATTATGTCTTGTATATATCTCATTTATTTTTTACACGTGACAAAAAGTTACCTATAGCTTAGTCGTCGTCTCCTCGTACCTATAGACATGTCTACATATATATATAGATATAGATATCTATATGACTATATATATATCTATAGATATATACACACACATATATATATATATATATAGATCGCGCTGCCATCGCCGTTCCAACGTAACTGGCAACGACGGTATAGAAATGGGAGGACCTGGCCGGGTGGTGAATAGAGCCGGGGGTTCTTGACGTCATGGTAACGCTTTCGGTGTCGCACAAATTTACAGAATGACCCCAGCCATAAGACATATACATGTCAAAAAAAAAAAAATACAATCGTATTTTCAAAAGGGCGCGCTCTTACTGGTGATTTCGCACAGTGCGCTAGTACGAGAAGCCCCGGCCCCCGAGTCTACGAATTACGTTTAATGCGTGTAATCTCATAGGAAAATGAGGATGAGGTCTTGATTTAATATAACAATCGGTAATCTATACCGAATACGTTAGTATGTGAAAGAAAATGTATCGGTAACGTTTTAGTGTGTGTGAACACCTATTTTATATTCATAAAATGTTATTTATATAGTGTTTTCAAATATTCCGAAATGAACGTGTTATTTGTACAGGCGCGCGTAAATATTACCCGTGAAATCTGTTTTGTATAGAGTATAGGCGTTCTTGTGTGGTGCAGCTGGCTTAGCCGTATAATACTTTCACGCGTGCAGCGGCGCGTCCTGCAAAAGGTTATTGCCTCCTAAACAAAACGAAAAATCTCGGTCGTAAACTTTTAAGCTGGATTTCATTGGCCGGCTCGAGTCGTTTAATATTTCCAGGTGAATTAATGATGCACGCAGCGTCGTTTAAAATTCTTATACTCTTCGGTTCGACTCGATTCCACGCGTACACAAACACACACACACACACACGTGTTTATATTCACGTGTACTTTCACTTTTAGACGAGTTTTTTTTTTTTTTTTTTACTTCGTATTTAATTTGGTTTTGTCTCCTTTTTCACGTACTGTTCGACTAGTGTTATAATGCGTTCGGTTTTTCGTGTGTAATAATAATACTGCGGCGCGTCTCGTCGTTTGTCTTCTTCGGATATTGAAGGGGCAACGGAGTTATCTACGAACTCGCCTCGCGAATCGCAGTGCAAATCGTTGTGCCTATATGAAACGCCGTCTGTGTATCGGGGAAAAAAAAAATGAATGTGCGCGAAAACCGCGTGTATGTGTGTACTCATTATGTATTATGCAATTTCTTCGTTTATTCAATGTCCTATTATGATATTTATCTAAGCCTCCTTCCCTCTAATATTATCGCGTTCAGGGCCGGATTTAAATAGGCGTGTTTAGAGGGGGGCTTGAGGGGACAAAGCCCCCTCCCCATTTGTGGTTTTTAGCCCCCTCCCCCAGGAATTTTAGTTTATTTAAATTATAAAAGTATCTTATAGTAATTTATCGATACGTTGTTCGTACCTTTTTTAATATACTGTTATTATTTTGATAATAATATTTTTAAATGTAAATAATTTTTGTCCCCAAATTTATACAATGTAATTTCAGTCTCCAAATAAGTACACGGTAATGCCACGGAATAAAATATGTCGTAAACGTATTTAATAAATAATAAATTGAATTCGGAATTCCCTTATTGTCTGTAGAACATGAATTGCCCAATACAAAAATAATAACTAATTTTTTTTTTTTTTGCAAATTCATTATGACTTGAGAGTATACGCAGCTGTATACCCACGATTTAAAAAAAAAACCTTGAGAGTATATGGCGTACACCACTGCTCTTATTGAGACATTTTTGGTCACTTAATATTTCTTGATAACATTTGGACAATTTATTAAATTTGGTTTATGCTCATTTTTCAATATCTTGCGCATATTATAACAATCAATAAATATATTTATATTATATCGCAAGTGTTATTTATTTTCTTTATTCATGATTATAGTTAACTGGTTCTAGAGGAAAATGTTCTAAATCGAATAAATCAAAATTAGAAATGCACTCTAGTACTCCTTATCATTACACATGTATGGCCAAATGGTCAGAATATAAAAAATCAAAAATCACTGGATATGTTCACACTTTAATTTCAATAGCACAACATAAAGAAATGTTGAAGGACCAAAATTATGTTAAATACATAATAGGTATAATTCTTTATCTTATTCCCCATATATATATATATATATATATATATATATAGTATAATGTGTAAAAATTCGATTGTTTTCAGTATTCTGTAAGCCGTACTAATAATATAAACGATATAATAATAATAATATAATAATTATGTACGGAACACATTTTCGTACTAGAAATATACAATAATAATGATCAGTGGCGGTTCTTGGATATTTTTATAAGGGGGGGAGCCCATATAAATTGTATAATTTGAATAATAATTAATAATACGTACTTATCATATTTAAACGATATTGGTAATATATTTAATATAATGTTGATTACACATCACACACCGTAATAATAGGCAAGTCATTATAGTCATTTAGAAAAAAAATTAATATTTATAGATTTTCATACTTTATAAGTCAAATTGAACTTTTTGTTGATGTTGAATTCTCAGATTTCGTCATTATGAAAATCGTTAATTTTTTTCGGGACGTTTCCCCCCTCCCTATTGTGTGGTCTGTGGGCAATATTTCAAAAATCGGCTCTGATCACTTCAATTGGATAATACGATTTGTATAAGCTAATAAATTTGTTTGTTGCAATTACACTGAGCTTAAAAACTAGAAATGAAAAAAAAAACTTTGTCGGTTAGAGTTTGGTCTTGGTATCTCGATCGAGTATAAGCGTGAGCAAATAATTGGAATTTCACGATGTATAGTAATATTATTGTTGTGAGTTTGTCGGCGAGAGACGCAGCCGATACCGACATGCATTATAAGGGTAATGGTTATAAAATATATGTATCGGTAATATCGCTGGATAATTTCATTGATAAACTTATTTTCTCTCTCTCTCTCTCTGTAAACATCGTTTAAGCGAATCCGTTTTTTTTTCTAAATGTCTCGTTGGATATAACGGCTGTTTAAAAAAAAAAAAAAATTTGTTTGTGCCCCTCTCCTGAATCCGACACTGATAATAATAATAATCGGAACGCTTAAGTACGTTTGCGGTACGCGTTCCATAATAATACTCTTACGGTATAATATGTAATATTGAATAATAATGAAAAAAAAAAAATAACCGCGGTTTGGCGAATAAAAAATAATAATAAAACAAAAAAAAATCCACCGCTGGCTCGTGTTACTCGTTTGTACGTGAATCATGATTCGTATATTATTATAATATTGTATACAGAATAGGTAACGTTGAATATTATGTATATTTTATGAAAACGTACACTGCAGCGGTATCGCTGGAAACGCGTATGGAAGAGAGAGGGCTCGTGTGCGCGTGTTTTTTTTTTTATAAATCTATCCGACGGAACCGTGTCAAGGACAACCGAGCGACACGGTCCATAGAGCTGTGATGAACCGGTTCCCCTCTACTGCAGTGCAATGCGAACCGTACACTGGAATCGAAATCACAAAAATTATTTTGTAAACGCCGCCGCCGTGCCGCCCGGTTAGTGTAAGACACGAAATGTAGAAATTCAATCGCTGCTGCGGTATATCATATTTAGAACAACCGAGAAAACACAATTTATTTATTACTGCGTTTGTATATTATTGCGTTTCGTATACGGCGCGCGAATCGATTCCGTATAATGTGCAAATAGCGGATTGATCAGAAAAAAACAAAAATAATTTTTTTTTAACGTTTTCGTCGAGCGCAAAAACCGAAAAGATTAATAATACGTATGTACAATAATTCGTACGTAAAGCGTTATATTAAAAAAAAAAAAAAAACCCCCCGTAATTAATTTACTAATAATACTTGTTCGTCGTAGCACTGGCGGTTTTACGTGAGGGGCCCCCACAGGCTTTTAAAAAAAAAAATATTTGTCCAACACCATAAGCGGGTTTTCGCGGAGAGACCAAGAGCGGTCTACAAAAAGACATATGTATCTGCAGGCGACATGATATTTTTTCTTCAAAAGATAGTAAAAGTAGTCTTGTGGTTTTATCGTGATTTTATCACTGCGGAAACGGTATTACTTTAATACATAATATTGCAAACGTGTTTATTAGTATTTAATGCGAGTTGAAAACGATCAGGAATACAAAACACCGTCATTTACTAAATTTCATATTGTTATACAACTAATAATAATACGGATACGTACGATTTGTTTTACGCACCCCGAATACACTGAAAATTGTACCTCCTGCGTGTTATGCGTGTTTTAAATATTATTCACTTTCGGAAATATCTATGCTGTTCTGACTGAGTACACCGGTGTATTATAGTGTTTTGGTATATAGTTAACGAAGAGAAAATGTTGGAAAAAAAAAAGGGCAGGTACTGTAGTATATAGGAGAAAACAGTGAAAATATGTCTTGCACCGCGCAAACACGTTAGGACAACGGGATCGTTTTCAATTTGAAAAAAAATTCCACCTCCCCTTCACCACGGTGACTTTTTCTTTATTGACCTCGGTTGATGAAAAGTATAAAACACGTGTGAATACGTTTTTCGCCCCCACCTCCCTTGAGACGACTTGCCAAGAACCGCCGCTGCGTCGTCGTCGTAGCCCATATTTCCACGTGTGTTATTATTTGTTTATTTATTAATTATTCGTTAATTTTTCAAAGAAAAATGTGTTGGAGTTACACCACGCGCACACGTATATTACGATATCGCGTAATTACTAGCCAAAAAAAAAAAACCCGTATTTTGTGACCGTGTATATTTTATGTGCAAATATATACTAACAAAAAATATAGGTATTGCGCGCGGCGATGAATTACACACGAAAACCCTATATATATATAGGTACCACCGTCGTTTTCACGCGCATAACGTCGTAGTATTTTATTACTATTATTATGTACGTATAACCGTGGATAATCGTGAAAATCGAATTTCACCCTCTTTCGAAAACCTTGACCAACCGTATTGATGTTATACCTACGTACACAACAATAATGTATATAATACGTATAGCCGTCGCGGGGCGTTTCGACAATAAAAAAAAAAAAGACTTTTTGTTTATATTTACATTATTTTTACAGTGTACGAGGGAGGGAAGAGAGGAGAGAACACTGTTGCGGGGACGTGAGTTATTATTATTAATACGGGGATAAGGGATCGGAAATGGACCGAAAATAAAAACAAATTTCGTTGACAATAGACGCGTTTCTACAAGAACCTCCTATCCCTGTTGTGTACGCGCGCGTTGTAATATAATATATAGTCACGGCGGCGGGGATGTTGTTTTGTTGTGCGCGTATATGTGCATCGTACTGTTGTAACGGGGACGATTTGTTGTGAAACCCGTGAAAGAGAATAATACGCTGCGGACAAACGATTGGATTTTCGTTTACGTTTTCGGCAAGGTTTTATATTATTATTATTATTATTATCGCCTTGTAGTCGCACCCCCGACGGCGGCGGCGGCGGCGGCGCTTGTTGTATCGGTACAAAAAAAAAAAAAGTGAAAATAACTTTCGGTTTCGTGCGTATTTTATTTTAGTTTTTCTCTCTCGAATTACGCCGATTTTTTTCCCTTCACGTCCGTCCGTATAGCTATAGCAGCAGTACACGTTGCCGTTTTTGTGTAGTATTTTTGGATATAGTAAAAATCAAAAAAAAAATTATATATATATTTATCGTATTATACACTGCAGTAGTAGTAGTAGTAGTAGTAGTAGTAGTGATCCGTGACGATTTTCTACGATTATTATTCGGTCTGTGTGAATACGTGGAAGACGTGGGGAGGTGGTATCTCAAGGACTACGGCTTCTTGGCGCAGTTCTATTATTTTTATATTTTTTTTCTCAACATTGAATGAAAACTTATTATTCAACAACGTATATTTTACGCGCGCGCGCGCGTGTGTGCAGTTTATGACCTAAAAAAAAAAAATTAAAAAAAACGTAATTGTATGTGTGTGTGTGTACACAACTGCTGTTTTAAAAAAAAAAAACTTTTAATTTATATTATATCCACAATTGACGTCGATTATTATTTTTAGTGAAGAGAGAGAGAGAGAGAAAATTACGTTACAAAAAAATATATATATATATATATTTTTTATAAATACGATTTTTCACCAGACAATATAGTAGTAACACAGTATAACTCGTAAAAATAATATTCTCGTGTGTGTCTTTCATACCGCTGTTTCGATAGCGCTTATACATATGTGTGTGTGTATATATATATATATAGATTGTTTATTACCCGTTATTACCTATATATATATATATATATATATATATACGGCCGGTATACATCGTATAAATTATTAATGCAAAATATAATTACTCTAAAATTGACTAAGCCCGTACGAACGAATATACTCGTACACACATTATATTATTATACATATAAAGCGTAATATAATAATGTTTTACAACATTCAAACGAATTCTTTTTTTATATATATATATAAAAAAAAAATAAAAATTACTCTCGTATGGAATAATATTACGCGTAATTTAAGTAATTATTTGAAAATACTTGTTCGACTCCGTATTATATCCAGTCGTCCGTGTCTGGGTAATTAAATTGTATATATATATATAAGTAAGTAATAGTAAACTATATAATATGAAAAAAAAAAAAAAATGTACTCCATTTACGGATTGTTTTATGTATATATATATATATAGAAAAAAAAAATAATCCTTGAACCTATATATAAATACTCGTGTTTATATAATAATAATATTAATTATCGATACTGATACACGCGTCCCGTCCACCGACCGATGATAATAAATCACTATGCGATCGCGGGTTTTCCGTTACAGTTAACGGGATCAAAAAAAAAAAAAAAAATTGATACACGCGTCCCGCAAAAAAATCCGCGAGAAGGACGAATCGAAAAAAGGACTCGGGACGAGCAGTAGACAACACGTATATAGGCGAAACCATACGGGTCGTCCAGGGCCAGTCGGGCCTGGTCGTACGGACGACACCGACTCGATAGAATTTATAAACTCATTTTTAATTTTCGCGTCTAAAACGCCTAATCGTCTCCTATTATAATAATTGTAATTATTATTATTATTATTATTATTATTATTATTATTACTTATTATTGTCGTATTTGTTTAATATCAAATACTAGTAAAAAAAAAAAAAAAATTCGCGTTTACGTACACAAAAGTAGATTACCGCCGTACACGGAGTCGTAATTAGAATTTTTTTTTTTCATTTGGCCCGTCCCAATAAAATCGTCTAGATTCGCTTATGTGGGAATTAGAGGTGGACGTGAAAAAACTCTTTAATTTTTTTTTATTTTGATACGAGCAAAAAGTGTTTGAACGAATACGAGACTCTCTCGTTGTGTATATTCGATGATTTTTTTTTTTTTTTTAATAGGTTCTTCTCTTAACAAGTGTTTACAACACCGTTTTTATATATACTACTGCGTAATAATACTCCGTTTACCTCCTCCTCTGTGTAGTAGTAGTATTAGTAGTAGTAGTAGTAGTAGTAGTAGTATTAGTAGTAGTAGTAAAGAGGAGGTATTATTCGACGATGTTGCTGCTGCTATCAGTGAAATACGCGCGCGGTCGGGGAGAGAAAAACGACAGTGGCTTACGAGTAATGTTATGTAGTATTATTATCGCAAAAACAGCCGAGAACCGTTTTATGTCTTTTTCTCCCCTTTTTTCATGTCGTTTTAATGTATTAAATATTTTTAAGTTAATATTTACACACACAAAATCTCTCGTCTCTCTCTCTCACTCTGTCGACGAGGGAGGAAAAAATATATCGTCGTAACCGAGGGGTGGGGGGGGGGGTGGTGGCGACGGCCGGCGTTTTTTTTTTTAAAAATTGTATTGTGGGTGGGGTGGGACTACTATTACGCGTACGTGTAGGTCGCCACTGACACAACGCGCCGCCGTCACGGAGACGTAACTGGCTCAAGTGCAAGTGTTGCGATTACGTAAGTAGGTCGTATCGCGGTTTGGCGGCGCGCAGGCGCGCGTCGACACGCCGCCGCCGCCGCCGCCGGTCGTTCCGTTCTCGTGCCCAGCACAACTGCGTTGACGTTGCGGGACCCGCCGTTAAAGCCGCCGCCGCCGCCGCCGCCGTAATTTTCTATACGCGCATAATTTTTTTTTTCCCCCACACGTATTATAGTCGGGAGTAGGAAATTTTTTTTTTTTTCTGTACTCTCTTAAAACTATTGTAAAATTAACCGATAGAAAATACGCTCGTGTTACTGTTGTACGTTTGTACACGCGCGAATACGCGATCTGTTGCAGAAAAAAAAAGAATATTATCGCAAAAAAAAAAAAAGAAAAAAAAAAAATCGTTTTGCCGTTGTGTCGTACTAGTGCGGTGTAGTAGAACGGTCGATGGCAAATTTTACAAAATTCAAAAACGTATATCGAAATCGACCGCGTTTATAGTTTATGGAGGGCGGGGGGGAGGCATTTCGAAAACGTATATATACAGTCACGCAGGCACGTAACCAAGATTTAATTTTTTTTTTTTTTGGGGGATCTGTTTAAAAATTTTGAAAAAAACACACATAATACTAACGTATACGCACGTATAATTATCGACCTAAACACACGCGTATACATATATTAAAGGGGGAGGGGGGAAATTCACATATACATATACGTAAATATCAATACTGTTGTTAAATAAGGAAACCGGCTTTGGCAAAAAAAAACTGCAGGACAGGCGTGATTACTGTTGGAGAAGAGGACGTTAGAATCCCTTCTGGGTTCGGAGCAACTCCAATAGTCCCGAGCGATAAAAACAAACGCACTCTACAGCCGTTAGTTTTAAACTCTAATAACGAATGTAAATAATAATATTATATCATTATTAGTTATAATTATTGGTCTTACGTTATTTATATAATGGTGTCGTATTGAATCAATAAAAACTTTCGATTTTTCTGTTTCTGTACATATATAAATTAAAAAAAAAATAATAATCGTTCCTACGAATACTGTTTATACAGCTATTATTATTATTATATGTCCGCAGTAAATTTTTATTTTTTTTTTTTGTATCGTACACGTACAACGGGGCGAGGGGGGATTTTGTCTCCCCCTCGGCGAGTGTGTGTGTGCGTTTCTTTTGTTTGCGACCGTGTCACCGTTGTATATACAAATATACAACAATTCAATTACGTTCAATTTCCAATTTGTTCGACGGTAATAATATAACATAATGTTTGTAACGCGCGCGCGTGCGCCGCGCCCGGTTTGACGGGCAGCGTTACAAAATGTTAATAATTATTAATGCGTGCTCTATTAGTTACTATACTGTTACGTGTAAATTATGTAAAAAAAAAAAAAATTGCGCTTGTTAAAAAAAAAAAAAATTATTAAAATTTCCGTCGTATACGAAAATATGCAAAATATACTCGCTTTGCGCGACAGATCAGAAAAAAAAAAAAAACGAGTCTGCTCGAGACGTTGATGCGTGTAAACGTCGCGTGAGCGGTAAAAACGGAAACGGAATCTTGATTGGGATTTGTGAACATTGCGGTATATCTTTATTCTCAAAGTAATATTATTTCGATATTAATAAATATTATTATTAGTCGTCGTGACAACGGCTCACACGTTACACGCGATCGATATCATTGCTTGTAAATTAATCGATATTAATAAATATTATTATTAGTCGTCGTGACAACGGCTCACACGCTCCCGTACCATTTCCCGTGATTTATCCTCGTATACCGCCGTAATAGACGTTTACACGTACAAAAAGTAAATAAAAGAATTTATTCTACTACGGACGGATCGAGAAGTGTGTCGGCCCATCGTCGATAGTTTTTCATCGTCCATGCTCCATAATAAATAAACTAATAATATATTGAAAATATCGAGCGACTCTTTTTTTTTTTATAATATTTATTAGTTTTTACCGAGTAATATTTTTTTTTCTCTTTCGTATAATAATTACAAATATACGGGTTAAAAACGAGTGTATCGGATAAATCGAAAATATTCACTATTAAATTGTACTACATAATATAATACAATCGATTCGGTTTTGGCCGCTCATATCACCGATTTCCTCCGGTACACCTGTTCTTCGAGCCGTTTCTAAGAGTTCGAAACAAATTGGTAATACATATTATATACAATACGAACCGTTTTTTTTTTTTTTTTGTACACTTCAATATTATACTGCGTATTATGTGTAAACAGAAGATACGTCGGTTATGATTATTACGCATCGGCTGTTTTCATCAATTTAGTAACACCCGACGGGACACTGACGTACAAATTGCGAAAAGACAATAGTACTTAACAAAATTAACGCTCGCAATTGCTTACTTCGAAATTTTAACGGGATCGAAACGAGGAGCACGATCCCGTGCCCTATACGGGGGGTATCTACAATTGCCCTCTGTTTCGCAGTCGGAGAAGAATATGCGTGCGAAGTGTGGGGAAGATCAGTTCGTGTTAAAAAAAAAAAATGGATACTGTCCTAAATGGATGCATGCCGAATCGTAACGGGATGTCTAAAAAATACACCTATTGAAAAAGTGTACTTGTTGACAGTAGTAGCGGCGCCTTTATCGTCAGTAAGACGACTAATTGCCACTAACTTAGAGAAACGCGAACAGACGAATGATCCGAGACATCCCGCGTGCGGACAGATGGCTACAACTTCTCGACTAAAATCTAGAAAGAGTTTTCTCAAAGTTTCCAATGCCTTAGAAAATGACCTCTGTCAGAGCAGAATAATTAACGCATGATGGAATGATAAAACAGCGCAAATCAGAGGTTGGATAGGACCGGCAGAACACCTACCCCCAGGGCACGAGTGACAGCGGCAGGTGTGGAAAACACTAAACCGATTGAGAGTGGGAATCGGAAGATCTAAAGGCAATATGTTTAAACGGGGATACCGTAGTAATCGGGATACCTGTTGCGACTGTGGAACACCTACTGGTATGTCCGATGGCGCCAGGACCCTGTACACAAGAAGGTTTGACTCTGGCCAATCAGAAAGCCGCCACGGACGCGTCCCGATACTGGGCAAATGAAAACATTATCTAATCGACGTGTATGATGCCTGACACGAAAAAAAAAATGTACACGGTTTTACACGTCCTGTGCGAGGAGGAAGGAAGTGGGGTGGTCGATGGTGGGCGCGCTGCAAAGAAAATAATAATTTTAATAAGATAATAAGGATAATAGCAGGTGCGGTGTTTGACTTCAGAATAGCAGGGAGATCAAAAGGAATATTTAAAGAGATAAGAGATTTGGATAGAGTAATACGGTTTAGCGGACAAAGAGTGTCAATCGAAAAGGATGTGCGATAAATCGCAAACGCTTTCCTCTCCGCGTGGAGTGTACAAATAGGCGAATTGTTGAGATTTAGTTTATTGGCGTGAGAAGGGAGAAGGCCTGTGCGTGATCTATTAAATTCAACGATAAGAGGTCTGGTTAAATCTAAATTCGGGAACCGTATTCTCTATTGGGAATGTTTGGCACAACGGACTTAAAAACCGTTGGTGTGTTGTTCGAGAGAGAGAGAGAGAAAAAAAATTACAGTCAAACGATTGATTGTCAGAGCCAACGAAGTAATAATAGCGAGCGCGCGTCTTGTCGCATTCGATTTTGACGGGGACGAATCGCTTAAGAAAAGCAAAGCAGCAAAAATTATTGTTAACGTGAAACGTCGCGTTTGAAAGCGCGTTTGGTGGTGAAAAATCGGGTTTCTAATATTTTTCCCTATCGTTAAATCGCCGTTTTTACGTACAAAACGTCCAACTTTGAACTGCGCCACTGTCCGTCAACGGCTGCAGCTGGTGGTTTCAGACGACGACTTTAATAGTGTCGTAATTGAAAAAAAAAAAACAAAAATACCGGCAATTGTCTCCATACAGTTTTTTAGATTATATTTTGTTCTATATATTAACGTTTATACGCGGACGACATTAAACGTTTGAGAATTATTTTAGTCTGGGTATTTATTTATTTTTATTTTTTTGAACACACCTCGTATCATACTCGTGTATATATATATATATATATATTTTTTTTTTGTTACTTAAATAATTATATAATATATACGACGATATTATTATTATTATTATTATTATTACTGTCGGTGACCTAGATACATAAATATGGCATTTCAAAGTATTCTGCGTGTGTATTGAACTGTGGACCTGCAGTATATATATATATATATTTTATGCCCTAGCTTACAAATAATAATAAAAAAAAAGACGCGATAACAATCGATATATATATATGTATGTATATACATTGTCTGTATTTTATACTTATACGTGTTCTACTTTGACACACATCATGAATAATGATAATAATAATAATAAAGAAATACATATACCGCGTACCGTATTGTACACTTTGACTTGACGTCGAATATTGTACATCACATATACACGTATAAAATATAATTCGATTCTTTGATGTAACAGAGGAGATCGTAAAAATATACAAAATAATCGTTTAAAATTTTAGGAAAAACGTCGTCCCTTAACGTATGTGGACAATATATTGCAGGTGTTTCAAAACCGCTAGCAATTATTTCAAATTCAAATTATTCACCGTGCTGTCGGCGCACTCTCTGGTTCGATCCATCACTTACACTGGCACCGCTTTTCCCATCGTTTTCCTAACTTTCAACATCCCGCTCGTGACGTGTTATGCGTTGGACATGCACACGCGTTGACGGACAATACGACGGAGTGATCGATACACGTGTGGCGTTCCCCGTATTTCGCCTGTGTACAAAATTTGTGTCACCCAATCGCAGCGTCAGGTTTCCCTACAAGCAGAACAAGCGGGTGATTGGAGCGGCGAAATTTTAATAATATATTCATATTTGTGTTTTTTGATGTCTGACTGTTTTATAATATACTTTTAAATAATGAATAATAATTTAATTAATAATATATTTTGCTGAATAATGCGTTTTGCTGGTTAGAAAAACACTTGTGAAAACGAAGGGGCGGCAAATCGCTTGATCCGCCGCTGCCCAATCGTCGTCGGCGGCGGTCATTCGCCCCGTGTATAAGAAGGAGGAGGCATTTAACTCGGTAACGCGTTCGCTACAGATAGCGTGGGATATTTGATTCGGTTTTATCAAATATTTAGCGTACGGTAATAATAGAAAATAAACTTTTAAAAATACACGTCTCGTAGTCCGTGCTCTGCGTGTTGTGTGCGTTATTTACTATACAAAATATACTTTTAAAAGAACGTTGTGTTTAAAAAAAAAATTTTTTTGATCGCATCATACGATAATACGCAATAATTTACGCGCACAATACGTTTCTCGTACGTGGCCACACTGATTTAAGAAGCATTTATCCAAACGATATTCTACCCGTAATACCTATTATAACCTCTGTATATTATTACTCCGCGATGGTGGGCACGCGTGCGCAAATGATTCATTTGCTATTTAAATCTCAAAATGTATTTTTTATCACGAAAAGAAACTCGTCGCGCTGTTTTGGCCCACAAACTTCTGTGCGAGATAACGCGAATTTTTCTGACAAAAAAAAAAAAAAAAAAAATTGTTCTCTATAAACCTATATTATTATTATTATTATTATTATTATTAATGATTGTGTCTTTCTCCCGATTTTTTTTTTTTTGGCAGGAATTAATCTTCAACCCCTTTTCCCGCGGATCCGCCACTGGCGTGTCGACAATACGCATTATAGCGTTTTATTGTTATTATTATTATTATTTTTTCTTTTTTTCACTAAACCGTTTTATGATGTACATGCGCGTATTAATTCGAATCCCGGACGCGTTTACAGAATTTCGAATATCCCGGAGTTTTCAGTCCGTTTAACGCGCGCGGCCACTGCAGTCGTGTCGCGTGTATTTATTTGTGTGCGACGACGTTTACCGTAAAATATTATATTATTGAAAAACGCCGCCGATGCCGAAGCCTTGGGAGTTTTTTTTTTATTAGCACCGCTGAGATATTATTATTATTATGTAATATTATTGAACGCAGTAGTAGTAGTAGTAATATTGGATAGGTGTGTACGGTGTATCTAATAATATAAACGTTTCGCGAATTTTTTTTTTTATTTTTCTTCGTACATCATATCGGCCCGTCTGGCCGATAAAAAAAAAAAAGGTCGTATAAAAAAAAAAAAAGGATTTTTATCGATTAATTTTTTTCGCCGCCGCGGTGTCGCGTGTGCAAATTTATTTTTGCCCCTAACGGCTGATAAGAGTGTGTGTGTGTGTGTGTGTGAGAGAGAAACGAGAACACACTCGATTATGTAGGTCAGTAGGACACGACGCGCGTATTTTATACACACACACACACACACACACACACACTATCATAATCCGCGTATATCGCGGTGCGCGCATATTATTTTTACAGAAGCTGCTCGCTGCTGCCGAATGGATCTAATAAACTCATAATATAATAGCCGCCGAAATATTATATTCGCACGAAAATAAAAAAAAGGATTTTTGTCGAATTCGCGTTTTTAACTGTTACTAACAGCAGTGCATTGTATATATATTTTTATAACGTGTACCGCGCGCGACTCGAGAATATTTTTAGATTCGAGCGCGCACCACATGGTTTTTTTTTTTTATATAAGCGTCCTCCTCCTCCTCCTGATATTGGTTAGGTCTGTCTAAAAGTCGTGTGGGAAATAGGTCATCGCGTTTACATAATTATTTCTGAAAGGGGAGGTGGGGGGAGCGGGGCGAACGGTTTTTTAAAAAAAAAATATTATTTTAATTTTTAATATAAATTTTCGTTATTGTTGTGTGTGTGTGTGTGTGTGTGTGTGTGTGCGGTTGTCCCCGAGGGGAGAGGGTGGGAAAACGTTTAACCACCGTAGTATATAGTCGTCGAATGGATTTATTCAAATAACCGCGGTCGTCGTCGCCGCCGCCGCCGCCGCCGCTGCTGCTGCTGCTGCTGCTACTACTGCACCTGTCATCGGCTGGTGCTGTATCAGGTGACTATAGCCGCGCATATAATAATATTTGTACATAATACGCGAGGGGAAAAGAAGGGCGTGTTGTAAAAAGAAGAAAAAAAAAACGCTCGAAAACGTTTATGAATAGCATAAAAAAAAAAAAAAATCACTGTATACACGAGAACGTACTCTTACGGTAGTGATGTGTGTGTGTGTGTGTAGAGAACAAATTACAAAAAAAAAAAACGACGAGGAGGCGTACGCTTAATTTCTTTTTATATATTCATATTGCGTATACTCAGATAGCGATAGTATCGCGTCATTAAGGGATTGATGTACAGAACGCGTATACCGTGTTTTTCCTTGGGAATTGGGTCAGCGGGGTGTCAATGAAAAAGAAAACGCAAAAAAAAAAAACACACGAGGCGGCTGGCAGATGCGTTATAGAAAAAAAAAAAAAAAAATGTGTGTCTTAAGAATAATTATATACTATTTCCAATCGTAATCTAACTAAAATCTAACTCCTCGGCCGCGGCAGTTATATTATGGTTTTTTAAAAAAATACGATACCGAATTCGGAGATACAAGTATAGGCAGGCAGGGAGGGGGGGGGGAGAAAAAAGACTAGGAAAATTTCTTTGAATTTTATTACGCGAGTAACGTCCAGTTGCAAAAGGACGTATATGTCCAAAAAAAAAAAAAAACCAAGATTTTGCGTAATCACGATTAATAATTTAGCTCGTCTTTCTCGCGTAAAAATGTCGGGTTTCAAAATCAAATATATCCTATTTAATAATTGATCGTGCGAAAATGCGGTTTAGTTTCGAAAAGAGGTATGTCCATCGTCGGTTCTGCAACAAGAGGTGTTGTTATATGTCCTTAAGTTTTGAAACAAAGTTTCATAACGCTGCAGCGAGTCCCCGTGTGTTTGTACGGACAGCGTTAAAAATTTAAAACCGCGTAACGAAAAAAAGCAATACGTCCCCACATACATATTAATAACTGTTTTAGTGTGTTTAAATTACGTTTATTATTTGTAATACATTTAATTTAAATTTAAACACTGCACACAGGGACGGATTGGCAGAATTTTTCGGCCCGGGAAAATTATTTAGACCAGCCCTCTGGTATATTACAGTATCTAATATTGTAAATAAAAGCAAATATTGCTCTTGTTTTTTTTTTTTAAGGCGATCTGCGGTTCGACCCCCCTCCCCCTAATACAATTTTAAAAATAACAATTTTGTTTACTGACTTTTATATTTATTAAAATAATATTTGCACGTAAATAATACAGCAAAACAATTTAATACGAGAGTTCTTTATTGAGTAATGCACTTTTCTTTAATTTATCAATGATTCCGTCTGTATCGATATGATTAAAAATTTAAAAATTCATTATCGATAATTTATAGCAAAATTAAAAATTGTTTGCGGCCATAGCAGCCCTCGAGGATACCGGCCCACCGTGAAGTTTCCCGGTGTATCCCCCGATGGGCCATTCCGGCCCTCCCTGACTGCATATGTTAACACACGTTTGATAACGACTTACAATCAAAGAAATTATTGTCTATAATAATAACTTTATTATTGAAAATAATAAAAAAAAACCGTCGTTATTTTTAGTTGTATAGTTGCAAAAGCGAATATGTCCAAATTCAAAAAAATATCGGTTATCTAAAAAAAACTATTTGTCCACGATTTCTACAGTCGACGTATAATTAAATTGTATTTTTTTTTTTTAAGTATTTATATAAATCAAACCTTAACAAACTTCAATCCTTCCAATCTATAACTCTCCGACTCCTAACTAATTCTCCCTGGTATGTTAGCAACCTTACCCTTCACAACGACTTAAATATTCCAACAATCTCGTCTCTTGCACGCAGTCTCTACAAAAAAAATTCCACAAAAATACCTTTAACCATTCAAATCTACTCATATCTGATGATCTCTCCTCTACCACAATTCCTAACAATCCTGCCCGTCGTCTTAAGCGCAACTGGCCGCGTGACTTATTAAACACTTAGAAAAAAAAAAAACAAAATAAATAAATATATAAAAAAAAAAATATTAAATAGTTAATCGTTTCCATAATCATAGTTTGAAGTAGTGTCGTCACTGGGCACCTCCTTTTATCGAGCCTTCACGCATATTGTACGTAAACTTATAAATATTACTTATTGTAAAAAAAAAAAAAAAATTACAGATTGTACATTATATTCTTTTTCGTTAGTAAAACAAAATTAAAAAAATTAAAAAAAAAAAAAGTATTTATATATATAAAAAAAAAAAAAAATGGTTGCGATTCATAAAATATTAAAGGAAGTATCAGTTTTTCGTCGTTTGTGAAAACTTTGTTTGTTTGTTTGGACACGCGTCCTTTTGCGGACTGGACGACTCGCGTAGTATATTATACGCTTTACAACGATAAATTATCGAAAATTGTGAAAATACCGTATAGAAAAATAACGCGCGTTAAAACGTATAGGTACACGACTTGTACAGAATTAAACGTTTTTCTCTTTATACATATATCGTATATACATATATGTTATAATAAAATATTGTTTAATACACGCGTTTTCTCGTGTGTGTGTGTGTGTGTATATATATATAATATGATGACATTATCTCGTTATAATTATATATATACATGTTTTATTAAAAAAAAAAAACGAGTTATTATAAAATTGTCGAACGCGCAATAACGCGCGCGTGTAATAAAGTATATAG
Source organism: Slavum lentiscoides (assembly GCA_032441835.1). NCBI lineage: Eukaryota > Metazoa > Arthropoda > Insecta > Hemiptera > Aphididae > Slavum > Slavum lentiscoides. Next base: position 4,250,953 of record CM063718.1, on the reverse strand, counting down.
GCGCGTAAAAATATAATATAATAAAATTATACGTATTAAAAATATTGTAAATATATATTACGGACAACCCGAATTTTCTCGAAATTTAATCACGGAGCAATTCGATCGTCGTCGTTACTGTTGCTCCGATCGTATATATGTATATATACGCGTAAAAAAAAAAAAAGTGTGTTTTTAACATATATATATATTTTACGCCAATTTTATTGGTATATGGGTACCTATATTATTATTATATGATGTAGAGCGTTCAATTCCTATATATATATATATATATTATATTAATGTATATAGACGCGAGATCGCTGTAGCCGAATATTATGTTATTTTGCCAAGACGCACTTATTATAATGTTAAGAGAAGTACATAATATCATATATTATGTATAATATAATGTGTATAACGTTTACTTTTTTATAATCTTTACTTTTTAATAATGTTTACTGCGGTAATAATAATTTTTACGCTTCTTTGGTCTGCAATCGGTCACGTCTCGTAATTAGAACACGCCGCGGCGCACAATAACCGACGACGACGACGACGACGACGACGACGTCCCGCGTTGTCCCCGGCGTTTTTTTTTTTTAAACGAAAAATTTTCGAATTTATATTTTTGTAAATATACTCGATTTTCAAACCGTATATCGTATGTTTGTAAGTACGGTGAAATTTACATAACATTTAATATATAGGTATATACCTAACCACCGACGACATTATACTTGCTGCGGTTTTGCTGCTGCTGTGCCCGCGTTAGGTCTGCAAATAAACGCTTACCGTGTATTACGATTGTGTAGATACGGAGATGGTGCGAGAGAGGTTTCCAGCCCGTCCCCGCTAAAAAAAAAAAATATTGTCAAATATTTAAATATCGAAATTATTGTATTTTTCGTTAATGTCGCGAAAGCAAATGGGCTATAATTCCCGTGTGAGATATTGTATAATAGGAAATATTGGTTTGGCTGCTGCTAATCGATTGTCGCGGAAAACGCGAGAAAATCCGCTGTTGTATATATATTCGAGAGAATTCGATATAGTTTTTTTTTTTATAAACTCGGTCTCAAGTATTATTATGTCTCTCGAATTTGTACGCTCTACTATACTGTTGTCTTCATAAAAACCGTATACGCAATATATAATATATATAAAATACAAATTTAATAAAAAATATATTTTTTTTTTATTTCGAAAGTTCCTTTGAACCGCTGCCCTGTTTCCAGCAAAAAAAAAAGTCGTATTTACTACGCCACCGCTATACGCGTACACGAATATGAAACGCGTTATTTAAAAAAAAAAAATAACGTAATGATTTTCTGTTAAATTCAACTAACGAAATCCAAAGGGATATAAGTATAGTTACAAATAATTTTTTTTTTTTTTTTTTGTAATACCGAAACCGGTTTATATTTTTGTTACCGAAAATTTAAATATTATTAAAAACAAGAACGTTTATTTGGAACAAAAAAATTTATAATTTTATAATATATATATATATATATATAGTTAATTATGTGTTTAAAAGCGAGAATTTTTAGATTAACGCGAATACAAAGATTTTTCGTAACAATACAATATAATAACTATATATAACGCGGTTAACGAAGAAATTCGACGTATAAAATTGACACGTTCAAAACGATTATTATAACACTCACAAATTCTCCCCCCGAATAAAACATAAATAATTTCGGAACGAGCAGCGCAATATTTTTATGTGGAGAGCGAGAATCCGTTGGGACGGGTGAGGGGGGGCCGCCTGTAATAATTATTATAAAGAGATGAGACGTTTAAAAACGTAACGAAAAAAAAAAAAACGAAAGGTTGAAAATGAAAAAAATTCGCTCGTCGTATTATACACACATTGGATGCACACCTTATACATTCGTGTGTATTACGCGTATATATATATATATTATGTAAAAAGAATAAAAAAAAAATCGTTTTAACGTCTAACGCGTTATCTAATAGCGCAGTATGCGATTTCAGCCTTGGCTCGACGATTTTTGTTAACGGGTTTATAAATCAATATTTTTCGTATATACGCATAATTAATATTATATTCGGATAATTTTTTTGCTTTTTCTTTCGGGGGGGGGGGAAGAAAAAGAAACACCGCGTTATATTATGTATGTGTTTTTTACAATATTATATTACGTTAATATTATTACGATTTTTTTTTTTTTTTACATTGTTATTATGCGATATTATATTATTAAACTAGTTTTTTTTTTCCCTCCAATTTATATTATTAGTTAATTATTATTTAAGCAACCTTGAGGTGAGACGCTCGCGTATCTTCGTTCACCCCTCTCGGTGCGCGCGTACATTACACACACACACACACACACGCTTACAAGCGCACCCGCCCGCTCGTGTCGGACTCATTGTGGACACACACACACACACACAGAGAATTGAAAGTAGGTCATTGAGATCCCTCCTACGCCCCGCCGCCCGGTATATACCACACGCTTATACACGGCTCCGCGCTACCTACCGCCCGTCCGTCGATGTCGCCGCCGCCGCCGCCGCCGCCGCCACAGCCATTACGCGTTTGCCCCCACTACCCCGGGGGCCGGCACCGTCGTCACTTTCACTTGTTTCAGCCGTTTCGTCGTGCCGTCCGTGTCAGTGTGTCTGTGTGTGTGGTATCGGATCGTACGGCCACGGCTAACTTGACTCTGCAGCCGCGGCGAAGTTTCGTTCGTGTGTTGGTCGAACGCGGTCGTTCGCAAATATAAAAATCCTCTCCGCGGCGCTACTAATAATTAATAATAATAATAATAATAATAAACTCTTTTTTTTTCTCTGAAAAGAGTAATATTTTTTTTTTATAAATCTCGGTACAAAAAAAAAAATTTTTTTTTTGAAATCGGAGAAAAAAATTATTATTTTTTTAAAATTTATATAAATACTCTTGGTGGTAATATTTATTATTATTATTATTAATAAAATCGTCGTGACCGGTGTACCAGTGTCCCGCCGCCCGCTTGTCCGTATACAGTGTGTCGCCGCGGTCCCCCACCGGCGGTCCCCCGGTGCGCGTGTAACGCGTGCGCGCGCGTGTGTATGTGCGCGGCGAGCCGCAACGATTGCGTTTCGTTGTCGTTGTCGCGCGGTCGCCGTCGTCGTCGTCGTCGTTGTTGTCGCGCGGTCGTCTAGTGGTAGTAGAGTAGTATATTATTATATATAGTAGCCGCGGAAATCGCGGTTCGCGTCGTGTCCGATTCAGTCTTTGCAGTGACGAAATCGGGGGCCCCGGCGCGCGCGTTGTGTTTGTGCAAACGAGAAGAGCCTCGCCACCACCACCACCGCCGACCGACCGACCGACCGTCAGTGCCAGCAGAGTAGTAATACCAGTAGCCTGTGTGTGTATATAGGAGACATGACGAGAGCCGACTGCAGTTAGCCACCGCCGTCCCTACACCGCGACCGTTCGCGGCCAAACAAAACGGCACCGCCGTCGTCTCAGACACCAAATACATATATATATAAATAAATAAAAAAACTCGTTTATTTTTATATTATTGTAAAAAAAAAATCCGGCGGCGTTATTATTTTATTATAAATTTATTTTTCGCTCTTTAACGAATTATTTTCTATATTTAAAATACTCTGTATACACGCGTCCGTGTATCGACGCAGCGGTTCGTTCCTAGACACACACACACCGTGCGATAAATAATAATAATAATAATAATAATATTGTAATAAATAAATAAACATGTCGTCGATCCCTCCGGCGGATTCGTGACGAACCGCGAGTGCGAAGAACCGCCGCGTGCGCCCGTACCAATAATAATATACGGTGGGTGCCCCTCCGGGAGGCCCCGTACTTACGTCATATGTTAGCGGCCGGCATGGACCATTCTGCCAGTTATCTGTCGCATTTCGGGCTGAGCCCGCCACAGGCGTCCGGCGACGACGGCGGCGACGATTCGCTTTATCAGCCGCCCGCGTCATCGCCGCCCCTTTACCACCAGTACATGCCGCCCCAGCACCCGCAGACGCCCACGTCCAGCGCGGCCGCCGCGTACTCGATGATGGGCGCGGCCACCGCAGCCGCTGCCAATAATAATCAACAGGGCTGTTATCAGCTGGGTAATGTGGACGCGGCGTATTTGTTCGGTTCCGCAGGTGGCGGCAACGCCGGCGGCGGCGGCGGCGGCGGCGTGTCCGGTTCCATGGACGGTCTCCAGCAGCAGTACGTGGCCGTCGGCGGCGGCACGCCCGTGGCCGCGGCCGCGTCCGCCATCAATCCGTCCGCAGCCGGTTCCGAGCTGCCCGACACCAAAGAGGGCATCGAGGAACTGTGTCCCGTGTGCGGCGACAAGGTGTCCGGTTACCATTACGGTTTGCTCACGTGCGAATCGTGCAAAGGCTTCTTCAAGCGGACCGTGCAAAACAAAAAGGTGTACACGTGCGTGGCCGAACGGTCGTGTCACATCGACAAGACCCAGAGGAAACGGTGCCCGTACTGCCGGTTCCAGAAGTGTCTCGACGTCGGCATGAAACTCGAAGGTCAGTAAAGTTTTTATATTTATTATTATTATTATTAGTGCGCCGAGTTCGTCAACGTTGTTGTACGAGTACCACCACCCTCCGTCGGTCGTTGTGCGTGATAGTATTTTTTACACGGTTTATATTCTTTGGAGAACGAAAAATAAAAAGTAAATACGAGTATTTTTGGGAAATTGTGGTGGGGGGGGGGAAATAAGTGAAATTCGACGATATTATTATTATGTATAGGTACACGGCGAAATCCAAAAGTTTTTTCTGCTACGGCGTCGGGAGTACGCGAGTGAGGAACAGGAATTTTTTAACAATATATGTCACCGAGGACTGGCGGGGCGGAGGGGGGGGAGGGTGCGAAGACACATGGACCGAATTAACACACTCGGGTGTATATGCCACTACTTGTACGTAGCCTTTTACGAGACTCTGGGTGGGTTTCTTATGAGTTTTCCGCCGCGTGCGTCTTGTCGACGTTTTTTTTTTTTCAATAGAAAAACAAAATGTCCTATTACCCCGTTTCGCGTGAAAACGTGCGGGTTTTTTATTGCTGCTTGCACGCGAGCACCGTGTACGGGAAAACGATTATTTTAAATGACAAAATCATCGACGACTTTGATGACGGACCCGTGCGAGGGGGGGGGGGGCGGGGGCCCGTATTTGCTTCTCTCTCTCTCTCTCTCTCGGTAAGGTCGCACCTGAGCAGCAGCTATATATCGTTCGTCAAAAGCGTTCACGTCGTCGTGTGATATCCTCCGCGTAGTCGACGACGAGGTTGAGCGTTATCGTTTACGCGCATAAATACCCACATTTTTTTTGATTTCGGTGGTTTTTTTTTTTTTCTAACGCGTTCGCCGTGTGTGTGTGTGTGCGTGTACAGCGGAGATGGTGCAGTTGGGTGTTTTTATTGTATACGATTAGATCCAGTGGCGTAGCCAGGTGGGGGAGAGAAGGCTGATGGGGTTTGCAGCCTCCCCGTCCTCCGGAATGAATGAATCAATTTTTTAGTAGACTATCTATATACATGTTAATTAACATTAATTATTATCAGTCTCAGCCGCTACCCCCCGCCCGCCCAAATAAAAATCCTGGCTACGCCTGCACTGACTGACTAGACCGTTTTTGTCGTTGCTGTTGGTTTTTTTTGTTTGTGGAAATGGCGTACACTATTTTTTTTTACTAACTACTATCGTGAAAGAAATCGAGAAATAATTGCGTTTTGTGGAAGAAACGGTAAATACTACCTACCCCACACACACGCACACTATTCGTCTCCACAAAGGTTCCCGGTAATAACAATAATAATAATCCGTTCGATAATCACGATATTTCCTCACAAAGTCAATAGAATCGTTTCGGGTGTGTGTGTGTGTGTGTGTGTGTGCAGTGAATTGAAAAATCCCGAAGAATCCAAAAGTGGTCCGTTCCACCAATTTTCAGTTGTACAATAACGTTTTTACAATGTTACCCAATTGTTTGTTGTTACTCGTTTTCCACAGCTTATGCTATATACTGTTCGAGGAGGGGACTTGCAAAACAACGGTTTTGTCAAAACTTTAGATGCACAACATTTAGAATGACCCGCAGGAGTATAAATTGAGGAAAGGGGGTGGGGGAGAAGCGAAATCGGGACATTTGTTTGGCTGTAATATTTTGCTCATCAATACTATAGAGAGTCCTGGATTTTTTTTTTTTTTTACACAACCTTAGCCCAACCAGTTCAGTTTGACAACTGAAATCCAGATGCTTGTTGAAAACGTGCAGGTCCGGCTACGCCACTGTGTGTGTGTGTGTGTGTGTGTGTGACGTTTCTCGCGTTACCCCCGTGAAATTCATATATTTCTTTTTTTTTCCAAATCGTTTCAACGTAAACTATAACGAAATTGCACGTTGGGAAAAGAAATTTCAATTAAAACGATTTTACGTCGGCCGCCGTTGTCAGACGATCGAATAATATTTGAAATCGTTTGCGTACACGCGTCGTGTATGTGACCGCAGTCGTATTACCATTTTCTGCACGCGAAATAAAACCCACGAATGAATCCGGTCCTATAAATTGGTTCTGGTATATTTCTGATAACAATATGACGTGTTCCGCGTTATTATTTTACGGAAAGTATATATGAATCCGGAATTGTATTGTGTTCCGTGACATTTGTGTTATCGTTGTATTATTATACTAGTCCTAAACAAGTCACAAGATACGCTTCCGTTCGCGAGCTTCTGTCGGAACTTAAACTAAAAACATCCGTTGACTTGTTATAAAAAAAAAACACCTAAAGTCACTGGAGCGCGCGCGTTTGGTTTGTTTGACAATAATACTACACCGACGTCACAAATGGATCACATCGGAGGACCGGGATTCATTCGTGGGTTTTATTTCGTGTACAGAATGGCAATACGCTAACCGGAGGTGTGTTGCACGAAATATTGTGTTTTTAATAATCCTATACCGGCGAGTAGTGTTTCGGTTTTACGATGACGTGTTTTTTATTTTTTTGCCCAAAAATTCTACTACCAGAACTAGTGCTCCGATCTCGTAACACTGTAGCAGATCGCGTCCAATTAGAGGTCGTTTTTCGATTTTCTCAATACTCTTTTTATGAAGCGTCAGAAAAATGTACCGAAAAATTACGTCGTAAAAACGCGATTTCGTCAAAAATCGATTATTATATTATCGTTGTTTCTTCGTAATTTTGTAGTTAAACGGTTGCGTAGAAAACGGAGAAATTTTCACCAAATACGTGTAATTACGTATTAACCAGACAACATTTTCAAAAAAAAAAAAAAATGTCTTTTAATTTTGGTCTATTTATTGATTTCGACGTATTTAAAATAATTCGTAATATTTAAAACAACGTCAGACGTTTGTTGTCACTGTCAACTGTATTCGAAAAAAAAAAAATCGTCGAGTAACAATTTCTTTTTATAACCGTTTCAAAAATATTTCCGACAAAATGTACTACGAACCTCCACTCAGAATGGTTTTATCGAACGCAATTGATTATTATTATCATTGCTTTCAATATTTAGTTACGGTAACAGAACTTTAAAAAAATCTTTATTCACAACGCTAGTTAGCTTTTTTTTTCCCCATAAACAATATAACGGATATTAAATAGTATTCGTATATATATGACTCGAATTAATAACGTATTTTGCACACACACACACACACACACACATATACATTGTGTATATAATTGCCAGGAAGCCGTGCATAATTCGATATAGTATACTGCGCGTTACAGATAAATTCAATTTGATGTAATACAATAATAATAATAATAATCGAATAAAAACGTATTTAAAAAAAAGAAACATTTTAAAACTTTTCCGAAGCTCTTTTCCAAAACGTTTTTTTTTTAAAACGATTTACACTCGTATATGTACCGCCGTGTGTAGTGTCGTCGTTGTTGTATCTCGGACGATTATATTATCGTTATTATCTCGTTGAAATAAAAAACGGATTTTTGTAATAAGTTTAAGTAAAAAAAAAACTCGCATTTACTACTACTACTATTATTTTGTAACCGGCGGCGGCCGTATTATGGAGAATATAATATACACGCAGAGATAATAACGATAAAAAAAAAAACTCCGTTTTTCTGTTCCACAGACCGAATCCGTGTCAAGATCGTCAAGATTTTCTCAGTCCTGCCCCCTCCCCGCGCGCGCTCGCTCGCTCCGGTCCACTGTTGCTTTCCACCCATTCTTCCATGACATCATACACGTACTATATAATAATATACAGTTTACTATTATTATTATTTGTACTGCTGCTTGCTGCTGTTACAAGGCAATTCGTCCCACCGCGGCCGGTGGTAGAATATCAAATGCACATAATACAGAAATACGCGCGTATATTATAAAAAAATAAAAACCGACGATAATATTATTATTATACGGTTTTTTTTTTTTATTATATTCATAATCTATTCAAAAAACCTTCAGTCATTTTTTTTTTTTCTAAGAATAACAAAAACTAAAAAAAAAGTTCGAAACGAATTATTGTATAACGCGTATATTTAGGAGATATATATATATATTATATTATTCTATAATACGCGTACACATACACACACACACACATTAAGTATATTTTTATTATAATAGCGTTTATAAAATTTTTTTTTTTTTTAGTCCATATCGTTAACGCGGTGCATGCCGAACGAGACGATAGTGTTTGGGTAGGCGGCGGGTGTGCAGTGTTGGAATATCGTTTGTATATTATATTGTTTCCACGGTACATATAAAATTACATAAACGATACCGTACAGATACCGCGCACTGTACACACACACACACACACACACACGTCGATAGTAATTGGTTTTGGCACACGAAAATTAACCTAATTTCCCGCCAACACACTGTATAAAAAATAAAAAAAAATATCAGATAGACATCGCTGTTGTGTATTATTATTGTGCGTTCGATCGGTCGACGAATTCTATTGAAACGCATTGGACTTCCGTTCTTGTTTTTTTTTTTTCATTTTTTTTTTTTTTTTTTTTAACCAGCAGCAGAGTGCTGCTGCTGCTGATAATCGTGTTCGGAAATCCTGTTCCCTGCTCTGCTGTGTTATTTATTGTTGGTTGCCCCAGCGCGTATTGTCGATTGTTTCGTACGGTGACGGCTGTTGTGGTGTGCGTGCGCGTACACGGGAATCTGAAAATTCGCTCGTCATAAATATTATTATAATATGCGTCGTCCGTGTAATTTTTTTGTTTTTTTTTTTTGTTTCATTTATGAAAATATCGTGAATTGCATATCGCCCGTTATTTTAAAATAACGTTACCCGCCGAATAAAATGATATAAAAAAATATACCGAATTTTTCGCGACACTACATACTATACTATACGTGCATAGCCGTCCCAAGGGGGGGGGGCAAATGGAGCAAGTGCCCTAGGGCGTCCAAAGTATTATGAATGCATAGGGCGTTAAAAAAAATGAAAGACAAAAAGAAAAAAATGTGTTGTTTTATTTTAGATATTAACTTCCCATGTATCTATATGATGATTTCGAGGATGAGTGTATTCACTATAAAAATATATATAAAATGATGTAATTAGATACTATACGTTAGTTGTAAAATTTTTTTTTTTTGGGCGTCAAATATTATTTCCCTAGGGCGTTATTGGTGGCTAGGACGGCACTGTATACGTGTGTCGTCCGTATTCCGGAATTTATAGGAAACGACGAACGGCTCAATAATACACACTGAACTCAATAATAATACGTGGAACGCGCGTAATTCTGTACAACAAATTCTTGTATAATACAAAAAACCCCCACCCCCTTGTATAGTGAGCCGCCGTATGCGTTCCCTTTTTCCCGTTTTTGTTACCGACTTCGTTATGTAAAAATAACCGATTTTTGTGCCAACACCGATACCTAGGAGGTATGACAACGGATTTGCGATACGCACAGAGGTCTTTATCACATCACTCGGTCAGTGTTGTGCCAGTTCCATGGAAAAAAAAAACGATATTATTGTTTTTTTTCCATGGAATGCGCGCGCAGACCGAGTCGCGATTTGGACGATCCGTCGTCATGCCTATATAGATAGATATTTAGCCGTGATCGATACTACGAGCCCGTCGTTTTGTGTCCCGTTATCTCATCTCGGAGTAAATAATAAAACACTATAAATATCACGGGGTGGGGTGGGGGGGGGGGAACTACGTTTCATCGTATAACGTCCGTGACTTTTATTATCTCACGTAGAATGCATGTGGCGGCCTCCTGTCTGGCGGGTTCCATATTTTTGATCGATATACGCGTTTCTTCGCGCGTTGTTGTCGAGTTCAGCGGCTCAATAGTGTGATAATGACGAGAGAGGGGAGGTGACATTTTTTTATTCGGTTTTTCGAAAAAGAATTACGGGGAAAAAAAAACCCCCTCGCGACGTGACGTCGACGACCGAGTGACGGAGGGGGAAGAATTTCAACGGTGGCGGCGGCGGCGGCGGCGGCGGTTACCAGCAGTCGGTTTCTTGCGTTATATCGGCTGCACGGCTCGTGCCGTCGCGAAAGCGAGTCTGAATTTAGTTTTTTTTTTTTTACCACGAGAAAAACGAGCAACAAACGCGAATAATAATCAAACGAAAACGAAAATCTAGTCGTACACGTTAACACACACACACACACACACCCGTATTTGTGTGTTGCACAATAGTTGTCATCATTCTTCTCACTCTCGAGACTGGTGCGGTTTTGATAATGTGCGCGCGCGCGTTTTTTTCTCTTTTACGCACGCACACACAATGCATTCAGAATGTAGATTAGCATATATGTGTGTGTATGTATACGCGCCCAGAATACACGGCACACACACACACACACACACACAGAACACAACACAGCGCACACAAACAGCACACATTCGCGCGCGCGCGCGAGCGGCCTAAGCGTTTCGCAACGCGCTCCTTTAATTAGGGTCCCGGCGAGTAGGTCACACAATCTCCGCCCAACGCGTCACCCCGCGCGCTCCGTCGACACAGTTGCGTGCCGCACCACCGCGCCCATGTACACACACACACACACACACCGACACCGCACTACACGCGCGCGCGCGCGCTACACGGCAGATTATTACGCGAGTTTTAAGTATTTTTTTTTTTTTTTCATTATTTAACTTACAGCGCCCACTTTCTCTCTCTTTTCGTCCGATTTTCGGAAACGCTTCGGGCACACACGGGTTCGTTTTTAAAACAAAATCTGTGACGTCGTGTCCGCTATTTTTTTTCCAGAATTATTTTTTGCATTAAGACGCGTTTGTTTTCCCGAGCGTTTTCCGTTTTTTCGCAATCGGCGTTGCAGCGCGCGTCCGTCCGTCGGGGTAGGTACGGGTGTACGGGTGGAAAAGCTCCGGTGAAAATAAAAACGTTTTCTCCTCCGTGCCCTTCCCGTATTATTATTATTATTTTTTTCGTTACTTAATACTTTATACGTGTACCGTCGCTGCTCCTCGTACGGAGTACTACAGCATTGCGCGCGTCGTCGTCGTCGGTGTTTTTTTTTTTTTTTTTCCTTTCGTCGTAACGAGACGCCGCCGCGCACCATCCCGACGCCCCCGGGGGGACCGGTTTTTCGAGCGATCCCCAGTCGCGTCGTTATTATTATATTATTTTATACTGCAGTAGACGTTTTCTCCTTCTCCTCCTCGTACACTGTCGGCGGCAGTGCATAACGTTATAACGCGCGCGCGCGCGCGCTCGCGACCAGTTTAACGCTGTATAACGTATTGTGGTTACGGACGAACAGGCAGGCGCACACGTCGATTTATTACAAAATACGCGCGCTGCTGCTGCTGCTGCTGCTGCAGTCCGTCGAAAATAATTTTTTTGAGAGGACAAGACGAGGAGATCCCTCGGCGCGCGCGCGCTTGTTGTTGGCGATCGCGTCGTCGCGTAAACGCACAACGATAAGTCCCTGTATTATTATGGAAAACAAAAAAAAAAAAATCGCTTTTCTTTTTTCGTTTCCTTTCCGCGAACGTCACGCGTTCGAAGAAGAGGAATTTTTTGTTTTGGTTTCTTTGTCGCGACACGCGTCTGCCGCCGCCGCCGTCAAAAAGGTATCGGCGGCGACGCACGGGTCGCGCGAGTGTTTTCAATCGAATTATTATTACACAAGTGCACAGTGTATTTTTACCGCCGAAAACGGTGTCGGAAAGTTGTGTGTGTAAAAAAAAAAAAAAAATCGATTTGCCGCCAAAACGCGCGCGCAATTATTTCATATAGTGGTCTGACCCAATTCGTTTTTTTTTTTTTTTTCTCTTCGCGTCTCACGTTTTGTACGGTATAATAATACGCCATCGACCCGCAGTGTCCCCCCGTTGTACGTTTTATAAATTATTTCGGAACCGCGCGATTTTCCTTATACACGAATCCGCCGCGGTGCGTTTTCTTCGACTCCGCGCGTCACGGAAAAGCGTTTTTTTTTTTGCAATTTTTAACGACCGGCTGTGTGCCGGGGTATAGAAAAAAATGTCTGTCGGCGGGGTACGCCATCCGTAAAACGCGACTGTTGCCGCCGCGCCGTTCGATTGTTTCAAAACGCCGCCGCGCCGAATCGAATCGATGTTTTCCGTCCGTTTACGTTATTCATTATTATTATTATTATTGCGAAATTCGGTTTTTATTTTGCATCATATAATTTTTTTATCCGGCGGCGGCGGCGGCTACGGGCGTAACCGATAATTTTTCGGATTCGAACGTGTTTATAATGACAAAAAAAAAAACGCTCTTAAATCGCAGAGTAATAAATATATAATATATATATAGAGATGGCGTGCGATGTCATATACCCAATGCGTGTAGAATAATGCAGCGGTTCCTTTATCACACGAACGTCGCTTATGATAAATTATACCGTTAGATGTTTTCATAATAAAATTTCCGTAAAAGTTCGATTGTATTCAATCGCTTTTTCGTCTGCTGTTCCATACGCGCGTCGAATAACAGAACATAATATACCCAATGCACGTTTGTCGTATTCTGTTATACCTACTCGTCGTAACGCACAATTATTATGACGTGTATATTCACTTTAATACGGCGTACAATACGTTTCGAGCTCGTCAAAGTGGTCACACTAAATTCGAACACCGTTGTCGCTGCGTTATGATCGTGGCGTAAACGTACGAATTATATCGTGTTTTTTATTAAGCGATAAAAAAACCGTTTGTCGGTAGTGTTTTCCTCTGGGTGGGGGGTACGATTTTTTTTTTTTTTTTTATCGCTTTCCGAAAACAACGCTGGGCAAACGCGTTTTCACTCGGTATCACCCACGCCCAAAGAGGGATTTTTAAGTTTTTTTTCACGAATGGCAACGTCCAGACAATCGTTTCGTTATCGTGTACCGCGAGTGGATAGGGGGTGGGGGAGGAGGGATCGTCGTAACCGTCCGTCGAAAGCGCGGTCTGCGGGGTGCGGCGTTGTAACCGAAATATGTAATAACAATAATAACGGCGCGCTTGTATGCCGCCGCAGCGTCCGGCTTTCACCGGCGGGAGACGACGTCTGGGCTGCTGCTGCTGCTGCTGCTGTATCGCAGAGAGAATATCACGTGGGCGGCGGTGGTACTGTTGTGGTACAGCGTCGTCGTAAAACGGTCTGTACGGTTTTTAAAAAAAAAATAAATTTTTCATTTTTTATTGTGTGCACCGCCGCGCCGTCCGTGTGGCGACCCGTCGAAACGACGGAAACGCTCATAAACGTAAAACGTTTTGAAACGTGTATCGCGCGCGTTATTATAACAGCGTACGCGTACGCGACCTGTTTATCGTTTGAACGCGACGCATGCAAAAAAAAAAAATTTTTTCCGTGAAAAATCCCGCGCCATAAACGCGTAGACGCGACCTGACCTGCAAGCCGTACAGGCGTGCGCAGACGTTCGGTATGGCGTGTGCGCGCCGTGTTTTCCTTAAACGGGCCTTACACCCACCCCCCTCCCAAAAAAAAAATTTGATGCACAATATCCATTAATCGATAAAAATCGTATTGGGGTATACTATTCGTGGTCTGTACTTTTGCACGTTTGTCAACGAACGGATTAAAAAAAAAAACTATAGACGTCTTCTTTTTACGATAAAGTGCGGGCGTGTGAGTACAGCTAGATAACGCGGCGCATGAAATGTTCCCCGGTCTTGGAATAAACGACAAAATTCGTGGAAAAACTTCCCGGCATAATTTTAAATTGTCACGTTATTATATATACGATTTCATATCGACTTCGTTTGATGCCCCGTATTACACACCATAACTGAATCATAACTGAAAAACAATTATTTATTAAAAATATTGAAATATTTGTTTCGTATATCAAAAACCTCACCAAGACTCTTTCGTCCATTGATATTGATATCGTTTTTTCCGTGTCTGGAGAACGTGCGCAATGATGGCGAATACAAAATTATAGCCGACACTCCTGTTTATTTTTATTTAGTCATGGCGTACGCGTTAAAATATTAAACGCAAAACTATAAGACGAAAATAAAGAGCAGTATAAAATAAACACGTAACGGTTATAGTGTTGGTCTTTGGATGTAGCAGGAGTCAAATGTGCTCTTCGGTATAACTCATCCGTTGAAATCAACCGGCGGCGGTTCGGTTCGGTTCGTTTCTCGCTCGGTCGCTCAACAAATAAAAGTCATTATACTTTGGACATCGTTTGTACGACAGTGATAAGAGCACAAATATCCGCAGTTATTTTATTCGGGTATACCTGAATTTTTTTCCGGTCTCGTGATAGTCGTGTTTGTAAGCACGTGTTTTGTAGCTCAAAACGGTTACAAGTAAAAGTCGTATAAAAGAAACAAAAAAACACAGGCCGCGGGGGTGTGCTATAATGGATAATATATACCCGACCCGAGTTGTCGTCGATATCGATAGTAGGAATAGTGGGAAACGTTTTGTTTTTCGGGGAGGACAAAATATTTTAATTTCCCTCGCTTTTAAAAACGTGTAAAAGTCCGTTTTTTTTTTTTTTTTTTATACATGCCCTGAGAGTTACGTATTATATCTGAAAATAATTGCAGGTTTTCACCATTTTAAAACAACATAAACACACGATTATTAGTGTATTATATAATTAAATAAAAACTTCTCATTGGGGGGTGGGGGGAGCGAGCAAATGCCCCCCTCCCTCTTTTTCTCAAAAAATACGCCACTGGTGCGTTATTATATAGGAGCTGGTGGTAATAAAACGAAATGGGCCACTGTCAATGTCTGCAGACGCGCCCGAAGCGGCGAACGTTACGCAACGATCGGCCGCCGCCGCCGCCGCCGCCGCGCCGGTTGCTTCAGCGCGCAGACGCTCGTCCCATATCTCGAGGCTTGGCTGCTGGCCCCCTCGTCGTCAGCTCCTCCTGCCTTCCACGCGTATACGTGTACGTGCAGTGTACGATTATACGCTTATAAAATATTATATTCTTCTTATTTCATATGTTATACGACATCGGGTTCACTTTCTCCAAACTCGGGCTCACCATTATTATTATTATTATACGCGTGTAATATAACCGCCTCTTCCTCCGCCACCGCCACAGCCATATGTCGACGACGACGACGGTCACGTGTGTAAAACATTTTTTTTTTTAACACTTATTTTCGTTAACTATACAGTTTCACAATCCCCCCTCCCTCCTTTCTTCTCCTCCGCCCGATACCGACGTGCACACAATAAAATACGTATTTCTCCAGTGACCGAACTTCTTCTTCTTCGTCTTCGCCGAACTTGCGTATAGTAGTGTCATAGATAATGGATAGGCCAAGTGTATATACAATACGTGTAGCGGGCAGCGTTCCTGAATATAAAAGAGAGATAGCAATATTAAAACCATATCTTCTGTCCTGTTCAGGAAGAAATTATTTTTTGTTCCATGAAATAATAATTTGTTCCGTGGAATAATAATTGAAAAAATAGTATATCCTTTTATCAACTTATTGATTAATCTAAGTATTTGCCGAGTGAGACAGAAGATTCGGGAACGTCTGATAACGAATATGGCCTATCCATTATGTATTATCTATGAGTAGTGTATACGACGGGCGGCGGTACCACCGGGGTGACTGTGGCACGCGCGATGACTGCTGCAGTCACCACGTAGAGAGAAAATCGACCTTCTCAATGCGTGTTCGACACCAATGTTCTTTTTTTCTCGCGGAAAATCTCGGCGAGATCTGTCTTCTTCCGTCTGCCTAGGATCACGTTATTAGTGTTTTTCTTTTGCCGTTCGGTTTATTTAATTTTTTTTCTCTCGGTTTCCTGTATATATATATATATACGTATATGATATTCTCAATTCTCCGTAATCGAGCGCCGCGTCGTCTTCGCTACTCTTTCAAAGATTCTCCTTCGTATCCTTTACGACTAGCAGCAGCAGCAGGTTTCGCGTCCGTTGATTTCTGCAAAACCGAACGAGTTTCGATTCGAAACGATTTTTCTCGCGACGCGTGATCTAATCGTCGTCGGTTTTTTTTTTTTTTTTATTAAAGCGCTTGTTAAGTTTATCTGTCAGTTTAACCGAATCCTCGCCCGATGCAAAAACCGGACGAGTGTATAGCCACGTAGCTCAGTTTATCGTACAGTTTCGCCCAGTCGTGTTCTTCTAACACGACGTGTTAATCGGATAGGACTGACGTTTCGGAGCTCAGGCCAAATAACTGACGTTTCGTCGGATAGAACTGCACAGTTAGTCAGTTCGTGTCACGTTCAGTCACACGGTTAAAATACTCGCGCTTTACTCGCTGTGTGAAACACGCGTCTGTGCACTGTTGGCGTATTTTGGATTTCTTTGTTTGGGGGAGACGACAAAAAAAAAAAAAATTTTTCTCCATCCACACTCGAAATACACGGGCGTAATAGGTATACTATCAGTTTTCAATAGCTGATACGTATCAAAACCTTTAATTTTTTTTTTTTTTATATACATTCACAATACATTATAAAACAATATAAGTCGTAATAATACAGTCTCCTAGGTTTTCTCGTCGATTATTATTTCCTCAACGTCCGATTTAATGACGTTTATATACGGAGCTCATTCGACCTGTTCTAAAATACAAAAAAAATAATATTTAAAATTTAAATCAATTATTAAAAAAAAAAAAAAAACCATTCCATAATAACGTCATGTAACGTTCTCTTTCGTAGAGTTTTTCTGAAAACTATATATGTTTTTAATCTTTTTAAAAACGTGAAATTGCCCGTTCACGAGTTGAACGTTACAACAAAAGTCCTATAGTCGGGTGAATGAAAAGTGGCCGCTGATCTTTACGCTCCCGGTGGCGAAAACACGTCAGGTTGGGGCAAAATAGTTCAGTTATACGTGCTAAAATCGTGATAACATTGATATTATAATCACAGAATATATTATATGTGCTAATACTCTTACTCGATAGGTTATAATAGCTGTATATTACGTGATAACAACAAAATGATAACGCATTTAAGATTTTTAATTTCTTACTGATTTTGAGGACCCCCGGGAAAAAGGTTGCTAACACATTGGCCAGCGGCCACTTTTCATTCACCCGACTATAGTCGATTAATTAACGTTTTCCCGATAAAAGTATTATCGTTTTATTATCTACTGATAAAGTGATAGAAAAAAATCACAACCGTACACATATCATATGTCGGGTAAAAAAAAAGCCAAAGGGCGGGGAAATACATACACTCCTGTAACGTACACTCCTGCGGTCCGTCGCTCGTCGCCTGCAGCACTAGACACGTTTTGTCCTCGGGGGTTCATTTTACAAGTCTCGTTCTGTGTGGCTTGCGAAGATCGCGCTCGTCCGTCGGGGGCGGTGATCGCGCGGTGGTGTGCCGCCCGCCCGCCCGCCCGCCATCCCGTGTTTGCGCGCGCGTTTTATCTCGGCCGATCCGTCCGGCTAGTTTTTATTGTAATATCGCCGCGCGCGATGCAATAATTCCGGCCTTGAGAATCGCGCCACGCCCAAGGTCGAGCACCACCACCACCACCACCACCACCACCACCGCTGTACACTCGGGTTCGTCGCCGGCGGCGCCCCGTTTCGTTTTTATACGCTTTTCCTCCCTCCTGCGCTCGGATACACCTAGTTTTTTGATATTATAATGAAGCGGTTGTGTATAAAAAATAAAAAATAAAAAAAAACAACCGATATGCGAACGTGTATTATTACTTCGTACATTAAGTTCGTAATAACGCGCTCCCGGGGGAGGAGGACTGTCAAAGTGCTGGTGGAATCGTTGGAATATTGACGAACGAGTTATTTACCCGGTTTCACCGACTGTTGTTAAATACGCTCTTCTAACACCGTGTTAGTTAACAATTTGTTTAAATTCTATTCGTTGGGTTACCAAAACGGTTACCTATATTGATTCAAACGTTATCATCGGTTATCGCGAAATGTGATAACAGCGATGAGTGATAATATAATGTTAGAGATGGGCGATTATAACCATAAGAACATTATGGAAACGACACTCTGGTTGTTTACAAAAATTTCTGAGGCCCTGCCGGGAAGTTGGAATCGAATTTTCGTAGGTTCCGCCCTTGAAGTTACCAACGTTTATCTCGGTATGAAACGATAATGTTCTACGATAAAACACTAGCCATTACATCATGTATTAACACAGAATGCATGATATCTGTGTATGCTGTGAAAGGAGCAAATGTCGCAGGAAATCGTAGCTTCCAAACATAATGATCCCTTCCGTGATTCGCATACACTAATATTACTACATTTAAATAAAATCGTATAATGAATGGAAATATATATTAAATATTGGTTTTTATATTGTTAAAAGAATCACTGTGATTGTTTGAATATTTTCTGAGATTTTAGCACGGGATTTATATGACGTGGGAGGTCAAGGACTTAGGGATAATAAGGATCAAGATACCCTGATAACCTTTGATACCTGATAACATTTGATGTTTACCAGCATCGTCCCAGACAGCACGGTGTATACGTGAAATGACTGCAAACCGTGTTCTATGCTGAAAACCATCTTCATAATACACGTAATGATAAATTACAGTATATAATATCTGTTATCAAAATATGTCAACAGCTGTTATTTTCAACCGTCGAGGTCCCCCATTTTCAGTGTACAGGAACGTAGGGAGTGTCGCGGGCCCGTTATAACCTAATGTACTGTATAGTGGATCTATAGCATTTTAAAATGCCGTTTAAATTTTAACAAGCCGATTAACTCGACAACGTGTTAAGAGGCTAATGGATCTCGGTAAAACCTAATAATTTTCACTAACTAATTGTTAAAATATATAATTGACAAAAATTTAAATCGTTAACGAATGCTGGTGTAACCGGCTGAATACGTTATTAAACGGTGGGGGGGGAATAAAATATTAAATGACTAAAATATATAATATATATGTGCGTTTAAAAATTTTGTTTTTGTTGATTCGTCAGTAGTCAGTAATCCACTCGTATAACGCGTGAAACACTGCAATACTAAACTCTTCTGTATTATAATATGTACGTTGTTTAATTTAAAAAAAAAAAAATATGTATTTTATCTAATCGCTTTTTTCTTCTGTTCCGTACGCAATACGAAATCCGATTTATACACGTTTAACACTTTTCTTTTTCTAATTTTTTTCTCGTTGAACATTTTTTTGTTTCTTTTGAGATTTCCTTATTACTACAAGTGCTCTGCAGCGGTGTATTATATATTATGCGTGCGTTTAGTAGGGGGGGGAATTTGCGTTCTTATTATAACAATGATATATATTCCGTATACCCGGAGGCGTTGGTTACTTAATTATTCAATAATAACAACACAATAATAGAAATAATACCTAATCACGGTATAATAGACATCCCGACAATATTACGGCCGTTGTATTATAATATGTATAGTGTCATAATGTAGATTAGTTTTAGAAAGTTTATATACTGCCAGGTTTCGATAGAGCTCGCGCCCCTTGGGGTTGCCCCGTCAGGCTAATAAATATTATTATTATTATTATTGTTATTGATACGCGTGTATATTGTGTAGGAAATATTATATGAAATAATCGAGTAAGGTGTGGTGTGTCTGTGTATGGCGGAGATACAGACGCGCATGAAACAAAATCGAAATTATTGTTTTTCCGCGTTTCGTTGTATTGATATTTGATTTATAATATATATATATATATATATATAGAGAGAGAGAGAGAAATAAAAACATTTCTTCGTTATTATTTTAATATAATTTAATTTAATATTTTTATTAATTTGTTATTATTTTAGATCGTTGTCGTCGTCGTCGGTTTCGATTTTTTTTTTTTCTCAATATAATATACAATTCTCAATATAGTTTTCGTTTGATGACAACGGGGTTTTGGAGGGGACGACGGCACCCGCGTGTTTCTCCCGTCGATAACTCCTCTCGCATTGGCCGCCCTCCTCCCGCGTTTCCCCGCGATACATATTCCGGGTTTGTTGTTTATAACGTCGTGGCGTATGGCGGTTGGATTATAACTATATTTTACAGTGGTGATGATTTATCAAGGTGAACTCGACGACAACTTCCTAGTCACATATACACACACTGCACGCAGACCTTCAACTCTGGTAGTGTAGTTCATCGTCTCTTCCTGGTACACGTCGACGAGAATAGATTGGCGAGGAAAAACAAAAATCCGATTGATTTTTTTTATTTTTTATTATTATTCGTGTTGTGTTGTAGTACACGAAGAAATCGTTATCATTTTTTCACGTGGTCGCGTACAATATACCGGGGGGGGTTTAGGACTCCTCCGCGGGTATTGTTGTTCACAGTCAAAAAATTATAAGGTTTAACACACGGGTTTTTGGCAATTTTCTGTTTAATTCGTAATCGACACTAAAACCAGCAGTGGTCTGTAGACGGAAGATTTTATAAACTACTTCGCCGATACATATTTATGGTTCTAACACGCCTCTTAACATTATATATATATATATATATATGGATTTTTACGGATTTTTCGTGTTTACATTTTCAGCCGTCTAAAATTATTACATTTCCTAAATTCCTTACACATCTAAACGTTCTGAACGTCAGCGGTGTCCCGCGTTTTTTTTCTTCAAATTAAAAAAATGTCTATAAAACTCAAAAAAAAAAAAAATCACATACAGCGATAATATTATATAGTTACCGGTGAACATTAAACTCCGTTCGTGGTCCTCCGAGTTTATCCTCTGCGGTATATATGAATAACGAAAATGATTGACTATTGTCAAACAACAACCCTACTGAAACCAGGTTCAATTCGTCTATAGTGTGTACGAATAACACTCCTCTAATTCCGTACGAATATATTTTTATGAGCACTCTACACAGGCACCACCAATATAAATTTTTTTTTTTGTAACACGCGATAAAAATATTTAAAAAACCATGTAGGTTTTATTCTCTTCGCGTATAAAACGTGAATTTCTCGTATTTCGAAAACAAAAAAAAACTCTTATGAAACGATTATTTTCGGCTACACTTTTATAATTTATTACAAAATACAATTACACGTTTGTTACAAATTATTATCGAATAAACGTGCGAAATCGCGAGCAGTCTTTTATTTTTCACGTTTCCAAAACGCGTTCAGAACGTGTTTACGTTTAAAACGCGTTTACTCGTGTTGACCCTTTGCGCCTCTGCGGTACAGGTGCATATATATATACCTATACACATACGGAGAGAAACTGCTACGCGTTCAACCGAAGAAGATGCTAAACAAATTATTATCGTCACGAAGACGTGAAATTCCACGAAAAATCTATAAGGAAAGATCGAACGAACAAATAATAACTTTTTTTTTTTTATTAATCGCCTTACGATTATTAAATAGAGGACGACATTGGCGTCCGGAACGAGGGCGAATAACATTTTGTACCAACGACTACTACTGGCAACGTGTATTATTAGTAATATATGTATTGAGCGAAAAAGAAATTCTTATTCGGCATTTGGGGTTGCTTGTCGAAACGACATTGAACGCTTTTTGACAGGCGAAGACAGCGGCGTCATTTCAGTTTTCGAGAGGGGGGAGGGGGAGGGAGGCAAAAGATTTAACCGGCCCATTTGACTGTTTCCCGTTTATATTTTTAGCTCGATACAATTTCTGTTTTACATAATTTTAATATTTTCGTTATCATATAGGCACGAATCGCCCAGTATATTCTTTTTTTTTTTTGTGGGAGGAAATTCATCATTACTTTGTCAGCTATAATGACGAATGTATCATAAATAACGGTATAGTACTTATATATGCATAGGCGGATATTTGGTCACATCCGTGGGGGGGGGCTTAACATTTTTTTTTTATTTATATTGAAACACACAATTGGGCCCCCCCCCAAGTCCCCACCGATATTCGCCTATGTATATATGTATATATATATTACCTGTGATCCGAGTTTTGAAGTTTCTCTCGTGATAATATTAAACACGTTAGAAATGACGTTTTCCGAGCAGCTCTATATTTTTTTCTCTCTTTCTCGTCGTCTAGGCCACACCACTTTTAGCTTTTTTCATTTTTATTTTTTTACACTTGCCACTCACAAAATATATATATATATATAGGCATAAAACACACGTTTGCAACGTTAAACAACGGCTAAACAAATTCGTTTGTGCCGTACGCGATGTAGGGGTTCGTCAGTTGTACATCGTCGTGTTCTTCGAACTGGGTAACGTCAGAATAATTTACGCACTGCCTTTTAAGGGCACGTTCTACCTGACTCAGTTGTCTTTGTCTGACACACGCGTAACGTAGTAAAATCTGGTTTCGTATTTCCAATGTTGTGAGTAATCGGCCGAGTTTCGGACACGACGACCTGTGATATTAATTAATAAAAACAGCGTAATCCATTGACACGTTGGTATTACTTTTTCGATCAATTACATTTTAAACAAAATATTTATAATTTGATTATCACGCCGTTGTTTATGCACTTGTAAAAAACTAAAAACACGATTTATCGAAAAAATAATTCCTACGTGTCATAGATTATGTTATTTTTATCAATTAATACCGCGGGTCATCGTGTCCAAAACTCGGCCAATAATTATTCACAATATTGGAAATACGAAATCAGATTTTACTGGTTGTCACGTGTGTGTCAGACAACAAAGACAACCGAGTCGGGTAGAACGTCCTCTTAACGATGATAACCGTGTTTATCCAAAAAAAAACCGAGAACCGCGGTAAGTCGTAACCACGAATTAATCGCCTTTAATCGTGGTCATAACCTGCGTACTTTTTTTATTATTAATTTTAATCCGTTGCAGTTTGCGATTTGTTATTACTATCATTAATGTATATATATATATATATATATAGATTTGGTTAGAATAATTTTATATTTGCATCGTATCAGCACGAATCACGTCGGCCCGCTGTTAAATGTTAAATGCCCACCCTACCCCCTCCCCCACACTAAATGACGCCACTGGGCGAAGACCACAAAAAAAAAAAAAATACGAGCGAGTAGCGGCTGCGCTTTTTTCCGCCTTGCCCAGTGTCGCGTTCGCTTTTTATAATAATAACAATAATCGGGTAATTTATTTAGATTTGTATATTTTTTTTTCGATTCCGCTCCTCGGTGAAAGCGATAATTTATTACGTTATAACGAGATTAAAAATTCGTGGACTTTACATGTTATGTATAGAAAACCGCGCACGTGACATCTTTCGTATATATATATATATATAATACCCAATAATAATAATTATTATTCCGAACGACAACTCGCGTTTGTTTTTTTTTTTTTTTTACGTGTATATTTCAGTGTGTGTGTGTGTGTGTGTCTGGCGTTACGTCTGTATAATAATCGCTCGTTGCTCGTAACTCTCTCCTATTACACACTGCCGGCCGCCGCCGTTATTTCTTTTTTTTTTCCTACACTTCCTGTGTGTGTCCGGAGGGGGGAATATCCATAACCGTTTCGTTTCTTTTTTCTACGCGTTTCGTCGGTGCATACACAAGTACAACAATATCATCCGATGACGACTGGTTTTTTTTTTTTTTAGTGGGAAAACGTTATGAAACAATATTTATAATGATATTACTACTGCGCGCGGCGGTGGTGGTGGTGGTGGTAGTGTGTTGTAAACTGCCGCTTGACCCGAATTTGTTTTCCGAATATCGGCCAACAATATTTAATATACACGTCTGCTGTACGTTTTTAAACGAAGCAAAAGCTTCAGATAGTCTCGTCGCATCCAAAACGTTTGCAGCGTTGCCTGTTGTCGGTACCTGTACGCGTATTGTATGCGCGCGTTTTCTTCTTCTTCTCTCTCTCTCTCTCGGTTTTACTACGTTTAATACGGTGTTTTTTTCGCGTCTTTTGCAGAACAGTCTGTAGAAACGCCGTGTTTCTCTCTCTCTCGCTGCTCCCCGCAGCTGTTGTGGTGTACGTACGATACGCGCCCGTCGTCTTGGAGTGAAATCCGAAGAGCCGAAACTCGTCTGGTCGGCGCTTTTTTTTTAATGCGCTCTGTTCGTCGTCACGTCGTCTGCGGAACGCGCACATATTATTGTAAATAACTGTTTTTTTTGATATAACTCCGCGCATTCACTCGCTTTTCACTCTCCTCCTCGGCCCGCGACTGGGCCAAGGCGAACGGCCTTGACCGCCCGTGTATTTTAATATGAAATACGCCGCGTATATATAATATTCATAATAAACGAGCGTAGAAAAAAAAAAAAGCGTTATAAATATCGCGGTCCGCATTCGCGCCCTCGTCGTCGTCTTGGCGCTCATCGGTTGGGCCGCGGAGGAAACGACGTCGCGTAACCGTTCGGCGCGTCTCTCACACACTCTCTCTCTCTCCGAGAATAAAGTCACACGACGACGACGACACACACATACTTTGCAACGTTATTAAATATCATTTCGTTGCGCAACGCAATCCGCCGCGTTCGTATATAACGTAAAACCTAATTTATATACGACGACGCTATATATTTTATTATTGTCTATCCGTGGTATATATTATATAGTATAATAATAATAATAATAATCGGGTCCACCGATTCGACGCGCGTTTTCACTTATTCCCACCCCCCCGCCACACACACACACACACATACGTGCAGTTTGTCATTATGAGAAAAAAAAAAAATATGTATTTTTCTTTCCGAAATGCCCTCCCCCCCTCCGTTCCTAGTCGTACACGATATTCCGTGTGTGTCGTCGCGTTATAACGAATTTTTTTTACTTTTTTACTATTATAATAATACAACGCAATGCACGCGACGACGGCGTTCAAGTCTCCGTCGGCGGACACCGTGACGACCCGCCGGCCGGTCGGTCGGCGACGGCAACGTCGCAACGACCGCGTGCGCGCGGCGAGTATATGCACAATCTTTGTCCGCCGCCCCGCTTAATGGAATAATATATCATTACGCCGTGGCCGCCGCCGCCGCCGCCGCCGCCGTCCGTCGTCGTGGTGCGCGTGCGGGTGCGCGCGACGCGTATATATTTTATAACCGTAGCGGCGCGCTGCTGCCACTTAATTGCGTAAGCGGCGTGTATCGCGGCGGCGGCGTTTGTGGCCGCTGCTGCTGCTGCTGCAGCAACGGACTTGGGCGACCGGCTTCGCGGCGGCGGCGGTGTTCTCAAGGCCACACGCCTTCGACCGTGTTTGTCGTGCGCGCATACATTTCATACGTGTATAACATGCGTATATATTTATTTATTTTTATTTTTTTCTATTGTGTACCGCGACGGCCGAAAAGTAGTAAAAAAAAAAAATCGGTCACCTCTCCTCTCCCGGGGTTTTTTTTTTTCCGTGTAAATCGCGGCAGCCGTTCCACCACCGGCCGGCGTTTTGTACGCCCGAGTTTTTCTCTTTTCAATAAGCCCCCCTCCCCACCCACATGCCCACCGAGAATGTACGCGTACAAAATAATAATAGTTGGTTTACCGCGCGGAGAAAATCGCCGCAAAACGTTGCGCAAAGTGCCGTCGCCGCCGCCGCCGCCGCCGCCATAAACTACATTTTACAATACGTAATATTATTATGTGCGCGCGCGCGCGGCGACGTTTGTGTGTCACGGTCGGAATGGTTTTTTTTTTTCTAACGCGCCGTTCGAAATTACGATACGAAAAAAAAAAAAACCCAGAGCCAAATAAATAATACCTTATGGAATATCTCGAATAAAACGGACGTATCGGATTTCTTCCCCTCCCTATGGGTTTACCGAGGGGGGGGGGGCCCTCGCGTTAGTCCAAACGGGGCGGGGAGGAGGAGGCCTTATCAGTGGCGGATTTAGGATTTTTTTCCCTTTTGGTGGGGCCCACACACTTTTTTTTTGTAACGTATGGAAAATTGAAAAGTATTTTTTTTAATTTCTAAAAAAGCTCGGAATAATAAAATCGAAATATTATAGAAAAAAAAAAACCCCTATAAAAATACAGACGAGATTACAGGTCGACATTATTAACGAGTATATAACTGCCAAGGAGGAGGGGGAGGGCAGGCCTCGTCTTGAATCCGCCACACTGGCCTTTTTCACACTGCACCGTTTACGAATAAATAAACGTATATACTTAGAAAACATTTTTTTCTTCTTTAAATTGTGTGTATCGTTTTCATTTTTTTTTTTTTATCGCAACATATTAAACGACATTTCGTATAATATACAAAATACGAATTCAACTTAGTAAACTCTTAAATATATTATGGGTACAGATATTTATTTCTCTACGAATCCTTAAGTGTTCATTGACTGGTGCAGTCATCCTAGAAATAATGGGGGCGTTTTATGAAGAATTTTACTTTTTATCGATTTTTATTTTTCCCGAAACTCTCGACAAAAACGTATCATCACGAAATTTGAATTCGCGAAATATTACGAATTCGTTGGGAGAAGAAAAACGAAAAACGAAAAAAAAAAAACACCCCGAGTTGCTCCGAGACGCTCAAATCCTCCGTTCACTGATGCTGCGCTGCACCTGTTACGTTTTGTGACGACCGCCGCGGTTTTCGTCCGTTCCCCGCGCGCGCGTTGGGAAACGGGAAATCCTTCCGAAACGCTCTTCGGCCACCGCACCGGCGTAGTGTTTCGTAACTCGCGTCGTGTGTAAAGTCGCGCGCGACGTTTGTAATTCGTATCGTATTTTTTTTTTGCGCCCAATCTCTTAGATAAAAAAAAAAATATATTAAAAAAATCCACACACACACACTATATTATATATATATATAAAATATTACATTTTGAAATATCGCCTTGCGCAATGATTCGTCGTCGACGACGGCCGTGGCGCAACAGAAACAACGCGCGCGCACAAATTCCACCGCACACGCGCGCGCGCTCGTATACGCGTTCGGCCGCCGAGCGCGGTTTTCGTTTTTTTTTTTCATTCCGACGGTTTTCTCATTCGCTCGCTCCTCTTATTTTTTTTTTTTTTTACCAGGGCTCTCGTAAGTTCGTGTATTTACGTGGTTTTTTTTTTTGCTACATAGGAAAACACGCCGAGTGAGACGTATGCATACACAAATCCGTTTTCAATAGTAATAAAAAATATAAAGTTTCGGGTGTTTTTTTTTTTTGGTGGGGCTTGAACTAGATTTTTTTTTTTTTATAGCATATTATTTCGTATAAGAAAAATCGTTTTTCAGGTCGGGTAAAAAAAAAAAGTGCTCGGTTTCTTTCTTATTTACTTTCCCGGACGTTTTTGCAGTACGAAATCTTATAGTCAGGGCGCCGGCGCAAGGGATAGGCGGGGTAGGCACTCGCCTAGGGCGGCACTCAGGGGGAGGGGGGCGTTTTAGGTACAAAATATAATTTAAGAAATTTTTCCTTTGACGTGTGACGCAGAAACCGAAATCATTGGATATTACCACGCGCCACGTGACGCGCACGCACGCATCACCAGTCCCACGACGCTTTTACTATCCCGGCTTAAAATAGACCAAATTATTATTTAAAACTATAGTATAAGGACGGCGGAAAATCGCATACTTGCCTACCCTCAAATTTTGTCTTGCACCGGCCCTGCTTATAGTGTATAATGTTTTTATTATTCTAGTTGATTGCCGCGTGCGGAATCCACCGAGTTTTACGGGACCTAACCTATACCAGTAATAGAGTTTTGTCGAAAACCGTGCGCAATGCTTCTGAAATAGTTTGCTTGTGATTTTTGTATCGCGCGTAGCTTTTACTGCGCGTATAATAAACGCGTGTTTCCGAACTTTTTTTTAACGCGTATATTGCCAGTTTTTATGCGCATAAACAACGCGTGCTTATATTTGCACGTGTTTTTTTTTAGTGCACGAGCCCTGTTTATTACATTTTTCCCCCGGGTAAAAAAAAAAAAAAAACGGTGCTGGTGCTGCTGCTGCAG
Organism: Slavum lentiscoides; assembly: GCA_032441835.1. Classification (NCBI taxonomy): domain Eukaryota; kingdom Metazoa; phylum Arthropoda; class Insecta; order Hemiptera; family Aphididae; genus Slavum; species Slavum lentiscoides. Next base: position 4,222,596 of record CM063718.1, on the reverse strand, counting down.
ATGATAACGCGGCGAGAATTCGACGGTATTTTTCTTCGCGAAAATTCGCTTTTCTTAAATCGGTCGTATGGCGGAGGAGACGCAGAGCGGTTAGGTTTTTTATTGAAATTTTTTCGTAAATTCGCGTGGAATATATAAAATACAGAAGAGTAAATCACTGCAGTTGCGCGGAGGAATGTTATTTAAAATTATTTAGGATTAGTACATTTTTTATACGTTAATAAATGACAGTTTTTTTTTTAAATGCATGCAGGTACATGTATGTCTTGTATATATATCTCATTAATTTTTTATACGTGACAAAAAGTTACCTATAGCTTAGTCCTCGTCTCCTCGTGCCTACAGACATATCTATAGATGGCGCTGCCGTCGCCGTTCCGGTGTAACTGGAAACGACGGTATAGAAATTGGGAGGGGACCGGCTGACCGGGTGGGTGGGCGGGCGGGCGGTGGTGAGTAGAGCCGGGTTCACGTGACGACACGTCGTGGTAACGCTCTAGGTGTCGCACAAATTTATTGAACGACCCCCGCAGCCGTAAGACATACGGGTATACGTTTGGAAAATAAAAATATTCGTTGGCGGTATGTATTGTTGTATAATACTGGGCAGGACGTGTCTAGCGTGCTGAAGGAAAAATATTAAGCAAAATAACTTCATGGAAACCAAACAAAAAGAGACCCCTCGGCCGACCGAGACAACGATGGAGTGACCGTGTACACCCCAAGATCTAAGGCTAATAGGAGTTGAGAATCCGGAAGAGATGGCAAAGGATAGAGAACGATGGGAGGAAGTGGTAGTTGCGGCAGAGGGCCTTAATGGCCTATACTAAGCCTTAAAAAAAAAAAAAAATGTATTGTTGTAATAAGACGAACGGTCATTTTTTTTTTTTTTTAAAATCCCTTTTATTTTTTTCAATTCGAGCACTGCGGTGCACGAAGTATACGCGCGCGCGCGTGTTTTCGTCACAAAATCGATTTCGGATCCCGCGACGATATTTATGTTTTAAAAATTTTTTTTTTTAAATTTAATATTTACGAATTTTCTTTTTTCTCCCGTATAAAAAACGCGTATAAAATCATCGAAAAATCGCGCGCCGCCCGTGTTTGTCGATAAAAATTAGTATATCGCCGCCGCCGCGATGATAAGGAAACGTCCCGGGGGGGGAGGACTTCTGTATTATCGCGGCGTGTGTGTGTGTGGTGCGCGCAGCTTATTTTTCCGTATTATTATTTTTTTTTTTTGTATATATTTTTTTTTTTTTGTTTCATTTCGTCGTTCGCGTGCGTCATATTATAATAACGTGACGACGACGTGTGTGTGTGTTATAACCGGTTTTGTGTTTACGGCGGCGCGCGACTGTATAGCGTTTTTATTTTATTTTTCTACCGAGATCGTCCGTCGGCGGCGGCGGCGTGTATTATACGCGTACAAATAGCGAATAAATTATTATTATTTTCCAACGAATATTTCTAATAATAATAATAATAATATATTATTATTATTATTTTATAGTTCGTTAGCGAGAGCCGCCGCGTAGTGCCCTCGCAACAAAACGCGTAACGACAACACTATAGTGTATTAATATATAGGCGTAAACTGCGGTGGCGACGAGAAGGTGCCCCCTTCCCACTTCGTATAAATCAAAGGGAGCCATATACCCCTCCCTCCCCACTTGATATTTTGTGAATAAAATTTTAGTCTTTTTTTTTTTTAACATTTTTTTCGTGCATTTTTCCAAGTTTTTTTTTTTTAACTCGTCGAGTTCCGGGCCTTAATTATTATGGTATAACTGGTGGTAAACACAGAGGTGATCGCGCGCCAATGTTCGTTAACGTTACCGGGAAAACATAACTACGTAGTTCGGTTTCTCCATAAAAAAAAAAAAATTGTACGAAAAATTCCGTTTCGCGCGGTTTCGGGAATAATAATAAAAAAAAAAAATATGGACTTTTGTGTGCGTTTTTAACGAGGAGAACACTCGACACTTACCCGTTTGATTTCGTGTCGTTAAAACGTATACTGTTGTCCCCCCGGTCGAATTAACCACCGTCACGTGCGTTTTTCGAGGGGAAGGGAAATATATATATACATATATTAGAAAAAAAAGACTGTAAAGAACAATAAAAAGAAAAGAAAACGGAATAGAAGTAGAAAAAAGAATTGTACCGCGTTTTTTTTTCGTTAATATACCAACGCAGCTCGTCGTCGTCTCGTACTTACTCATTACAAACGACGAACAGTCGCGTACCAGCAGGATGACTGTGCACAATATATTATATACACCACACACACTACGCGTACGTATCTGTCCGCCGCCGGTACATAACGACGTACTCGCGTTGTTGTACTTACATATTTTTTTTTTTTTTTTTATATATTCTTAACCCGAGTACGTATACACACTCTGTACGCGATAGTTCTCGTGTGCGTATATATATATATATTATGCCTCGGATGTGTATCGTGTCGGTTTGGTAATAACTTTAATAATAATAATAATAATAATAGGAGAAGAACGCGAGAGGTTTTTTTTTTCCACCGTATTATTATTATTATTGTTCCGTACGCACATACACTGAGGAGCTGAGGAGGAGGAGGAGGAGGATCCGCGGTGCGATGAGAACCATTGTTGACTGAAATACAACATACATAATAATAATAATAATAATATATTAAAAATATATAAATATATATGTATTATATACGACGTGTACTGCAGTGCGCGTCTTTTACACACGTTTGGTCGACGCGATAATTTTCTTCGTGTGCCCGCTCCCCGGAAAAAGCGATCGCGTATATTGCGGGGGGGGTGGAGGGAGGGAAGGTTTTTGCGTCGTACAGTAGTGTAGCCAGGATTTTTCTTTGGGGGGGGGGGCTAAGGCTGATAATTAATTAATTTATATATTAATTATTAATATGTATAGATGGTACCCACTAAAAAAACTGATTATTTATTCATTTCGGGGGCTGCAGCCCCATCAGATCCCCCCCTGGCTACGCCACTGGCGTCGTAACGAGACGGATTCGTCGACGACCCACAGCCGACGCGGCTTGCAGTGCACCGCGGGCCGACCGCAAGACTTTTTTTTTAGATTCTGCACGCGAGCGGTGCGATGAGGAGGAGTGTTTTTTTTTTTTCTGTTGTCACGTCTGAAACGCAAAAGTCATGGTCTTTACCGAAATTCGTACCCGCGACGGTTTCCGGTAACAGTATCGCGGTAGTCGCGGTATACTTTTTGCAGAGGTCGTTTTTCGATTTTCTCAAAAGCGCTTAAAAAAAAAAAAAAAAACTCGACAACTGCACGCGTAAAAACGCGATTAATCGATTTATTATCCGTAATTTTGAACGTATAACGCGGTTCTAGAAACTCTTTAATTTTATTATCGTTATGTCCGAGGAGAGGGGAGGGGGAATTTTTTTTTTCAAAAAAATTACTTTCGATTTTGCGCTATTTATTCGTACAGATTTTGAAGGTTCGTAATAAAATAGGTGTAATTTTTGATTTTGACGTTTAAGAATTTCTCTACAACGTCGTAGTCGCGTCGGGCGCGTGTTTTTACTTCAAATGTATTAAAAAAAAAAATCTTGAAAATCGTAAGTCACGATTTTTTTAATAAACCACGTTTCACACGTTTTTTCGACAAAACGTATTTTTTTTTTATTTATTTATTTTAATGAATGACAAACATTATAGTGGCGTAGCCAAGGGGAGGGCTGATGGGGTTGCAGCTCCGCCCTCCCCGAAATGAATATAAATAATCAGTTTTTTTTCAATAGGCACCTTTCATACACATAAATTAATTAATTATCAGCCTCAGGCTCTTCTCCCTAAAAAAAAAAATCCTTGTTACGTCACTGAGAAACGATATTACACCGGCCTCGGAATCGTTTTATCGCGAATGATTTATCGCATATTGTTTTCAAAATCACGTATCGTATAGTATAGTAATATTAACAAGAGCTCTTCTTGATTCTTCGTTCAGAACTTCATAAACGCTGCACAAAACTAATGTAGAGAAATAATATGACACTCGGCGTTTGCTGAAAATTCGTTCGTTTTTTCACGCGATTATTATTATGTGGCAAAATGGCGTACACCGCGCGTCTCGGAATAGTGTTGTAAAATAGCGATAGTATAGTATTTATAAAAAAAAAAAAAATACGTTTAAAATAGTTTTTTTGCGTTCAGCTTTTTTTTTTTTTAAGGACGCGGCGATATATTTTATGTGTTTCTTATGTGGTTTTTTTTTTTGACGTGTTTCAGCTGTCCGAGCGGACAGGATGCGAGGTGGCCGAAACAAATTCGGGCCCATGTACAAACGCGACAGGGCTAGAAAGTTGCAGATGATGCGACAACGACAGATGGCCGTGCAGACGTTGCGCGGCGGCGGCGGCGGCGGCGGCGTGGTCACGTCGGCCGCGGCGGCCAACAGTCACCACCAATTCGCCATGTTGGCCGGCGACGCCGTCACGTTGGGCCAATACCCGGGCTCGACCATCACGTCGTCCGGGTCCAGTTTGCACATAAAACAAGAAATTCAGATTCCCCAGGTGAGTAGTAGCAGGAGAAGAATTATCCGTGTTGTTCGATTTGTTAGTGGGGAAAACTGTTATTATATATGTGTATGTGTAGTTTTCGTCGGACTTTTTATTCGAAAAAAAAAAAATTGATCTGTTTTGGTCAAAAGTTATTTTTGAAAATTGAGAGAGAAAAAAAATGTAACTTCGTTAAAAAAAAACTCGAATTATTTAGTTAAAAAGTTCCATTGAAAACGCTGCGCGCCTTTAGTTGATCGCAGTAAAACTGCCGAGATAAACGACGAAAGTTGGACGAATTCGATATTTCGTAATCCGTTTTCAGTGTATCAGAGTAAAAAGTTACTCGTTATACCCGCAGTGGCATAACGAGAATTTTTGGCGCCCCGGGTACGCAGTTAAATTTTTCAATAACCGTCGTTGGCGCAATTGTGGGGGCTCGAAACTTATCCCATACACAGAATCGTCAAAAATTCGTTAAAATGTTCACGGCTCATCCGAAACGGATCTCGTTTCATAAATCTACTATGAACAGCAGAATAGCAGCCCCCTCCGATTATTAAACTTATGAATTTTTTTTATGTGTAAACATCTACTCGTATTACGGCGGTATACGAGGGTAAATCTCGGGAAACGGGACGGAAACGTGTAAGCTGTTGTTGTCATGACGACTAGTAATAATATTTATTAATATTAATGAATTTATCGAAATTGCTTTGAATAAAGATACCAATATTCATAAATCCCAATCACAGTTCCGTTCCATTTTTACCGCTCACGCGACGTTTACACCACACATCAATGTCTCGAGTACTAGCAGCAGACTCGTTTTTTTTTTATCTCCTCTTTTTTTGTACATCTTACCGTGGCTAAACCACATACGTACATGCAATTCCAATCCGTATTACGTATAAATATTTCCGACAGTATTTGTATATAAACGTACCTACCTGTTTGTTAAAAATAGTAAATAATGATCGACGTATGCGGATAGTAAAAATCATCGTATTGCGTATTAGCGCTGATTATTACATGTTAATACGCATTATGTAAAATATGCGATCAACGGTGTTACAAAAACAAGGTACTATATAATATTATATTTTATTGATAGACGGAAAAAACGAATGACATAAAATTTGGTCTTAATTTTGACTTTAAGTTTGAATAACGCGTAAAATTAACATTGATTTAAACGAATGTAAATTACGCGTACGCGTATACAAGATTAAAATATTTAAGTAATTTATTTTCTCGGATTTTGTACATTAATTTAATAACGTGCTGCTATTTCCGGAAACGTTTCCGCCCCGGGATCAATTACTCCCTGCGCCCCCTTTCCCTAAATACGTCACTCGTTTAAGAAATAGTCGCTCGTTCAGAAAAATTTACTTTTTTTTGTCTTTTATACTTGTCAACTCGTTAGTGTGTCCAGCCTCGGATAGAACAAAACACATTTTGTTGTATACTGTACGCGTATATATATTATATAGTCGCCATTAATAAAATTCTATAGGTAGGAACATCATTCTAGTGATGGGAATAATCGAATGATCCGATATTTATTGTATCCGTATTTTGTAATAACCCGAAAAAGAAGTATAAATCCATATATATATTATAAAAATTTTTTTTTTTTCGGGGTTATTTTGAACGCCTATTTTTTATTATTATATTATTATATGTCAGTACTCCATAACAATATTTAATAGTTACGGCTGTTATATTGAAAATAAATTTCTCATAAGTAATCTTACTATAATATAATATAATAGTGGAGTCCAAAGTCCGAAACGGTGCTTATTTTTTGGGAGGAAAAAATAACACGTATTATTATTATATTACAAGCCGTTTTACCGTCGTCATTCGATTATATTTATATAGCCCGTTCGAGCAATGTGAGTCGTAATTCATTCGATTATTTTTTATTTCGACTACTAATCATTCGATTATTATTTTTCTTTCGATTAATAAAATCATTCGATTATTCCCATATGTATACGATAATATATTATTAAAAAAGTAAAGTTCTTTTGAAAAGTTTTTTCGTTTATATACGAACGCTTGATTACACATATGTACATTGGCCGTCATGCGGCAAATGTAATTAGTATTTTTGTGGGTTTTTTTTTCTTTGCGTAAATAATTATTGCGCATTTATTGCCCGTTAAAAAAAAAAAATTATTTAAATGAATTCCGTTATTACGACGGACGTGTACAAACAGTGTATTGGCCCAATCTGCAGATTATAATCGCGCGTAACACAATAATACCCGTGCACAAGAAAATTTTTTTTGTTTAAAAAAAAAAAAATCTATAACGATATAACTAACTATACCTAAAACATAATTTTCATATTTATTCGTTATTACGGACGCCGGCGGAAAATCACTGTACCGTGTACGATCTGTACGTGTGCGAACGAAACATTTTTCTCTGTGTATTAAAAATATTTTCGTATATTTATGATCACACGTTTTAAACGATTTTCTTATATGTATTTGTTACAATATCAATATTATTTGTGCATCGTTTACAAAACGGGTGAATGATTTTAGGAATTCTCGTTTATCCCTTTCCGCACCGCCCCAAAAACGCTCTGCTGCTGGTCGTGTGTAAAACCGTTGTATACGTCGTATTGTTGCGCACGTGCGCGCATTGTGACATACTACGTATAATAATAACCCGTGTACTTTGTGTTTTGTCGAACAGGTGTCGTCGTTGACATCGTCGCCCGACTCGTCTCCCAGCCCGATCGCCGTGGCTCTGGGCCAGGCCGGACTCGGGTCTCTGGCCACCGGCGGTACCGGTGGCACCACGTGTGGTGCGGTCAACCAGCACTCGCAAATGACGCTTCAAATCGTGGCGTCCGCCAACGGCAACAACAACAACAACAACAACAACAACAGCAACAACAACAACGCTAACAACAACAACAATAACAGCAGCCCGACGGTGGTGGCCAACAACAACATGGCCGGAGCGAACGGCGGCGGTGGCGTACAACCGTCACCACACCAACAGCAGCATCATCAGCAACAGCAACAACAGCAGTCGGCCGTTCCGACCGCGTCCATGTTGTCCGTGAACAAGTTGCAGTGGTCGCCACCGTCGTCGCCGAAGAACAACTACCTGTTGACCGCGCACCAGCAACAACACCACGTGCAGCAACAACAACAACAGCAGCAACAACAGCAGCAGCAGCAGCAGCAGCAGCAACAGCAACAGCAACAGCAGCAGCAACAGCAACAGCAACAGCAACAGCAACAGCAACAGCAGATGGACGGCGGCGGTAGCACGTCCGCGACCGTCTCGGCGACCGGTACTGGCGTCGGCGGCGGCGGCGGCAAAGGTATGTCACCGATGATCCGGGACTTTGTGCAAGGCCTGGACGACCGGGAGTGGCAGAGCTCGTTGTTCGGCCTGTTGCAGAGCCAGACGTACAACCAGTGCGAGGTCGATCTGTTCGAGCTCATGTGCAAAGTGCTCGACCAAAATCTCTTCTCGCAGGTGGACTGGGCGCGGAATTCGGTGTTTTTCAAAGATCTAAAGGTAAACACCAATATTATTTATTATGCGCGCGCGCGCGACACACACCGTATAATAATAATAATCGCGACCTATATTTTTTGAAATAGTAATAATTATTATATTAATAATGTATTACGCGCGCGCGAAATAAATATTATTATTATTATTATTAATATACATGCGCGCGTGAGCGGTCCATTAGCCGGCGCGGCGGAGCAGTCGCGTTTTGCGGTGTTTGGCACTCCGTCGCGGTGCCGGAGGGGGGGGGGACAGAGAAAAAATAAAAAATTAGGCCAAGTTCGTCGCCGCGGCCGCCGCCTCTCGTACACCGCACGCGCGCGCAGCCCACCGCTCTCGGCGGCGGCGGCGGCGGCGGCGCGTCCAGAGCGTACGAAACGCACGCACGCACGCACAGCGTACGGTTTTGCGCAACCGTGTTCGCGCACAAAAAAAAAAAGATTCGAAACCGATCGCTGTAATAATAATAATAATATGTTAAATATCGCGCGTATATACGGGGAACAGTGTGTGCCGGATTAAGATTTTGGAGAGGCTCCTATAGGCGCAGTTCAAATCTCGGGTCCCTACAAATATTCTCCAAATTATTCGTGTCTCGTATTAAGTGTGTATACAATTTTTTGTTTAAAAAAATTTTTCTTTAAACGAACCCCGGGGCCCGTGGGCAATCGCCTGGGGTACCGCGACGTAATTGTTTTGTTTTTTTTTTTTTTCTGATGACAGAGCGCCGCCGCGCGGGTGTCCGTCGTGGAAGAGTCCCCCGGCGGAGGGGGCGACGACGCGTCTTGCCGCCCGGGGGAATCCTCGAGGGGGTTTTTTCTACATTTTTCGTATACGTGTCCAGTTTGGACGGGATTTTTCGCGGTCGATGAAAAGACGAATTTTTGGCGGTTTAACAAGAAAAAAAAAACGAAAAAGTCCGCGAAACGCCACGCGGTGGCGCTGTTTTCTGTTCTCGCCGTCGTAGTCGCCGACGACACCGCGTACCACCGGCCCCGCAATAATATAGTCCCGGGGGCCCGATTTAGGGGGACGGCGGTTGTAACAACGTCGGCGGCGGCGGCGGCGGCGGCGGTGGTAGTGCGCGCCGGTAACCGCCGCCGCCGCCGCCGCTTCGTACGGTGCTCGAGCGCGCGTCGTGTGTCGGCGTTGCCGTTCCGCCGCGCCGCGTCCTCCTCCTCCGTTGATAAAAATGTGTTATTTTGTAATCGAGGAGAACGCGTAGCGAGACGCCTCCCTCTCTCCCCACCGCCGTATTTATTATTCTCTCGTGACTCGTGACGCGCGCGAAATTCGTTTTTATAGGATTTTATAGAAAAAAAAAATCTACGTTTATATTATTATTATTATTATTGTGCTCGTTGTGATTTTTCCCCCACTCTTTTTAACGGCGTATAAAGCAGTTTGAAAAAAATAAAAATACATTTTTTTTTTTTTCGCCAGCCTTTCGTATATTATATATATTTATAATATACTGTTGGCGGGTGCCGCGGATTATGAAAACGGCCGTTTTTACTCTTCTGCCCTATACAATATATAATATGAGTGTTCGACGCATTGACGACTGCAGTATTATAATAGGTACGACCACGATTATATTAGACATTTAACAAAATAAAAATTGCCCGCGCGTTTCTTTCGTTTTCCCTCGGCGTGTGTTTTCGCATCGGTTTTCCATTTTTTCTTTGTCTGGCCGTATACAATAAATAATTCGATAAAATATTCGTATAACCGTGTCTTTCGCGTGTTATATACGTGTATAGGCATAGGCGCTCGCAAGGGGGGCAAGATGGGGCATTTGCCCCCCTCCCTGGCATTTTGGTAATATTGTATTGTATATTAGAAGTTAATAAGTGATAATTTTTTATGGTGAAATTGTTGATCGCTATTCGGAAGAGATTCAAGGCGTTTACAATTTATTTTTCAAAAGTATAATATATTTTTGATAATATTAATATACTGTGTATTAGAAAAGTATGTGCTTATATTTAATTAAATAAAGAATTTAAAAATAATTTATAGTTTTTTAAATTTTATTTTTATACATTTTTTTTTAAATATTAAAAATTGCCTGAAATCATTCCTCTGCATGTGTAGTATATTTTGAACGCTTGCCCCCCCCTAGAAATATTTCTGCGGGCGCCTATGTGTATAGGCGTTATTAACGTTTCTCGTGTGTTCTCGGTGCAGTCATCGATCGCGGAACGGCAATAAAGCGTTCATCCTCTCTCGGTATTTTTTATTTTATTTCAATACCTGTATTGTTATGTATAACGAGTTAATTGCGTACAAAAAAAAAAAACTTCACGGACGGTCAATAATAAAAATTTGGGAACTTTTTCTCGGTTCTATATAATATTAATTTACTTGACAACTCGTTCATTTGGAAAATCAAAAAAAAAAAAAAAAATTCCCGTTCCGCCGTTATGTAATAATACTTTTTCGAGAACGTTTCGTATATTATATATCATATGCAGCGAAGAGAGTTGATTTTTTTTCCCCTCGGGCCCGATAAACCGAATTCGTTTTGAAAAATAAAAGCATTTCTACTGCAGCGCGGGGACGCGGAAAACGATAGATTTAAAAGAAATTTCAGTAATTTTCATTTTTAAATTTAAAATCATAATTTTATGTATTGAAAAATTTTTTTATATTTTTTACTGCCGAGTTTTTATTGTCGCGTGCTGCCCCGCTGCTGTTCTCCGATATCCCGTACAGGCGAAAAGTTTTTGCGCTGCGCATACGAGTGTATATATTTTTAATATTTTTTGTATTTATCTAACGTTTTTGTTTTTTGTTTTTTATATCCGAATAAAAAAACAACGCGAAACGAAAATCCGAAACGTGCAGTATTTTAAATACGGCGTGTGTGTGTGTGTGTTATGTAAACAACGTTTGATTTTAATATTAAAAAAAAAAAGAATGCCGAGAGAATAATAATAATAATATTTATACAACGCGAGAATTCACGTACCTAGTGTGTATATATATATATATATTTTTGGGTAAGATTTCTTAAATGAATGAAAAAAAAAAAATAAGCGACACGCGTTACCAAGGTCGAGAGTCCTGTGTGCGTTAGAAAATTATAAATTAAAAAAAAAACTTTCGTTTTTCTATCCATATAATACAATATTGTAAACATAATATAAGTTTTAGCGTATTTGTCTGTAAAATAGTAAATGATTCCAATAAACGAACTCCTAACCAACCCCACCTTTAGAACAAAATGATTTATCGGTTACGCGATAATTGCTCGCGTTTTGTCTTTTCTCTGCGCAGTATACGAAACGAAAAATTTTGTTGCGTCAATTCGATTTCTTGCCGTACTATAATAATAATACTATTATCCGTGTTAAAATTACTGGCTAGTCCCTTCCCTCCGTCCCAGTGCATTTCGTTGCTCGCAAAAAAAAAAAAAAAAAAAATGCCTGCCACCTCTCTGTATGCGATTCGAATTTTGTTCAATTCTCTACTCGATACTCGGTGTAAGAACGTTGAAAACTTTAGGGGGAAAAAGAAAAAAGATTTAAGTTTGACTTTGATTTTTATTTTCAACGCGATAATTACGTTTCATCGTACTCATTGCGTTCGACGTACGTTTTCAAGTTTTCGTTCGCGTTTATTTTTTTATAAAATGCCTACGGAAAAAAAAAAAATACAATAACCGTATTTAGCTCGGCTAAAGCGGCGAACTTGGTGCGACTTGACCGACTTTTCCAAACTCATTTCGTCGTATGACTCTGACTACATTGTCGCGTCGCCCGCCCCGCCGCTTTCTATTATTATTATTATCACTGCTACTTCGTTTTCGCTTAGCGTGTTCTTTCCGACACTTTTTCCTTCGTTTTGCTCGGCTCCTGTATACAAGCGCCGTAACGCGACGGTTTAAAACGAATTTTTCAAATCCGACCGCGGTAGTTCCCAAATAGCTGTGAACAGTAGTGGATTTTTTTTTTTTCTTTGTAAATTCATTAGCTTTCTCCCTCCCTCCCCCCCCACTCCTCTGTCAGGTACCGCGTATTCTGTTGCACCGGCGTTTTCGTATAACGAGTTTTTTTCGGAAATTTTCCCCGAATATCGGTTCTCGTTATTTTTTTTTCTTCGGTGGATGATTCGTCGCCGCCGCTGCAGCAGGCCGACGGTCGTCGTAGGAAGTCGCGTCTCCGGGGACCGCGTTTATTTTATTATTATTATTATTGTATTTTTCTCGACGATACAAAAAATAATTTGGCGAGGAAAAATATAAAAACGTATACGCGTATAGTAATAATGTTGTGCAGTGTCCTCGGTTAGCGGGGTGGGTAGTTGGGGCTTTACGCTCGGAGTGGTGGCGGCGGTGGTAAGGGGAGGAAAGTGTCGTCGAGAGGGGTGGGTCGCCGCCGTCGCGCGGTGTCCGTCGTAACTAGGTCAATTCGATTGCGGGGTAGGTCATGGTCAGGCCAGGGATCGATCCGTCCTCGGTGGGTCTCGTGTCGGTCCGAGCGATTGGGGGGACGGGGCAGGTTACGACGTCATCGGGCGAGTGGAGCGCGTGTGCGTGTAGGTATACGTGCGCGTGCGTGTGTAGGTCAAATCTTGTAAAACGTTCGCGCACCGCAAACAGCCCTTCGTCGTGTCGCCGCAATTATTATTTTCAATTATACATATATACGTATTTATTAAATATTTACTATATTATAGCTGCAGCAGTGGCGCCGAGTTCGGCGAAAAGAGGCGGTTCAATTCTAACTAAATATGACCCACCTATACCCACTCAGGGGCGTATTTATGGGGGGACGGGACGGGTGGCTGATGGGGCTGCAGCCCGAAATTTCAGAAACTTTCTTTACTAATTCCTATGCCCTGTATATAGCTAAAGGACGTAATATTTTTAATAAATTCCTAATACGTATAGTTGTTTTTAAAATGTTGTGAATTTGATGATTTGTCCTATTTTTTTAAGATTTAGTCTTGCATTAGAATTTAGAAATAATTCGACAGTGATATTTACTCAATGCCTCACTCCCCCCGTCCCCCCAAAAAATTTCTAAATACGCTCTCTAAATCGTACTGACGTTTTTCTAAGATTAATTTATTTTTAATACGTATAGGTACACAATATATGATATTTATTATTGATATTTACTGTAAAATCAATATAGCAGGAATGAAAAAAGTCAAATTAACCTTTTATTTATTAATCTGTTCGTGAAAAAAAAATTTTTTTTTTTTTAATTACAAAATAAATTCGTTTGAATTTTTCATAAATTATTTAAAATATTTACTAGAAATAAAATAAAGTTTCTCTAAAGAAATCGAAAAAAGTTAACCGAAACTCATGTTGTGGACGGAATGTTGTACTCGAAGCTATATTATACGTATAATTATTGTGGTTCTTCTGTATTTAATACTCGTTAATTTCCATTACAATGATTTAAATTCTTACGTAATTATCTTATTTTGTTTGTTTGTTATTTTAAATAATGAAATACAGTACAGACCAACACATACCACACACCCACCCTAAAATGAAGGTGGTTCGAACGAAGTGCGTATACTCACGGCGCCTCCGACTAGCTGTCCCGTCCGGCGTTGTCCGTGCCGGAGATTTGTATTTTTTTTTATTATAAATTTGTTCGTAATACGCCGCATTTCTTTTTTCGAATCGTCGTTTTCCATCCCGTTTTAACCCGGGCTCAGGACTGGCAGCGAGTTTCTATTGCTGTTACGGTTTAACAATTTTTTCGTTTTTTTTTTATTTAGCTGCCCAGCGGTGGTCTAATCTCGACAGTTTTAACATTAAAAAAAAAAACGATAAAATAACGATAAAACCCAGGCGAATGCGTTCTGAATTGTTTTTAAATGTATTTTCTAAAGTTCTAAATAGGTGCTATATACATTCTCGTAACTATTGATTTTCTAAAATTTCGACCTATATTAAGTGTCGATATAGCGGTGGGGATTGGGGACGCCTGACAGTGGGAGAGCACACGTCTGTGGTTTTTTTTTTGCCGCACTGCGCCGCGGGGCATTGAAAAATAAACAATTATAAATGAATTAAAAGAAAATTAACTTTTAGGTTTTACTACGTTATACTATACGGTTAGCAAACGCGGTAGTCGCGCGGGTTACTTTGAGCTGAGGTCATTTTTCGATTTTCCTCAATACGCTTTTTTTTTCCTCGAGCGTTCGCAAAAAAAAAAAACCACCGAAAATTTGCGTTTAAAGTCGCCGAAATCGGTTGTCGTTATTTATTCCGTATAATTTTGAAACTAACGCGCAGTTTTTTGACGGAGGAATCTATAGCTGCACCCCGGCCCTACCGGACGTAGTGTTAGGGGAAAAATTATTTTTAATTTCGAGCTATTTATTTATAGCAATTATAGATTCTGTTGTCGAATTCGTAAAAGACGTGTCGTAATTTTTGGTTTTAAGGCTTAAAAAATATACAGCGTCGTTGTTAGACGTCACACTTCATAACTGTGTTAAAAAAAAAAAAAAAAATCTTGAGTCACATTTTTTTCTCGCGAGTTTCTGTGTCGACAAAGTGTATTTAATTTTTTTTTTTTTTGTAAAATTAAATTTATTAATAATAAAAAAATATTACGCCGGAGCGCTCCCTCCGCTTGCAGAATCGTTTTGTCGCGAGTGCAACGATTAATCGCATCGTTTTTTCAAATTCATATATTATAATATTATAACAGTGGCGTACTTTCAGTTTCTCTCTGAGGATGGAGGGGGGGGGGTTTAAAACGTTGAAATTTCGTGCCCATAATATTTCGAATTGAACCGTATTATTATTGAAATAAATCAAAATTTTTTTTTTCGAAAAATTTGGTAAATGGTTATAAAAAGAAATCGTGACTTAACGATTTTAAAGATTTTTTTGTTTTTGAAAAATTTGTCTCGTTAATACAGTCCACAGCTGTTGTACGTATTTGGTGAAAATTTCGTGTTTCTACGACCAGTTGTTTTTAAAATTACGAAGAAAAAAAAACAATAATCGATTTTTGACGAAATCGCGTTTTTACGATGTAATTTTTTCGGTAGTTTTTTTTCCGACTCTATAAAAAAGTATTGAGAAAATCGTAAAATGACCTCTCCAAAGTACCGACTAGCTGATGCAATTTACTACCGGAAAATAGTGTTACAGATCGGAGGAGCACTCTTTCTGGTAGAATTTTTGGGTACATCGTTGTTACAACTATATAATCGTTAACAGTTTTTTTTTTCTTCGGTCCTGTGGGTGGCGGTGGGGTTTACGCCACTGAATTATAACAAAACTCTTCTTAACTCATCCGCAAGTATATAATACGTCGTATAGATCGTACCCGTCGCGTAACGTTCCCCACACATCACTGCTCTCAAAACGTATAAATAAAAAAACAAAATAATTACGTAGCGTATTTCAGTAGTTCGTACGATCCCCACCTACCGATCGTCTTGTTATAATCAGCGTTGAGACAAGATAAGTGAAAATTTATCTATAGATAAAGATAAAAGATTGTTTGCTAAAAATCATCTAGATACAGATAAAGATGACGTATACTTAAATCGTCTTAGATAAGATATAATACATGAGTAAAATTTATCTAGATAAAATATACGATAAAAATTATAAATTATTTGTATAATCGTGTTATTATAGTTATTTACAAGGGGTATATAATATACATTATTACACACACACACACGTATTTATATATTATGTACTTATATATGTATGTGTGTGTGTCCAAGTCTCCCCGGAAACGTTCCCAGGTCATTTTTTCTTATTTATTGCAAAAATACTAAAAAAAAAAAAAAATAAGTATATTGGTTAAAATATTTTATCTAGATATTTACAAGAAAGGTAATGATTTTTTTTTTTTATCTAAGAGAAAAAAAATTTCGTCTAGATGAGATAAAAGATAAAAAAAATATTCTCTAGATAAGTCTCAACTGCACTGATTATAATAATGTTCTGTATTAAAAAAAAAAAATTATTGTTTTAATATCGATTTACGCGGATTTTTCGCTCGCTCATTTTTTTCTCCGTTCGGTACCTGCAGTGCACGAAAAAAAAGAAAAAAATCGAAATTGGTTTTTTTTCTTCTTTAATAATAATAAAAGGCTTCGGCGGCGGTTTATTTTTCGATCGTTTTTATATATAATACATACGCCGGTCGTATATATGGCGCGCGTACCTACCAATAATAATAATAATAATAAATAACGTTTGAGCGCGTGCACGCCGCCGTCGCGTCCCGATGACCTATTTTTGGGGGTTGCCAAAAGAAAGAATAAAGTAGAAGAAGAAGAAAAACAAATTTATCCCCCCGAACAGTAATAATTAATAACGTCGCAGTAGTAGTCGTGTGTTTTTTTTTTCATATAACGCGAAACTACCGCTTGACTTTTCGTTATTAATAAATAAATTTTTCTTCCCGGTTTTGCGAAAAAAATAAAAAATAAAACGGAATTGTTCGCAACATAAACTGCAGTCTGCTGCAGTGTGGTGCGTGTGCAATGGACGCGCGGGTTCATTGTATTCCGGCGCGGACGACATTAATCGTGTATAATATATTATTGAAAGAAAAAAAAAAAAATGTATAAATAAATAACAAATAATAAATAGGAATAACGCTTGTGCGTACGCGACTTTTTTTTTTTTTCTACTGTAAATATTTTAGTGTCATGAACCGCGCATGCCAATTTCTGTCACCTTGAAATCGCGCGTTCTTATACTGTAAACATCGGTCGTGCATCAAAACAATATTATTGTGCGTATAAACGACGGGAGAGAGAAAGAAGAAAAAAAAAGTTTTAAAAAACGTGTACGCGGAAGTGTCGCGCGGTGGAAAATAACTGCGGCCGGTGTGTATTGTACGTAAACATCACACACTGGACACCGTGCTGACTGACTATTCTTCGTTCCGTATAAGCACAGCCAGACGCGACTGCTTTGCGCACTGTCGCTATACCGCACTGTCGGTAGTTTATTTATTATTTTTGTTTTTTACTTGAGTTCGTCGGCCCCGAGTTTTTTTTTTTTTGTTTTATAGCGATTTTTTTTTTCTTTTTTATTATTAAACACGCGTTATTTATTGTTGTCGTCCTTTGCCCTTGTCCGCGCACGCGCGCCTTGTACGACGAGCGCGTGTATCGAGCTGGAGAGCACGCGACTGCAGGACTTGTTGTTGTGGAGATTCGTTTTTATCCCTTCCGCGCAACACAGGAGGAATCACGTGAATTTTTTTTCAACTCGTCTATAAGATTCGGGGGTTTCTTTTTTTTTTTGGGGGAGAGCTTTTATCCCGAATATCTTTTAAACCCAACGCTCGCGGACCTCCAGTTCATAATCCGAAATTCTGCGGCGGTCCACTCGTACCGATTTTAATAAAAAGCAGAAATATTCTTCTTCTTCTTCGTGTAGACTCACAACTGTCTGTAAGAGTTTTGGTCGCCACCGTATAATTACGATCCTCTGAATCCTTTCCTCCGAATCCGTTACTTCTATTATAGTCTCTCTATAGAACTCGACGCACTCCGTCCGTCCATCGTTTCTTGCGTCTTCTTCCTGTTGGTTTGTATTCAATTGACGCCTTAAATTCATTTGTTTCTTCTCTTCTCGTTGTGTGTCCAAACCCACTGAATTCTGTGACTCTTCACGCAGCTCGTTATATAAGGTACTCTAGTGATTTCCCTTATATCCGCGTTTCTTCTTCTACGCCAACTGTTTATTGCGGTATCGAACACTGGTCCACGTATTGTTCTTAGTACGTTATTGTCAAAACTACTTAGTTTTTGTTCAATTTGTCATCGGCCATACTTCATATCCACAAGTTAATGTCGGTCTCGCCAATACCCGTGTATAGGCCGCGTACTTTTGTTCCTCTGGAGAATAGTTTTGATGCGAAATACTTTATTAGTGCAAAAAAAGCCCTTTCCGCGTTGAGCGGATAATATTATTACATTTTATAAAATAACGATTTAAGAATTTTCGTTTTATTAATATTTATATATTTTATTTAGGTAAGAAATACAGTGTGCACACAATAAGCGTATGTGACGACGAAAGTATATATAATGTTGGCGCAGTGTAAATAACGCGAGAAAGAAATCACGCATTAGTGACACTTTCAGTTTTATCAGTTACGAAATAAAATACATAAAATTATAAATGCGTATTTAATCGGTTTATATTTATACGTCACGATTATACGAAGGTTAATAAAATATATTCGTAAATAATATTCGAATTTTTCTGCGGACCAGCAAAATTCTGTGCAGCGCACCACGAGTGGTTCATGGACCACCGGTTGGCGACCGGCGCTTTAAACATTTACACGTAATAGGTACGCAGCCGTATGCAATACGAATAATGAGAACAGTAATAGTTAACGCGTATAGTAGACATTGACATGTTGTACTGTTATTTTTTATTTTTTTTTTTTTTGGTAAACGTAAAACACGGTTATATTTAAGGTAGGTACACTAAAAAATACGGTGATATAAAAAATTTAAATAAACGTGACGATTTTACAGAATTAGTATTTGAGGAGGGGGGCTAATTCACTTATTTTTATACCTTGATGTCCACCCTTAAGTCCGACTATATGAGTCTCTATAGAAAAAAAAAAAAAAATTCGTAGCTTAATACGTAGCTATTTCTGTTTCTGCGCCACTCTTTTCAGACAATTTTGATTATTATATTATACGAGTACATTAGCTATCGTATACCGCGCGCCGGATTTGGGCGATAAAGTAATTTCATCTTTTATAATAGGATTTCTTTTCGCACTCGTGAATCGTGCACAATTTTTCCACGATTTAATTTTGTTTCGGTTAGTTGTGTGTGTGTGCACAATTTTACCGCGCTCTTTATATAGAACTATTGATTGATTTTTAATTTGTTTGATACTTTTAAAACTTTATTGAAAACCTCTATGGTATGTGTAACACACATGTCCCGTCACTCAGTCCTTTTCGGCGGACAGCTTTTTGTCCTTTAAATACTGCGTTTTTCCGTCCTGCAATACTCGGTATCCGTTGGCTTTTCGACAAGACGAAGAGTTGATTCGGCTTGAACGGCTGCTGGACCAGCACGACAGACTTCTATAGAATATTACAATTCGTGCCGATTGGTTTTAATCTCAGGGATTTCTTTTCTTTTTTTTTAAGTTCTGTAACAGTTTTTTTAAACGGTCGCCACGATGTTTTACACACGTAATCCTAAAATTTTCCGTATTATTATTAGTAATAATAATAATAATAAAAAAAATGTCTTTTAGCCCGATGAGGCGAGCAAAACATTACACTATGATTGTTGTCGTATTCCGCGCGCGTGGATTCGTTTGAAATACATATAAATATATACGTGTATACGTACAGAATTCCTTCTTCTTTTTGTGTATAACGTGACAACGTGATGTGTTTTATAAACTAATAGATCGAAACGACAACACAGTAATGTCATTTTTTTTATTTATATAAAAGTTATTGTTAGACATAAATTCCGTCACGAAATATATTTTAAACGTTTTAATACGTATCGTTTTTCCCTTAGATTTTGTAAAAAAAAAAATTATGTTCTTTTAACGTTTAATTCAAATCGCTGAAATTTCAACACGACGCGTTGTGATTAAATAAAAAAAATTTTTCCCCTCAATATCCAAGCACATTTTTCAATAGTACGTCTGGCCTGAAAACAGACCGACCAATAAGCCCGTTTTTCATTGAATCCCCGTCACTATATTATATAAACACCTTCTACCCGCGTATGTATACTGCACGTACAAAAGTGCGCGTTTTATAATTGTATTAAAAATTTTAATTAAAAGAATTAAATATTTATATACTGTTTTAGAACTCCCGGGGAATTTGCCGGCACCTATATGTACGTATAATATTTATAAAAGAAAAAAAAATTGCGTTGATCGAATTAAACTGCAGTTATGTGAGCTCCGTCTCGGTACGAATCTGTCAGTACTGTCAAGTGTCTTACGCACGTATTTTTCGAATGTGAATATTTCTTTCCCTATATTATATTTTCTCGTTTGGTCTCGGAATCGGGCTCGTTTACTGAATATTGTTATAATTACCGGTTAAATTAGTTTCTCTGTCTCTCTCTGTCTCTCGAAATTTACGTCGTAAATAGAGGCGAGTGAATTTATATATATATATAAAATATATTTATATATATATATATATATGTCCGTCCGACTGGATTGAAAAGTTTAATTATTCGTAATTAATTTGAAAAAAAAAAACGATATTAAACGACGTCGTTCACGTGTGCGCGTTTCAAGTTTTTTAATACATTGGCATAAATTAGCAAATTTTTATTTTTTTCTACTATCTCACGATCTACAATACGTACAAGCGTGTATAAATTTTGTTATTTAATATATAATAAAGTTATTATAATCTTTAATAAATGTGTGTATATATATATATATTTATAAATTCGAAAAACAGTCAATACATTATACTATAAGTAACGTTTTGTACGACCGGTTTTTCGGCGGCAAGAAATAATCCATTCTTCGGCCGTAACTATATAACAAATCGATCGACATTCGGGCTTTATACGCGTTCCGTCTTCGATATCGTCGCGGATTTTTTTTTTTTTTTTAGTAATATATCCATTACCGTCTTAATACATGGGGGGGATAGGCCTCCCCCTCGAATTCTAAAGGGCCCAAATTTATTTACAAAATACCGTATATTAATTTTTTTTTTTACTTAGATATTTAAAAAAATAAATAAATTATCGAATGATAAAAAATATATATATTTACATTTTAAAATAATAAAATGTTTGGCATTTTATTTTTTATTAATTAAATATGTTTAATAGCTAATATAATATATTATGTGTTAAAAAAAATATATATATATGATAATTTAAGTATTTAAAGGCCCTCAAATATTTTGGGCCCTTGAGGCTCACCATAATCTTAAGACGGCTCTGAATATGTCGAAATAAAATTTTGATTTATTCGCGCGTTTCGTCGCCGTTTATTATTATTACAGTTATTGCAGCAGCAAACGGTAATGCGATTTTCTCTTTTTAACCGACTTAAAAAAAAGAGTCATTTTTTTAATAGGTTCGCTTATGAACCGATTTGAACGAATCTTTTTTTTATATGAAAGAGTATCCCGTGTCAATATTGTAAAAAGATTGGCCTAGTATTCGGCCGGTAATTTAGTTTTTTTTTTCATATTTTCCGATTTCATAAGGATTGGCCTAGTAGTATCCTACCTAACCACCCAGTCAAATATAGGAACAAAAAAGACTCTATAACTATACATACTATGATTAAAAAGGATGAAATAAAATATTTTTTTAGAAACCGACATCGAAAAATGCACTAAAAAGTATGGTAATAATCAGTAACCTTTTTGAAAACCGGGCCGAATTTCAAACAAAATTACATCGCAGAAACGAATTTTATTTATATATATATATATATAATTAATTTATTGCGATATCTATATTAGATTAATAAAATATACGTTTCTGCGATGCAGTGTTGTTTGAAATTCGGCGCCGATTTCAAAAGGTTATTGATTATTTCATAATTTTTATTACATTTTTTAAAGTCGGTTTCTTTTTTCTAAAAGATATTTTTATTTTTTTCGCTCTTCTTTCTGGCTCGCATCCAGAACGGCGGCGGCACCTGACGCCGCGCGCGCCGTCACGTGTCCCGTTTTTTTCTCTCTACGTTTTCAAGGTTTCCTGTGGATTACTGTGAAAATCGGCGGGAACGCGTTTTGGATTTCGTATTTTACTCTGTACATATTAAATACTAACATTATTATATATTGTTGTATAATATTATAATATGATATACACGGAACCAGTGACGTACCTGTGAAACCTTTTTTTTTTTTGGGGAAATATTTTAATTACGTCACTTAAAAAAAAAAATCATTAAAAAGTCCAAGTCCATTTTTATAAATATACATAGATATATCCTGCTCTGAGTTAGCGGTGGTCTCTGAATAGTTGGTTTTGACGTTTTCACTGTGTATACGATTTAAAAGTTTATAAGTTAAAACAATAAAAACCACGGGCGCGCGAAAGGCGTAAAGAAAAAAAAAAACGTAGTAACAACTCGGAAAAATAAACGTCGTGAATAATATTGGATATCGATAAAAAATTTTAAACGATTGAGATAGATAAACATCAGCTGTGTCTCGATGCTTGACAACGTCGATGGAACAGTTATTGATAACGTCTCCTAATGTGATCGCATAATCATTGACTGTTCTAATATGAATTTGGTCAAATTATGATATTAACATTGCAGATAAGTCATATCAAACATCTATTAACTGAATGTCCCCACCACACGATTATATGTATATTATAATATATTGTTGAAAACATATAAATAAATACGCATTAAACAAAATAATAGTAAAAAGCTTCTCCGGGAGGGATGCCTCTGTTGCCCCCCTCCTCCTAAAGTGCTAAGGAGCTGGTCCTAAACAGTTTCACGATTTCAGTCGCGTACACCACGTCGTCGCGATG
This sequence comes from Slavum lentiscoides, assembly GCA_032441835.1. Taxonomy (NCBI): domain Eukaryota; kingdom Metazoa; phylum Arthropoda; class Insecta; order Hemiptera; family Aphididae; genus Slavum; species Slavum lentiscoides. Next base: position 4,200,006 of record CM063718.1, on the reverse strand, counting down.
TGATTCGGTGTATTTTCGTGTGCTGTACCGGATTTAGAGATATGTGGGAGGCTTCTTGGCGGACAGTTTGGTGGTGGAGGAGGCCTCAAATAAATAAACGAGGCGTGGGTATTTTTTTTTATTTTTACTCGTACTATATGAAAATTTAACGTTGTCTTTAATATTTTTATTTATTTTGATTATAGAAAATGTATACAATGAAGCTTTAAAATAACTTAAATATAATATATATATATATAAATAGATATTAAATAGATATATTATCAATATATTGATAAAAGTGCGCCCATAGATATTAACACGATCTATATCGGTTATGAGGTTAAACGCGGGAGTTAATGTTTTACACACACACACACACACGTATATTTAAACAAAATTATTGTTCTCTTAATAGCACCGTGTGTGTGTGTGTGTGTGTGACGACCAACACCGCATCGCGTTAGGTCGTCGTGTGAGCGCGACTGAGTTTTTCTTACGGCGGCGGCGGCGGCGGCGGCGTGTCGGATTTTCCACGCGTTTGTATTTCACTGCAGTGAAATCTACGCGGCGGCGGCATTGGCCTTGAGCTCAAGGTTTTTCCAGTGAAAGCGGAAAACGCGGATGAGAGACGGCGGGGTTGATAATATATATATATATATATATATATATATATACCCACGTAATATTACATAAAAAAAAAATAATAATAACGCGCGTAACGTTTAAAAATAAGAAAAAATAAATAGTTTTTTCCTCACAATTTACCGATTTTTACATTTTACCAACACACACACACACACACACACAGTAAGTATAGAGTTGTGAGCGTATAACTACGACGACGTCTCTTTCTCTCCTCTTCTAATACCGGTACCTACTGCGCAGCAGTAGTGGTCTATATATACATATATATATATTTTTTTTGGTCTATATATATATATAAAATCTCCTACTATTATTATTGTAGTTGTAGAATCGCAGTGTAACTAGTGTTGTGTAGCTGTTGTGCTGTTTGTTGTTGCTGCTGTGACGACGACGATGACGAAAATATAAAACCGAAATTACGTCTCCTACACCGGGGTCCGACACCGCGCAGACAGGCAGCAGCAGCAGCAGCAGCAGTCGCGCGTTTACGGATTCATTATCATTATTATCATTATTATTATTATTATTATTATTATTATTATTATTATTATTATTATTATTATTATTATTATTATTATTATTATCGCGTATAATAATAATAAAAATAATTAATAATAATGATAATGATAATAATATTATGTAGTAATAAACTACGCGCGCACCTACATATATCCAGCCGGGCTTATACGATGGGGCGGTGTACGCGGTGTACGATACGAGTATTCGTATAATACGTATTATGTGTGTGTGTGTGTGTGTGTGTGTACGTACGTTCCGCCGTCGCCGCGCAGACTCTTCTTTCACTTTTCAAGGTCTTTACGATTCGTTGCGCGCGCGTAAATGGAAACGGTGTACTAGTGGCGGCGGCACTCGGTGCGCGCGACCGTTCGCCGGCGCTCGTGATGTGCAGAGAATATTATATTTCTATACTCGTGTGTGTGTGTGTGTGTGTGTATTAAGCGAAGAATATTGTAGGGAGGGGGGAATATTTATATATAATATATTCTCCGGTGATATTAAAAAAAAAAAATTTGTACCATTATTATTATTATTATAATACGCGTATATTGACGTTTTATTTTTTCGGACCTGTATGTTTTTAAAACGTTTTCGGGAGGGACGCGAGAAATTTTCCGACCGTTTTTTTTTTTTGCGTTTCGAAACACGGTTCGGAATCGAGTGTAGGCCGCAGTAGTTGCCACAAAAACTTTGAATCGTCGTTAACGCGCGCGAAATACGTTTATTAGCAGCGTTTTCGTCGCGTTCGTTTTTAAACGCGTATCGTTTCGCTTAACCCCCGTCCCCTGTTAAATGTGGGTAAATAAATAATTAATTAAACATACGTACAAGCATAGGCGTGTCTACGGGGGAGGCAGGGTGGGCACCGGCCTCCCCAGCGACTTAATTCTTGGCCTCTTTGCCTATAATTTACCGTGGTTGAAACTATAAATATAAAATATTTATAAAAAATAACTAAGTAGCACATTAGTTGATTGGCCTTATTTATTAGTTGTAATAGTGTAGGAAACCAATTTTAAGATCAAGATAATCTTTAATTTTGCGGGGTGAAAAAATTCCAGGTGCTATATAATTGCCATACAACAAAAAAAAAGTCACAAATATTGATATAGAATAGATCGCCGTAGTAAGTGAAAAATTTAAATTTTATAACTGGCCTCTCCAGCCATGGAGGTCTGGACACGCCTATGCATACAAGTATGAATATAGTGAAGTCGGTAAATTTTCTATTGTATTAATTCCACTTCTCGTGGTGCCCCCTCTTCCTTGGAAAAAAAAAACGTCTGAATTCAACGCTGGGCCCCCGCCTCTCTGCAGGGTGAGGGACGGTCTTCTTCCTCTGTCGGTCCTGTTCGTTTCTTCACTTCTCATCGTGTGCCCTGCAGACCAATGAATTCTCCGACCGTTCACGTTTGTTGTTGAATAAAAGGTACTCCGGTAATTTCCCTTATTTCCTTCTGCGCCGTCCGTTTATTGTCGAACCATCATCGGTACAGGCATACCACTTCGGCAATTAATCCCCCTGAATATTGTTCGGCGCGTTTAAGTGTATATTTATTTTCGCCGTTGTTTTCTGGGTTTTTTTTTTTACTGTTTGTAGTTTTTGGAAATCCTCTAAACCGTTTTCTTCTTTGGCTTCGTACAGGTAGACGATCAGATGAAACTGTTGCAACACTCGTGGTCGGACATGCTGGTGTTGGATCACATTCACCAGCACATGCACAACAATTTGGCCAACGAGATAATGTTGCACAACGGGCAAAAGTTCGACTTGCTCGCGCTCGGTCTGCTCGGCGTCACCACGATGGCCGACTGTTTCGCCCGGGTCATCGACAGGTTACAAGAGCTCAAGTTCGACGTCGGCGATTACATTTGCCTAAAGTTCCTTTTGCTGTTGAACCCCGGTAAGTAGTGAATAATACCACCGCGTGCGTTCTCGTTTATTTTCTTCTTCTTCTTCTTCTTCTTCTGATTTCGTTACGCGTAATTTTTTTTTCCACCTCTCCCACAGACGTCAAAGGGATCGGCAACAGTAAACACGTTCACGAAGGTCACGAGCAAGTGTTGAAGGCCCTGTTGGACTATTGCATCACAGCCAACTCTCAAGTACAGGTATATATATATATAAATATATATTTTTTTAAAAAAACACAAAAACGAAGAAAATCGTGCCCGGGTTTTTGATCGATGACGATTTATGACCGGCCGCGTGTTTTGCAGGACAAATTTACCAAATTGTTGTCCGTACTGCCGGACATCCATCACATAGCTACCAGGGGCGAGGAGAGCCTGTACTTGAAACACTGCAGTGGCGGCGCTCCCACGCAGACGTTGCTCATGGAGATGTTGCACGCAAAACGAAAATAACACAAATCTCCATCGGCATCAAAAAAAAAAAAAACCACACACACCACTCTCCCACCCCTCCATCTCCTCAAAAAAAAAAAAAGTTATATTATTAAATAAAATAATAATATACTACTGTGTATACACATTACACACACACACACACACACACACAAACACACCACCACGAGTCATCGACAAAATATTCATCATCAGTGCGAAGAACGGACTTGCCTCGTACACGTTCATACGTAAGTGTTGTAAAAACAAACGAAAAAAAAAAACATTAATAATTAACGAGAATAGCAGAATAATAATAGTTGTAGTGCCCATTTTTTTTTTTTTTTTAAGTCGTTCGCTCGACAAGTTTAACCCGTTTGATAGTGTATTTAATCGCGATCCCGCCGTTACCACCGACTGGTCGGGTTAGGTTAGAGTTAAGTAATGGTGGTCCATCATGACTCCGGGGGGAGGAGGGGGGGGCAGTCGGTGTTATTATTATTTATTCGGGCCCCCTCCACTCTCCGTCCCCTTGAATAATTGATATTGTGTTATTTATTTATTTATTTTTTATCCGCGAACGTATCCCGTGTCAAGGGGGACCAGTCTCTCCACTTCGTATTTTTCGCATCAGTAGTCTAAAAACATTACAGTTCATTTATGTTTTTGCGCGCGTGCAATATTATAATATTCAGCGACGAATTTGTTTTAACACTGCGGCGCCCGCTGCCGCGTGTGCGCGCCGAAGACTATTATTATTTGTTATAAATCAGTGGCGTAATTAATGTTAGGTCATAGGGGGGGGGAGGGGGGATCAATATTTTTTTTTTTATAAGACTTATATAAAATCGATTTCGAAGTACATTTGTGATACAAAAAAAAATCGTAGTTCATATTTCAGATCTATTATTTTTGATATCAGAACAATTTCGTTGAATGGGTACTTCCTCGAGACGTATTAGCGGCACATTTTTTTTTTTTTTTGAAATGCCAGCATAGACTCCTTAACGGATCTAATCGATGACAATGAACGTAACATTTAGTTAATACTAAGGCTCCAAAACCGTTCAATCGTTCTCGTAATCGCCGTCTGTTTGACATACGTCTTTCACGTTGTCCGTTTTTTGACCAAATTTTTTATATAGTGTTGATGATCGTCTGATTGTACAAATTTAATAAGAAACATTTGTTTCGAAATTCCATCCCACTAATAAGAAAAAGGCTATGGGAGGGGGAAGGGATTTGACACCCGTATCACCCCATCTCATCATCACGCCACTGATTGTAATATTATATATTATTTACGAGATTACTGTACTTGTAACGTTAAAAGTATTTCATTCGGATCGCGTTCAATACGTTCTTTTAAATTACCACGATAACGGTCAATAACTTGATGAGAGTACACGTGTCGATAGAAATGTTATTTAAGGGCTCTGTTCGTGTCTGTGTAACGAGTGGCAACAAAATATAGACAATTCGTATAAGCCTTTTTTTATGTTCGGTTTTATGCAGTGTTTTACAGGAAAAACTCTTCAAGCGCCTCTTACAGTTGTCCGATTTCGATAGTTTTGTTGTTGTTGGAAAATGGAAGACTTCCTACGGGACGCTTTGATTTTAGATTACCTTACTAAAGACTAAGGGGAAAAAATTGTTCAAAAAATTGTGAAAATTGTTCATATTCAAACTCTTATTAGGAATAAAATGTTGAGAATCAAAGTCCAATGCAAAATGTTTTCCTCTTTCCAAAAAAAAAAAAAAAAAAAAAAAAATCAAAATCGGATAGCTCTACAAAGCGTGAGAGTTTTTCCAGTAACACATAGTTCGAGTTGAAACTACAGGTCGCGTCCAGGTCGCGTAAAAAGAAAAAAAGAAAAATGTCGATACGTTCGATCTCCGGATACCTCTAGTAATGACCAACATTTAAAGTCGTACGATTAAAACCGTCAAGTGTCGTCTACTTGTTTATTGGGAAAATTTACTTTTAAAAAGAAAATTAATTTGTTACTGTGTCGATTTTAATTTTTTGTTTTTTTTTTTTTTTCAGGGTTGGCCAAATATTTCAGAAAAAGTATAAAAAACCAAGACCATCGACGTCTATTTTGAGCGACAGCTACGTTACCATGACAACTTACAATACATTTTTGAGTCATACAGAGTTACCATCTGATCTCGTCGACAGCGTCATTATGTAAACACACACACACACACACACACACGTATGCGATGTTGGTCAAAACTACTCTTACACATATAAACTATATGTACACCAATACACGATTACACGTATACACTTACACAAATACACACCACATAATTATTATTTATTTTTAATTATTTAACTTATATTTTTTTATGGAAAAAAAAAAAAAAGAAAAATAATCCTTCCGTTGACTAATGTGCGTAAAGGACGCGTGCAAAAAAAAAAAACTACCAATAATATTATTAATTACGTTTAAATGTTCGTATTATGCATATATAATATTGCGTAAATAAATATACATATATTTTTATTATGGATAATATAGTTTGTATATATATATATATAAATATATATTATAACAATTTTAATGCTTAGCTTTAGGTATTTAATGTTCGGTTACCAAATCTCAAAAGGCCAGTAAAAAGGAGATGTGCTCAAGGTTTAAAAAAAAAAAAAAATAAATAAATGTTAACAAGATTCTATTATTATTTACAATGTACAATATACATGCCGTTCAGTTCCTACACACTGTTCCACTGTTTCAAATAAGCTATTGTTCTGGTGTTTTCTTCATAATTTTTTTGTTACTTGCGAAATTTTCGTTCATGAAAGGCATTCGTCGTTATAAGTGAGAAAAGAAGAGGGAGAGAAGGATTGTAATCAATATATTGTAAACACGTGATAATATTGTTATTTACAGTATTCGTGCGTTTCATTGTAAATTTTGTTTCATTATTTTTTTTTTTTTTGTACGAAATACTATTATAAATACATATTTACGATTGAAACCAAATTATTATTACATCCGCAGCACACTGTTGTATTATGTTTCTTAGTGACGATTAAAGTAACAATTATTAATAATAATAATAATAATAATAAAGCGAAATTACGTTCAAAATTCGATTAAAGTTTCCTCCAAAACACGAGTACAAAATATATATATATATATTTTTTTTTTCTAAAACCAATTCGTTATCGCGTTGTCATCAACCCCATTAGTTATAGTTTTTAATATATATATATATATTTTTTTTTTATGGGGGATATTTGGGCATATAAAAATCATTGATTGGGCGGCATTCATTTTTTTTTTTTTTTTTGGATCTTGTTTTGATTAAAGGAAAACATTCCGTCTAAATTAATTTAATTTAAAAAACAAATACCTAAAATTTTGTTTTATTTTGTTTTCTCCTGGTAGAAGGTGATGGACATTTTAGCATTCTCACCTTATATTTTATTTCCTCTATAAGTATAATAACAATAATATTATTACTATTATTATTATTATCGTAACATAGATTCATAGTTGTTTAGGTTTAGAGATTTATTTATTTATGAGTGTATACATATAGATTTAGCGCATATATATATATATATATATATTATCGTATACCTTTGTGGTTCATAATGTTAGGTGTTACAAAAATATTTATTTTACAACATATATATATATATATATATATTATTATTATTATTATTATTATATAAATATAATATTGTCGTTAAAAGAAAATAATTTGATAAAACGCAAGAATGATTGTACGAAACTATAAGTTACCGTTAATATATTTTTTTTTTTTTTTTTTTAAGTAATATTACTATGTACTTGCTCATTGTTTTTCTTTTTCTTATCTTTTCTTTCTTTTTATTTGTCCTTTGTGCTTGTTCGTTCGGTTCGCCACAGGCGCGCGCGCACGCGAAATTTAAAAATGTCAATTTTCGATCGTATAATTTTTCGCGAGGATTTACCGTTCTTTGTGCGTGTGTTTATGTGTATGTGTTGCTATATTTGCTGTTGACGCTTCCCGGCGGCCTCCGTCTTCCTTTACAAACGCGCTTGGGGCTTTTGTGCGGCAACAACTGTATGTCTGTGTGAGTTTTTTTTTTTTTCGTAAAATATCGAGAAAAGAGAAAAATAAAACGTTTGACATACGACCAAAGTACTAAAATGTTTCCAAAACGTATATTATATATAAATAATTTTTTTTCTTAAAAACTAATAGGTAAAAAAAAAAAAAAAAATGTTTAACCATAATTATTTAAAAAAAAAAAGCGTCCAGGGTTTTCGTATGAATTCGTGATCAAACATTGTGATTGAATATTTTAAAATAAAATATATAATATTAATAATACATACATAAATATATATATATATATATTTTGAAAGTATATTTCTTAATCTATTTTAAAAGGATAGTACGTTTTATTTTTTGAGATAATAAAATGTTTAAGTTTTTATCGTGGTTTTAACACTGTTGGTTCTTTTGTTCTCCATACATTATTATTATTATTGATATAACTATTATATATTTTGGCATCATTATTATTATTATTAAAATTATTTTTCTAATTATTATTGTATAATTATATTATATTGACCTTCTCAGACGGTCATTATTATTATTATTATTATTATTATCATTATCATTATTAATGTTAACTGCGCTTAGGGCATAAGCTTTGTATTTTTATTTTTATCCCTTAGTATAGTGTTTAAACCGTATTTTATTATATGTATAATTGATAATGACAAGTTACGAGAAAACGAAAAAAATAAAACACATTGCGTTTCTCGTTGCTTCAGAATATACAATTAAAAACTTATTTTTAAGAAATATGAAAAAAAAAAAAATCCTGTTACCTCAATAAATTCGTTGCGTTTGTATCATAATATATATATATATATATTATAAATAACATATTTTATATATATATATATATATATATATATATATATATATACATATATATATATATATATATATATATATATATATGTATGTGTGTATAATAAAGCTAATAATAATTAATTATTATAATAATAATAATAATAAAAAAAAAATTTAAAAAAAAATACCATGTTATTAAGTGTTTTGTGTTTGTATTATCTATTTTGATGTAAATATAGATTTACGTTTAATTTTATTATTTATGCAAATTTTTTTTTCATTCGAGATACACGTGTATTATTTATCTCGTAAATAATAAAGATAAAAACAACAAATTTAAAAAAAAAAAATTTGTACGGATAAATAATACGAATTGTGATCGAGAGTGTTTCTAAAAAAAAAAAAAACCTGTTACCAGCGTATTATTATTATTCATGTGTATTGATCTTTAAATATAATGTTTATTAATTATATTTGGATTTTTTTTTTTTTTTACGAGTAAACGATATTATACTAACGCCATAGGCGTGCGCATACTTTTGAGTCAGCTATGGCTAAATTCAATCTGACCACCCACTCTGTCACGGTCACACAAGAAAAAAATTATAGAAATTTTTTCTGTAAACTTCGAAATGACCATTTATTGTTGGTGACTGGAAAATGTAAACAATCATTTTTCATTAATTCACACGTACAATTCATCAATATTGATTTAAAATTAATCTAATAAAATAATTCAAAAACATAAATCATAATATTATATAATATTGACAATATTGTCAATTAACATTAATATTTATTTGTTATTAAAAATTATTCGTTGTGTGATTTTCTCTCAGGTAAAGCCCGATCAGCCCTACCCGTGCGCACGCCTATGAGTCTAACGCTGCAGACGGTGCGCCTAATCTTAGGAATATTGAAATAAAAAAATAAAAAATAACAAAACGTTATTTTCGTCGATTAGCGTGTTATAAGGCCGGGCTAAAGACTGTTGATTGTCGTTTTTACACCAATTTTGTGCCGTGACGGAGGAAAAATTTGTAAAATTGAAAAACCTTTTCTCTCATTATTATTAGGTATCATATTTGTTTGATTATTATATTAATCTCATTATTATTCGGATTGGGCAGGCCATGCGTGGCGCAAACAGGGTACTCTAGTCAAACAAGTGATTCTCGAAGAAGACCCTGTAGGAAAGAGACCGCTAGGTAGACCTAATAAGCTGAGATGGGAAGATGGTGTGAAAAGAGAAGTTGAAAGGATGGAGCCCGGTACCAATAAGTGGAGAGAAGCTGCAGCTGAGGACAGGGATAGGTGGCATAGTTTAGCGTTATCAGTATATGGTCTTAAAGGCCGAAACTAAGGAAGAAGAAGAAGAAGAATTATTAGTTATATCATTTTTGCCTGTATTGAAATTGATAATTGTCGATATTTTACTGTATACACACAAACACAATATTACGATTATTATTATTTTTACAAGAGCTCGTGTATAGTCTGTCCAGAGCAGTATTTACATTTTTCGCTCCCCGGGGCAACACAATTTTTACGTTAAAAAAATTATGCTTTATAATTTTTTTTTTTTTTGTTAACACACCATATATTATGTCTACAAAAATTTACCGCCCCTTTAATAACTAAAAAAATTTGCCGCCCCGGGCAACAAAGTACACTTGCCCCCCTTAAATACGGCCCTGAGTCTGTCGTGTCCCGTTTCTGACATACGAACGGACGACCGCGTAACGGTTGTAAGGGACGATCACTGAAAAAGGTGTTTGAGCACTACGGATCCTGCGTGTTTTCTGCGTTTTAAAGGAAATCCGTTTCGTTCGTGTTGCGCAGAACGCGAGTTTAATAATATTATTCACGCGTTTCGGTTATAATATGTAATAATAATAATAATAATAATTTTATTATTTTTTTTCAGTATTTTATAATACTTGCAGTAGGTACCTACTTACTGCATACGCATACACACACACACACCTTTCACTTTTTAGTCAGGTACGGTTACGTCCGTGACACGTGCCCAAGGCCGTCTTATTTGTTGTCATTATTATTAGGTGAGTAACAACTATACCTGATATTAATATATTTGTCGTCCTCCTCAAACGTCCGTGCCCTAGTTTCGGGACGAGTATTTTTTTTAAAATTTTTTCCAATTGCTAATTTTACTTGCACACCACACACACACACTTGCCACTACGTCGCAATACTTGTGTTATTGCCTACATATAGGTAATAACAGTAATTTTGTTCGTCTATTAAATATATAGGTAGGTACGGTTTCCATTTCGTTTTTTTTCTCGCACGAATTTCTCGTTGATATTTTTAATATTGTTGTAGGCACTATAGGTGTGTACCCTCAGAGCTGTAAAAATACTTGTAAAAAGTATTTGAGTAAATAATAATAATAATAATAAAAAAAAAATTTTTGAAAAAGTATTTAGATAGTAATACTCAAATATATTAAAAAAGTATTTGAAATAATTAGTAATAATAATAAAAATAAAAAAATGTATAGTTTATTCATAATTTTATTAATATATATATATGTGTATACAAATTATACATAATATTTACCGACATATTATTTTTGAACAAATTATGTTTTTGAAATGTATTATTGACAATATTTTTTTTTTTTGGAAACTTTGTTCACACAAACAATTAGTTTCGACGATTATTTTTAAAATTTAACAATCAATGGCGGTTTTTATGGGGGGGGGCAATATAATAATAAATAAATTGGTAATATCTATTAGTCATAAATTATACCTGTATAATAATAACATATAGAGTAATCAAATATCTGTGAATATTTGAATGTTCTAGGTTCCCTATACCGCTGCTGCTGCTGCTGATATTACATATAATAAATATTTTTCCCGAAATATTGACTTTTTACATTTAATATAGTAATTAGCGAGTAAAAAAAAAAAAGGTGAGTTTCTTTTTTTGTAATATTATATGTGTAATACAATTTATACCTAATTATATAAGATCTCGTGTATAACCGATTACTTAATTATACCAAATATAATAACGCAGAGGCGGTTTGTTGTTACATATATAATATGTTCACTGGACCACCAAAAAGTTTGGGGTGTGTATGTAATTTTTAATAGGTGGGTAAATGGGCAAATTATGGTTAATAGGTACGATAATTTAATGGTTAGGTCAAATGTATAAAAGAAAATATGTAATACATGATTAAAAAATAATGTAAACAGCGTTATATAACCGAAATAGTGTGTACCTACAGTGCCGGCGGCGGTGCGAGCGTTTTGCGGGGCCTTATATGCGAGATACATTTTGAAGAGACGGCCATTATTAGACATTTTTATAGAATAAGAAGAAGAATATGGTATATATCTCAGGGATGGCAAATTGGATTTTTTCAACGTGCCAATTTATATGACACAATTAAAAAAAAAAAATTTTCAGCCGTGCCACTAATTATTTTTATATTAACACAGAGAATTTGCACAAAATATAAATGAAAAACTAATGATAATAACGTAGACAGTTATGTAAAAAAGTTATTAAATTATTATTATTGTTATTGTTAGAAACCTTTTGCTTCATATTGCTTTGAAAGCTTTATGTCTGGTTGATACGCTGTTGCTTGCAAGGCTAGTGGCGTATTTACGGGGGGTCCAGGGGTACTGGACCCCCCCAGAACCAAAAAAAAAAAAAGATTATCCAAAGGTATTTTTTATTAAATACCTTATATCAATATATCCTGTTGGAATTTAAAAAAAAAAAAAATTTGGACCCCCTCTCCCAGAAAAAAGTTGAAAATACGCCACTGTGCAAGGCAATATACATGCAGCTGCCGAATCTTCCTCGGTTAATCTGTTTCTACTCTTTGAATGTGTATGATTTAATGTAGAAAATAGACTTTTGCAAAGCACGAGTTGAAGAGAAGATCGTTAACAATGAAATCGCTGATTTTTTGACGGAATAATAAAGGTATCTGGATTATTATTCCACACTTTTAAAATAATGTTGTCGACGCCGCAGTCCGTTTCTTCGTTACCTATGTATTCGATATGACGTTCCAATTCTTCGATACTCTTATTTCGCGTATTCACAAATTTGTCTGTCCAAATTGGATTAGTTTGCAAATCGATTAACTGCATTTCTATATTTTCTAATTCCATCCAATTAAGATATGATATTAGATTATTAATACTTATACGTGCAATTGATAATTCATTTATTATATGTTACTTAAAAATGTATGTAAACAAATAATGAAAGTTTTTCGAGTACCATCTAGAAAATCTCCTAGCTGCGTGTCAACCTTTGGCACGCTTGCCACTTATTTGCCGTTCCTGATATATATCTATTATTGATTAAAATTATATATAATACTATAACTACAGGGGCGTTATTTGAGGGGGGGGGGTCAGAGTGGGCGGTTGCGCCCCTTACTTTTTAATATAGTCCCAATTGGCCTGTTTTGCTAATGGCATAGGTACTTAATGTTGAAAAAGAAAAAGTTATCAATATCAATTTAGAAAAATCTGTGTATTTGCTTTACTTAAAAATTGCCGGTATTCGCTTATTTAAAACAAATTTTTTTTTTTAGAGCTTTATGCTTGTACGAGTTTTAAATATAAAATATTTTTACATGGCCTGGTGAAATTTCAAAATGGCCTGCTTGAAACTTCGCACACCAGAAAAAAAAAATGAAATGACGCCCCTGTATAACTATATATATATAATAAATAATACTAGTCTACAATAGTACATTTTGCGGGGCCCTTATAAATGCGGTTAGGTTTGTGTTTTGGCTTGTGTCGAAATAAACAAACGTTTGTTTTAATTAAATATATAACTGGAATAAATCTAATCTTTTGCAGTCATTATTAGAAAGAATAAAATTACATTAATAGACGAACAATCAAATAATGCGTAGATTTATTCCGGTATTATATTTCATTATTGAAACAAAATTATTTTGTTTACTGATTTTTTTAAACATTTAAACGGTAAATGGTAAAATAATGGATCAATATATTATGTATTTTGTAATTCGACATTTCGACGACAGAATTTTTTAACTGTAAATAACTCGCACATATTATGTACAGTGCCGGTGCTAGGTTTTGCGGGGCCCGGGGCAAATCACATTAGAAGGGTCCCCAATTTACAAAATACTAAGTAAAAATATTATACACATTTCTAAAGTTAAATTTTTTTAACATGACTTTAAAAATAATAATAACAATACAATATGCAACTGATTTGTTGTTATAAGAACTTTATGGACAGAACCTTGTCACCAAAATGTATATAAAAGACAAAAGTAATTTCTTCGTACCCGGGCCGGAACTAGAAGATTTGTCAGGGGAAGGGGGAGGGGGGCAAAGATCAGTTTTCCGCCCTACCACCAAAATATAATACCTCGGTAAGCCATTTTTTTAGATGCTGTAATTGAAATTGCACACCATATACGTATACTATTAAGAAGTTTTATTTATGAAAAACGCTTTTATTAAATACACTTATACATATCAATACATACATTACACTTAGATACATTGAAATAATTATATTTTTTATACATACAAAAATTTAAATAACTTATTGTTATTTTTTTTAATAAACTTTTCAAATGTTGCCGCCCGGGCTCCCCCTGCCCCGCCCTAGTTCCGGGCCTGCTTTGTACCTACCTATACTAAGAGTTTTTAAACATTACGGGCAGTTCATCAGTACCTATACTTAATCTGTTTCAAATATTCTATTCTATATAATTATCAGTTATTATTATTAAAATGTGTATCATAAACTATTAATAGTAAGTCTAAATTTGTAATTCACGACTCCAGAAGAGGCTTTTATAAAATATTATATATGTATATATGTATATGGGGGCGGCGTAGACATTAGAAAATGTTATTTGTTTTTTAGAACACCAGAGATAGGTAAAAACGCATTCGCTCGTGTCCTTTGTTGGGGCGAAAACTGGAGGACTGTATTTTTCGGCGTGGATTTCATTTTTCAATGAATTTATCGTATCATATAGGTACCTATTATTTTATGTATGGGTCCCAAAACAGTCGATGACTAATACACGTGTGAAAAATCGACAGTTATATTATTTATTAAATTAACAAATGAACAAATGAAAAGTGGGGACGAACTGAAGGTTGCTGTGCTACAGTTCCTCCCTTTATAAGAAACTGCTCTCCGACCATCTCTACGTCGCGATGGAGCGACTGCCTCTCGCACTCCGCCACCTCTTTGGCCGTCATTACGGTATACACTAAAACACCTGAAATAACAAAATATAATGTGGAAAAAAATATGTTTTAATCACATTCAAATCTTATTAAAGGTCGAATAATCATAATACGGTCTAGTCACTGGAATAATTTGCCAGGTAATTTCGCCTCCAGCTTCAAAATCATCTCCCCTAGAAGGCCGAATAAAGTCTGGTTCGATAATTTAAGATTGTCTAGACGTTACATTGTGTATTTTAACCGTTTACGTATGGGACACTCATTATTACCCGCCCATTCATATAAACTGAGCCTCAACGACTCCCCTTTGTGTGCATTGCACCCAAATGAGTGTATATGTGACCTCCCTCACATTTTATTCGATTGTCCTTCCCTGTCCACACAGCGCCTTTCATTATTTAATTCCCTCAAATCGTTAGATATTTTAATCGATCTCCCTGCTATACTTAATTCTAAATCCGAAATAGTAATTCATTTAATCGTGTCATTTATCTTGGAAGCTGGCTTCATGATTTAACGTTTCTACTTTTTATTAATCCATTATTTACTTATTTATTTATCTATTTATTTTTTATTCTTTGTTATTATTATATTTTTTGTTTTTTTTTTTTGTTTTTTTTGCTTTTAATGAATAGATTTTAGTTAATTATCTTAATTGTTGAGCTATTATAGTGTTTCTAGTAGCTAAATAAAAAAAAAAAAAAAAAAAAAAAATCATAATATTAACCCGTTGGTTTATGGTGCATTCTAACTGCACTGTCGGGCTTTGTTGACTTGTTGACCACCCGCACCAGATGCTCTCTTAGTTCCTATAACTAAATCTCCATCGTTAATAATCACATTTACCAGAGATAAACATTTTAAGATTACAAAAGTGCACACATTTTTTTTTATTTTTAGTTAACAGTTTTATGGCGAGTACATTTTACTCCAAGGTATTACAAGTTCAATTCTGTTACAATATTATAACAAATAATAAAATTATATTTCTTTAAAAGTTTGACAGCATTCACTCATTTATTGAAAACGGGGAATGGAGGTACATAATATTATATAAGGGCGAATGATATAAATATTTGATTTGCAGCACTAACAGAAAACACATTCGGTGCCACTGATTTCGAACATTAATAATACGTTTGAAAAATAATTTTAATAAATTCATATCGACGATAATATCGGTAAATTTAGAAAATAAAATATTACATTTTTATTGCGAGTCAATTACTTCGGCCGATTGTGGTAGAATGGCCACAGTTACAGTGCTGGTACGTACCCGTCCAGATTTTTCTGTTTTTGTAACACGTTGAACACAATGTGCGCCTTCGTGTAGCAGCAAACGACAACAATCATTACCCGATATCATCAGTCACGCGTGACGTATATTTCCTAAAACGTAATACCATTGATTAAATTATGTAAGTGCCTTTTACTCGATAACTTCCGTTAAGATTATACAGTAAAAATTTACCCGTATCGGTATTGCAATAATCGGCTACTTCGCGTTGCCATTCTCTATAGTGTGAAAATGAGTTGTACATTTCGAAAAGTCCTTGCGCAATAATCATCGCTTTTTGACCATCGACTCCACCGGTCTCTAACATGATGTCTTTACAATCGATGTCGTCATTGGGCACTAAAGAACCGAAAAGCTAATAATATTTTCCAATTAAAATGTGTACATTTTACAAGGATTTAGAAGAAGTGTATTACTTTTATTCATTAAATCATATACGTCAAGGTCAAGCTTTGTCGACTGTTCCTCGTGCGACTCTCTCTCCTTTTGTAACCGTTTATTAAACTCTTCGTCCTTTTCCTTTTCTTGATCAACAAACACAGAACTGTAATTAAGTAGAAAACCTTTTTTAATATTTAAACGTACTTATGTCGTTTTACAGTAAACAATTTACAATTTCATCAAAAATTCCATTCGTTATTGTTAAGGGCGCATTTTCAAATTAGAGTAGGTACTTTCAAGTAGGTAATGTTTTTTTTTTTTTTCAGTAACATTTGACTTTTTATTTAGATTACATACCGATATTAAAATATTAAATTAATAATGACCCGTACTGAATTCATTAAGCAATTGCAAATCGACTTTTAGAGAACGTATGGCAGCTGTCAATGCAGTTACGTTTGGTTTCTGACACGTACTCCGAGTAATCGTCTGACGTAAGTTTGTCCAAGTATGATATTACTCCGGCATTGTTGGCCGACAAAGAAGACGAATACTTGTGACGTGTCAAGAACTGGTGTTTGAAAAACGTCGATCGAATGCTTTTTTCGGGACACAAGGTCCTGCTGTTACGCATGCGAGAAACAATAATTAAACATCTACTAACGAAGAACTTCATGTCCGACCGTTTCAACGAAAAATGCCGGATAAAAAAATTATGATTAATAACAGACTATTGCAGACAATTAATGTTGTTATTAAACAATATTATTCACGTTGCGAACATTTAAACATATATTTAAATAAATACGAGAAAAAAACGTTTCGACACGACCGATTTTAATGTTTTTTACACTATCAAATATTGTCTTATCAGTGATATCATTTTATCATAACATTCTCGCATAGATAACGGTCACGGCTTAAAATCACGAATTAACGGTAATTTGCGTCAATTTTCCCTTTTTAAGACTCAAGTTATACTTAACGCTTAATATTAATATTTAAATAGAACATAAAATTTGTTGCACCGCAACAAATATATTAATAAAACTCCGAAAGACATGGCTTGACTTTAACTTTCAATTGCAGGTTATCATTTATCAACTGCGATCAGTTCGTTTTCTGTTATCATTCGCCACTTGCAGTAAGTATGTATTTCATCATAATCAAATTTCAAATAATTTTTGTAAAATTAAGTTTGTTTTGGATTTCCAAGATTACGTGTATTCGTTGGTGGATGTCTATTGTCTATAGCCAAGTTTTAATATTATTAATTATTATAATATTTGTATATTTTAATTCCTAATAAATTTTTTGTAAAAAAACAATATGTCGTTTTATATTTTTGCGTGTGATATTGTCCTAAATCTAACATTTCAAGTTGAACATGAATAATGGTTTATCGTACTATATTTTGTAGTAAGTATATTATTATAGTTGACATTAAACAAAAGTTGGTGTAGAACAAGAACTGGAATTTTGTATATGAATGATGGGCAATTATTTTAAAAAAAGGAATGACAGTAGTTGGTAATAATTTTTCTAAGAATATGAACATTATATGGTTATGTAATGCTTTTGACTGTTAACGCTTAAAATTTTAAAATTATATTCACATTACATAATTAGTAAAAGTGTATATTAGTCTGGCACTCATAGCCGTCCCAAGGGGGGGGGGCAAATGGGGCAAGTGCCCTGGGGCGTCCAAAGTATTGTGAATGCAGGGGGCGTCAAAAAAATGAATGACAAAAAGAGAAAATTTGTTGTTTTATTTTAGATATTAATTTCCCTTGTATCTATATGATGATTTTGAGGATGAGTGTATTTACTATTAAAATATATAAAATTATGTAATTAGATATTATTATGTTAGTTGTAAAAATTTTTTTTTTTTTGGGGGGCGTCAAATATTATTGCCTTAGGGCGTTATTGGTGGTTAGAACGGCACTGCTGGCACTTGTCTGATGAATGTAGAGTTTGGGTCAAATATTTTAATTAATAGATAATATGTACAGTGTACAGTTGAACGGTTTCAGTTGAAAAACTTGATCCGAGCTAACATTTTTAAATTTCCGCGGAACACTTAATCTAAGTTCACGGAACACCGGTTAAGAACCACTGCAATATAATAATACTATAAATTGGTATTTACTAATAAAACTGGATTTTGGCAACTGTCATAATTCACTCTCAAAACAAGACGAATCAGTGGTATATATAACAACAAATATAATGATAATAATGTTGTTGAAAACAACAAAATTCAAGCACCTCTAAATTATATATTAACATTCTATAATGTAACAAAAAATATATCTTTATTTAATATATATATACATAATATATATAAATACATATATATATATTTTAATTTTAAACTACAAAGTATTATAAAATATTTTTGCGGAAATCTACGGGTAATTCACTGGCAGCGCATGCAATGACGCTGTCATCATCCGGTCCACAGTCACCGACGAACGTAATAGTGGCGAATTCATCAATCATCTCAGTCGGGTAAGTTGGCCCGATTTCACGGTAAGATTCCATCAGGGAAATGTGGTCATTTTGGAAACAGACCGTTTTTTCAGGATTGTTCATTATCCAGCGGGGGAAGAAGACCGTACCATGGAACAGCTTATCGCCTAGATTTACAATCAGGCTGACATCCGTACCGGTAGGTTCGGTCCAGGAGATTTTGTAGACGCTCTCTCCTACACGAACGATGGACGCCCGTTGGCTTTTCACCCAACGGTTGCCGACCAGGCCGCTGTGAATTCGGTAATCCAGTGACTGACCGTTTTTGATATAAATTTCGTAGTTCCAGCCATTGTCGTAGGTGTAAACAATGTGTTTACCGATAAAACCACTTAAGTCGTGTTTATCAAACATGCTCACAGATATTTACTTTGTCTAACCTAACCTAAACACAAAAATTAATTAATAGATTTTAATTTTCCGTCCTAACGTGTCTGAATTGCATAAAATAATGATCGACGAAATTTTAAACTATTTCACAAGTCTTACCTGTATATTTTAGACGAGGTATGTTTGCTCCCAAATTATTCTGTTTCCACTCTACCTATAGACAGTGTTTACTGTTTCTTTTATAGCAAAAAAAAAAGTGGTGAGGATAGGCTATACGTAAGTGATATGTAAAAAAACCTTGATGTCTATGACGTATGTAAACGACTCTCTCATTCGACGATACTTTGGACACTTTTGCGTCAAGCAAAGCCAGAAAAACATGTTTTACGTAAACTATTATTTTTATTTATATTTGCTTTATTATTATTTATTTTAATAATATAATTAAACGGTATTGTTTAATACGCTATTTTTGTAACGTACTTAATTTCTGTCGTGAAAATATTTATTAAAAAAATAATAATATCAAGTACAAATTTCAATGTGTTTTTAATTGATTTAACGCACACTTTCTAAATTTTGTTGTTGTTGTATCACTTAATATAAATATACATATATATATATATAAATACATATTAGAATTTTCTTTTGTTTGTAAAATTAGGGCGCCTATAATTTTATTTATTTCATTAATCCATCTCTGCGCACTGCAGCGATTCAGTCATTCGGTTATATTTTAACGTCTATTTCGCTCGTAAACTTATCATACTTACTTTTATAACAAAGTACTCGTATATATTATAAGCAAAGAGAGAGAGAGAGAGAGACACTTGAGTGCAACATTTAACGCGCCTTCTGTATTAGGTTTAATTAGTCCTGCAAAAATCGTCTTTAAATGAGAGACAAATTCCAGTATAAAGAGTACTTTTGGTAATTGTATTTATGAAAAAAACGAAGTCTTTCGAGGAACACGTGTAGTTTACCTATATTACATATACGAGTAATTATAATGATTTTGTACACGAATTTCTTTTTACGATTTATATGCATTTGATCGTTATCATACATTCACCTACATAATATCGCGTTGATTATATTATATTGTACCTACTTATCGTCGTTATTTTTGTTTATTGAGACTTTTTTTTTTTTTATATAAATACTTTATAATACATTTTTTTTTTTTTACAGATTTGTTATTGTTATAATTCATTCTGTTTGTATCTTCGCGGTTCGCACGAGAATGTGAACCTCATAATCGAATTCACAAATATCACAATATCAAATAACGATACTGCAAACGTTTGAATATCAAAGTGAACAGAAACGTATATATATTTTTTTAGATATGTACAGCGGTTATATACTATTTATAATAAACTTGTGAAAGTGATAAATAGGCGAATAGTATATTTTTATAAAATATTCAGCAGAAATAGTTGCTGAAACGCGTATTATTTTAATATAATATGCATATGACGTAGATACAAAGTTCAAGGATATCATTCAAGGCAATCGAGAATCAAAAGCGCATTTGTGAAATATCGCATAGATTTCGAACGGATATAAATTAATAATAATAATAATATAACTATGAATTCGTAGTTGTTATGTTAAACAAATACCATCACAAAAACATACGCACACCACAATATAATATACGTATTAAAATGTCGTATATTCAAGTATATTTATTACGCGATTTACATAAAAAAAAAATAAAAAATTAACGATTCGAGCTATAATTAATATTTGTAAAGTCTGCGTAAAATTCGCACTGAAATATATCTGAATATATATTACTATGACGTATATACGTACATTATTTATACCTGTTATATATTAAAATGAAATTTAATTTAAGCATTTTATAATGACGTCAATATGTTCATTGAATAAAGTTAAGAATAAAATATGATAATGCGAATTGAAAAAAAAGTACCTACGTAGCTAATTATTTTGGATTATTAATGCGAAGTATTAAATAATTCATGCGAAATATTTATGCAAATACGTATTAGTTATTTACCGACTTCAAATGTATGATAAACAGTTTTTTTTTTTTTTTTAGATGGTAAGCACCGCTTAACGTTGCATTTAAAAAAAAAAAACAGAGCTGAAAGTTTAAGTAGGCAACAAACGCGTTCATGTATTTCGTTAAAGCCGGTGCGAGTTGGTCATTTGTTTTAAATTGTTTGATTTAGTAAAATCGTATTTTGCCACGGAAAACATTAAAAAAAAAAATGTGACATTTTCACTTTGGTTAAATAATAATCGATGTCTTTCAATTCAATTAAAATCGGTGTAATTTTTTTTTTTTTTTAAATTTATTTATTTATTCTTACGCATGGTTTCTTGATGTTTTTTTTTCTTTTACGATGATATTTAATACTTTATAACAAGGCATGGTAAATTCGGACAAATGCTATTCAATTGGGGTCTCAGAGCCACACCAAAATGTGATTGCGGAAGTACGATACAAACAAACGGTCGAACACATTGTTGACGAATGTCCTAGGAGATTATTCAAGGAAGGCATGAACAACCTCCACATGGCCACACCGGAAGCAATCGAGTGGATCTCAGACTTGGACGTCCAAATCTAAAACTACTATACCCTCTCGATCTGTACCAAATTTTATAAATACTAATATTATTATTCTTATTATTGTGATTTCAATATTCTATACTTTCACTTGTTACTTAGTTTTGTTTTTATAAATATATATACTTAATAGTTATGTTTTGTTAATGTTGAAACGTCACGCCATACGATAAATAAATAAATAAATTTAATACTTTTAATTAGATATACGATTAATGCGCTCTAATAAATCACTCCGAAGCGTCTTTTTTTTTTGGGGGGGGGGGGAAAGGAAAGAAAAAATAGCAAAAACTAAAAACGTTTGAAGTGGGAAATAGTAGAAATATAAAACGAGTGTGTATACCTACTATGTATTAATATACGTTTTTACGTATCTGTTAGAAAACTATGTTTTAAGAATAAAAAAGTCACAACACGGGCGGCGCACATTCAGCTGTTTGGTGTGTAGTCGTTCGAAACGAGTCCACGTAAATATTTTTTAATATTTAATAAATATATTAATAATATAATATAATAAATTTTATTTATTAAAATTCAATTTTAAAGTCTTTATCTTATGTATATATCGTTTTTGGGTGTAACACACAACATGTCCGTATACGCGTATTGTATAATTAGGCGATTATGGAAATTACAGTAATTATATGGGCATTAAAAATACATATTTTAAATATACGTGTTACGCGTATATATATAGTCGGAATAGTATGTTATTTTTTTATTTTAAAACATACAATTTATGTATATATATGTCGTATTTACATATTTTTATTTAATTATCGAGCGTCAACGCGCGTTCGTTTTGTCCACACTAGTGCGATTACACCGTTTATATATTATTATTACGATATTATTTTATGAGTATCTACCCTCTAGGTCAGCGGTTCCCAAACTTTTCGAGATCATTACCCATTAATCGGGTTAGATATTAGCAATTACCCTTCCCCCCCCCATACAAAAAAAAGTTTAGTTTAAAAATGAAAAATAAAAAAAAAACCAAAAATTTAAAAAAAGTAGCGAGCCGCGGGGTGTTGTGGATATTAAGTGAATTACTCGGGTAAAGATTTTAGAGTTTTGTTTTTATTATAAATTTGAAAGCAATGATAAATCATTGCATTCGATAAAACGATTCTGAGCGCAACTTCGGTGTAATAAACTCTGTCTATTTTTTGTACAAAATTAAAGTAATATATGTCTGACGTTGTGTCCAAATTTTAATAAAAAAACTCAAAATTAACTGTTTTATGAATGAAAAACCTCAAAATCTAAAAATAGCTATAAATAGCCTAAAATTGAATGAAACTTTTTAAAGACTTTTTCGAAGTTGTATATTACAAAGATAAAATTTCGTTAAAAATTTCAAGACAATAGAATGATTATTTTCGAAATTATAGCGAAAAAACTATATACGTGATATTGACGAAATCCCATTTTTAGCGGTTTTTCGTAATTTTTCGATAGTTTATCGCGTCGCGTTAAAAAACTGTTGAGAAAATCGCAAAACGACCTGTATAAAGTACCATCTGGATGTGATTTGCTTTCAGAAAAGGTGCTACGTGAAAAGATCGGAGCACTCCTTCTGGTCGAATATCTGTACACAGGATAGAAGAAAAAAATAAAAATAAACACCATTGTAAAACCACTAGATGCCTCGCTCCGCTCAGAATCTAAAAGAATTTACCAAAATGACTATAACCGTATTCAAGAAATATATTACGTCGTTAGTTGCACCACGGTATTTGCAACCGTGTTATAATAAAAATAAAAAATAATCTCGTCTTTACCCTTCGAAAAATCCCGTTTTACCTCCCAAGGAGTAATTACTCCCAGGTTGCAGGGAACCGCTGCTCTAGGTGCGTATGTCATAATATATTCTTACACATCTTACGCGAAATCAAACAGCGCGGATAAATATTGTTATACACAATAAAACTTTCGCTTCAAACGGACGAGCGAAAAGTATTCTGTTACGATCCAGAACAGTTTCAATTCCATAGTTAGTTTCAACAGGAGAACAGTTTCGATTCCAGCAAAACGTATTTCCTTTGATCAATTTTCCGCATATATTTTTACCCGTGTATAAACATCGTATTCGAAAGTCACGGTTCGTCTATAACCGAATTCATCGCGTATTCCAATAGGAACGTCGTATTGTTATTATTATTATTATTATTCGTGTGTGGTGTTGGGAAGTAAAGAGTTCGGTGAATAAAATTTGAAGTCACGCAGCGTTTTAAACGCACGTGTACTCGTATACGTACAAGGATCAAAGTTTAACAGTCGCTTGTAATATATTATAGACAACTATATTGCGGGCTGTAAACATATTGTATATTGCGGGCTAAAAACATAGTTTTTTTATCAATATGATTGGGATTTTTTGTTCGGTGTGTGTACGAGTATATACTTAATCAAATTAATTGAGCCTTTTCTTTTAACAAATCGCTGCTTCGTAGTGAGAGCGGAAAAAACACTATGCACGGTCCTCAACATTGAAGCCTCAGGGCTCAGAGTTCCAACTCTGTTATATTCCGGTGATATAAATAGGACAGAGTTCGCGCTATTCGCAGACGAGATACTCTCTTTCTCTCAAAAAAAAAAAAAAAAACATAATGCTAACATAGCTGAAATTCAGCTACAGAGACAGCTCGACCTGGAAGTCGAGTGGTTCAGAATGTGGCGGATCAAAATAAACAAAGATAAAACAGTAGCTGTTCTATTTGGCCGGAAAAGCCTAATAACGCCTGATAACGCTAACAGTAACACGAAAAACGAAATTCTTCTTAAACAGTCCAGCACACCTTGTTTAGAATACAGCAAATTCGCGAGCTATAAGTCGTTACAATCAATCATTTACAAATCGCCGTAAAATCCTTCCTAAGCCAATCACCAAAATTTCAATTAAAAATGTTATTGTGCGTTGGTGTGGTCAATTTATATGAAAACGTTTAACGCTACAGTCGACACTCCTCGATACGTAGTCGACAAAAAAAAAGTAAACACATTATTATCCAATTCTCTGTTTAGGGAAAATGGTGTTATGATGTCGATTTTATATAGTGAAGATCTTCGGGAAATCGGAATGATTGTATACTCGAGGAATTCTACATCAGTGGTATTGATCTAAAATTTATTCATATAAATAAAACGTTAATTTAAAACTGGTTATTATTTTTGATAGGGAAGACTTAATGGTTTAGCCGTGCTCGCAACTGGCGGAATGAACGCAATAAAACCTGAAGAAGTTCTCATTGAATTCTTCGCAATGAAAATAGACGTTTGGAATTTTTATTATAATTTTTTTTTTTTTGTTTTCACGATTCTAATAAATTTATCAGAATAATCAAGTTTTATTATTCGACGAGTAATTTATTACTATTTGATTTAAACGTATTTGTACATATGTTTTTTTTATTTAGTTTAGTGTTAAAAAAATATTTGAATTCGAAATATTGTGTAAAATCGTTTATAGTGCGGGGACGAAGTTTCTATGTTTTATTTCAAATCCTCCTTCCTCTCTCTCAGAGAGAAATTGAGAGTCCACTCCACTGCCCTAGTGAGAAATGCATCCGAGTAACAAACAAACATTGAAGTAGCACTGCTACTTGGCGACTGGTTATGACTCTCGAGCATTTTCTCCCAGTCCTTCACACAATACAATATCGACTTGTTTTTTTTCTTTTTTTACTCGATGAGTATTCGTAGCGACTTACAATACGACTCTTAAATAAATATTAAGTACTATATTACAACTTACAAAAACTTAAAAAATATATATATATATATTAACCTAGATATATATTATATGTAGTTTGAATAGTTTGAATGTGTGTGATTTATTGATTTCAGTAATTCATTTGACAGTTTTTAGATAAAAGTTACTGCAGAACTATATTAATATATTATGCACTTATAATATGCAAATATACAGTGAGGATTAATTTAAGCATATAGGTATAGCCGTAATATGTACAGAGCGAATTATTTTTTTCAGACTTTTACACAGCGTGTATAATATATCGTTATGTTGATACTTATACAAACCAGTGCTGGGCGAGTTTACGATATTTTAAACTCATTAAGTTAAGTAATTAAAAATAATTAAGTTAAATTAAGTTAAAATTAAGCAATATTTTTTTGTTAACTTTATAAGTTAAAAGTTAACTTTAAAAAAAAGTAACTTAACTTAGTTAAAAGTTCAAATTTCCTGATTATCAACAAAAATATGAGAAGGCTGCCGAGGTACTTACAGGGCCTAAAATATATTATATAATCCTATTTATATAAAATATAAAAACATTAATATATTTAGGTGCCTGGTGCATATTATAATTTATAATATAGCTTAAATTTTATATAGATAAAATTTAACTTAACTTAGAATTTTGTAAAAAATCAAAGTAAAATTAATACGTTAAGTTTTTAAAAAAGTAACTTTTAAAGTTAAAAGTTAATTTGAAAAAAAATAACGAGGTTAATTAAACTCAACTTTTAAACTTAATTTTAACTTTTAACTTTTTAATTCCCAGCCATGACACAAACTAACCAAAAGCGGATAAAAACCACGTACCTTTTCTCTGTTTTACTATGGGTTTTATTGTACTCGTATTATGTTGTTCGAAATTTTGCGCGCAAACGAGTCGTATATTTTTGGTATTTTCAGGTAAATGTGTGCAAACGAGTTCCGATCGGAAATTGGACCCAGTCCGCGCCTGAGGATAGGGATAGATGTGGATGAACGCAAAAATAAGTATAGTTGGCCCTACTCGAGCGGGATAAAAGCGAAGAGAAACAATAAGAGAACCGCGTATACATATTATGATAATGTCTGAATTCGAAAGAAATGACAAAATTATATATCACGTTTGAAAAAATATTTCGAAAGTAAAATTAAAATATTATTGTTTATATATTAATTATTTTAATGATGTTTGGCTGAAATACAACAAAACACTGGGTGTCAGGCGTGACATCCAAACGAAAAAATTGTCCTATACAGAGGTTTTTATTCGAATAACAGACAAGTTTCATAGTGTCAATCGTTTCCTCGTTATAAAATCGTAAATCTTCGTGAATATACTTTCGTAATAAACAGCTTGAACAGATATTTTATACCGTTTTTCCCTTTTCTGTAACAGTTACATTCGGCTAAGAGCTAGTATTAAAAGAACATCATGGTTTTTTTAATTTCTCGGCTATACAAATCTTTTAAAAACCGGTTCTTAACGAAAAAATCGTCAAAGGTCGAAAAACGGCAGAAGAACGCGGCGGCGGAACATGAACAATCTGCATTGGTTATAATTATTGTTCGGACGTCTAATATTTTATGATAGCGTAGACATTTATTTGCACATTTTCCAGGAGAACGTGGAAGTATCCGGTGAGACGATTGCAGAGGGCAGTGCGGGGTGCGAAAACAGCGAAACGATGACGTTGTCTGCCGAATCCAGCCGCACTTCGTATCCTGCAGCTGCAGCTTGCTTGTCCGATTCCTGCGAGTCAATGGAATGTACTTGTTATTCGAACAGTACATCAGAATTTATGATGAATCTTTTGTCGATAATCGCGGGTATGTCCGAAATAACGTGTCGCGCGTTGAACTGATCGTTAAAACTGCGTAGTTCAATATTATTACAAGAGATCTTTTAAAAACATTTTTAAAAATTACGCGCGGGGTGTATTTCTAATGTATAAACAATAAGCATAATATTAACGTGCGAAACACTGCGATATTTCATACATTGTTTTTCTCGCTTATAGATTCCGAAAACATTCCCTCCGTTCAACAAATGAATACGCAACATGTATTCACATGTATACATATTAATGCTTTTACGGATAACACAGCAACCTGCAATGCGATAGAAGGTAAATTACGCGTAGTACAATTCTTACGTACATAATTTAACAATAATTGATATAGTGAACATAGAATGTCTGCCAAATCCGGTGCCAGACATAGATAGGTAGGTACCTATATAATATAGCCTGTAGAATGAAACACGCGTTACGATTATTACTCGACAGTCTGCTGCAGCGTGTTTCTATATATTTCATTCATTTCGTTTTTAAGTCTTCCCCGACTGGTATTGCCTTTTTATACGACTCTGTTATCCATTCCTTTCTGTCTGCTATTTTCCTTTTAACGTCTATATATTTTAGACCCAATTGCTCACGTGTCTGTGATATAAAGTTTGTTCTACAACGTCCTCTTCCTTTTTCTCCTGGCACAATTCCTTTCAGTACTACCCGTTTATAGGATTATTATGCTTCAGAGTGTGGCTAAGCAGCCTTAGCCATTGCAATTTTCTCGATTTTATGGTATCTATCATTGTCCTTTGTTCGTCTATTTGATGTAATACACTAATACCTATTCGGTCATTATACTGAAACTCATCTATCCTTTCAGTTTGATATCTTTTGCTTACGTCTCAAATGTTTTTATCGATTCTTCTACATTTTTTTATATATCTATTTACAGGAGCGAAGTGCGAAAACCCGAAAGACGTAATGACTTGCTGCGACACCGAAAACGAACAATTCCAGCAGCAGGTGTCGATGGAAAATAAAAATTCGGGTAATATTTATTTTATTACAGGATTTGCGCGGAACAGGGAAAATGATTTTTTATTTATTTGAGTAGGTGACAATGTAAATGTCACCATTAACCGACTCGTCAATTTGATGGAAAACCTATCGAATAAAATCATGCATTTGGAAAACGACTTGATTGCTAAAATGGAATTAATAGAACGACAAATAAATCTGTTGACCGGTGAAAGTAAAATACCTACCTATATATATACGATTGATATCAATAAATCAATACATTTTTAGGCGACGGCGAAACCGACTCGAAGCCCGTTGACCGGAGTACAGAAACATTACACTCGGATATCGTAAGCAGAGTTAAAGCATTAGAAGGTAAAATAATCCAATAATTATAACCAGGGGGAAAAAAATCGTAGAATTCGATAATAATACGAATTTCCGACCGTTTACTTATCGATCGAAATGCATTAATATACCATTTTGATAAAAAAAAAAAAATTAAAATTAAAAATTTACGGTATTACAATAGTACTGCGTTGCGTATTTTTATTCCATACTATTTTCCGTTCGTTTATATTTACGTACGTACGGGCATATGACATTCATATTTTGATCCAATTGTTGTGTTTATCATTTTTTTATCGTATCATAATCGTTTTTTATTTTAAATATGGGAACGTCGTGCTGTTATGTATGTTTATAGAGGGAATTTGGGAAAATGATGAAAAATTATTCAATGATTTGTCGGAGAAAATATCAATTTTTCGAGAACGATTACTTGACGTCGAAAGTAGTATTAGAAATCGATTTGAGGCGAAATAATAATAACAAATTTTTCGTTTTACGACGTTTGTACAGGCGATTATAATTACGCGAAATGTAGCAACAGAGAACTGACTGAAATGCACGACGCGCTGAAGAGTCGCGTTCAATACATAGGAGAGGTGTTGAATATCGACGGGGCACTTCTAAATACGAATAATCATATCGATGAAGACACAAGTAAATATTATATACGTTTGATTTGGAGACTTACAAAGATTCCGCGGTGTGGATTTGTTGTAGTATACGCGTATTACGCAAGCCTATGTACTTTAAATTTTTACTCGGAACTCGCCTTGCAGACTGGACGTGACTATAACAACAGTTCTCCACGCGAACAATATTAGTCTGATTAATTTTCCTGAATTAGATTAAAGAAAAGAGTGACGAGTCACATTTTCAATCATCATGAAGTGTTTCGTTTTTCTCTGCAGCGTAACGTAACGACAACGTACAGTGTTTATAATATACAGAAATATTTCCGATAAAATAGTTATGTTTAGTTCTTATCTTAACCTCAATAAGAATACAAGTAATGAGTATTAAGTATACTCAGGTGGGCTAATATACCGTATCGTATACTGTGTACTTTAAATGATATTAGGATACGCGGAGTCGTGATGAACTGTTACAATAATACGTAAAAATCATAATATGTGTAGGTTGGTTCGGGGCTAAAGAATAAACTCCGTATATGTACCGTATCATTTTATGTATTACCATGTATATTAATTCATTTATATTTTCCAGGTGAAGAGGAAATGGACGTGGAGGAAACGCTATAATGTTTAAAAATAAATGGAAAAAATACATTTTTACGATGATGGATGAATTGAAGCATTCGACACTGCCGTCGCGTATGTATGCGTCCGTATGTGGATGTATGTATATGCGTCTGTATTTTTTCGAAAAATTATTATGGAAATGATAATAAAAAAAATTTTTTTATAGCCAATTAAATAGTGTGTCGAACCTGTTGAATTTCGATAATATTGTTTGTGATTTCAATAATGCATTCGTTTAAGTCTCTTAAGTTTTCGTAAACGGTAGTGGATTTTTTTCTGATCACAAACAAGCCGACTGGAAAACACGTCAATATTTTCGTTTCGCGACCTTTAGAAGATGCGACGTCTGAACAAGAGGTTTATTAATGCGGCGCCGCGCTTGTAGAGAGGACAGTTAAGTATTTAATTTTGTGTTTTTTCAAGACGCACTATATAATTTACACGTCGCTAATTTTAAAAACTCGAGTGTTAATATAGCATTTATTTAATGATCTATACTTTTGTGATCGTGTATTTTAATTTGCACGCGTTTCAAAATATTGTGAAAAAACGCGTGTGACGTGTGACGGAGAGGCAAAACGATGTGAGTTACCAGCTATAAGTATAATTATCGGTAATAAATCGTTGATTTACTTGTCAATCAATGATGTTATTACAAATTATTATTTTATTATTCAATATTGTTCCATAATTCACCACGAGTATTCGTATAGCGAAGACAGTGTAATAGAAAGCGATCGCGCACATATGAATCCTTATAATATTCAGTTTGGTGGAAAAAACCGTGCAAATGTCTAGGGAAAATTACACGAACCTACGTAATTATGTAACATTATATGGATTATGTACAAAAATGAGCAGTATAGGAAATTTTAAAATTAACTGCGTGTAAATAGTGTATCATCTGCTCCTCATAAATATGTTACGCGGTAGTTTTAAAGCAATAGAACAATAATAATATGTGGTGCGCGTTAAATGTGTGATCGACATTTGAACTGAAATGCCCTTTACAAACGAACGAATTACGCGTGTACAGGAAGTGCGCGCAGAATTTTGAATTTTACGGCTGAGAGGAAATGTTGAGAGCTCTGTAGTGAACGACATTTCTTTAAAAGTCGGTCTGCCTGTTGGCTCGTGATAAAAACAATCACCCCGTTCACACACATATACAGTATCTGGCTTAACTTTATGGTGGGGGGGGGGTGAACGAAGGGTCACTCAAGAAGGGCGGGTGGAGGGTACTGTAGGGCTCAAGTAACCCGAATGATTTATACACATTGTTTGTTTCAATATCCCAGTATTTTTTTATTCCAATTGACCATTGCGGAGTTTTGATCCGTTTTAGACGAGCGCCGTGTGACGGCTTCCGGTATAGAAAAACAGAGGGTCGCCAACCCACGGCCGAGGTTCGAAAACCGGAGCACACGGGATTTTTTTATTGTTTGTGAGGAAAGGAGGAAAGAAATAAGAGAGAAAAAAAAATTCGAAAAACGCATAAATTTTGATTATAATATTATTATTTATTGTGTTTTTTTTTTCTGTGAGTTGGTGTGGAGAAAGCCGGCAGCATAAAATTCTAGAGTATAGAGATAAAAAAATATATAGCATACATACGAAAAAATAAATAAAATGAAAAGTACTTTACGTTCGTATTAGTAATAAAAGATCTCAAAAATCTTTATTCGAGTAATTCACTTAAACGACATCCACAACCCCCGCGGGTCGTTAACTTTTTAAACATTTTTTTTTTTTTTAGCGCCTTCTGGTGGTACTCATGTCCAGTACACAGTGAAAATTCTCTGTAACGAATCTTAAGGGACCTAGAGGTTTCTTTCGTTGTAGAGAGTTTTAAAAAAAAGAACAACACTTCAGGTACGCGAATTACATATTTTATTATTTACATTACCTACATTATTACTTTATCTTACACACGCAACAATTATTTAAAATAGTCCGTCATGTTTGTTTGCTGTGCCAATATATATATTTTTTGTATTCTTCTACGAATTTTTTCCATGTCCTAGGATAAGTAAGGATCATCTTAGTAAAACAATAGGTAGTTTTCTAATGATTTAGCCCCGCGTCAAGTGCTTGTCGAATGTTACTTGGTAATACGACATCGTCCGATTGTTCTACCGATTATTATTACATACCTACCGATAATATACCTACACGTAGGTACATTTTTATGTAAAATATTGTTTCGTTGTAGAGAACGAACTAATAATATATGGGTTATAAAGCAAGTAATGTTTACGTTATAAACGGGTTTTCACTGTGTTCGGATAATGCAATATTAATTGGGTATGACGTCGAGACCAAGGTCCAATCGATCCAATGGAAGCGGCACGAAGAGCCAAGATCATAAAACATTTCGACAAATTCGATCAAATGTAGAAGGTTCTCCTGACTGTTTAACTTCGATTTCGGTGGTGTAGTGCGTGACTAGTTCCTGCCACGTGGTCGTACTACTTGGAAGTTATGCGCCGTTTGCGTGAAGCGATTTATCAAAATAACGCCCGGAATTGTGGCAAAACCGCGCGTAGAAATTGCATCACGATAATGCTGCCGTTCACACTTCACTGATTCGTGATTGTTTTTGGTAAAAAACAAGCCAACGTGTTCGCCCGACGTGGACCACCGTCCCCCGTGACTTCTTGCTATTCCCGAAAAGGATGAAGAGAACCACGAAAGGACGACGTTTTGCCGTGCCGAAAGGCGAGTTCCAGAAGTGCTTCCGAGATTGGAAAAAGCGCAAGTGGCACGAGCCAGTGTATTATGTCTGAGCGGGATTTCTTCGAAGAGGACAAAATCGATCTCGATTGATAAACACATATAGATTCTATACATAGGAAAACAAACGAATTCCAGCTTTTTTTTTTTGATCTCACGAAAAAGAACAATTTTTTCGGCAAAGAGATTAACGGGAAAATGTATTGTCCCAAACTTTTATCTCTCCCTATCCCTTCGGCATCCGCTTCGGATACTGACTCCTCGGCATCGCCCCCCGCCCCGTTCGTCGAGGCGTGTAAGTTTAACAATATTCGTTTTATTCGTTACTTTGTGAAAGGGAAGTATTATATGAAGCGAGTGTATTCGCCTCGTGTCACGTGTGGTGTGGCTTTTTAGCTAACCGACCATCTACTACAGACAACCGTTGCCCCAGCATCCGCACCACGGCACTTTCTCCGTACCTTCGCGGCCGGTGATGCTCAACTTTCGGCGGCAGATCGTGCTCGTGTCACTGTTCGCGTCTTCGCCGCCATCCGCCCTGGAAACGGACCCGCCACGGTGTTTGATCGTCTCCCGCCGGAAACCCATCAGCGACGGTCTCCGGCGTGCCCTGAGCGGCGACTCGGCGGTGTTTGGCGGCGGACAACCGTCCCGGTCGTTCGCCGCCGCTTTCGATCTCTTCGGCGAGCCGCTCGACTTCATCGCCGCTGTCTTGGATTCCATCGCTTGGGTGCCGGTCGCCGTTTTCGCATCGGTCGGGAACCTATATCGTATAATACACATTTCATTGGTCAGTAGTAGTTAAACAAT
Organism: Slavum lentiscoides; assembly: GCA_032441835.1. Taxonomy (NCBI): domain Eukaryota; kingdom Metazoa; phylum Arthropoda; class Insecta; order Hemiptera; family Aphididae; genus Slavum; species Slavum lentiscoides. The sequence goes on along the minus strand of CM063718.1, from coordinate 4,166,535 downwards.
AATTATTGATGTAATTAAATTTTTATTTATTTTTTAATAAGTACATTTTAATTAAAAATTATTATTATTTTATTTTAAACTAGGATTGGATACGAGTTAAAATTTATTATTAAAATATAATAGTTACAAGTTCTTTAAATTAAAAAAAATTTAGTGGTATTTTAGCCCAACTGGAGGAACCTGTTTTTTGTAATCGATAATCCACGATTAATTTTTAAAATTCATATATCGCCGTCGTGAATATATTACAAAAATTTATTTTCTTCAATTAATTTTATAATTAATTTCAAATCAAGATGCGGTTAATAAATAAGAAAATAATTGGTCACATTTATTTTATAAACATTCGTATTTATGAACATTTGCTAATGTTATTATATTGAATGCGGCTAAAATTATCAAAATAAGCTACACATTTGTTTCGTATCCATCAATGATGTTTTCAAGTATTAAAATTCTTCATACGTATCGCGTATTTTAAGCATTTTGGATTTTTACTGCGCTGATTTTACGCGTTACATTTGAAAAGTATATTGGTGTAAAATTAAATATTATATAATTCAAAATATAATAACAATTAGGAATAAATTTAAATATATATATATGTATATTTATGTATTATAAAAATAACAATGTACACATATATATATATATAATTATAAAAAATACATAAAAGAAAATATGCTCTAGAGTATTCGCAAAATGTTTATGAAGGTAACAAATATTTTCTACTATAATAAGTTATCATCAGGTTACAATCTGATACATTAAGAACCTGAGATGATGACTTGTAGGCGAAAACAGTAAGTTGTTACTTTTATAAACATTTTGTGAATACTCTAAGCCAGCGGTTCCCAAACTGTGCACCACGGTGCCCTAAGGGCGCCACGAGCACTTTCCGAGGGCACCGTGACTCATAAAAAATTAGTTATGATTTATTGTAATAATTTTTATTTTTGAATTTTTTAAATTTCAAATGGTATATTGTAAAAAACTTTATTTCGTGTATTCCGATTCGGACCCCATAATAACCACGTAAATTCATATAACATTACTATTACCCGTTGCCACCACTTACTAATGCGAGTCAGTCACACACATCTCAATAATAATTTTATTTTATTCACGTTTATAATAATTTTTCTCTTTATTAATATTTTTCATTTTGTTTATTTTTTAAATACATATAAGAATGTATTAATTTTAAGCCGGCTGTGTGCTTAGAATGTTTATATTGTATTATATTCAGTAAAATTATAAGAACTGATTGTCAATGAGAATTATTGTTGATTTTTTTTTTTTTTGTATATACCTCGTGGTATATCACGGCAGGGCACCGCGGCTGAATTTAGTCCAAAAAAGGGCACCGTTGCAAAAAAAGTTTGGGAACCGCTGCTCTAGGCATATCTTTTTTTTTTTTAATATACTTTTTATAATATGCATTAATGTTGTATATATATATATATATATATGTTATTTTTACAATACATATATTTTATTTTAAAATTAGGATCCCCAAATCTGCTAACTGTATTCTTCTAGGAGTATTTCTAGAACTAATCACTGAATAATTTCAATCAATATAGCATAAAAAGCTAAAAAAAAAAACCACTGCCAATGGGAGGGGGGCTATAACCCTTTTCGAGGCCCCTTTGGCTACGTCCTTGAATCTACGTTTAGGTATTAATAATTATGGCGATATCGTGGGCGGCACTGTGCCTTCACTGTATATAATATTCATAATTATTATTAATTTATAAAATATAAAACATTTCTTTTTTATTATTCGTTTGGTTTAGAATTTTTTAATTTTTTACAGCAACCTGCAACGTTTAAAAAGAGATTTTCGGTCCACACGTCACATGTAGATTTTAAAATTTAAATTCTAGTAAATAATACGTTATATTCATATAAATCGCTAAACACGTGTTTATCGAAGTTATTGCATCTGCAATGTTATTAGAGAAAAATAAAATAATTTCTTTTAAATTGGATATTAAAAGTAGTTTTTAAGTACATATACATTTTATGTAAACTACACACGGACATTTGTACAGTTGTGGTAGGAAAAATCGCGTCCCTATTCCTTATTTATGGCACGTTTTTCAGAGATTCTCAAGGAATTATTATAATTTAAAAATAACGTAACTTTTTTCAACGAAAATTTCCAGCTGAGCGGTAATGCGCCGTTTACTAAATTTACAGCGATAAAAGACTACGAACAGAAATAAAAAGTAATTGCGCGCTGTTATTCTGTGAACCGTTGAACCGTAATTATTTGTTCGATCATACCCGATGTACACACAACATGTGTTTACGTTCTATCGATTGCAGTACATCTGTCAGTGTCTTAAATGTTTATTAAATTTGGCAAGTACGAGAGAGAACAGAATCGCTCATTTAATTGGGACTCATTGTCTGTCGTTGAAATTGATTTGTTAAGATTTAAGACTGACTGCTGGATAGGAAATTATCGCTATTCAATGACACTGAAATAAACCTATTTTAGTTGGACTAATAAAGTGATATAATGTCTACTGTGAGTAGATTGGATCAATGGAATTAAAACAGTGAATAATAGTTCTCGATGACATTTGTGTAGCGTGCGTTTTACACGAGTGATTTATATTTACAAGGTTTATATACCGTAAAATACCGATACGAACCGGTATACCGAAATACCGATATTACCGGTATATTGGTATATACCGATATACCAAAATTTTATTAATGCACTATCCTGTCCGAGGACCGAAGGGACAGTGGACAAACTTTCATCAGTTCCATCATCTATATCTGGACAGCTTTTTATTGCCAATTATTATATCTAAAGACAATCCGGAATTATGGAGTACGTACTATCAAACCATTGTAATGACTAGTATAAATGAAATTTAAAATTTTCGATCAATCATTATAGTCTAAGAAGATTAAATATGAATTGGTGCATTTGATTTATTCAAAAAAAAAAAAAAATATTGACCTCTTTAATAATTAAAAATTTTGGTTGCAAAAACTAAAAATTAATCTACATTACTGAGGCTGAATAATCGATTAATTATAATATTAAGTAATGAATAATAATAATGACTATACCAGCGGTTCCCAAACTTTTTTAGTTTACGCCACCCTAAAAATAAAAAAAATTAATTGCGCCTCCCATGAATAAATAAATAACAAATTTATAGTATTTAAATATACAAATATTACGCAACTCGCGCCTCCCCTGTCAAGTGCTCGCGCCTCCCAAGGGAGGCGCGCCTCACAGTTTGGGAACCGTTGGACTCTACGTTATAATTTACTATACACAAAGTATATTATGAATCTTAATGGTCCGATAGTGAAAATCCGATTTTATAAATAGAAATATTTCACAAAACATTAAGGGGATTGGAAGTGGGTATTTTCTCTCTTCGTCTTACACACATGAAACATAGCAAAATAGACGTGTTTCGTACTTCCAACGTACCGATCGATCTATTGGTACGATAAGAAATTTGAAAACAGATTTGAATTCCTCTTGAATTTTACTACAAAACGACTTTCCCACTTTTTTTATTTATTTTTTTTTTAAAACCTTCAAAAATGAATTATTAACAATTTTTTTTTAAAAATTTTTTCGGTTTATTTTTTTAAGGGTTTATGAAAAAAAAAAATAAAAAGTGGGAAAGTCGTTTTATAGTAAAATTTACGTGGAATTCAAATCTGTTTTTAAATTTCTTATCGCACCAATAGATCGAACGGTACGTTGGAAGTACGAAACACGTCTATATTTTGCTATGTTTCACGTGTGTAAGACAAAGAGAGAAAATACCCGCTTTCAATCCCCTTAAAAGAATACTTCAGTAAATGCAAGGTCGTTTCGGTATACCGTTAGGCACGGTTTTTTACGGTATACCGTAAAGAACGGGTTTTTTTACGGTATACCGTAAAGCAGAGGTTCTCAAAGTCAAATGAATCACGGACCCCTACCTAAAGACCTACAGTCTTCGAGGACCCCCGGTTGGGTTGGGTTCCAGGCGTAAATTTTTTTTTTTGCTCATCATTATTTTATTTTTCGGAAAACAAGCAAAAAAAAAAAAAAAGGTCTTCAAAAAAAATTTACGCACGGAACTCAACCCAACGCATTATGCTAATTATTTTTAGTTTTGCCCATATCGTTATGTGTAAATATATAATTTTCTGTTTTTTATTTTTTCATTTAATTTTGAATTTGATGAAACACCAGAGATAAAAAATATTAATACTAATAAAATAATAATACTGGTAAATACAAAATTATAAAACTATTAATAGATTTATCGCGGCACACCGGTTGAAAACCACTGGTATAGATTATAGAAAGTGCTTTCAAACACAAAATAACGTTTATTAACAGCAGCCTATATTTGGATTGGGTTGGGTTTGGGTTAGCTCCACGGACCCCCTGGTATGGGCTCGCGGACCCTGAGGTCCGCGGACCACACTTTGAGAAACTTTGCCGTAAAGAACGGGTTTTTTTACGGTATACCGTTAGGCACGCACTAATTTCCAAATACCGGTATACCGAAATACCCCGGTATACCGAAAAAAACCAAAAGCCCTATAAAAACGCACCGGTGGTGTACATAATATATTATTATAATAATAATATTATAATAGTCACCTGAATCCGTTTTGAGCGGTTATCGCGGCAGTCGATCCGACGCTGCCGTTAACGACCGCGGCGCTCTCGTTGCCGCCGTGGCGGCCGCCGACCGCCGGTCTGTCGGCGACCGCGGCGGCACCGCCTGCTGCAGGAGTGTTCGCTTTGCACGACTCGCCGTCGTCGCAACAACAGGACGACTTGGACGACGACGGCGCGGACGGGTCGGCGGCCACTTTCAAGTTCAGCTTGATCTGGGATCTGAACGATTTCCGCCGGGCTATGCTGTTCATCGTGCCCGTCTCGTGTTCGGTCAGCTGCCTGACGATCACTTTGTCCGAGCCGAACCACAGGTACCTGGGCGCCCCGAGCGTCGGCCGCACGCGCACGTAACGCTCGCCGCCGGTGGCCCCTCCCCGGGCGGTCTTCCTCTCCACTCCGCCTGTGTCGCCGCCGCCGCCGCCGCCGCCGCGTGCAAACACAAACCGTCTATTTTTATACGTACTCACGTGTCGTGCGCGATATAATATAAGAAGTTGGTTTTTTTTTTTTGTTGCCTTATTGGCTCGAGAATTATAGAAAATATCGATTTCTCCCTCCCACCCCTACCCCCTCCTCCGATGTATTCTACCATATTATTGTGTAATTAACAAAATAGTAGACACAAAAAAAAAAAAAGACACGTTAAAAATATATTATTAAAGAAACAGAAACAAAAAACGTGCTATAAATTAAATGCTCGTAAATAAATAAAAAAAATATATGAGTATGTAAAAAAAAAAAATACAAATACACATATGTATGCATATGCGCAGTGGCGTATTTACGGGGGAGGGGCATTGGCGCAACTAGGGGGGCTAGGGGCTTAGCCCCCCCTCAAAACCATTTTAGCCCCCTCAAAAAGTTTAATACTTTAATAGGCGTATTTCTTAATAAATTATAAATATAATGTTATATAAATAATTTAATTTTTTTTTCACGTTGTCAAATAGTTTAACAAGTGAAGAAGTATTAAATGTATTTGCAAGTGCAGAGTGTGGAAGAAAAATATCATTACAATACTAAAATATATAAATATTAAATATATAATTTATTTTATATAAAATATATTGTTTATAATTGAAAACAGAATTATTTATAATATAAAAAAATGTTTTAATATATTCTGTGTTTACATTATGTTCTGTATTAGAAAAATTTATAAAAATGGTGTACCTAGACTTATCTACTCACTACATAATTGATTAGGGTTAGGGCTTAGCCCCCCTAAAATTTTTAACCTAGTTGCGCCTATGGGGGGGGGTCCAGGGGTACTGAACGCCCCCCCAGAACCAAAAAAAAGATTATCCGAAGGTATTTTTTATTAAATACCTTATATCAATATATCCTGTTGGAATTTTCAAAAAAAAAAAAAAAATTTGGACCCCCCAGAAAAATGTTGAAAATACTGTATATGCTAATATACACAATCAAGCCAAAGAGTATTATGCGAATAGTAAGGGCGGGGGGAGGAAAGGTGGCTGGGTGTTGTCATGAACGTCGCTTAAAGAGGACGCTACACATCTCAAATAAGAGACTAAAACTGGTTTTAAATTTCAGCCCGATCCGTCTAGTGGTTCGAGCTGTGCGTTGATAGATCAGTCAGTAACGCTTGTCTTTTATATATATATATATATATAAGCTGAATAACCCGGCTTAGCCCGTGTGCAGTTTTTCGTGTTACCTTCGGCTTTTTTTTTTTTTATCAGTTTTTATATTACAGTTATAGGTTGTATTTCGATGTCTTGACCCGGCGTTTCGTTACACGTCGTTAATATGAATGTAAATAAGATTGAAAAAAAAATGTGAGAACGTCAGGTTGAAATTTGTAATTAATCAAGACACGCTGTATTATACATAATATACTGATTTACTAAAAAACGTAAGCCAATTGCGCCTAGGTACGCGCAGTGTACCTAAAACAGTATTATGGTTGATTTTTAAGAGCAACGTATTTGTTATGCGTCATATTTAAATTTAAAATCTGAATCAAAATTTGCACCCATTTCTCGACGAACACAACAAATAGCGCTATTACGCCACCGTATTCGTGACAATCGTGCTAAAATCCGACGAATAAAAAAAAAAAAATCAAACATTCGTATGTATAGATAAAGAAGTAATCAGTAAAAAAACAATGTAAAAACAGTGCGAAATATTGGGCTAACGAACCGTGGTTCGAACTCGAGACATTCCGTACTATTTTTTTGACTTTTTAAATTTAGACCCAGCGGTTTGGGCTGTGCGTTGATCGATATATCAAACTTTAAACCCCCCTTTTGCCCCTTTAGTCCCCTCTCTTTTATTTTTCCTATTCGAGCGCCGTTTATAATACGCGTTAACGCGATATAACGCGAAAATATTAAATAATTTGCTCCGAACACGCATTTCGGACTGAATATTTATCAATACGTACATACAGGTGAAATCGATATCGATTTCGGTAAAAAGTTTTCTTGCGATTGCGGCACCGCGAGACGTGTAAGTATGAATCCAAGCGATTTATATTTAGACGTTACAAAATTATCCCGTAAAAAAAAAATCCTTCTACCGGTGCACAGCAGCTGTGGGGCCAGTAATATTTCGGTCTCCTTTATTTCAATCGTCAATGACTTTTATAGCGTATCGAGAAACAAAAAAAATTACCACACGATACGTCTGACACGCGAAATGACTCTGGTCCGTTAAAAATAACGCGAAAACAGACGTTTCGAAACGATTGACGTGTAAATAAACAACTGTATTAATGACGGATACTGTTGGAAGGGGAAAAACGTTTCTATACTGTATAGTAAATAATAATAATAATAATAATAAAAAAATATACCAGCAAGCTTATATAGAGAAAATATACGAAACGAAATGAGGAAAACGTAAATAATGTTGGTTGTTATTCCCGGAAGTTTATCGAAATAACCGCGACACGTTTTGGTATGTGTGTGTGTGTGTGTGTGTATATATATATTTGCATAACGTAAATAAAAAAAAAAAATGGGAAAAAAGGGGTTAAAGAGCCGCGGGCGTTGTGGACGATTCTCAAAATTTTATTTCTTAATAAAGCTATAATAAGAGTTTGAATATGAACAATTTTCACAATTTTTTTAACGACTTTATTTATTTTTTTTCGTAATTTTTATTGTAGTAATCTAAAACCGAAGCCCAATTCGCCCTGTAGAGGGCCTTCCTTTATCTCCAACAACAGCAAAATTATCGATAACGGACAACTCTGGGAGGCATGAGAGTTTTTCCTGTAAAACATATGAAATCGAGCTTTTCATTTCCTGTCTGTCAGTGCTGTTGACATGTGCAAAATAAAATTTTGAGAATCGAAGTCCAATGCGCCGTTTTTTTTTTGTGCCGTGTTTAAAAACTATTGAAAAAATAGTTTTTCATCTAATTTTCGGGTTGTTTTGAATTATTTTATTTATTTAAAAAAAATTTATTTTTTTATTTATTTATTTTTTATTTTATAATATTTGGAAACTATTGAAAAAATCGAACATCTTTTCAAATGAAAATTTTATATATATATATAGGGTGTTTTACGGAGAAAAATGTTATAACTTTTTTTCTATTCAAAATTTTAAGGTTTTCTTTTTTTAAATAATTGTAATACATACTTTTGCGCAATAATAAACATATTTTTGGTTTAATTTTAATTATAAACGACTTAAAACAAAAAAAATTCTATTAAATTCTATCTTATTTTTACAAATTCTACTTTAAAAAATAATAATCACGATAGCCAATTACAAGATATACGTTTTATAAAAAATTTCAGTGTTTAAAAGTTTTAATTATGTTACGCTAATAATTATTGTTAACAATTTTTGAAGTTTGTTATAAAAATCAAATATTTTTCTTGCTTATCAACGTTACACTAATCGATACTGAATCATTTTTTCCATGAAAGAACTTGTTATCATTAGGGAATAAAAATGATAAAAAAAAAAAACCTTAATGTATTGAATAGAACATAAGTTATTACGTTCGTCAGATCTCCGTGAGACACTCTGTATAGATAGAGTTTGAAGTTATGATTTGAAACAAAACAACTGATTTTTTTTTGTTTTTTATATAAAACCGATACTAGTGGTTGTTTATTTAAATGTCGATTTCGCCGTAAGTATAACGTATTTTTTTTTTTTGTAAATTTCCCTCCCAAAAAAATTCTCTATTTTTGCCATCTGAGTGGCTGGCTGTTCTGATGATATTGATTCGTATTAAAATCCCGCGTTCGTCGTCGAACTCTAACGGACCAACTGGATGCAGTTACTCCAGGCCATAGATAATACATAATGGACAGGCCATATTCGTTATCAGGCGTTCCCGAATCTTCCGTCTCACTCGGCAAATATTTAGATAACCGATACGTAGATAACAGAATGTACTATTTTTCAATTATTATTTCATGGATCAAATTATTATTTCATGGAACAAAAAATAATATCTTTCTGAGTAGGATAGGAGATGTGATGTTAATATTGCTATCTCTCTTCTAATGAATGAATGAAAATGGAACATGGCCTATCCATTATGTATTATCTATGCTCCAGGGCCGAAACGTGGTTTTCGCGATAACGGTTTTCGAATAAAATACGATTTTTAACAAAAAACTTGTACCCACGCCCCATCCCTACGAAAACCGTCGAGATTCTCGGAGATCGCCAAGTTTCGTTCGACAGATTCCTTTCCTGCTTACCGATAATCGTGCCGTATTTTTTCAGACATTTCAGCACGTCCTTGTCCGTCACAGCGTCCGGCACGCCCGTCAGCGACAGGATCACGGCTCCCGCGCCCGTGTCCATCAGCAGCAACGAGACGTCACGGATTTTGAACGCCGCCGCGTGCAGCATCCGTTCCAAGCACTCGGCGTTGGCGAACGTCATGTAACATCTTTCGTCCGTCAAGCACACCGTTCGCAATTTGTCCTTGAGCTCGGCGTCCTGTACGGCATCGATCACTTCGTCCACCTATTTGTTTTATATTTTACAATACAATTAACAACATTAAAATTGAACGCGTTAGGTTAGGTTAAGTTTGACTTGGAAAATATATTTTTTTTAAAAAAACCGATGTACACAGTATAGGATTATATTGAGGAAAACTTCTTATTTATTTAGCATGATACGTGGCATTCGTGTGTAATATATTGTCATCCCGATAACAGCGAGCAAAAAATGTTACACACAATAACAATAGTACTAACAGTTAAACGACAGATTAAAGTGAAAATACTAAAGTTGATCAAATACATAGATTTTCTATCCACGGTTTGACGTTTGCTCGACAAACGTCTTCAGCAGGACCAGGGCAGGGCTCTTAGTGGACATTTGACGACGAAGTGTGATTATATGCTTTAATTCGGACCTCCCAAACCTCATGTATAATGAGATCTGATCGTACACCTTACACGAACAGTGTATGTGTCTGCAGTGTCCACTTCTTATACGGTTAAGTATAGGACCCATGTCTTATACGGGAGTGGTTAAAACCGTCCGGGAGATACTGGTTTTCAAACAGTGGAAAAATAAGTAAGAAATAGACGTTTACACGGGCAAACGGAATCGAGCGTTTATCAGTTTCAAACGAGGTGGTAAAAATCAGAAATCTCGACTCGACTTGTAAAGTATTCATTGTAATTGTTGGTATATATTGATATATTGTAATATTTGATGAAAATGAATGGTGAGGGGCGAAGGCCCCAACGGGTCAGGTCGAGTCTAATTATTGTAAAGGACGCTAATTTTTTTTTTGAAAATCTTGGAGTCCACTTACTTTAATTTTTCCAATTCGAGCACTGATAATAACCGTTTGAAAAGAAATTACGTGTGAAACGTGTCTCTAGTGGTCGCGAATGTGACCAGAAAAAATCGATTATTATTGGACGCACCTAACGAAATCGTTTTGCGTTCGACGGGATTGAATACACTCGATATTATCATCGGTGTATATATAGGCGTGGAGAAATGTTTCGTTATAATATTTTCTGTATACCATTCGTATATTTATAATACTACGTACGTTTATGTATATTTTATAGGTACATATATTATCGTTAATTATAAAATATTTATACAGTGTATGCGTCTTGTAATCAACCATACTATTCAATGATAATACGACAGCAAACGTTATTTATTATATATATTACTAAATGTTTGCATAATTATTTTGATATATGCGAATTCACACGTTAGGGGTATTTCATTTACCATATACGTATATATTTTTTTTATCCCGTTATTTTAACGCGTACGATAGTGTATCGAAAAACGAGTGTATTAAAATAACTCGTAACAACTCACGTACACTTTTAGAATAGTACACAACGGTATTAATTTTACATACGTTTTTTTTTTTTTTGAAATTATTACGTACCGAATACGATATAATAACATACAGCAATGTACACTTTGATATGTATATTGTGTGCGCGCCTCACACGGTACGATATGCAAAAATATTATACGAATCGTGTAGTGCCGAGTTAAAATGCGAATTCGACGGGAACGGGAATAAAATAAACATACGTACTCCTTTGAGGTTTCCATTTTAAATACGCGTATCTCGTTACTGGACAATTAAATGTGGCAAAAACCTACCGAAAGGAGATAATGTTATAAAGGGTGTTTCGTAAATAAGAACGCAGTTTTTGAAATGCACGTTAATTTTTATTTTTGTTGCCAAATTAACAGCACTTTTCTCATAATTTTTGTTATCCGTTTTGTTTTTGAAGTTATTAGTGAATGATCGTTTTTTGTTTGTTTGTTGCCTGCACGGAGAGGTAGACAATCGAGCAACGTGTATTGTTTCTTAAAAAAACCCATTATAAACGTGGCGAATTTATCGCGCGTTAACTGTTGCGAAAATCCGTACGATCATCGGACACCGCGAAGCACCTTTCATTGGCCTTTTCTGGATGAGATGGACACTGAAGATATGAGATAAGACGGTGCCTGTCACAATTCTGGGGCGACGATTGCATTGCTTCGTGAAGAATTTCACGGCCGAATTCTTTCCATCCGCGGCAGTGCCGTAGATAGGATTTTTATATGGGGGGCGGGTTCAGTGCTATCTTGATTCGTGCATTATGTAATCGTGTATCGTAATGATTTATCAGCACAAAAATCTATAATCATGTTTATCAATGTTTATAATGGCATAGACCAAATTAAACATTTATACGACATAATTGTTATTATATACACATTGTTATTAGGTACTTATTTTTCATAAATAACAAATCTACTTAACATCAAGACGTTGGCAAAATCTAAATATGAACATACATTTTACCGTAACATCTGCAACGCTGTTGTGCGTAAAAAAAAAAAACAATTGAAATTTGTACTTTTCCGATGTTCAAACGGGGTTTGAACCCCTAACCCCCCGTGTCTGATCCGCGGTGATCAGCAACGGTCACCGAGGTCGTGTGATTTAAATCTGCGACTTTTTACTTTTCATCAAATCGCGGGTCTATGCAAACAGACCGCAAACTTTATTGGATCTCGAGCGAGAAATTCAACGGGTCATCAGCGAAATCGGCGGTCGAGTCTTTGAAAATCTAATAAAGAATTTCGTCGGCAGAGTCACTGCGTGCCGAGCAACTATAGCAACTCGTAGTGAAACGATACATCAGTATATAAATCAGGGCTTGCAAACGTTATAATAACGTTTTGATTATAACGTTATAATTGCAAAATATCAATTGAAATGAATATCAAAAAACGTAACGGAAAACAATAAACACTAATTTTAAACTATCACAAATTAAAATATATCATAAAACGAAATAAGGTATTAACGTTATATATCAAAATATCGAAAAACGAAAAATAGAATTAACGTTATTTTAATATCTGTATCCAATTTACTAAGGAAAATATAAGCTTATGGTTTAGGTTTATTATAGTTTTATAATAAGGCTGGGTTCACACGGACGCGTAAAATTATTCAAAGATACGTGTCTTAGAAGATGTCAGCTAGTCAGAAAAATTTCTATTGGTAATATATAATCAACATTTTAAGAAAAATATTCTGCATTGGAATATAATGTCAAAAATAAACCAAGGTTCTCACTGAAAAATGTATAAAATCAAAAATTAAGGATAAAATTAGGACTTTTATAATCAATGGAGTTTAATGAAGTACATTACGCTTATGAGATTTGAAAACGTGCTATATTCTATGAAATATGAATGGATTTATTAATTTGGAAAAAAAATCGTTATTAAACCAAATAACGTTAAAATACCGATAAACGTAAAACGTAAATATTATATAACGATAAAAATTTCTTTAACGTTAAACACAAATAATCCATAACGCTAAAATATACCATAACGATAAACGCAAAAGGTAAATAATGATAAAAAACGTTTAAACGTTAAACATTATTATTTTTTCAAATGAGAGCCCTGATATAGATATATTAAAATTAAAAACTGCGTTCTTTATGAAACACTTTAAATTTGATGTCGGTGTTCAATTCACCGGAATGTCGTAAACTACAAACGACGTGTCAAACGGATAAAAACAACGAATCGGCGTATTCCGGGTCTTCGAAATGTCGCTTCGACTTTTTGCTTTTTTTTTTTTTTTTTCCGCGCAAAGTAATGATAAACGATACGCTAATATACGTAAATTATCACGTTCGCAGACATTTACTGTTCGTGGCATCTTTATGCCAGTCGGTTAGGCGCATAATAAAATAGATATACGCGCAGTCTCGGGGATTCTGTACGAACGCAAAACTGCGGGACGGAATGCTTTCGACGATAAAAACATCTACTTTAGCGCGGCGCCGTATACGCGTAATATTTAAATGAGTGTAATAAATAGTAGTTTCATTTTATCACGGTCGTATGCATGTACGTGTAATGTTTATACGCGTTTTCTGTATACGTTTTTTGTTCGCACAACAGTGTATTTTATACTCGATCCGAAATATGAGCGCATATTTTATTAACACATATTGTATAATATATGCACATATAATAATATTATACTACCCTGCGCACATTCGGGTTGAAATAATATTATGGTAAAAATGTTCAACGCGTTTTAATCTCTCTTTAATCGTTAACGATCTATATTTATTTCGGTGCCCTTTAATTAATGCGTTATTCGTGTAGGAGTTTTCGGTTCAAACATTAAACGAAAATTGAACTTTTAGCTATGATTTCAACGTAAAAGTGGTATCGCCAGTGTTTGTAACACCAGCCGGGGACGCCGCAAATTCCGTCCCAATTTTCAACACACACACACAGTTCGGCGTCCTTACTTCGGCGTTCACGGTGGACGCTATTACGATTTTGTTTCCGAAGTAGTGGTTTTTATAGTAGATATATCGATTATACGTACTCGAGAATGAAGAAAAAAAAATATATAAATTAATTATAAAGTTGGGTTTAAACACTGAAATGGATTGTAAAATATACTGAATCACAATCAACGATGAATTCAGGTATGGAAAATTAAACAACCAAATCAAACAACCACACTGAACGATACGACACGGAGGTACTTTTTTCCATCGGACTCACAGTCAAGTCTTGCAGCTGACAGTTGTTTCCGACGTCAAAGCACGCGGTGTGCGGTTGCAATACTGCCACGTCCACGTGCTGTTGTCCGCGCGTCGGAGGGCCCTGTTCCTGCGGTGACGGGTCCTGCACCTGCGGCGACGGGTCCTGCACCTGCGGCGACGGGTCCTGTTCCTGCTGCGGCGGCCCGTTGCCGGCGCAGTCGACCGCGACCGGGTCCTGACGGTACTGTTGTTGGAAGAGGCCGCTGTCGTGGTGGGCGCCACCGTCACATCCCACGTCGGCCGTCATTGTCACTGAGGTCGCCGCGGCCCGTCCATCAAGGCCGACGTGCGACGCTGTGGCGGCGGGGCCGGTGCAGTCGACGACGATGTCCCTTCCAGGGTCCACCGCACCGACGACGGCATCGCAATTATTGTTGTTGTCGCATTCGTTGAGATCGACGTTATCCTGTAAGACATTCACAAGTCAAACAAATGTTAGACATCATTAAAACGGCGTGTTCAAGACCGTAGACAGCAAAAAAAATTTTTTTTTTTTTTTTTAGGGGGGGGAGGGGGTCTGAGAGTATAAATATGAAATAAAATAAAAATATTATACTAATAATAGAATATAAATCATTAAATTTTATTTCAAGAAAAAATTTCGGGGTGGGGGAGGTGGTCTGAACCCTAAACCCCCCCTCTTGACTACGGCCTTGGGCGTGTTAAACGTTCCGAATTACAAAATCCAAATGGAGACACGAGGCTTAAGATTTTTCAATTTTTTTTTTTTATTACTGCCGGAAACTTGAAAACGTTTTCCATACGCGGCTTTGACCTTCAAAATTAGTATTTTATTCTATACTCAAACGGTATTTCACGTTTCTAAGAGAATTTCCGAGTACGGATTCGCTTAACGGAAAATATTTTTTTTTTTATTATTTGAAAGACGAAAACTTTTCACGCGTCTCTGGTTGTCCAAGCTCGAATAAGCTTACTATAGCTTTCTAATTTTACTATTATAAGCTTTAGATCCCGCAATTTAAAAATTTGTTGTGCCTTCTCGGCCATTTAAGTCTGGACACGCTTATGGCCTGACGTTATATTAAAGTCGAAGATCGGAGTCCAATGTGTTTTTCTTTCAGAATGAAAAAAAAAAGAGAAGAAATTATCGAAATCTGACTATTACACAAGGCATGGGAGTTTTCCCTGTAAAACCGTCCGTTTTTCTCATCAAAATGGCGTTATTTGTAAAGAAATTCTCTATATTTTACTTCTTAATAAATGGTTTCGGTTTCGACAAAAACTTGGCACTAATTTATTTTCATGAGTCGTTAAAGAGAAAAATACGTCCATATATTGGACGTTACTTTTTCGTTAAAAAGTCTTTGAGTTAGGCAATACGTCGTACACGACTGTACGTTTGGCGGTATACGTGTATGCGAGTCTCGTAAATTATCTTTATACAGTGTACGCCGCTATTATAAGACTCATTTTGGGACCAGCACAAAGTGAGTCTTATAACCGAATGAATCTTATAGGCGAAATGGGGGGAAAAACAAAATACTTATGAATTTTATTTTATTACATATCATGCTTTTATTTTAATCTACTTTAATACATACACATATTACATATTACTTATTAGTGAATAAATTAGAAAAAATTAAAATTATATTATTATAAAAATTATTGCATATTAATAATAATAAAAAAAAAAAAAAAAAAAAAAAAAATCTGCTTTGAAACTCGAATGACGACTGATTGACGATTGTACATTGTAACAACGATTATACCGTCGACCTTATTGATTACGATAGTTGTGCCAGGTAAAATCGGGAGTGTATTTATAACTCACACTACAATAATTGCGTTAAATGTGAAATATGATGAAATTTGTTGTACATACACACATTATTAAACATGAATCGAAACCAGTAATAATCAACAAAAATATGTAATTTTTGAAAACAAATTTATTTCTAAATTTTAACCAAAATATTCATTTTCTACCATTTTTTTTTTTTTACGAAATTTGAGTCTTATAAACGAAGTGGTGAGTCTTATAACCGAATTTTGTATAATGTATTTGGATACGTCCGGACCGTTCCAGACGATTTTGAGTCTATTAAGCGACTGAACCTTATATCAGTGAGTCTTATAAGCGGCGTCCACTGTATAATACTAGCTACATTATCGGGCTTCGCACGTGAACAGAGTTTTACATTATTATTAGTTGACCGGAAACGTTAAATTTGCAGAGTATATATGAATTACATAAATTTCGATATCAATTATTCGAACTCGAATTGAATTTTATGTGATTATTAATTTAAACATTTTTTTTCTTCTTCTTCTCCTTGTTAAATTATTTGTTAAATCTAGCAATTCAGTAAAGCGATTGCCAATGCAATATTGTTTTGTCAGCGTATGGTTACCAATAGCAATGAAATGAGAAATGTTTTTCCCGTATCACCCGATGAATCCAAGAAATTCATTTTACCATTTTGATAATAATTTGTTGTTCACATTATCGTTACATGAACATAATAACGTAAGTAATTTTTAAATATTTTATTGTACAAATACATTCAATTCATTGACGTCGAAATTCGTTCGCATAGGCGCGAACGAATGCTTTATCACATTTTACTAACGTTATTAGCATTATTATTCATTAACGATTGTTAGAAATTCGTCTTGAATCAAAATCAATCATTGGCGTAGATACGTTTTTTTTTTGGGGATTTTGAAAGAACTTCTAAAAATATCAATATTTTTGTAGTTCTATTGTAATTTCATTATTTTTATAGAATACAATAAATTTGTTAATATTAAATTTCAGTTCCACGTCGACAATCAACGAATTCAAAATTTTAAATAACAAGTTCATTTTTATTTTTAGGGAATGGGTGAGAATTCTTTGCACTTTCCTTTCATATATACGCCATTGAAATCAATGCTTCATTACGCATTTGCGACGTGAACAGCATGTCGTAGTTTAAACATTTCATACGTATTCGATGCTGAATATCTTTACATTTTCCTCGTGATTTCTTTATGGATTTGATGGTGAACATGTAGGTAGTACGATTGCAATATATGTACGTATATGATTTGGACGAGGAGAAATTGGCGCTTGTTTAACAATTTAAACGGTCACTTTGATACCACAGTAACCGATCATTAATTATTTTTTAACAATATTTTGTCATGAACACTTAAGAACATTTTTATGTGAAATACAATCACACGTTTCCACACAGACCTTTTTCTTTCTTCTTGTAAAAACAACAGCGTTATCCACTCTCTAAACACACTCAGCACTAATAAGGACAAACTGTGCAATTTTCAGCAAAATCGGTAGAACGGTTTTTAAGTCTACAGGCCACAATCATACACACCCTGCCTTTTATATAGAAAATTGTAAAAAAATCCGTTTATTTATTTATTATTATTACCTCATATTATTATTGTGCTTTTGCACTGCATTACCATCAGTGTATGATGAAATAAATACTTTTTCCCGATCTTATTAATCACAATTTATTTTATTTATTTTTGAGACATGGTACACACGCATTTAGGAATGCGTGAAATAAACACATTTTAGGAACCTCTAGTCCGGGGATGGCCAACCTTTTTCTATATTGTGTAAAAAAAAAAAAATTATATGTACCATAAAAATTAACACTTATGTATCATTTACTTTGCAGTTGTATGATATAATTATTTCTTAACATAAATTTAAATTGTAGATTTTTCTTATACTATTTGTATAACATTTTAATTTTAATTATAGTCTTATTGATAATTATTCGTTTTGTAGGTTTTCAATTATATTAAAAAAAATCATTTTTAACATTTTCATCATTTGAAATGCTTTCGGTAAATGTTCGGAGAGCCGCAGTAAAAAAAATCGAATTGTATCCTACAAATATACAATTCGTATTTAATGTAAAGATTCTTAGTGTTATGTTCCGCGTGCTGTGCGTTTATTTAATATTCGTTATATAAATAATTGTTTAGTTTAATTGTTATGTTGCTCTAATCATGTACACTGTCTGTTGCCACTGTTGGATATTTGAATAAAAAAAGAAAAACGTTAAAAACCAAACACATTATATTTAATGTAAATTGAATACAATCGAATTCGGATAAAAAATACGGTTGAAAATTATTCGAATTAAATGCAAAAAAAAAGGGCAATGAAATAATTTTTCATTTGAACGAAATTGTATTTAGATGATTGTTATTCGTATATAATTTTATTCGAATAATGTCCAACTGTGCGTGTAGGTGTGTAAATAACGTCGCGCGCGTAGGCGTCTCGAAAATTGACCGCGGCCATAAATATAATTATATTCCCAAGGAGAAATAAATTGTTCTTAAGTCCTATATTTAAGTCAGCTTATTGATAAATCGGTTATTTATCGATAAATTGTTTGTCTTATTTTCGTGTAAACGTATATAGTAACTTATGCGATTAGGATGGCATAATTCATTTAAATCGATATTCATCCATCTTATTCGGAAATTTATTGACGTTCTAAAGAAAGGAGAAAAGTTAAATCGCATGAGAATTCATCAGTATTTATTGCAGGTGAATGAATTCAAACTTACCGAAAAAAAAGTATAAACATTTAATCACTAAGACTAAAGAATAATTGTGTAACAAATTAAATCTAGATCGACATTAAAATATTTTAATTTTTTCTTGTTGTATAAACATTTTTTTAAAAGAGCATCTCATCTTTCTTGATTCATTGTGGATCGAAGTTTGGTTTTAAATAATCAAGAGTTGAGAAAATGCTAGTTCACAGGCAAAGTTTGTTACAAAAATTATAACAAACATATTAAGAAAATTTGAAAAATAAAATGCAAAAGTTATCAACAACCGCACCCTAATAATAAACCTAAGAAAAGACGAACCCTTTTCTTACAATAATATCATGTATCAATAAATAAGTATTGTACAAAAGAAAAAAGAGAACACGTATTATGATTTCGTTGAAAACTTATTATTATTATTATTATTATTATTAGACTCTTTTTTTACTGGTTGATATGGTGAAAAGCCTCTAAAACATTTTATAATATACACTGCGATTGCCATGGATACACATGCTAATAGGTATAATGTTGATTTGAATATAGGATACCGTCAGTACGTTTTCTGAGACTGTCGTGTACACAACTCACTGGTGATATTACGAATATAGTTTTCTTTTGAATTTATTTAACGAATTTAAAAATGAGTTCTACACTAAGAACAGTATTTTCCGGTGCTCGAACATGCGGAAAGGCGGTCTGGAGATGTGTGAGACGAATACCGTTATTGGGTTCCTGTCTCAAACGTAACAAAAACGCGAGATGTGACCAAAAGGCGGAAAAGACTGATGTCAAAGAATTATGCGCGGACGAACTGCAAGAAGCGATCGTCAGCGAATCGAGTACACCGACGACGAAGGAGAAATTACGGCCAGAGAAGATTTCTCGTCCCACCGAGTGCGAGAAAGAACTAGAAGTGAAGGAGTTACAAGTAACCCGATTTATTTACAGTATTAATGTAGAAATTAAGAAAATTCCGTCCTTATATAATATGTCGTTTGGAAATAAATTCACGTTAATTCAAATGCTATTAAAAAACCAACTCGGACAGACATTTAATTTGGTAATACGAAAGTCATTTCTTCAACTATTTATCCAGTGAAATCGTTATTATTGAATGATTTTTCAAAAAGCGATTGAACTGTTGATGAGTTCGTCCATGACACATGTGTATATGTTCGATTATATAATATTTTCTATTCAAATTAACTCGATACTATAATATAATAAAAATGCGCATTCGGTCGTTTTATTTAGACAAGTATTTGACTCTACTGTATTATCGTTTTAATCTAGACCGTAATAATGTAAGAATTAATTCGATCTATTAACAACACATTGGCAGTTATTTTTCACGTCTGTGTATTAATTGTTTGTATTGCACGGGGCCTAAAATAGGACTGTAAAAAAGCCAAGAGAATACGACGGAAAAATTGTAAACCGTTAGACGAGGCGGATTGTGAGTCACAACCACCGATTTCAGTCTCTAATAGCGAACAAGAGAAGTCATGCGACAGCCGGTCATTTGTCGATAACGAACAAGCCGAAGGCGATGGAAAGCTTTCGGATTGGAATGTAATCGAAAAAATCCGAAAACCGACAACTGCAAATCGATCCGACGACGATGCAATCCGCGCCGAAGGTTTGTTATTTTAATAAACTATCATCAAAATATTCGTATATAAATTCACTTATATTTCATTTTATAGAACAACAGACAACACACAGCAACGGACAACCAACGTTTTGCATCGACGAGAAATCGTTTCCGTCGCTATTGCAGGCCAATAAAAATCGTTATTCTAAGAATAACAGAAAATACAAAAAGAAACCAGTTGATGCGTCAGACAAGTCCGGGGGCGACACGGCCATTACTAAATCTACTGGACTGTCACAATGCAATACGCTGAGATCAAAACGCGATGACGGCGAAGGGTTTACGGCGACGATGGCCCGGCAAAAAGTCATTCACGGTAATGAGCTATCGTCGAATAGTAAAACTAAACTAAACAAGTCAGAAAACGCGTGTATTCCGAAGATGGTGGCAAGAGATGCAAAAACGACTGGCCCCGATACGGAGACAAAACGTCAACACGAGACTGAGGTATATATACAAATGTAATTTAAACCCAAAGCAATTGGATACAAACAAACATTTCTTCACTTCGCGGCGTATAGTAAATGATAAATGTGTTCGATCTGGTTTTTGTGTGCTTTGCTTTGCTTTATATCGACTTTAGATTATAGACATACGCATATAATATAATTATTATCGTGTGTTGTAATATGAAGGATTTTTGCTGAAAATGATCGTTTCTACGTGTTTTTGTGTTTACAGGAATTAAAGAAAAATGTTATCTCGATTTTGAATGAACTTACACAAGAAAACAGAGTTCAGTTGACGAAGAATTTAACGGCCTTGCCGATCGATACGATCGAAAGATTGCAGAATACTGTCGATTTAATTTTCGAAAAGGTAATTATAAATAATAACTCAACATAGGATTCATTGATTTAGACAGAATGATTATATTTTTTTTGTTCTATTTATTGATATTTATGCGATCGAGAAACTAACGGAAATTGGCATACTGTTTTAATTAAAATTGATTTTTTTCACATATTTTACAGGCGATCCAAGGACAAAATGTCGTACGTCTTTATGCGTCCTTGTGTTCGTCTCTTCAATCCATGCAAGTGACGTGTGATGACGGTAAGAGCACCGTGTCCTTTAAATCGCTCATTCTAAAAAAATGTCAGCGACAATTCGAAGCGGACAAAGTGAACCGAAAGGACGGCAAAAAGAAACGCGAGGAAATGAATTCGTGCAAAAATCACGTAATGAATTTATAAAATTTTACATACGAGTCAACTGAATTTAAAAGTCAAATTGCCGAGAGCCATAATTTACAAAAAATTTCCGAATAGCCGAGAAACGCGCATTATATTTGAGTCAATTACCTTTTTCAATTTTATGATAAAATATTTTTAAGCACAATGTTTTTCCTATTCTGTTACAGGAGAAGAAGAAAAAGCTCCAAATCGAATACGAGGAATACGAAAGGAGATCGCGTGAATGTTCCGTAGGAAATTGCCGGTAACATAATATGCGCTATATTGTATAATTTACGAATAAATAAAATAGACTCATATATAAACCACACATACAGTAACGTGTATATAATTTTTTTTATCTAATTTCATTTTAGATTCATCGGTGAACTCTTTAACCGAAATATGGTAAGGACCAATACAATTACGTATTGCATTACCAACTTATTAGGCCAAGTTTCGGACGAACCACTGGAATGTCTATGCGTTCTATTGAAAACTGTGGGAAAAAATTTAGAAAAAGTACGTTCATCCAAAATGAATTCTTTTATTATTTTTTTTTATATTGTTGAAAACTCCTTCACTTTTTCACGTTAAATGTCAAAGAACTCTTTGAAGAATGTCAATAATCGTCGCTTACAGTTTCCATAATCTATACGCTTATCTTTACAGTTATGGGATTTGAACGATACTTTCGTTAGCCTCAAGTCTTTGAGGTCGAAGAAAATTATCTCATCAAGAATAAGATTTATGATTGATAGCGTCATTGTTTTAAGAAGAAATAAGTGGTGACCGATTTGGAGTGGACGGATTTCGTCTGCATCAAGCATGTCAGTGCCTATGTTAGAAATTTAAAGTTGTTTCGTTGATACGGAACAGAGAAGGGCTGGGGTCGAATTGCGTCCCTTAAGCAATCGCTAATGACTCCTATGGTCGAGTTTCGTCCCGGCCATTGAAATGTATGGTCGAATTGTGTCCCGGTAATTACTCAACATAATACCAGAATGTATGAGTACCTTGGATCAGTAGTACCTATTTTGGCGACGCTACACACCTATGATTTTCATTAAAATAAATGCTTTACGTTGGAAAGAACTCTGAAGGTGACAATTATATATGATCTTAGTTCTGCTTACTGTAGATCCGAAATATTTGTATGATATTGAATTAGATAACTGAATGTAGTTGTGATTGTTAAAACGCTGTTAAATATTAGTATTATAAAATATTTTCGTTTTATTTTTGTCCTGGATTCTGAAATAGAACAATTCCTTCAATACAATAATAAAATAATATCAAGTACGTTTTAATAAAATAATCGATATTTTCAAATATTGTAAAAAGGATTAGCAAATTATCTATAAGTTACTTGGATACGATTTTTTATACAGTAAAAAATAACCATTTGTTATAAATAATATTATACTCGAGATCGTATAAAATAAATATAATAACGTGTTTATAGGAACATGTATTTAAGTATTTTCAAAACCAAAATCTAATCAAGTGTTTAAAACATTTACAATACTTAAAGTGTAGCTATTGTAAACAATAGGCGACGTACTTATTAGAACGGTATAGGGAAGGGGTTAACACCTGAGGTTTATTATTTTTATTATATATACTCTTTTTTTTGTAATCTTACTCTTTACTTTTTTCATCATGAACTATTATGGATGAAAAAACATTTTTACTCGCCAACGGGCATTTAAAACCTTAAAGCGTGACATGGGTACAGTTTTCTAAAAATAAATTCGTTTACGTTTTCAATCATAAAATATCTTACCCGTAGTCTGTATAGTGTATAGTCATCGTTGTGGTTACATTTCAAATGGTTGGTTTACTGTGTACACACGCAAACATGTCCTGTCAAAGTCGCATCATTCGAGTTTGTCGAAAGTGTATTTTTTCCTTTACAGTATACGATACATGTTATATATAAATATGATTTAAAGTGCTATTACCTCTGGCATCACGGTTCATCTTTCAGTTTTGAAAGGTTTCAATATATTTTAGTAGATGAGGATGACTAATGGATTTATGAGAATCCATGGATTCTCATGAATTTATGGATTAAAATATAAAAATTAAGTAGATATATCTTTATTCATTATAAACATTATTCTATCTTAAAAAATTATAAACATGTCTACGACATTTTTCTGTTTTATGAAAATATCTAACGAATTCTCCCTCAAAAATTATGTATCGAAATAAATTGTACCGTCCAATTAGTGGAATATTTATACTCAAATGTATAACATTTTTCGCTCGTATCATAATTTCTATATCGGTTAACAAAAACGAAGTCTATTTACCTAATATAATTAATTATTATTCTTGTTGTTATTATATATTAGTTTTAAGTTCTGCCGGAACTAGAAAGAAATAAATTTAATTTTTATACCTATTGGTAAAAAGTTAAAAACGAGATATATAATAATTTTTTTTTTTTACTGTTGTTTTTGATTTTGATGCACTGACGTAAACGAGCGTCATATTATTATAATCGATCGCTTAACAGCCGTATATGAAATTTATGATTATTTAAGACACTAATCTCGGATGGCGAAAAATCCATTAAACTGTCATTTCCGAGGGGAAAAAAAAGATAAATATTTTACGTTGTCATA
Source organism: Slavum lentiscoides (assembly GCA_032441835.1). NCBI lineage: Eukaryota > Metazoa > Arthropoda > Insecta > Hemiptera > Aphididae > Slavum > Slavum lentiscoides. The sequence continues at coordinate 4,142,270 of CM063718.1, read as the reverse complement.
CGAACAAGACGCGAATTAACGTAATTTATTGTGCGCGCATAAAAAACTCGCAGAAGAATATAAAACGCCTGGGGGAAGGAAAAACTCTTTGTATTTTTCAAAATCACTTCTGTTTAAGACGCTCGAAATCACGTTTTACAAGTATTAATATTTTAAGGCGTATACGATTCATTTTGCCAGGAGATATCACGAGTTCACTATGATTCCCCGATACCATATAATCTAAAATAATTTACCAAAAGTTTTCGCAAGTAACTCGTATATAATACATGTCCACTGTTTATATATATTTTAACGATTATATTATATGTAAATTTATACAGCGTGTGTCCTGTTCCACGTGATGTCTCAACCGGATAGTGTTGGATCCATATTTTCGATAATTGCATATTCGGGTAAACCGAATAATTTAAAGTCATTTAAAAAAAAAAAAGCTTTCCAAACCCGAAATTGGTCTACTTATAAGTCATTTCAAATTTTAAAGAAGAAATCGATTTTTTTCGATTTTTCCAATAGTTTATAACGCTCGTACTAAACCATTTTTTTTCGTGGATTCGAATAATTTTATTTGATGTAAAATAAGAAATAAAATCGTGTATATCAGAAACACATTGCTCTTTATTTTATAGGCAGATTTCTTCATTCCTTTGTGATTGTATTTTTTTTTTCCTTTAACTATTTTTATTTCGAATTAAAATATATATTTTTTAATAACTCGGATTAATTGCAAGTATTTCTGACCATTTGTACTCCATAGTCCATACAAATACAATATTATACAAGTACATACGTGCATTATGTATACGACATTTCTACACATTTTTATAATAATACCAAATCTAGAGACGCTTATTTAATGGGAGAAGAGGCGGCAATAGTTTCACGTGGCAAATTTTTAGCTGCATTTTTTTCATTTCATATAAATATACGTGTACATATTATCTATAAAATGTATAAATAAAGGATTCTGTGTGTGTGTTTAAGTATTTTATACAAATCCACGTGCCTCGACAAATAGTCGTCAAATTTCGCACGGGGTCATAACTTTGTCATAGTTGTGTTCCGATCGCCTTAAGACCAAAATGAGCGATTGTTAATACGGAAAATATTAAGACTCTATGTGTAGAACATGTAACCATGGTGACTATTGATAAGTTGTTGTAGAATATAAAACAATAATAATCTATAGAAATTCTTATGAGGTTCAACTAATTGACACGAGTCAATTATATAGAAGTTTGCCGTGTTCATTCAACCATTCAAGCCAAGTTAACTCTCGAGTATAGATGGAATAGAAAAACTTTGTAATTAAACGATAAAAAGCTACATTCGGGTGTCGGAAACAACTAAACAACCGTTAGTTTGTCTGCAGCAGGAGCGGTTGAGAGCTTCTACGTCGGGGGCAAGGGAAACCCCGGAGGAAAGAGAGCATCGTCTGTAGCAGAAGTGACGTGTGACAGCCAAGGCAGACCTGTAAATTGCAAAAAGATAACCAACTACTAAATGTGGGATGACAGATGAAAACTATAATCGAGCACATATTTCATGATATATTTGTACTTATGTGTTTCAATATTCATTAAATACACTTTTGGACTACTTGAAACACCGGTTCGAATTACGTAAAATCGAAATTTCAAATGTGTTAGAAAGTAAAAAAAAAAATTATATTATATAAAAAATGGTAGCAGTATCAAGTTATGAATGTTATTCACTATCATATTGTTATATCATTTTATGAATCATATAGTATACGTATAAATATATATAGACCATAGGGAATACGGAGGCGTACGGAAAAGGAAACCCTCATATCATATCCTTTGTACGGTAAATTTTATATAATACTCGTATATATATATATATCATATATGTTATTACCCCAATCACATAATATAACACACGAAATGTTTTCTGCACCGACGTAACTCGCACGGGCACAATATTGAATAAACTACGTTTAGTCGTCTCACATACATATATGGCTATATATCTATTATTTATATATGTTATATCTAATGTGTATATATAGTGTATGTATGACGGCGAGATTGAAAAATTACACCCAAACAACGTCTGCATATATGGATGTAATAATATTAAGTTATCAGTGTTACATTTCGTGAAATACGAGGCGTAGTATTTCCAACAAATTAAATATTAAAGTCATCGACCACTACGTTTTTTCTGAATAATAATATAGAATATTAATATTTAATAGCATTGAATCAAGATTTTAATAAAGTTTCAGGTATTATAAAGTAATGTTAAAAAGCCTATTATTGGATATATCATTAACTCTCTACGTTAAGTAGACGTTAAATACGAGTTTAAACTATAAATTCGCTTCATCAAAAACTCTGATCGTAATGAGTATAGGCCACACAAAATATATATGTTTTTTTTAATTAATCGCAATTATTATTGTTGTTTTCGATACGGCAAAATACTTTTTCTTAAACATTTGAATACTACTAGACTGTATTGTATAGGTTTTTTAAATACTTCAAAAAAAAAAATATTTTTCATATTACTGCAGCGATAACTTTATACAGTAGTAATACTTTATAATTATGTACTTTGGGTACTCCCATCATTTCATAAGGCCTATACACTCAAAAGCTTGTAATATTTTTATATAAATTACCTGTACGCGGTCGTCGTGTACGTGTAACGATAAATCTTACATTTTAATTAAACGAGCGTGACAATCAAATACGAATAGAACATTGAAAAGACATACTCGGGAACCAACGAAATATGATTAATATCGCTTTTGGGGGAGACGGTGAATTTCTCGATTCCGTCTCTCACGCATGTGCATTGTGCAGCTTCGGAAAAGTATATTGTTACACAGGGGGAAAACGCCATTTTTTTCTCCGTCGACCCTAATTATTGTTCGTCAAGCTGGTTTTTCGAACCATTGTCATTTTGAACGCGCCTTTATTTTCCCCCCAAATGACGATCGATGTTATATCGCGCAAGTGACTTGCGCGGATTCGAAAGACGCTATAACTATCTCTTTTTAAAAAAAAAAGCCTACATAAAAATGTACAATGTATTATATTATATTAGTCGACGATCATTGATTGAAGTTATCTGGGCCAAAATTTTTTTTTAGGAATTCGACATTAAGCTTATGTTTGCACAAAAACGTGGCTATATATGTATTTGAAATTTTAATAAAAAAATAAATTCTTATGAAGGATCGGTTTTGTACTGTATATTGTACTATAGACAATGACAATGCACTTATTGAGTCTTATTAATTAGTATCCTAATATTTTAATTACTTATTTTGGTTTTTTTCATATTGGTATTATAATATGACGGTCTTTGCCTGATTTTCAGCATTCGGAGTTAAACGAAAAATTCGAATAAAATGTGTTTTGTTTTGGATTACCACAGTTTATCTTTTTTAATGATCAAATGTCACGTTCAAAAAATAATTCATAATTTATAGGAACATCAAACACCGTCGATAGCTACAATGTGTAATTCACAAAAAAATGTTAACGACACCGTGAACAATAGGGTTTTTAAGATTCAGCTCCAGATCCTTTACCTTTCAAAAACAAAACATTTCTACGGTTATGACTAATGATTTACGAAGCGAGAGGCAGAGAGAGATTATTATTTATATATTAGTCATATCAGACTGGTAACAAATATTTATCTCGTCGATAGGACTAAATCGATACAATTTTATAGATCAATGGACATCACGAGGGTTGTGCCGATTAAAACCTATAATTACTATAAATATTCCAAAATTAAAAGAAAGGGTTTGCACATTTTTTTTCATTAATATAAAGTAAAGTTACATATTTGATGAATATTTCAAGTTTCTATAACTATTAGTTTTGGAGTGATGAAGAAATGTCTATAATCGTTTTCGACGAAAACGTGTTTTTTATGTAATTTTTCAGTAGTTTTTCCGAACACATGAAAAAATTATTGAGCAAATCGAAAAATGGCCTCTACAGACATTAAAAAGATAATTACACCATTGTAAAGCCAATACATTCCTTGCTTCGCTCAGAATATAAAAGAACTATACAGCACGTTAATGTTATTTAATATTTATTGATAAAACATATAATTTTTTAAAATCTGTTCGAATTTTTAAAATATGTACAATAATAAAAATGTTTTTGACTGTATAATCACATATACATATATTTTTTTATACGCATTGTTTATAAATTTACACATGTTATATGTAATATTACATTAAAAAAAATGACATTTATTAGCATACAAATATATAAATGTTATACAAATAAGACTAGCACGTATGTCGCATATCCTTCACTAACGACGGTTTATTCTTTTAACCCGATTCTTTAACATCTTTCGTTTAAGAGTATATACACGCTTTTTCGAATCGTTCGCCCAATTCTATTTTAATCAACACAATATCATAAATTCTCTTTACTTTCTCGTAATGTTTCTTGAAAAAAAAAATTTCAAGGAAGTATATATTATAATTGAAATGCAAAAAAAAATGTTTTCGCGTGCAAATTCTATATAGTTTCTCTAGAAATAAAAAATGCGATTTTAAAACAAAACAATTACAACGGAACCGAAATGTCATAAGATCTTTAAAAATACCTATTGAAAGTTTGCCAGAGTTATATAAGTTTAGCATTTTTTATGACGCAAGACGATGTAACTAATGTGAACAAAAATTATTATACGTTTCAATACAATATTATATTTTCGCTAGAATGTAAACGGCAAAATGTGCAAAACTAATTTTATAAAGTCCTTATTATTGAATGACTATATAAAAACAATTGCGAATGCATGGATTTCTTGAGGGCCTTAACTCGTATCACAATTTTTTAGCGGCATAGATAATACGCTTCAATAATGATATTAGGATTCTTAGATGTTGTCCTCGTCCTCGACTTTGCCGATTTAGCGTTCAAATGGCTCGTCGCGCGTTTAAGTAGGTTTTTCTTGTATAACAAAAAATAAAACGGAATAACTTTTTCTCTATTCAATATTTTAGAGCTTTAGTTTGTGATTTGTTTCGTTGACAATCGTTATTATCGCCTAACGATAACAAGTCTTTTATCGGAAAAATTCATCCAATATCGAGTATATCTGTATCGTTAATGTAACATTGTTTAGGAACAAAAATATTTAACAGCCTTGAAAACTTTGTTAAAAATTATAACACAATTAAACACCAACATTTTTCTAAAATATATATTTCGTAATTGGCTATGTGGATTAATGTAAAAAAAAAAAAATGGGTCAACAATTTTAAGTCATTATAATTAAAATTATATATATGTATTATATATGTACTATACGTACAAAATATATGTTTATTTTGGCGCAAAAGTACATATATTACAATTTAAAAAGGTAACGAGCCGTGGGGTGTTCGCTTAAGTGAATTACTTGGATAAATAGATTTTAGAGTGTATTGTTATCGCTATATAAATTTGAAAGTAACGATAAATCATTGCATTCGATAAAACGATTCTGAGCGGGGTTTCGGTGTAATATTTTAGGTGTATAACAAAAACTAACTCCTTTTATGAATAAATAAATATGTCAAAACCTATAATTGCTATAAATAGTCCAAAATGAAAAGCAAGTTTTTGAGAATTTCGTTTCTTTAATATAATAATCAGTTGCACATTAAATGAATATTTCTATACCCATTAGTTTCAAAATTACGAAGGAACAACGGTATTTATATATTTTTACGTAATTTTTTGGTAGTTGTTGAGTTCTATTTTTAGGCCCTTTTGAGAAAATCAAAAAAAAATTACCTCTCTAAAGTACCAACTAGACGCGATTCGCTGCCGGAAACAAATTGTGCGACTGTAAAGATCGGCGCACTCCTTCTGGTAGAAATTTTGGGCACAGACACACAAAAAAAGAAAAGAAAAACACAGCTTCGCGAAACCAATAGATTCCTCGCTACGCTCCGAATCCAAAAAAAAAAAACACTTTAAAACGTCGAATAGAACAAATAAGTCATATGGCGTTTGTCGGATCTCTGCAGTGGAAACGGAGTTCCGTGATTGAATATCGTCGTCACGTGTTATGCGAGAAATGGGAAGAAAACGATTTCGCATCCATCAAAGCCACTCACCGCGAAGTAGCTGTAAGGGGGTTTTTTTTTTTTTTTTGGACGACGCAAATCGTTATTGGAAATTTTCGAAAACGAATCGTACTATACGCTTAAAATAAAATATAAAAATATCTCTTGAAATATCGTCTCGCGTGGTACGAGCACATGGAATATTATTATATCGTTTATGTCGCTTGTACGTACTATATCAGAAACCGTATGGTTTTAACATATGTATACGTATACGTACATACATGTGTATGGCGAATTCCGTATGTGGAAAAATATTATGTAAATTTCGGTGCCGCGCGTTTTTCTTTTTTATCGGTTTTATCACGACGGCCTCGCAGAAAAATAAAACCGTACTGTGCAGCGTGATCGAACGGCGAGGGCTGCGTATAGATAATAATAATAATACAAATTGTGGTCGTGCGCTAGCACGAAAACACGTTTATAGTCGACTCGATGGGTTTGGAAAAAAATTCGTAAAGATATAAAAAAAAAATTAAAAAGCGAGCCGCGGATGTTGTGGATTTCGCTTATATCTTAGCTAGATAAAGATTTCACACACTGCCGTAATATTCCGGTATTTATGTATTTGAAAGCGATTGCGTGAATCGTTATTGCATTCGATAAAACGGAGCTCCGGTGTGATACTGTTTGTTATTGATAGTATACGTTCTATTTCACGACACACTTTTGTGTATTAAATTCTAAAATTACCAATTTTATGGAATAAAAATCTACGAATTCTGTAAACAGCTCAAAACTGGAAATACTATTTAAAATTTCTTTTATTATCACGTCGGTACGGTAATAAAATAAATACGTCTAGTCACTAAAAAGAATAACCTAAATATAGAATTAAAATATGTATTGGTTTTACAATGATGTGTGTTTTTTTTTTTTTTTTTAAATGTTATGTCGGTACCCGAAAATTCTACCAGAAGGAGTGCTCCGATCTTTACTATTCATACTTTTTTTCTGGTAGCAAATCGCATCTAATCGGTACTTGAGAGAAATAAATTTTTTTATATTTATATATTTTTTGTTTTATTATAGGCATAATAATTTTGAACGAAGAACGAGATCCGTATTGGCTGTGTTATTGTTTTTTTTTTTTTTAATACGTGTAGGTACATAGACAATATAAAATAATTAAAATAAATTAAACGTTTAAAGGAAAAATATAAATGTTTAGTGTTATAAAATAATATATTATATATTATAGGCTATTACAGGCCTTTCAGGCCCATCACCGCAGCAACATATTTTCTCCGTTCTTCCCTGTCTTTTGCAGCTCCTCCTGCGTTCCTCACGCCCATTAACTCTAGATCTTTTTGTATTCCGTCTCCCCATCTTTGCCCAGGTCGTACTCTGGGTCACTTTGTGTTCTGTTTCCATTTTGTTATATTTCGTCCGATTAATCCTTTTGATCTCCAAACACGGCGAGCCCAACTTATTCTCACGCTTTTTTAAGGTTCCGCAAATATATATAAATATATATGTAATATATATAACCGGGCGTGTAATTTTTTATTTTGTGACCATGTTTTAAATTTTTTTAATGTAAAAGTGCACGTTTGATGATTTTTTTTTTAACTTAAAGCCACATCCACAACAACATCCCGCTGATCGCTACCCCCTTTTTTTTTATCAATTTATATTTTTAATTAATAAATCGCATTGGAATTGTGTTTTAAACGATCGTTGCGCGTGTTAAAAAAAAATCGGCCTCCCCTCCCACCGAAATTGTTTGATCTACAGGATCGTCCGGACGGAGCGCTTGTCGAAAATTCACGTATACGCAGAAATAGAATGAACACAAAACGTTTGTAAAACCGACACACATAACTTATTCGTTCGGTGTCTGAAATCATCGCGCGCGATGACAGGAAAACGATTCCGTTATTCGATACAGACCGACTGCATCGTTCCGGAGTCTAAACGTCGTTTATCAACTACTGTACAGCTCACACTACGTCTTGTCGAGAGATTTACACAAGATTTACACCGGTCGCGCGCATACGATTATTACACACACACACACACACACACACACAACAACAACAACGATCTTACCGTGCGGTTCCCGGGGCTCGTACGAAATTTTTATATTTCCTTTCTTTTTTTTTTTTTTTTTGCGTATGTGTTGCCGTTGACCGATTTTATTTTTCAGGACGAACTCACGCGAAACGCCGTCGACGAACGGCTGATTTCGCTCCGATACCCGAGCACTTGTAACGCTGTGCCCGGCCCGCTACTATTTATTAATAATAATAATATAAAAAAAATAATGTACATTCGTTTATTTTTATCAATTGTATTAAAATAATATTATTTTGCACAGGACTCGGGCGCGCCATACACAGTCGTCGTCGTCGTCGTCGTCGCGGTCGTGTGTCGACGACGACGCGGTGAGACGTTTTCGCGCCGCCGCGGCCGTGTTCTAATCTTAGCAGCCTCCTCGCCGCCGCCGCCGCCGCCGTCATCACTCGCCCCGCGATGATATCTAAACCGCTCGATCGGACACACGCGCACACGTACGCAGCAACAACGGCGGCAATAACCAGCTGGACCAGATCTCATTGACGTATTTCATTTTATTGGAAAATGGTGTGATAATTACAGAAAAATGTTGGGAGAACCGCGATAAAGATTCAAAAAGAGTTTGAAAGCAATGCGATTTGCAATCGTATTGCATTCGATCCATCGATTCTCAGCTCCGGTGTAATATTATTTATTATTATTATTATCGATAAAAATATAATATATATATATAATAATATGTAGGGTGTGTACATATAGAGTACATAATTCAAGGGTTAGTGCACGTCAGTGGCGCATCCAAGGGGGTGGACTCCGGGTCCGGACCCCCCTTGGCTAGTGTAATAGTATTCAATTTATCGATGAAAATCCAAATTCTGATACAACTTTCGTATTTTGCTGTCAACATTTCGAATACTATATAGATAACACCGGTTGTCAACAACCATGAACTGAGATAATATGGACTGGCAACGGCACTGTTATCTGTTAAAAGTTATGTTTTTCATAATGTAGTTTTTAGACCCCCCCCCCTTGAAAAAATCCTGGATGCGTCACTGGTGCACGTCATTTTTATATAATTCCTTACAATAAAACCAATGGAGATAAAAATTTTCAAAATGGTTTTTTTTCCGTTCGTATACGTCGTATACTCGTAATACAAAGTTACACATTCGATGAAAATTTCAAGACTCTATAGGACAGGGATCCGGAACCTTTTGACGTGTAAAATCTCGGGAAATGGGACGGAAATGTGTGAGTTGTTGTCATGACAATAACTAATAATAATATCTATTAATATTAATTAATTTATACGCAATTATAAATTGCGCGTAATAATGTGTCAGCTGTTGTCATGACAATAACTAATAATAATATTTCTCATCGAAATTACTTTGAATAAAGATACCAATATTCACAAATCCCAATCAGAGCCGCCACTGGTTAGGATAAAAAACATGCCATAGTACAAATAACGATTAATACAATATTTCACTAAACAATTTCATCGGGAATTGGTAGACAATAATGTCTTAAATTAAAGACATCTGCATCGCAGATTGCACGCTAAGGAGCCGCATGTTTCCGACCCCTGTTCCACGACCATTAGTTTTGAAATAACTATACGTGATTTTCCACAAAAAATAAAATACACTTTGTCGGAAAACCTAAGATGTTTATTAAAGAAATAATACCTAGAAATATAATACCTTTAGCTACATCACATTTTATACTTTTCCAATTTTAATTTTTACAGCACTGACGCACTGTTTAGAGAAAATAATCCAACTGAACTGAATAGTTCAACGATAATATTACGTTTTAAAAATTTCAACTATCTATAGATTATGAAAAAAGTTAACATTTTGACAAATTTGTGATCAGATAAAGATTATAGTTTTCTAGTCCATGATGCATTTCATCCGTATTTAATTTGATTTTAAAACATATGTACCTAAACGTGTCATGTGTACCAGTGGCGTTTTTTTTGATTCCCCGTAATGTACATTTTTAATTTGAACTTAATTCCTAATGGTTATGGGGGAAATGATAAGACAAGTCACTAGTACGAAAACGACAACTGTGTCACATACCTAATAATATTATAAATAATGGTTTTCTAATTTTTTTATAAAAAAAAATTGTTTTAAATCTTAAGGTGCGGCTGCAGATGGTACCACGGTATCAGACGTACAGGTTTTTATTTTTCGTAGTGCACAAAGTGTGTCGTAGTGCACACAGAAATATGTACACAATCGTTGTTCTGTTAATTCTCAGGTATACATTCTGAATGTACCCAAACGTGTCGTTACTCGATGTTACCCAGACGTTGGGTATATTTGAACCCTAACGTGTTGAATTTTGGGTACAAACGTGGTTCATCCCTAATTTTAAATCAAAATTTTAATATAATTTTTTTAGGGAGTGCTAATGACCCATAGAAACTTTTTCCTAGTGGCATCAATGACTACAAGGCCATAATCCTTTAAGGGTATAACCTTAAATTCAACCGACCACCCACCTATGAAATAAGTACTTGTAAATAAATAGGTGATCGATTTTTTTTATTCTTTTTTTTGTTTGTAAATTATTATTTTTTAAAACGGGTTTGTCGTGTGGTTGAGCTTTTTAGTCCTCTGCACATTCGTATAACCCGTCGAGACAAATAAAAGCGTGTACTATATAACAACTAAATGTGGTCAGCCACGGTTACAGTATTACACCCATCAAAAAAAAAAAAATTTAATAATTTATAGTACGGCGTAATATAATGTTAAATGTATCACGTGTAAAAAATACTATACACGCCACTATTAATACAATTATTTTTGGCACTCGTGTCCGTGTTTTTTAATATTTTTTTCCTCTCTTTGTTTTAAAACTAATTTTACTTAATTAATTATTTAGGATAGCTTATAATTTTATAATTGTTATACGCTTCACGCGCTGCATTTGTTTGTACCTACCGTAATAGGCAATTAAATGACAACTCTTTACAGTTTCGTCGGTTTGTAATTTATACTTTTAACGTATTTCATGTAAATAATATTATACGTTTTCTAAAAATGTTAATATACCGCGGTTATAGATTTCCATCGAATCGCGTGCTGACGTTTTACAAGAAAAAAAAGAAGTCCCAAAAAAAAAAAAAAATTATTTAATTTAGTGATTTTTAGGTAGTTCGATATATATATATATATATATATATATATATAATGTATATAATAAAAAGAAAATATATATGTATTTTAATCTGTTTATTTATATTAACAATGTATCAACGAATTCTATATTTATATAAATATCAATTATCTATTTTGTAATACTATTGTTACGCATGTATACGTCTGTATACTTATGTGTTAATGCCTTTGAATAAATATAAATTATTATAATACAGGCTTACTATTATTTGTAGTTTTTCGTAGTATATGCATACAAAAAAAAACAAGTTAATTAAGGAATCATATTATTTTAATAAAAATAGCATAGAAAATGCTATAAAATTATACACGCTTACGGAATAGTCGGTGTATTGTGTGGTATATGAGTAACGAGTTTCTTGCCGCGTACTACAGTGATCGGGGATGTTTGCTAATAAACGGCAGTTGGCCATTTTTACAAGCTTTTATTTAACTTCATATGTATATGTTTAGTTGAAATCTTGCAAGCCAAATTTGGACCACTTCCTCTAAACTTACGAATTAAAAATGTTGTATGACTTTTTAGTTCTGATGACAATACATTAAAATAATAGAAATTAATTAATAAATTGTAAATTTAAATAATTTTAAATTGTACATTAACCTGTTAATGTAATAATATTTATATTATATAATTATATTTCAATTAATCAAAACTAATTTCAGTAATTTTAATCAGTGTTTCCTTAACCTATCCCTAAAAAAAAAAACCTCGCGACAAGCTTTTAAATCACATAATAACATAAGTCACACTGATCGTAAATAGTACGTGTCTATTTATCATACTTTTGCTGATGGCACTTCTATAGAGCAGCGATATTCAACTCTTTTGTTGGTTTGGGTTTTGAACAACGTTATGGATTTCATGAACTCACTGGTTTATTGTCACCTTTTTTGTACATTTTAATAAAAGTTTGTTTTTAAAATAGTTTTTTTTTACTTTTAATTTATTCTAAAATTGCGGATACACATTCATTCCATTGCTCCAGTATTCTTATCTATCTCGATGGGTAACATCACTTAACCAATTCATTATTGTTTACATTTTATGAGTTGCGGGATAATTACAGGATTTATCTGACAGTTAATTTCATCTGTACGAATCAGTGGCGTAGCGGAAATTTTTTGTTCCGGGGGGGAGGGGGACTGAGGCTGATAATTAATTTATATGTTAATAATTAATACGTGTAGACGGTACCTACTAATAAACTGATTACTTATTCATTTCGGGTGAGGGGGGCTGCAGCCCCATCAGTTACCTCTGGCTACGCCACTGGCACAAATTACAATAATTATAATTTGTGTAAATAAAAAATGTTTCAACCACACCCATATTTAAATTTTTATAAATATGTACGTATTATAATTTATAACTAGTTGAATGGCCCGACTTCGTCCGCGAACTGCAATTAAACCGTTTAATTTTATATTTACATTATTATTATGCAGGGCAATTATAGTGTTTCCATAGGGTATACTATACGCATGTACGCTATACACTCTCGGAGCTTTTATTAAAAAAAATAACTGTGTATACACTCAAGCAAGAAGAATGATAAAATAAGAAAGATAAAAATTCTATTTTTGGGATGGATGTTTACTTTTTCCGTCACAGAAGACTGTTGCGTTGCAACGACATCATTGGTAAGCGTAAAGACTGTAACAAGTTGTAGACGATAAAGAAGATAAATTACGAAAACAATTTTTTCGTCAATTTATTTAAATAATTAACTTTTATAATTTTCGAAAGAAATTTAAAAAAATTAAATTTAAATTTTTTCGTTATCGTTATAAACTCGTTCTTTTTTTTTTATCATAAAAAATAGCGTATACATATTTAGGCACTCGTCAGCTTATAGTATGCTCTCAAAAAAATTGACAAGAATATCACTGTCGTCGTCGTCGCGGCTGTGGCAACGCGTATTTCCGAACCCTAACTGAGTTTGGGCACGAGCGCTCGCATCCAGTTTAGAGTCCGTACTGCCATACACCGTTCCCTAACCGATTTAGGGCATAATTAAATATATTGTTATCTCATATTATTATGCATTTTAACCTAAGCGCATATTGAAGTGAAATTTCTTTAGGCGTGCCTTAAACGGCGAATTAACCCGTGAAACAAGCGAGCGAAGGAAATTCAGTATATAAAAAAAAATCGAAACGAGAGCGCTCTAGTCGATATCGGATAAACTAGTTAAAATTTTAATTTGTTTGGTTTTTAAAATGTGTGTCTGCGGTGTAATATATGTGTTAACACGTGTGGTAGTATCATAAAAACGCCGTTTTCCACCTTAATACTGCAACAGTGGTAATACATGATAATAACATAATTATTTTATGGCGCGTTGTTTGAAATTGCCCGATCGGAAACAACCGTTCGCGTAGCAACGGTATGGTACTGCGTTTTATGCGTTTATATTAATATAGGATATTATTAAATTTATTCATAGAAAATTACTTCACGATGGTTCAGAGTTATCGCAAGGAAATTTCCACACACTTCCGATGATATTAGCTGGTTATTAATATAAATATTATTATTTTGAAATCTTTAGTTTAGCGTATCTTAAATTACAAAATTTCTATAACACCGATTTCAGTAACACATCACTTTGAAGTTTCACTTGAAGGGACCCGTGACGCCCAGTTTTTTTTTTATTAAATAATTATTATTTTACTACCTGTCGTTGTTTTTTTTTTAAATAGCCGATTAATGACAATATTTTTAATTAATACATTTGATTTATTTAATAGCAGTAATAAACAGTTTTTGAAAAACAGTTGATAATACAGTATAAATAGTACGTTAAAATATATAATAATTGCCCGTATGCATATAGCCTTACATCAGAAATTAAAATTACAGAGGGAATATCATTAATTATTTTAAATTAAATTCAACTTTTCAGCGTTCATTAATGAAATATTGAAATAACAGGTTTTTTCGTTAACTTTTTTTTTTGAGGGGGGCAAATGTATAACTGCCCCCTCATGACCCCCCACAAGTGCCGCCTATGAGACCTTTACTGTCACGGTTGAAAACGTTTCGTATCGTAAAATAGGTACCGTAGAAAATGGTAGGTACCTAATGCCTAAAATATCGGTTTCTCCAAACATTCCCATATCCACCCCTCCCCCCAGTCATCAAGAAAATTCTAAACACGCCATTGCATTGCGGACTCTTGACGCTGTACACGAGCACTCGTGCCCCACAGCTCGGTTAGGGTTCGGAAATACGCCAGCGGGCGACTATAAATACGCGCGATGAGCTAATTGAGAAAACAACGGCGCGCTCGTAAAATACACGAAATCGGCCGGAGCCGATTTGTAAGCGTAAAAAACTGCGCGCATAAAAACACACACATCGGACCAGGGCCGCTCTTAAGATTTGCGATATTATTGTTAGGCCTTTCTACCTTAACCTATAACCTAATATTATAATTACATTTTTTTTCAGCTTTATAACCAGTAATTGAACCAAACAAATTGCTACGTTTATAGTTTCAAACATTGCGTGGTTCAAAATTTATTTAAAAAAAATCATAATTGCATTATTGTTTAATATTACGATATAAAAAAAAAAATTATATAATTCATGTAATTCAATCTTTCTCAGTTTTCCACATTCTGGAATAAACTTTTAAGCCAACTGCTGTAACTACGCACTGACCGACATTTATTACGGTTATTGATTAACAATCAGATAATACGAAATATTTATCAAGCCACCGATAAATGTCTGTATAAACAAAGACTTTATTATAAAGTGTACTAACAATATATTATATATTAACTACAATTAAATGAATAAAAAAATATTTTTCATGTAACTTGTTGTTATTTTTTGAGCGCGACGCCCCTTCAATACGCGAGGCCCAGGGCATGGGCCCCGTAAGCCCCTCCCTAAGAGCGGCCCTGCGTCGGACTGGCCGGAATTCACACCGGGAGAACTGTATGAACACCGGCTGATGTGCAGTGCAGTGTACGCGCGGCGAATACGTCTGCGGGTTATTTTCGAACAGGAAATGTATACATTTTTTTTTTTTTATGTTTATTATCGAACATAATTATTCAGAAGACCGCACCGGTATATATATTTTTTTTTAGAATATTCTGCGAGTCGTCGAACGACACGTGGCAGTCTGTTTAAACCGCTTTCGCGCGATTGAAACGCACTTCGAAACGTTCGGCGCGTGGGAGAGTTTTTTTTTCTTTCTATCAACGGATTTTCTAGACTAAAATGAAAAAAAAAATGAGAGCTTTAAACGGTTAAAATTTTTTTATTTTTAACGGGAACTACACGCAGGGGCGGATCGGAAAGAGATTTCGGTCCGGGAAAATGAAAAATTATAGCGGCCCGCACGTATTGAATATTTTTGCCAAAAAATACTTTTAATATTTGATAATAGGAATACATCTTTATAGATACAAACGTGCAAAATCCGTGATAGGTAAAAATCCCTAAAAACTTTTTTTCTACGCTAGAAATATCGTACGCGATTGAATTATGTACTTCAATAATAAACTTTGTTTCAGAATCCATAATTCGATAATCACCAGCTTTTTCTCTCCGTCTAATATTTTACGCTTCCGAGATCTTGCAGCGGTTAATTCAATTTCAATCTCGCGTGACATTTGTTCGAAATAAAATTGTTTTATAATTTTTCGATTATAATATATCTAAACATTTTTAGAAATTATTTTAACTCCATTAAAATCCCATAGAATTCGTTTTAAATCCCAAATTAATCCACTAATCATTTCTTAATATTCAAGTAAGTCAATTCCTTTCTTTTTCTTTTTTTTTAAAGATATTTCGAACATATTATATAAATGCAGTTAATACTGTTGAATAACACTGTTTAATCCATTTCTATTCTTTTTACTTGTTTATCGTTTAGTCCATTATTAGTATCCTTTTTTTTTTTAGTTTTGTTTGCTTTATTATTATTATTATGATATATATCACAAATTATTATTGCAATACTAAGATGACCATCGATGTATGCATGTAATATTGATATGAGTATTATTATTATTATTGTAATCGTTACCGTTCCCACTATACCTCGACGCAAAACCTGTTTTCCATTATTATAAGTTTTTCGTCATTGTCGTCGTCGCGATTCGTCCATTGCCCTGTATACACATCTTTCGTGCCAGGAGCGTATTTAGAAATTTTTTTTTTGGGGGGAGGGCTGAGGCATTGAGTAAATATCATTGTCGAATTATTTCTAAATTCTAATGCAAGACTAAATCTTAAAAAAATAAGACAATAATTAACAAATTCTCAACATTTTAAAAACAACTATACATATTAGGAATTTATTAAAAATATTACATCCCATAGCTGTAGGGCATAGGAATTAGTAAAGAAAGTTCCTGAAATTTCGGGGTGGGAGTGGGCTGGAGCTCCATCAGCCCCCCCATAAATACGCCCCTGTTTCGTGCTGACCACCGTCGTTTACATTTTTTTTACACCGTCACCGTCTGAAGTTCCCAAGGGAACTGAAGGGAATTGTTACGGACGACGTTGATATCACGCGTGGTATCAAACAAAAATTTCCTTAAAACTAACCACGAACAAATCAATCGATATCGTTTCATTGACTACGCCTTACCGGAGCCACGGAATCGCTTAGTCGCAGCGACGGTTCGCCGCTTCCGTCATTGGACTCGGAAAAGAGCTGCCGGCCGTTTTCCAGCGTTTCCCGTCGCACCTGTTCCCCGTTTTCGTCGTCCTCTTCGACCACCGTCTCCAACGTTACCGTCGCCGTATCCGCGGCCACCACAACGTCTGCCGGCGCAGTCGGTTCTTCGTCCAACATCGTCGGTCCGTCGTCGTTGTCGTCACCGTCGTCGTCTTCCTGTGTAAAATAACAAAAACTATGCCATCTCGTTTTTTTAATTACATTTAGAAGAAAATATTAAAAAAAGTAACGTAATTACCTATCGCGGTACGCATTATCAAAAATATAAGGAAAATTCGCTAAATTATTGATTGATAATATGTGAATTATAATTTTCAATACAGATAATCATAATTTACACAATTATCGATAATCGCGATAACGCGATCGGTTATCACGTAAAGTTTTATGACGACAGCGTATGAAGTCAGAAAATCCGCGGTCTACGATTTAAAATTGTAATTTCGAATTTTTTTGTTTTTCGAATATATATATGACGACGACCATTTCGAGATAACGAAAACACTGGGAACTCGTGAAGAGAGAGAGAGAGAGAGAGACAAGGAGAAAGAGAGGAGAACAACGTAAAGTATTAAAATCATAATATTTTTCGGAAACATTAGTAAAAAAAACGTTTCCTAGACGTTTGTCGAATTGGTTTTTTTTTCTTATAATAAATTTTGTCAGTTTTACAATTGAATTGCTTTTAAATAGCTCTAAAAACACATAAGAAAAAACGATTTGTCCAGCGAGAACAGATTCTAGTCTCTTGTGCTTCCCCTTATAAGGATGCCAATATGTACAAAAATAGAACACGGCTGGATGAGATACCAAACGTTCCAAATAAAAAAAAACGAAAATAAAATGTACACGGACGGTTTTTATAAGAAGGGCGTTATGTTAGAAAAAAAAACACACGCCTATTCATAGAATAAACAAAAAAAAAAAAGGAGTAGATTTTTTTTTTTTATTAGGATTTTATAAATATATATTTTTTAATCTTGGAAAATGGCTAAAATCATACACTTTTCATATTGACCGTACTGATCAAAAGCTAAAGTGATCGAATACGATTGGTCTAATATATTATAGTAAAAATTTAATATTAGGCGAATATTTTTTATGCAAATTTTTAAGAGTCTGATGTTTTACTTAGTATACCGTTAGATAGCGCACGTATATATTATTTATGTAAATAATAGTTTTATTTATTTTTTCAAATTAATTATTCAAATCAAAATATCATAACATGTAATCGTTTAAATGAACAAAAATTCGTTTTATTTTGAAATCTAAATGAAAATGTACTGAGTTTTAATGATACGTTGACAGAAATCAAAATTATTTCAAATCGAAACTAAATACAATTATTGTCACACATATTATTATAGTCAACTCTATATATAATCAAAGATCCGTTTTTGTATACATTTAGTTAATCTCAAATGAAAATCGTTAATTCATAGCTCTGAAAGATATCTAATATTTTTATTCGGGTTGATCACTATATTTTATCAATATATGAACAGTAACGAGATGCGTTGACGTACTACAAACTAATATAAATATTTTACTGTTCCAAACCGTCAAAATATAAATTATAGCGTTTGATTAAAAATATTTTACTCGTTATTTTTGTTGTGTGTTTTTCAGTTAAAATTCTGTTGGTCGTTATTTTTTGCAGATGAAAAAACAACATAGTGAAATAATTCAGATGGATTTTGTTCGTACGTCGGAAATACAGCAATACACTGTTATATTATTTAGTTGGTATTGACTCATATCTATATTTAACACTATGAATCAATATCTGTATGTATACAATTTGATAGGTTTTATTTTTATTTTTTTAATTGCTTACAAATTATATCGCATAAACAAATATATTATGTATATAGACATTTTGGCAGTGAGTATATAATTTTTGAAGGCGAACATATTTTTATGGGATTCGTCGTTTTCTGGTAACAATCAATGAAATTCAAATAATATTGTGCAATATATATTATAAAATATACTCGTTGAAGTACATATAAATTATTATATAATATATCTTTATTTTAAATTTTCGTTTTTGGCCATGATTTATTTTTCGAGTAAAACGTTTAATAAAAATGTTTTGTTGATAACATTTGTGTTTCCTTTAGTGAAGAAATTCAATCTCAAATTACACTTTACAAAAGCCATTATTATTACGTTTTATATATTTCATTTTGTCACCGAAATCAAACTGTTGTATTTATTGAAACTGTGCTAAAAACATAGTATTTGAAGTGTTGCGCGAAGATGTTTTTTAATAAATTTTGAACTGCGCGACGTCTTGAAGTTTAACAATTTATATTTGATTAAAACATTTGTTATAAAGCCGAATAAAAATCTGTTTTTAACGTTATAGCCGGTTATAGGTGGGGACAGAAGAACGTTCTAAAAACGGCCCCGAATTTCATGTAGACTGATGAAATAATCTTAAACGTTACGTTATTAATTATTGTCTATCAATAAAATTGTTGGTAAACTAAAATGTGTATTTTATATTTAATTAAATTTCATTTCATATCGAATTTTAATTTTAGAAATTCTCTAGTAAAATTTACACAGACCAGTAGTGTTATTATAAAGGTTTGTCTTCAGTATATAATATCGTTTAAATACTGAATTCCACGTGCGACAGACCACACGCGCTGCAGAAAACAGTCATTGATTGACCGCTACAGGTTTATAATTTTTTTTTGCTCAGACGTATCTTTTCAAACGTCCGTAGTACAATAATTCAAAGTCGAACGAGTTACAATGTTCAGTAGAAGGGCGAAAATCATGGCAAATAAAAATTACAATTCGCTACGTAAACGTGCGAAATCGGTCAAACATTAATTATTCGTAGATTCGTTGAAATGTAAACTTTTTAATCATTCTAATGTTTTCGCCTAGCAAAAGTTTTGTTTGCCCCGGCGCTGTAAAGTTTTAGCAACGAGTTAAAACGAGCTGAAAACATATTATATTTTGATTATTTTATCATCTCTAATATTCGTCCAAGACCGCGACCCGACGTGCACAATCAAATCCACATCTCGAAATCGGTCTAAACTCCAAAACATATAAATTATAATATACAGATGCGCCGCGTTCGTAAAATATTAACTCGTACAGCGAATACACTTTTGTATTGTTCCGTGGAATTTTGAAATGACCTACTTTAAAGCGTTAAATATTATCTTTCCAAACGTTTACCGCAAATTATTATGGAATTATTATAAATAAATTTATATCACATTTATTTATCACCTCTTCGTTTTCCGACTGTTCTCGGCTTTTCACGTAGTTTTCTAATCGTTCGTATTCTTCTCTTAAATTCCATATTTCTCTCTTGAGTTGTTCGTTTTCCCGGCGTAATTTTTTTATATAATTCTGACCTGAAACAATATTATTACAAATTAGTAGAGTGCAAAATCAATAATATATGTATTATTAATTAATAATTTCCGAAAACTAAAGAGTTATATTTATGATAATATAATTATTACAGTATATTTCTAAGACATTAAACAATTATTTTTTTTTCAATAAAAACTCGTACAAAATAAACGTATTATACGTATACGGTTGGAATGCGTTTCACCGAATAGGATTTAAATTCGTAACCGTGTTAACTCGAGTTTACATTTATTCGGTAAACATTATTCTGTTGGTTTGCTTTTTCTATAAATTTATTTGTTTTTTTGTAGTCAAATAATGTCCCCGGCCAAACGTTATAAGCTATATAAACGTTTACCGAGACAGCTGTTACGTTTTCAGTTGATTCGCGAATAAACGACCCACGCGAGAAACTTTTTTTTTTTTACACTCGATTGACTCTTTTTGTTATTTATTTTTTTTAGGTATACATCCGTTTGTTTGTTTAGGAATAATGTGTTATTTCAACAAAATAACGTTCCATGCGTACACACAATAATAATATTATTATTCGTAAAAACGTTCTGAAAGTTTTATGCGGCATTTAAAAAAAAAAATGCATTTTAATGTATAGTGTATTGATTTTTATTTATTATAATTGTTTATGAAATTAGTGTGCACTGTGATTACACGCACTAGATTTATAATAATGAACACGTTTATTTGTTTTATATAAAAATGAAATACATTCAAGCACGGATCCAGAGTTAAAGTGTGGGATGCGAACACGATTTAAAATTCACGTGTATATATATATGTATTTATTTTATTAATGTTTAAACCGATTTCTCGGTTGACTTTTAACAAGCATAAAGAATAGTGAGACGATCTTTTTGCATTCCCAAAGGCAATCAGGTTTTTACTCGTTCGCAGTGGCGCCGATCACCTAATTTGTCTATGACATATTGTGTCATAGTAGATTTTGTAGCTGGGAGCCCACAAAATCCAAATCCAATTTTAAGTATAGGATTTAAATATTTGTTCAGCTGATAAATAAATAACAAATGGCTTATACATTGCATTACGTAGGTGCTCTTAATCGTATCTAATTGTCAAATGGAAAAAAAAAATTGGAGGGGCCTCTTGATGTAAGATGTCATAGTACTTTTTAAACACATCGGCGCCACTGCTCGTTTGTGTGTAGAGACATTTATCTCAGCCATAGCTACTTACAGGTACTTATATAGTGAACCAAGTACGCTAAAAGAATTAAAAAATATTGTAGGAAAAACTTGTACATCACATTTGTTTAAAGCATAAATTTACAATTGTAATTTATACAAATGAAAGTACATAAAAATAAATTTGCATTTTATTGCTTTACAGATTTATTAGTTATAATTTAATTATACGACTGATAAAAAGCAAAACAATCTCGTCTGGAGGTCCACGGTCCCTTTCTCTCTCGTCTCTAGATATGATCCTAAATATATTATATAATTATACGCGTATAGGAGTTTAAAAATCCGGAATAGTAAATGGTATTACGCCTGCGTGACGACATAAAGGCGGTCTTTAGATGGGGCGAAGAGAACAGTCATTCTCCTCTTCCGCCATAGTTATATTTATTTACGAATTGTGATCAATGAATTCATTTTGGTTTAGAATCAATTCTATAATCTATAATCAAGCGCACTTATTTTGTGAGATGCTCATATACGAAAATTAAAAAACGCAATTTTTTTTTTTTTTTGATTTCCTAATAATTTTCTTAGAAAACGTATGAAACGCATTATTTTCGGGAGAACCATATGGAAACGATTATTATTTTATTAAAATTTATAGCGGTTATAATTTAAAACCTGAAAATTTAACTCAAGGAGTACTTAATTACGCTAAAGGCATAAATAATTTTTATAAACAAATTAATTTTATTATATACGTCAGTTTAAATTTATTCGGGAACTTCTATTACGTTTGAAAATTTTAAAGATCGGTGGTTAAAGAATCCCCACGGGGTACAACATTTGCTGAATACCGGTTACGCTGTACTGACTAAATTTATGTTTGTATCAGTTATTAATATGAGCAACGGACCAATTTTTAGCGAATTATATGTGCATAAATATATTCTCATATAATATTTTGAATTTCCTGAATTTTAAATTCCTACGTACATATTTTCCTCGATTTTCAATTCGTATGAATTATTTTTCTTGCATTTTTTTTCCGTAAAAAAATGCCACCTCTTACACGATACAAATTTTGTTCAATTCAATGCTCAGTGTAACGGATGTCAAAACTTAAAAACAAAAAATCAAAAGATTTCAGATTGACTTTGATTTTTATTTTATTTTCAACGCAATAATTATATTTTACACGTTTCATCACACTTATCGGGTTTAACTATAACGTTAAAGTTTTTTTTATTCACTTATTTTATAAAATGCCCACGAAAAAAAATAAGTAGTAACAATTACCTTTTTAACTCAGCTATCGATCTACGAGACTGACGAATAAAACTTCACCGAATTTTTAAAAGATATTTGATCGTTAACTGGACATTGTCGGCCCCCGACCCATCGCGTCGTGTCGTTTTCGCTTAGCGTTCTTTCTGATTCTCTTTTTGTTCGGCTCCTAAGAGTCGTATCGAGATGTTATTAATATAGCTTATAACCTTTGTCGAAAATCGGGCTATCGAATGCAAAAAGAATTTTTCAAATCCGACTTGCGGTTCCAGAGATTAGCGCGTTCAAACAAACAAACTCTTCAGCTTTATTATATTATAGTATGGATTATTATTATTACTATTAATATTATTACTACACTTTATTTTTTACTGGCTGACATGGTGAAAAACCTCATTTTATAATATACACTGCGGTTGCCCTGGATACACGTGCTAATAAGTATAAAGTTGATTTGAATATAGATCGTCAGTACGTTCACTGAGGTTGTCGCGTACACAACTCACTGGTGATATTACGAATATAGTATCCTTTTGAATTTATTTAACGAATTTAAAAATGAGTTCTACACTGAGAACAGTATTTTCCGGTGCTCGAGCATGCGGAAAAGCTGTCTGGAGATGTGTGAGACGAATGCCGTTATTGGGTTCATGTCTAAAACGTAACAAGAACGCGAGATGTGACCAAAAGGCGGAAAAGACTGATGTCAAAGAATTATGCGCGGACGAACTGCAAGAAGCGATCGTCAGCGAATCGAGTACACCGACGACGAAGGAGAAATTACGGACAGAGAAGATTTCTCGTTCCACCGAGTGCGAGAAAAAACTAGAAGTGAAGGAGTTACAAGTAACTCGATTTATTTACAGTATTAATGTAGAAATCTAAGAAAATTCCGTCCTTATATAATAATATGTCGTTTGGAAATAAATTCACGTTAATTCAAATGCTATTAAAAAACCAACTCGGACAGACATTTAATTTGGTAATACGAAAGTCATTTCTTCAACTATTTATCCAGTGAAATCGTTATTATTGAATGATTTTTCAAAAAGCGATTGAACTGTTGATGAATTCGTCCATGACACATGTGTTCATGTTCGATTATATAATATTTTCTATTCAAATTAACTTGATACTATAATATAATAAAAATGCGCACTCGGTCGTTTTATTTAGACAAGTATTTGACTCTACTGTATTATCGTTTTAATCTAGACCGTAATAATGTAAGAATTAATTCGATCTATTAACAACACATTGGCAGTTATTTTTCACGTCTGTGTATTAATTGTTTGTATTGCGTGGTGCCTAAAATAGGACTGTAAAAAAGCCAAAAGAATACGACGGAAGAATTGTAAACCGTTAGACGAGGTGGATTGTGAGTCACAACCACCGATTTCCGCCTCTAATAACGAACAAGCAGAGAAGTCATGCGACAGCCGGTTATTTACCGATAACAAACAAGCCGATGTTGATGGAAAGATATCGGATTGGAATGTAATCGAAAAAATCCGAAAACCGACAACTGCAAATCGATCCGACGACGATGCAATCCGCGCCGAAGGTTTGTTATTTTAATAAACTATCATCAAAATATTCGTATATAAATTCACTTATATTTCATTTTATAGAACAACGGACAACACACAACAATGGACAACCAACGTTTTGCATCGACGAGAAATCGTTTCCGTCGCTATTGCAGGCCAATAAAAATCGTTATTCTAAGAATAACAGAAAATACAAAAAAAAACCGGTTGATGCGTCAAACAAGTCCGGGGGCGACACTGCCATTACTAAATCTACCGGACTGTCACAATGCAATACACTGAGATCAAAACGCGATGACGGCGAAGGGTTTACGGCGACGATGGCCCGGCAAAAAGTCATTCACGGTAATGAGCTATCGTCGAATAGTAAAACTAAACTAAACAAGTCAGAAAACGCGTGTATTCCGAAGATGGTTGCAAGAGATGCAAAAACGACTGGCTCCGATTCGGAGACAAAACGTCAACAACACGAGACCGAGGTATATATACAAATGTAATTTAAATTCGAAGCAGTTGGACACAAACAAATATTTCTTTACTTCGTGGTGTATAGTAAATTATAAATGTGGTCGATCTGGTTTTTGTGTGCTTTGCTTTGCTTTATATCGACTTTAGATTATAGACATACGCATAACGTTAAAATTCAGCTCTATTAAACTATAATTATTATCGTGTAGATTGTAATATGAAGGATTTTTGCTGAAAATGATCGTTTTTCTACGTGTTTTTTTCGTGTTTACAGGAGTTAAAGAAAAATGTCGTCTTGATTTTGAATGAACTTACACAAGACAACAGAGTTCAGTTGACGAAGAATTTAACGGCCTTGCCGATCGATACGATCGAAAGATTGCAGATTACCGTCGATTTAATTTTCGAAAAGGTAATTATAGATAATAACGCAACATATGATTCATTGATTTAGACAAAAATGATTAAATTTTGTTTGTTCTATTTATCGATATTTATGCGACCGAGAAACTAACGTAAGTCGGCATACTGTTTTAATTAAAATCGATTTTTTCACATATTTTACAGGCGATCCAAGAACAAAATGTCGTACGTCTTTATGCGTCCTTGTGTTCGTCTCTTCAATCCATGCAAGTGACGTGTGATGACGGTAAGAGCACCGTGTCCTTTAAATCGCTCATTCTAAAAAAATGTCAGCGACAATTCGAAGCGGACAAAGTGAACCGAAAGGACGGCAAAAAGAAACGCGAGGAAATGAATTCGTGCAAAAATCACGTAATGAATTTATAAAATTTTAATTAAGAGTTAACTGAAGTTAAAACTCAGATTGCCGAGAGCCATAATTTACAAAAAATTTCCGAATAGCCGAGAAACGCGCATTATATTTGAGTCAATTACCTTTTTCAGTTTTATGATAAAATATTTTTAAGCACAATGTTTTTCCTATTCTGTTACAGGAGAAGAAGAAAAAGCTCCAAATCGAATACGAGGAATACGAAAGGAGATCGCGTGAACGTTCCGTAGGAAATTGCCGGTAACATAATATGCGCTATATCGCATAATTTACGAATAAAAAAAATAGACTCATATATAAACCACACATACAGTAACGTGTATATAATTTTTTTTATCTAATTTCATTTTAGATTCATCGGTGAACTCTTTAACCGAAATATGGTAAGGACCAATACAATTACGTATTGCATTACCAACTTATTAGGCCAAGTTTCGGACGAACCACTGGAATGTCTATGCGTTCTATTGAAAACTGTGGGAAAAAATTTAGAAAAAGTACGTTCATCCAAAATGAATTCTTTTATTATTTTTTTTTATATTTATGAAAACTCCTTCACTTTTTCACGTTAAATGTCAAAAAACTCTTTGAAGAATGTCAACAATCGTCGCTTACAGTTTCCATAATCTATACGCTTATCTTTACAGTTGTGGGATTTGAACGATACTTTCGCTAGCCTCAAGTCTTTGAGGTCGAAGAAAATTATCTCGTCGAGAATAAGATTTATGATCGATAGCGTCATAGTTTTGAGAAGAAACAAGTGGTGACCGAAACGTATTTAATGTCACAATCACAACCAGATTTGAACTTACGGGGGGTGTGTTGGGGGGGTTTAACTACCTTTACTTAAAATATTAAGTGTGTTTCAGTCGGCAAATTTGAAATTGAAATTTCGTCCGCATCAAACATGTCAGTGTTTGTGTTACAAATTTAAAATTATTTCGTTGATAAGAAACAGAGAAGGACTGAGGTCGAATTGCGTCCCTTAAGCAATCGCTAATGACTCCTATGGTCGAGTTGCGTCCCAGCCATTGAAATGTATGGTCGAATTGGGTCCCGGTAATTACTCAACATAATACCAGAATGTATGAAAACCTTGGATCAGTAGTACCTACTTTGGCGATGCTACACACCTATGATTTTCATCAAAATAAATGCTTCACGTTGGAAAGAACTCTGAAAGTGACAATTATACTTTAAACATCAAATCTTTACACAAAATAAATTTCAATATTAGCTATAAGCAATATCTTAAATATCTTTAATTATTAAAAAGTTATGAGCCCACATAAGGCGAATTATTCTGTGGTTCCTTAGTGCTTGTGCGATGAGACGTTACTTCATCATTGGTTCACGTTCGAAGCTTCCAAAGAGTCAAGTACAAAAAGCAGCACATTTAATCGTCGAAATCCAGTTTTCAAAACCAGCGTCGTGTGCGAGCCATAAGCGCGAGTTTAAGGTACTGCTTACTTGTATTTTTAGGAATTTAGGACATATATAACTTTATAATAATATGTTTTAGTCTGTGCCTCGACGAGGTACTCCTCCAAATGTAAAACGCGTTGAACGAGTTGCCGACAGTGTTGAGACAAGACGAGTGAAAATTTATCTAGATAAAGATTAGATGATTTTTGGCAAACAATCTTTTATCTTATACTATTATCTACTTTTATCTTATTAAGACGGGTATACTTACGATAATCATCTTATCGTAACGATAACAGATAAGTGAAATTTATCGTTGCATGAATTGTTGTAGCGATTTATTGATTTGAAAAAGGATCGGATGATTGCCGTCATAGCACGCATCAATTTCTGCAAATCGTAACGATAATGGCCAACTGAGTTATATGAACCGTATTCGATTAAGAATATTAATATTAACATCGTAGCGTGTATACAATATACACTATTTCGATAAATTGGACCAACGAAAACGACGATAAATTGTCAATTACATTGTAACGATTTATTGTTATTAACGGTTGACCAAAAATATACTCAAATCATCTTAGATAAGCTAACAGATAAGTGAAATTTATCTACATGAATTATAAAATAAATATATTATTATAAATTATTTGAATAATCGTGTTATTATTTATTACAAGGGGTATACGAGTATAATGTACAGGTATACATTATTACATGTACACACACACACACGCAAAGTGTTGGATTTACCAGCAGATTGAGTAGGGGCTCCGTAGGGCGGCAAATTTGGGGGCAAAATTTTTTTTTATGTCTTACAGAAACTAAATAGATTCATATTTATATACCTAAATGTTATTAGGTCCACACAAACAATTCAACATGTATTATGTTTCACCACTTAGATCAATTTTTCTACAATTTGCGTAATCGCGTTTAGTTAAGGTTATCCAGATGATTAAGTAGGTACGAGAAAGATAATTATTTTATTTTTTTTATCTAAGACACGTTTCAGATAAGTAAAAAAAAACCGTCCGTCCAAACGAGATAAAAGATGAGAAAAATATTATCTAGATACGTCTCAACACTGGTCGGTCGCCGAAAAAGAAGATAACGCGACACGACACGGCGGCAGCAGTCGCGTTAATTCAGGCCATGGACACTCCCCCCCACTATTTCGATTTTTTTCATTTCGGAGCGGAATGATTGATGTTAGCGACACAGCGGAAGAACATGATGTTAGGAACAAACCTGCGCATGCGCATTGTCAACGCAGCCGGTTTCGCGCGCATTCCAACGCGCTACAACACGTCTCTACCATAATCTTTTTTTTCCGTTTCGTCCGCCGATCGTACCATATTAAGTACAGATTGATTGTACCTACCTACATAATATTAATAAAAATATATAATTTTCTAAAAAATATTATATAATTATATTATTATTATTATATATAATAATAATATTATTACACCTATAAGATACAAGTGTAATAAATAAAAACGTACAAACACAGATTCTACGATTAATGATAACACAATGTGTAGATAAAAACACCTCGCATGGTAAGAAATTAGTGATAATTACTGAACAGCTGATTTCAAGGCCATTGAAATTATAATCTCGAGAACAAAGGAAAGTCGTTCAGTGTCCTATCTATATTAATCTGTGGTTAATTGGGACTTTTCGAAAAACGAACCGCGGAGGCGTCGTTGTTAAAATAAATATTGTGTGTCCGTGTCACAGCGCGCGCTGTTGTTCTCTTGCGATAATTGTCTGTAAGTGATTTGGCCGGCGGCACGCGTTTGCGAGACGCGAAAAACGTTCGACTCGACAACGTTTTGGCAAACGATCACACGGATTTTTCGGATTTTTTTTTTTTTGAAAATATTTATCACAACTAGCTGATATATTATAGTCGACGTGGCCTTTCGTATGGTTGAAGGGCCCATACGAAGAAACGAATATATATGACGATTTCGACGATTTACGAATTTCGCGAATTCATAATATTTTTTTTTTTTTACCCTGGTCACTTACAATGTTTAAACGTTGAAACGTTTATAGAAATAGCTTATACGTGTTATTATTGTGTGTTTTGAGAATAAAAACAAGTGTCATGCGTTTTTTTTTTTTTATTCGTCCGTACGGAACAAGTCACTGTATTATATAAACGTCGTTATTATTGTAACAACGAATTTTTCCTTGAGGGACCCGGGAATCGGTTCTATTCGATACATAAAAATTAGACTTTACAAGAATTAATACTCTCACGGATTGTAAAATTAACCGATTCGAATTTTCATTTTTTTTTTAAACTTAAAGGGGTCAATGTAACTACAGGTCGCGTTCAACAAGGATTTTTAAAATATGTCTTCCACCCGTTTGTAATTATTGTATAAAAAAAAAAACTACATACAAATATAATTAATGTCACAAAATAAGGTTAAAATCCGACCTATACTTAAAATCAGTGCCGTAGCCAGAAATTTATTTTTTGGAGGAGAGGGGGAGGGGCATTGGATTTTGTATCACTATAAAAGTTGTTTTAAAATGCGCAACGTATGCGTGTTTGTAGAAACTAATGGAAAAGGACGTGGACTACAGAGTATACTTTGTACGGTTTTATAATCACGAAGTACCTACATACATTATACAGAAAATATACAGAAAACGCGAGTGCTGGTTGTAACTTTTACATATTCGGTCGACGATCGGGGCCGGTCGGAAGGGGGATTTAGGGGATAGTGAAGACCCCGCACTCGTTGTAACACATTTTTTGGCAGTCGGCATAAATACAATAAAGATTCATTAAATAAATTCAGATATAAATCGTAAGATGAACTCTTTAAAATACCAACTATTTATAACGAATTTGATATCAGAAAGTCAATAGCGTCGTTCGGCACCGTCTACCCGCAAAAGTATTCGCATAGATAACAAATAAAAACGTAAGGATACAAAAATGAATTAGTAAAATGCCTTTGAATTGTGATTGAATTTTAGTGTATATTTAACGACATGTTTTTCGAGCAAAGCGAGTAAAAAATATTAAGTACATTATCGTTGTTGAGTGCAAGTCATCAATTTCATTGAACACGACCCATCACAAATATTACATAGCACCAGCCCTGACGACGACAACATGGATTAGCTAGCAGTTAATTTATTTAGGTATATATATATACAAAATTTGGGGGAGTTACGTACACCTAGTGCCCCCCTGCAGGCTACGTCACTGCTAAAAATATAAATATTATTAAAAAATATACTTTAGACATTTATTACTCTGCAATACACTCGAGACAGACGTCGTGAATAAATTTTCCTCTTGCAAGTTGAGAAATATTTAAACACAACGTTTACACACACACACACACACACACACACACACATTAGGAAAATTGTTTTTTCAACGACAATAAGTGCGTGTTTTAAACACGTTTTTAAAATAAATCTCTATTGAGAAAAAAAAAATTATCTCCACGAAAACGAAAAAACGCCTCGATTTTATTGTCGAAAATTCATTATTGCATATTAATAATAAATAGGGCCCGGATGTTGATTTTCTAAAAAAAACACCTATAAAAATGCAATTATGGCTTGAAAAACACAAAATATTCCCTAGAAACCTACAAAAATGAGTTTAAAAAAATTAAATTATAATGTAAAAACATAAGATCAAACCCTTTTTAAATTGTTTAAATTATTAATTTTTTAGTTATTATTATATTAATTACAAATTGGGTTATTTTGAAGGGCAGTAAATAGACGGAGTTGAGTTAGATGATTATTTTATTGTATTAGGTATAAGTATAACATTTATACGACAAATGTTAAGTTCCTTATTTGTAATTTTTCTCGAAATTTTGACGGTGTAATATAATATATTTTAAATAAAATGTATGCACAAATGGTAAATTTTGAATGAAAAACAAAAATTACGTAAAATAATAATAAATAAAAAATATATAATTGATTTTTTCTGTCGTATATTGAAAAACAATTAAGAAATGACCTTAATTATTTATATTCGTGTGTTATTGAATCACATTTTTAGCTAGGAAAGCATCACGTAAGACGTTTTAGAAACAAAACAAAATAAACAGGTCATCAATAACTGGGTCGTAATAATAAATAATATAACATCGAAGATCCGCTCAGAATCGCGTTCCATTAATGCATTGATTTCGTCATTGCATTCAAATTTATAATGATTAAAAGATATAAAAGGTTTATAATTAATATTCTAAAACTTTATCTAAGTAATTCGCTAAACGACATCCACAAAAACAACGGTTCGCAACCCCCTTTTTACAATAACCTCGTGTAAAAATTTAAGAAATAACTATTGCACGAAAGAAAGAAGAAGACACGTACTATGATTTCGTTGAATATTTATTATTATTATTTTTAGTATTAGGCGTTTTGATTTACTGGCTGATATGGTGAAAAACCTCATTTTATAATATACACTGCGGTTGCCCTGGATACACGTGCTAATAAGTATAATGTTGATTTGAATATAGATCCTCAGTACGTTTACTGAGATTGTCGTGTACACAACTCACTGGTGACATTAAGAATATAATTTTCTTTTGAATTAAATTAACGAATTAAAAAATGAGTTCTAAAATAAGAACAGCATTTTCCGGTGCTCGAGCATGCGGAAAGGCGATCTGGAGATGTGTGAGACGAATACCGTTATTGGGTTCGTGTCTCAAACGTAACAAAAGCGCGAAATGTGACCAAAAGGCGGAGAAGGCAAAGGTCGAAGAATTATTCGCGGACGAATTACAAGAAACGGCCATCTCCGAATCGAGTACATTGACGATGACGGAGAAATTACGGTTAGAGAAGATTTCTCGTCCCACCGAGTGCGAGAAAAAACTAGAAGTGAAGGAGTTACAAGTAACCCGATTTATTTACAGTATTAATGTAGAAATTTAAGAAAACTCCGTCCGAATATATGTCGTTTGGAAATAAATTCGCGTTTTCTTATCCAAATACTATTAAAAACCAGCTCGGACAGACATTTAATTTGGTAATACGAATGTCATTTCTTCGACAATTAAGCCAAGGAAAGCGTTATTATTAAATGATTTTTCCAAAACCGATAGAACTGTTAATGATTTCGTCCATGACTCGAGTATATGTTTGATAATATAATTTTTCTATTTCAATTCAACTTAATACTATTAATTATATTTTCTTTTGATCGTATTGAATTCTCGTTTTAAATCTATACCGTAATAATGTAAGAATTAATTCGATCAATTAACAACATATTGGCCGTTATTTTTCACATCTGTGTATTAAGAGTTTGTATTGTGTGGTGCCTAAAATAGGAATGTAAAAAAGTCAAGAGAATACGACGGAAGAATTGTAAACCGTTAGACGAGGCGGATTGTGAGTCACAACCACCGATTTCCGCCTCTAATAACGAACAAGAGAAGTCGTGCGACAGCCGGTTATTTGCCGATAACAAACAAGCCGAAGGCGATGGAAAGCTATCGGATTGGAATGTAATCGAAAAAATCCGAAAACCGACAAGTGCAAATCGATCCGACGACGATGCAATCCGCGCCGAAGGTTTGTTATTTTAATAAACTATCATCAAAATATTCGTATCTAAATTCACTTATATTTCATTTTATAGAACAACGGACAACACACAACAACGGACAACCAACGTTTTGCATCGACGAGAAATCGTTTCCGTCGCTATTGCAGGCCAATAAAAATCGTTATTCTAAGAATAACAGAAAATACAAAAAAAAACCGGTTGATGCGTCAGACAAGTCCGGGGGCGACACGGCCATTACTAAATCTACCGGACTGTCACAATGCAATACGCTGAGATCAAAACGCGATGACGGCGAAGGGTTTACGGCGACGATGGCCCGGCAAAAAGTCATTCACGGTAATGAGCTATCGTCGAATAGTAAAACTAAGCTGAACAAGTCAGAAAACACGTGTATTCCGAAGATGGTTGCAAGAGATGCAAAAACGACTGGCTCCGATTCGGAGACAAAACGTCAACAACACGAGACTGAGGTATATATACAAATTTAATTTAAACACGAAACAGTGGGACACAAATATTTTTTCACATCGCGGCGTATAGTAAATGATAAATATGGTCGATCTGGTTTTTGTGTGCTTTGTTTTGTTTAAATTCACTTTTCATATTCGTGTTTACGAAAACTGCAACAGTGATTTTTTTGTAGATATTATGAACGTTAAAATTCAGCTCTATTAAAAAACTGATATTTTTAACATAATATCGACTCTAGATTATAGATATACGCAAATATAATCATTATCGTGTGTGTAATATGAAGGATTTTTGATGAAAATAGTCGTTTTTACGTGTTTTCGTGTTTACAGGAATTAAAGAAAAATGTCGTCTCAATTTTGAATGAACTTACACAAGAAAACAGAGTTCAGTTGACTAAGAATTTAACGGCCTTGCCGATCGATACGATCGAAAGATTGCAGATTACCGTCGATTTAATTTTCGAAAAGGTAATTATAGATAACGCAACATATGATTCATTAGTTTAGACAGAATGATTACATTTTTTTTTTGTTCTATTTATCGATATTTATGCGACCGAGAAACTAACGTAAGTCGGCATATTGTTTTAATTAAAATCGATTTTTTTCACATATTTTACAGGCGATCCAAGGACAAAATGTCGTACGTCTTTATGCGTCCTTGTGTTCGTCACTTCAATCCATGCAAGTGACGTGTGATGACGGTAAGGGCACCGTGTCCTTTAAATCGCTCATTCTAAAAAAATGTCAGCGACAATTCGAAGCGGACAAAGTGAACCGAAAGGACGGCAAAAAGAAACGCGAGGAAATAAATTCGTGCAAAAACGACGTAATGAATTTATAAGATTTTACATACGAGTCAGCTGAATTTAAAAGTCAAATTGTCGACAGCCACTATTCACAAAAAATTTCCGAATAACCGATAAACGCGCATTATATTTGAGTCAATTACGCTTTTCAATTTCGATCTTCTGATAAATATTTTTAAACACAACGTTTTTCCTATTCTTCTCCCATCTCCGGCTCGTTTACACATAACGCACACGGCCTTGCCTCTTTAACTTTTATTGATTATTGGGCGAGTTAAAATTTTATTCCGATTATTACTAGGAGAAGAAGAAAAAACTCCAAATCGAATACGAGGAATACGAAAGGAGATCGCGTGAACGTTCCGTGGGAAATTGCCGGTAACATAATATGCGCTATATCGTATAATTTACGAATAAAAAAAATAGACTCATATATAAACCACACTTACAATAACGTGTATATAATTTTTTTTATCGAATTTCATTTCAGATTCATCGGTGAACTCTTTAACCGAAATATGGTAAGGACCAATACAATTACGTATTGCATTACCAACTTATCAGGCCAAGTTTCGGACGAACCACTGGAATGTCTATGCGTTCTATTGAAAACTGTGGGAAAAAATTTAGAAAAGGTACGTTTGTCCAACATGAATTCGTTTATTATTATTTTATATTCATGACAGCTTGTTCACGTTAAATATCTTAACACTGCAGAATGTCAACAATCGTAGCTTACATTTTCCATAATCTATGCGCTTATCTTTACAGTTATGGGATTTGAACGAAACTTTCGTTAGCCTCAAGTCTTTGAGGTCGAAGAAAATCATCTCGTCGAGAATTAGGTTTATGATAGATAACGTTATAGTTTTGAGAAGAAACAAGTGGTGACCGAAACGTGTCGATGAGATAGGGCATTCGCCCTACCTACGTATGGGAGGGCTCAGTTCGGTGCAGATTTGTGTTTAACGTTTGTCATACCTTTCTCGACTTCGGCGTTTATGTTGATTGTGCGCAACCGGAGCTCCTCGTTCTCGTACAGCATACCCCGGGACGCGTTCCTGTCCAGCGTCCGGTTCGGCTTGAGCGTGGCGTCGCGGCGCCTGGACCGCAACATGGACGACGTGCCTGCAGGCGGAGCCATACCGCCGCCCAGCAAGCCGAGTGCTTGCACCGCATCGGCTAACCTCACTTTTTATGAACAATTGTGCGCTCGGACATTCGTCGAAACGTGCGATTCCTGCGGATTTCGTTAGAATAATTTACGTAAAATATTCAAGTCATGATTTTCGTTCTCATCGGGCTTGGGTAAAATACTTTCTAAAAGTATTTGGGGTACATATTCCGCGAATACTTGGAAAAAATATTTTTTTTTAAACAACCTCTCATTTATCAAACTAAAAATCAGGAAATATTTTTATTGATGATTTATCTGTATGTAACTATGAGTAAAACTGTAAAAGCTTCGGGTGCTTGAGGGGATTGAAAGCGAACAATTTCTGTCTTCGTCTTATACACTCGAAACATAGCAAAATAGACGTGTCTCTTGCTTCCAACGTACCGATCGATTTAGTGGTGCGATAAGAAATTTGAAAACAGGTTTGAATTCGTCGTGAAGTCTACTTGAGGTCAACTTCCCCACATTTCTAATTTTTTTTTTATGAATCCTTAAAAAATTAATTGAACCAATTAACATTTTTTAAAAAATGCTAATAATCAATTTTTGAAGGTCTTAAAATAAAAAAAATGAAAAAAGTGGGAAAGTCTTTCTATAGTAAAATTCACGAGGAATTCATATCTGTTTTCAAAATCCTTGTCGCACCGCTAGATCGATCGGTACGTTGGAAGTAGGAGACGTCTATTTTGCTATGTTTCGTGTGTGTATAAGACGAAGGTAGAAAATGCCCGCTTTCAATCCCCTTAAGCCGCTGTCGAACGGGGTGATTTTATTTTCCGAGACTACTAGCAGCGTCCTCTCGCCATATCGAGTCGCCGAGATTAGCTTGTCTCACACACACACGGGGTCATATGAGACAGCGAGTAACGAGAATAGTAATTATCAGTCGAATTACTATTAATTATTATTATTATTATTTTAAACAATAGTGATCAATGCCGTAGCCAGAAATTTATTTGGGGGGGGGCTAGATTTTTTTTATTTGTAAATTTAATTTGTTCGACGATAACATGGATTGACTAGTGGCTTAAATTTATCTATACATAAAATTTCGGGGGGCACGTGCCCTAGTGTCCCTCTTGGCTACGGCACTGATAGTGATAATCTAGATTCTAGGTAGCTAGTAGTGCCTATAGCGAGTGCCGACGTCACACGGGTGATGGGGTCCGTTTACCGACACGTTGATAAGAATTTAGTGTAGACAAGAATTTAATACTACCAACAATGAAATGAAAAAAGTATTCTCAACAAATAATTAAAAATCTAACTTAAACTATAACAACCATTAACCTAATTACCTCTTATCATATGGAACTTTTGACTGTATCATGATATAATTATATCATGTTTTGTATAATGAATGGTGTAATCATAGGATAAATTTAATTAAAAATGTTTATTTAATTAAAGATGCGATTATTCGTACGTGCTCAATTCTATTCGCCGCGACTATTTGTAGCTACGACTCGACTTTACTCGTTGTTACGGAGTCGTAGCGAATAGTCGCCTCGTGTGACATAGGCTTTAGGTTTGGATGTTTATGAAGTTGAACCTATTATTCATATTCGAATGGTGACTTTGCTGACTTCGCTTACGGCTATTCTCTGACATCTCCCCTCTTTGCGCATAGGGACGTCTGCCTAATCGGCGTGCTTATTCTCTATGTATAGTACGGCGTTACACGTGCAGAGTCGGAGCTCCAGTGTACTTCACGATACTGATAGGTATTTTATCTATAAGAGATTTACTATTAACTTTTTAAAGGCGTGAATATTATTCAGAATTTGATTGATTGTAATTTTTTCTTTTCATACACATAAATCAATCGCTGTTATTTATTTAAACCTTGTGTCCCTGGCCCATATACTCTTCTATCATTAATACTAATTGTATTAAATTTAAACTACGTGACTTTATTTACTTTCTTTTAAAATTTGAGCGCCCCAAGCTTTTACTTATAGTTACACAGAGTTCGATTAGATAAAAAAAATATTTTCTACTTTTTACTTCAATAAATAAAATTTTGTTTAAAAACATTTTTTATTTATTTATTTTCCTATTTTGTGGTCTATTATAAATAAATAAATCGACGTCACATAACTCATTGTATTCTATTCGTTATACCTTTACACTTGATACCAATGTCGGGAGAGGGGGAGGGGTTGTAAAAAAAAAAGGTAATCAGTCATTTTGTGATTACCACCATCTCGGATTTACCATAAAATCGAATAAACTACATTGTATTGTCTTCAGAAT
Source organism: Slavum lentiscoides (assembly GCA_032441835.1). NCBI lineage: Eukaryota > Metazoa > Arthropoda > Insecta > Hemiptera > Aphididae > Slavum > Slavum lentiscoides. The sequence goes on along the minus strand of CM063718.1, from coordinate 4,104,829 downwards.
CAAAGGTATGTGCAAAATTTCAACGTGATCGGATATCGGAAGTGGTCGAAAATTCGTCCACAATTTAACGTGTTTTTTTTTTACTTTTTTTTATCGATTAGTTTAATTTCGAATTTCATTGCCAAATGTTTATTCGTCGACTTATAAACACATTCGAGGTAAACACTGACCAAGACAAACGATTCAAGATTTAATATAAATCGTTGAAAAAATGATTGGTGTAAATTAATGATTAATTAACAAAACGAAGATATCTCGAGTTGATAGTATATATTTTGTCAATTCAACCGATATATACTCGTATGTGTAATTATTAATTAGATTCTAAGCGGAGCGAATAGGCTATTGGTTTTATACAATGATGTTTATTAAATTTTTTTTTCTGTACACAAATTTTCGACTATAAAGAATGCTCGGATGATCTCGTCACGTTCCGGTAGCAAAATATGTATCTATTTGGTACTTTATTTGAATTAATTTCTCGATAATTTTCTTACGCGTTATTAAAAAAAAAAAAAACCTCGAAAAATTGGAAGAAAAATTTTTTCTCGATAGTTTTTAAACTTGACACGAAAAATTACTAAAATAATAAAGTCTCGAAATTTACAACGAATATGTAATTTTACACAAAAAAAAAAAAATGTTCAAAAAATGTGTTCCAATTTTAGCAGTTATTAGATGTTGGGTTACGAGTATTTACGCGAGTCATAAAAAAAGTGTAATTTTTGGTTTAAAATGCTTTAAGTTTTATGAAAATCGTGTACCACACAGGTCCTCCTACTACGTATTACTTCCAATAAATTCTTGACAATTTCAATTTTGAACTCGAAATTTTCCGACAAAGCGTACGTATTTTACACCGAATAGCTTCGCTCAGAATCGTCTTATTGAACGCAATGATTTCAAATCTACACAGTGTATTAACAAAACTCAAAGACTATCGTTATTATACTCAAGCCTGCATACGCGGCTCGCTACCGTTTTTGAATTTTGTAATTGAATTTCAGCATTTGGCCGAATAGATTTAAGCGCGTTAAAAAAATATGCCCGGCCATATAAAACAGTTATGGCGTTCAATAATTATGTTTAAATAAGTATTTTCGTTACTTGCACGCGCCGGAACCGATAAATAATTGCACCACAAACGCGAGTACTGCGCACTGGTACTCCGTCCGAAGGCGAAAACGCAAACGAAAATAGTCGACGACAATAATAAAGTAGTGATATCAATACAATATTAAATTGATTAAATTGGTATTAATTCGAACACGGTTGCAGCTGTCCTGTTCCCGCACTATACTTTTTCGATCGAAAACCGTCCGCGACAACGCCGTGTGGTGCTCGCGCGTGTACGTCACTGACTCGGTGACAGTAACAGCTGTGCAAGTGCGACTAGGTGATTTTTTTTATATATTTTTTTTTTTTTTATTACGATTTATATTCGGATACGGACGTCCTGGTCCGAAGCTATCCGAGTAGCTTGCGACCGTACATAAAACGCTGCGCATTAAAAATTATATGTGCTCCATGTATTGGTGCCGCAATAAATGTATATATAGTCGAATGCGTGCAGTTTATTGGTGCGCACGACGTCCCGCGGAGCCTGCGTGTTAGTGTCGTTTCGAGAGGAAAACCCCTCGAGCGGAAAATATTAGACGAAATAAAAATCATTTTTTTTTTAAAAAAAGAAACCGACTCCAAGAAACGCACTAAAAAGTATGAAATAATCAATAACCTTTTTGAAATCGGCGCATTTTTTTTTTTTAAGTCGGTTTCTTTTTTTCTCATCCTTTTCAGTCGTAGCGCTTGTACAGTAGTAGTCGTATCGTCGTTTCTGTTCCTACATTTGACTGGGACGTCACCGGTTCGTGTTTCGCATTTCGAAATTATTGCAGGTTTTATGTTTTAAAAAGTACCTAATTTCACGTTTTTCGTGACGCGTCGTTTTAAACTCGTGTTCGTTCGCAGTTGATGCCGTTCGTTTCTGGAGTCTACAACACGAAGGTTTTTAGCTATTTCTCGCACTATATATACGTATATAAATAGGCAGCGAAATTGGGTCATCAAATGCAAACCGCGCGTTGTAACGTACACAAGCGCTTCGCCCGTCCATTGCCTCATTATCGCCTTGATTTCGCGTCCACGTACTCGGTATAAGGAATTTCTAATAATAACGATAATTGTTGGTTTTCTTTTAGATTTCTTCGACCGGCGGCGTATGAAAATTTAAAATTCGGATCGCGGAACGGCGTCGTACTTTTTTCATCATTACGTTAATTTATTATGATCCACGTTTTCCGGATCATAAACAACGATAATTTCGAAATCCTGCGACGTTGCTATAGTTTAAAACGCTTTCTACGGCCGAATAAATTTCGTGAAAAATTCGTAGGTACATATATTAGTAGACGTAAAAAAAAGCGATAGGTATGCACAGAATTCGATACTTTTGGAATCAGTTTACAAACACTACGTATTGCGTTTACGTCGTCGACGTTTTCTGGTACTACGAGTCTGACACCGATAAAGATGTCGATAAATTATCGAATGTATTTCACGATTCCCCGTATATACGCGTGTTCTGTAAATAAACTCGCGTTGTTCGAGAATCGTGATTTTTGTTTTTTCTTCGAAAAAAAAAAAAATGGTTTATTAAAAACCTGCAGTTACCTTTATTGACACTGCGATTTTCAATCGCTTTCGAATTTAATACTACAAAGTTCGCATCCTCTCGAGTTCGCTCGTCCTCGAGTAAACTGCCGCGGGCACCCTCGGCGTTCCAAAACGCGTACGCGTGTTTTATTCTCATAATAACGCGTATTCCACTACCTCTTACACCGTTTTATACCCCAGAGATGTTTAGACGTTGCTTAAAATCGAAATCATACGAACTATACGCGTGAAATTCCACTTTTACCATCAAAACATCATATACGGGGGGGGGGGGTTTATATCGATCAATATTTCGAGATTAAATCTCGAAAGTTATTCTCGTGTATTGTGATAACGCGTTTGACGGAAGGAAATCGGAATAAAAAAAAAAAATCATTTATTACGTTTTCATTTTTTTCCGATTGATATTCCATCCGGTTGTGTCTGACAGGAAATTAACGGAATACCGGCTAAACAAATATTATTGCTTTCCGACGGGGATACGAGAGAAACGTGCGCGTTGAAATAACAAAAACACACGTTTCGAATTTTCACATCTGCAGCTGCTGTCTCATAAAACACTCTGTAAACAGGCATACATACATACAGCCGTACCTAATTACGCGTGATTCACAAAACATTATAAGATAGCTCATTATTATTATTATTATTTTTTGTTTATAATCGTCACAATACAAGTTTTAACGACATAATGTAATGCAAGCGTAAACATATAACGGCTTTTAAATTAATTATTGTATCAACACGATATTATAAGCTGCTCTATTCTTGGACGCGAGTACGTAAATTTACGAAAATCGCGTCCATTTATTTAGAGAATTATTTATGAGAAGTTGATTTCAATGTTTTGACTCAAACGTATTCTTAGAGTATGGATATTGGGTGTTTGGGCATATTTATTAAAAATGTATGAAGAATTTCAGAATTTTTTTTTTTTATAATTTACAATCTGTACAGTTTTACAGTGTGTAAATGTGCTGAAATGACTGTATTAAAAGGAATGACTTGAGACAAGAGACCCATTGGTAACACTCTCACTAGCTTTGTTACGTATTTAATTGTATGATGAGTGATTATTATTGTTTTTTTATAGTATCAGGTGACGTGGCCAGTTTCTATTTTCAGTTGTCGTACAGGGTTTTCAGGTAGGATGAGAGAGGACATATTTTTTTATGAGAGGGTTTGTATGTGAATTGATTATGAAATCATTTGTTATATGAAGAGGCCAGTTTTTTAACAGTTGTTAAGGTCTTTGTGAAGGGAAGCACTGCTAATATACCGCGGTGCACCCGTAACGTTCTGATGCGATTGTATTGGACGAATGTTGGGGAAGATTTGGCTGCAGTGTCGGCCTGGCACAACAAAGGCCCCTGGATCTTTTTATTCCGAGGCCCCTTGCCCCTTGGTTTAATATGGTGTTAAAAAATACATATCAATAAAAAATCAATTCATTATATAGTGTGTCCCAGATCCAAGGGCGGAGTGACTCTAAAATTCTTACCGGGCAAATAAGATTTTTCCGGGCCACTTATAAAATAAATTGATTTTGTTTTTTTTTAGACTAGCACCTTCTTTTTCCACATAGAGTTAATACAGGTTGATAAAAGAATCTATGGTGAACTTAGAATTTGGTGAAGTCGGATTTAATTTTTAAGTTATAGGCGTTATAGCAATTTGAAATTTAACGATTTTATCGTGTTTCTTTAATAGGTTTATTTTTTCCCCTTGTTCAGCTCGTACTATAATAGTCAAATGGATAAATACCACGATTTGACGTGTACGGTTCCGGGGTTCGAACAACCTCTGTTTTTAAATCAATTTTTGCATTATTTTTATACATTATAATAATACAAGGCAAAGATTTCAAAACTGATGGAGACATAGCGTTCAAAAGTATTGGAGTAAAAAAAAAAAAAAGATGGGGCCCCGGCCGCTTTCGCGGCCTAACGGCCATGGCCAGGCCGACCCTGTTTGGCTGGTTAGGTTAGATTAGGTATATCTATATAATAATTTTTTTTTTGTATCTTCATACAAATTCAAATAATAGTTGGGCTACGCAAAGAAAAACCAATATTTATTTGAAAAAAAAAACCATAACAATTAACAATATATGATAGAGAATATCCATGACGCGAACCTCGATTTGCTTTTTATAATTTCGAATAACGTCGACAATTTATGTTGAATTGTCGATAATACTTTTTCTCGTGTGACTATTATATTTAATAATAATTTTTAAATAAAAAAAAAAAACGTTATCCTTCCCCCTTGCAAAACTGTCTGCGGGCGCCCGTGCTCATACGGTTATTATTATTTTTTATGTCAGATATATAATTAAATACCGAATATCCCCCTATTTGTTGTTCCTTCCGTTTTCCACCTGGCAGGAAAGCGTTTTATATAATGCTCGTATTAAAACCAAGTAATGGAGTGATGTATTTGTGATACTGAGACGAGGTTATGGTATAAAACACAAAATGTATTCGTTCGACCCTAATGACACGTTTTCGTGCCTATCCATATAAATTACTGTTACACGTGGACGGTTATTGAATACGGTGTTCATACAACGCATAATTATGACTGTTAGAACAAGCAGTGAAAATAAAACGAGAATATTCCACCCGGCAACAAAGTGTAACTGCCATGATTAAAAAAACATTTTTATTTCGCTCATTCGAATTGTTAAATATTTCGCAAAATTTTCTTAAAAAAATCCTCGGGATATTTAATAAATATACAAATTGATTGTATTTCTGTAAGCGAACGAAAACGTCTGCAAAGTGAATTACCATTCAATTGAAAATCAAATTCGTACAAAACATTTATCCAAAAAATAATATTTGACGCACCGAATATACAGGAAAATATAGCGTTATTTTCGTTACAAAGATATTCTTTAGAATCTATTTATTTTAATATTATTTAATATACACTCCACTAGGATTTTTGAGATTTATGCCGACAAGCTTTGTTATTATTTATGCATGTTTCTAAATTAAATTACAATTCGTTGTTAATTTTTTTAAATATAAGTTTTTTTTTATATCAAAAAATTGAGTGTCTCGTTTCTTCCATCACTTAGGTCCTTTTGATATTTCTTATTTTTTCGCCATGACGAGCCCCACAAATGTTTCTCTTCCCATATTATTTCCCACTGTACATCCCTCTTCTCCAAGCGACGACAACTTGCCAATATTTTCTCCTTCGCTTCTCCATTCATTTTCCAACCCTCCAAAATCTTCCTTATCGAATTCATTATTAATTTCTTCCTGCCGGAAACTTTTTTATTATAATATGCTAATTTTATTATGTCTTGTTGTCTGTTTTTCTTGCAATTTTTTTTTCTGTATTTATTTTACGTTTTCATTAAAGTTGTTTCTGGATAATTTTTGTATTGTTTAAAAGTTATCTATATATAAAAAATAACTTGTCCTGACTGCCTGATTCATCAACACACAGCCCGAATCGCTAGGTCTAGAGATTATTTTTTTAATTACTTTACAATACAATACAAATGATTAAAATATTTTAACCGTTATTTCGGGTGATTAGTCTTAAGAAGGCATTGCTTCCACAACGAGTTACACCCAAAAGGAGTTGAACACACAATTATTTTCCCGGGCAACGCCGGGTAATTCAGCTAGTTCTCTATATTTGAAAAATATATATATATATAATCATAATGAAACGGCATATATCAATATTGATCAACTTGCATTTTGCCATCGACAAATACGTGTTTCGAAATATTGTTGTAATTTATTTACGGGTATTTATGAATAAATTTAATTTTTTATGACTATTATATACTATTCCGAATCGTCAATACGTTTTCTTAATTAAAGTGTCAGATAAAATATAGGGCATCCGCCTTATAAGAAAAATAAAGCTGCAGAATTCCAGTTGTTGGCGAACGTTTTATTGAAGAACGCAGAAGTGTTTTAAAACGAAAATTGTAGGCTCGTGTTTTCTTTTAAAGTTTGCCCTATATTAAAATACGACACACTCGTTTTGCATATATTTCGATCGCAGGATAACGGTTTATAAAAGAATTCTTTTGTTTTCCATACGCGTAAATAGATACCACTCCGCAATGTCGTATATATTTGTATTAGACATTGTCGACGTTATTTCGAAATATCTGAATAATCTCAAACTGTTGACGTTGCACGTTTCATCGCCGAAATACTCGCATTATTCGACGTAGAAATATTCATCACGTCGTTTCGTACACTTAAGCCTGCGTCGGAGAAATACGGTTCTAATAATACTTGCTATCAAAGTCGAGTTGTCCATTATTTCCGAGTGAAATCTGACGGCAACAAAGGCATTTGAAGAAGAAAAAAAAAATCCACGATAATACGTCGTCGATATTGGAATTCGTACGACGCCATCCTAATCCTAGACGAAACGTCTAGACGAAGGATAAGACGCGTATAGATTCCATTAAAATTACTTTGACATGAATGGAGTACGCGAAGCACTATGAAAGCTATTTATATGGGCTTTCCGAAAAATAATCCGACCGCGTATAAAATCATTTTTAAAGATATTTCCTACCAATATATAATACCTAATAATACAGTAATATTAAATATTATTATAATAACGGCTCAGAAATGTAAAAGGCCGTATCATAATATCGCAAGTCATTCAGTTTTATTCGAAATAAAACGGGGGGGTTTTTTTTTATGCCGGCGAAAGAATCTCGTTAAAAAAAAAAAAGAAAAAATGTAACGAGCCTCGAGGTGTTGTGGATATCGCTTAAGTGAATTACTCGGATAAAGATTTTAGAGTTTTGTTTTTATTTTAAATTTGAACGCAATGATAAGTCATTGCATTCGATAAAACAACGATTCTGAGCGGAGCATACTTTTCTCGTAAATATAGTCGTAAGTTACATATTTGGTGAAAATTTCAGGTTTCTACGACTATCAGTTTGAAAATTACAAAGAAATAAACAACAATCGATTAACGAGGTTATGGTATAAAACACAAAATGTATTCGTTCGACCCTAATGACACGTTTTCGTGCCTATCCATATAAATTACTATTATACGTGGACGGTTATTGAATACGGTGTTCATACAACGCATAATTATGACTGTTAGAACAAGCAGTGAAAATAAAACGAGAATATTCCACCCGGCAACAAAGTGTAACTGCCATGATTAAAAAAACATTTTTATTTCGCTCATTCGAATTGTTAAATATTTCGCAAAATTTTCTTAAAAAAATCCTCGGGATATTTAATAAATATACAAATTGATTGTATTTCTGTAAGCGAACGAAAACGTCTGCAAAGTGAATTACCATTCAATTGAAAATCAAATTCGTACAAAACATTTATCCAAAAAATAATATTTGACGCACCGAATATACAGGAAAATATAGCGTTATTTTCGTTACAAAGATATTCTTTAGAATCTATTTATTTTAATATTATTTAATATACACTCCACTAGGATTTTTGAGATTTATGCCGACAAGCTTTGTTATTATTTATGCATGTTTCTAAATTAAATTACAATTCGTTGTTAATTTTTTTAAATATAAGTTTTTTTTTATATCAAAAAATTGAGTGTCTCGTTTCTTCCATCACTTAGGTCCTTTTGATATTTCTTATTTTTTCGCCATGACGATCCCCACAAATGTTTCTCTTCCCATATTATTTCCCACTGTACATCCCTCTTCTCCAAGCGACGACAACTTGCCAATATTTTCTCCCTTCGCTTCTCCATTCATTTTCCAACCCTCCAAAATCTTCCTTATCGAATTCATTATTAATTTCTTCCTGCCGGAAACTTTTTTATTATAATATGCTAATTTTATTATGTCTTGTTGTCTGTTTTTCTTGCAATTTTTTTTTCTGTATTTATTTTACGTTTTCATTAAAGTTGTTTCTGGATAATTTTTGTATTGTTTAAAAGTTATCTATATATAAAAAATAACTTGTCCTGACTGCCTGATTCATCAACACACAGCCCGAATCGCTAGGTCTAGAGATTATTTTTTTAATTACTTTACAATACAATACAAATGATTAAAATATTTTAACCGTTATTTCGGGTGATTAGTCTTAAGAAGGCATTGCTTCCACAACGAGTTACACCCAAAAGGAGTTGAACACACAATTATTTTCCCGGGCAACGCCGGGTAATTCAGCTAGTTCTCTATATTTGAAAAATATATGTATATATTAATCATAATGAAACGGCATATATCCAATATTGATCAACTTGCATTTTGCCATCGACAAATACGTGTTTCGAAATATTGTTGTAATTTATTTACGGGTATTTATGAATAAATTTAATTTTTTTATGACTATTATATACTATTCCGAATCGTCAATACGTTTTTCTTAATTAAAGTGTCAGATAAAATATAGGGCATCCGCCTTATAAGAAAAAATAAAGCTGCAGAATTCCAGTTGTTGGCGAACGTTTTATTGAAGAACGCAGAAGTGTTTTAAAACGAAAATTGTAGGCTCGTGTTTTCTTTTAAAGTTTGCTCTATATTAAAATACGACACACTCGTTTTGCATATATTTCGATCGCAGGATAACGGTTTATAAAAGAATTCTTTTGTTTTCCATACGCGTAAATAGATACCACTCCGCAATGTCGTATATATTTGTATTAGACATTGTCGACGTTATTTCGAAATATCTGAATAATCTCAAATTGTTGACGTTGCACGTTTCATCGCCGAAATACTCGCATTATTCGACGTAGAAATATTCATCACGTCGTTTCGTACACTTAAGCCTGCGTCGGAGAAATACGGTTCTAATAATACTTGCTATCAAAGTCGAGTTGTCCATTATTTCCGAGTGAAATCTGACGGCAACAAAGGCATTTGAAGAAGAAAAAAAAAATCCACGATAATACGTCGTCGATATTGGAATTCGTACGACGCCCTCCTAATCCTAGACGAAACGTCTAGACGAAGGATAAGACGCGTATAGATTCCATTAAAATTACTTTGACATGAATGGAGTACGCGAAGCACTATGAAAGCTATTTATATGGGCTTTCCGAAAAATAATCCGACCGCGTATAAAATCATTTTTAAAGATATTTCCTACCAATATATAATGCCTAATAATACAGTAATATTAAATATTATTATAATAACGGCTCAGAAATGTAAAAGGCCGTATCATAATATCGCAAGTCATTCAGTTTTATTCGAAATAAAACGGGGGGGTTTTTTTTTATGTCGGCGAAAGATTCTCGTTAAAAAAAAAAAAAAAATCTAACGAACCGCTGGGTGTTGTGGATATCGCTTAAGTGAATTACTCGGATAAAGATTTTAGAGTTTTGTTTTTATTTTAAATTTGAACGCAATGATAAGTCATTGCATTCGATAAAACAACGATTCTGAGCGGAGCATACTTTTCTCGTAAATATAGTCGTAAGTTACATATTTGGTGAAAATTTCAGGTTTCTACGACTATCAGTTTGAAAATTACAAAGAAATAAACAACAATCGATTAAGACGAAATTGCGTTTTTACCGTTTTTGAGTTATTTATTTTTAGGTGCTTTTGAGAAAATCGAAAAATGACCTGTCTAAAGTACCAACTAGACGCGAATTGCTGCCGGCAACAAACTGTGGCCGAAGAGAGCACTCCTTCTGGTCGAAAATCTGTACAAAGGATAGAAAAAAATAAAATAAAATAAATAAATAAACATCATTGTAAAACCACTAGATCCCTAGTTCCGCTCACAATCTAAAAAACCAAAACAAATATATGATGAGTTCCGTTAACGCGTACAGAGAGCTGCAATAGTGGCATAGTGCATATAAACAAGTATTATAAATCTATGAATATTAAGTGATTTTAATTTCAATTATAAAATACCTACCGCGCAAGTATTTTGTGTTCTGAAATTTTACCAATGATGAACCTAACCTATAGTCACCCGATCATGATGCGTAACGTAAATTCAGGGGCGTAATTAAGGGGGGGGATGAGGAGGATAGATCCCCCCAGAGCCTTTTTTTTTAATCATGTATAAAAAAAAATAACTGAAAACTGTCATCATCTATTGTAGAGTCAAAATTTTTCTTATTTTTTCCTATTTTTATACTTTACTTAAAATCGTTTTTTTATTATAATGTTTAAATTATAGGCCTCGGAAATTGGATTTAATTTTATAATTTACCAGTTAAAAATAATAGTAAATATACGAGTAGTAATCAAATATTTCTATTGTGTATTTTGATTTAAATACTTGAATAATATTAACTTAGTTAGATTACAAGTAAATTTTTTTTTTTTTACTGATTTGAAGTATAGTATGTACATAACAAGAAAATGTATAGTATGAAGGGTGTGTGTGAAGTTTCCCATTGCACTGTAATGAAAAACCAGGGAAAAAGTCATCCCCCAGAACAAATTTCTAATTACGCCACTGAACGTAATGCGAACTCTTACGCATGAAATTGTATTGTATACGTCATGTCATTCTTAATTTTTCGACCGTGTGTCCGATCCACTTCTCGATTTTCAAATAGAAATTTAAAACAAGTAAATATATTAATATTACTACGCCGAAAGTGTTAAAGGCATATCGAAAGCAGATTTAATATGTACGATATTTAAAAACGTTTTCGTTTTAAATTAAATATTTGCGTACAAGAAAGAAAAAACGAACGTCAAAATGTTTGAAATTTGTTCTTCGAGACCTTGTCCCACATTTTGCACGGGATGCGATTTGATTTGTTTCACGTTACGAACTCTTCGCACTAATCCAATAGTAAATATTTATAAAATAGAATATGGTTAAAAATATATATATAAGTAGATTTAAAATAAAATTGAAAATTACAAACCTTGACATACATTTATATACTAGTATGTGTAAGATCATTCCTATTGCACAGAAATTATAATGCGTGCGTTTATATTGTCGAATTTTAGTAACAACAAAAATATGTTATAGATAATAATAGAACAATATATAAAAAAAGTTGTCGTGTCTGTCTGTCGTGTTTAGCTGGTAAAAAATTGTTAGTGCTCGTCTACTCAAGTTTCAAACGTGTAAAATATAATGATTTAAATAATTGTGTTATTAATGGAAAAATTTTCAATTTTTTTTTTCTTTAACGATTTTAAAGGACATTTTTGAATATATAGTGTTACTAAAATATAACGATAATTAGTGCTTACACTGTGCGCTATTATTTTAATTAAAGTGTACACATTTTTCTTTTTTTAATTCACTTTATACGGTAATTTGAACGTAACAAACAAAAAAAAAAACAACAGCAAATACTTGTGATATTTCTAAGTGAACGCATGTTTTTCACTATTCGATATTATTTATATATATATATATATGTCGTAGGCATATAGTCAAATAAAAAACTAAAAATTAATCTACATTACTGAGGCTGAATAATTGATTAATTATAATATTAAGTAATGAATAATAATAAAATAACTAATAATAATGACTATACCAGCGGTTCCCAAACTTTTTTAGTTTACGCCACCCTAAAAATAAAAAAAATTAATTGCGCCTCCCGTGAATAAATAAATAACAAATTTACAGTATTTAAATATACAAATATTACGCAGCTCGCGCCTCCCCTGTCAAGTGCTCGCGCCTCCCAAGGGAGGCGCGCCTCACAGTTTGGGAACCGCTGGTCTAGACGTTTAACTAAATGCCTGTTTCAAGTCAGGCAAATAATAAAAAATAATAATAATATAAAAATCAAACTACATTTTCTTGTTGATCTTATAGTATAAATCTTATTTTATTCAATTTCGTGTCCATGACAAAAATATAAAAGTATAAAGTGTACAAAATATAACTTCCATAGGTTTTTTCCAATAACGGTTATCAAATAAATACGTAAATTAGTAACTAAAAATAGTGAGATAATTGGTAAAATAAAAATTGACCATATTTTACGGTTTTATTGTACACTACTAACTCGGCTTCGCCCGTGCCAAGTATTGAATTCAAAAAAATATTTATATATATTTATTGAAAAAATAAAAATTCACGAACATTTCTTCGTGTAATTGAAAAGTTTTTTCGCAGCACAGTCAATATATAAATAATAATAATAATCGGAGCAACCAAAACAAAAACAGTACAGAACAAGATGGTCGGAAGACCGTAGACGAGCCTTCTCGAAAAGAATGAAAGCCAGCTATTGGAAAAAACGAGATGAATCCAAAGAAAAGTCGATCGAGTCGTTTGCTTGACGTCTTCCGTTTCCAGGGAGAATTCGCTAATAATAATAATAATAATAATGTGTACCAATCGGAAGTCAAAATTCATTCCCGGCACAGTGTAAACACGGCGAATAAAATATAATTAATCGAATAAATAAATGGTAAAAAATAATAATAATAATAATGTTAAAAAAGAATCTCACGTCAAATCTCGTGGGCGGTCTTCTCGCGTCGATTATTACAAAATATTAGAACGCGCAATTCCAGCCGCGATACGTGTTCGATACCGATAAATTCGAAATAATAATTATCCATTTCAAATGGCCGTTCGCACGTTACTACTAAGCCGATGCCCGTCGAGCGAGGAGCCCGTGAGCGCCACGTCTTCCCCGTCTCCCCACCGCCGATTTGGCAATCTCTCTCTCTCTCTCTCTCTATTTTATTTCTGCCGGACGTCATCTCGTCTTCGACCAGCGGCCACATCGTTAACGTTATTAATAATAATAATAATAATAATAATATAATACGCGCAAATAGTGTTTATCGACTGTGAACGTGCAGTTGACGAACGCACTTGGCAACATTAACCGATTTTTTATTTTTTATTTTTGTTTTTTTTTATCGCTATATTTCATTTTATTATTATTTCTTTTTTTTTTTTATTACGAATACAAAAGTTCTCTTATTCCGTGCACTGCACGCACGTGCACGAATCAGCTGCGCTTAACAGGGCCAAGGCAATTATTTTCGGAATACGAATGCGTTATACGTTTACGGACGTAATGGATGCGAAGAAAAATAAAACATTGGCTGGTACCTATTTTTTATATATTTTTTTTTTATATCGCTCGGTGAACGAACATAATATTATACGAAGCCTGCGCGAGTATTTTCTCGGGCTTTCCTCGCGGTTTATGCATAATTCATGTGTAAAAGGGGGCCGAGGTCGTCCGAAATTACAAGTGTTTCACTCCACTCTCCCGCTTTTTTTTCTTTCCACGAAAATTAATGTTAACGAATTCAAAACAAGAGTAAAACGCGACGGAGGAGAAAAACGAAATTATTGTTGTTTAACTGTATTGAAAAAAATTAGAAATATTTTCCGTCTTAAACCGAGTTTCGCGCGTATATAACGCAGCCACGTTTCAGGAGGCGAGGCGCGAAAATCGGTCTTTCGTTTTTTTTTTTTGCTTCTCGTGTATAAATGACAGGAGTTTGAAAACTAAACGATTTCAAACGTTTTGAAGGTAATTGAATAATCAACGTCGGAAAATCGAATTTATTAAAACGCTGTACGTATACGCGTGTGTACTTGTCCGAGTCTTCGGGATTATCGTAATACTCAGTTTAATGTAACTCTGCGGTATAGAACATTTTCATTTTATCAAAACAATAATACATAAATATAAATAATATATCAATTCGTTTTGTGATTTTAATTTTCAAATCTGAATATAATGTCAATTTACGGTTATTATTCAATATAAGCGTTTGTTTTGAAAAGTCTAATGAGTCTAAAAAATGTTATATATATATATCGTCATACTGTTGGAACTCGTTATGATTTAGTTAAAATATATATACGAAAATCGTAATGCGTATAAATTGAATATTATATGAGAATAAACAATAACGATGCGATAATTTATTTGCGTTTATGTATATAATAAATTATAGAATTGAAATTTGTTTTTCGATGAAAATCTTAAGTTTCTATCGGTTCTTGGATGTAAAAAAAAAAACACCACACGTTCATTGAAGAAAATACATGTCACCAATGAATTTTTTTTTGGATCGCATTCAATTCTTGACACGACGACGCATGACAGATGTAATGTGTTGCTGTCTCTCAAACTGTTATAGAAATCACCATGCTTCGTTAACGCGCATCAAACGAAATATATCTAACATAAAACATTATAATATAATAATTGTCATATGGGCATTACAGCGCTTTACACAAGCTTGTCAAAAATAACTAATGTCATAAAAAATATTCGTAACAGTAGGTATTTTAAAAATCTATAAAATAATAATAATAATAATAATAATATAACGTGATGTATAAATTATAAATCATTCGTGAATAGATGATGCGCATTTTTAGAAAAAAATTTTATGTTCTTTTGTACACAAGTACAATAAGTAATAATTAGGATAACAATTTTATTTTTATTTTTATATGTAACCAGAAAGAACTTGAAGAAGAAGCCACCCTTTGGTAATACTCCTATTGACATTGCTTTTAGTGTATGTGGTATGAGGTGTGCATGAGCATATGAACGCGTGCGCACTTGAAAAGAAAGGAATTTTACATAGTATAGGTACATAGTATGTATTACCACTATTAGTGTTTGATTTTTTTTTTAAATATTAATGTTTATTTAAATCGATTAAGTCCTTGCTCCATATCCTTTTAAGGTGGCGAGGAGGGTTGCCGGGCAGAGTGACGGAGGAGAGTTCGTTGATTAGAGGATTGGGGCGATTACGAAGACGGCTGTGGAAAAATTTGTATCGAGATATAACTATTTGTTTAACCAAGGGTGTGTGTAAGTGCGTATGTATATGGTGTCGTTGGATACATAAGGAGGAGCATTGAAGATACGACGTAAAGTCTTGGATTGCAGGGTATGAATTTTATTAATAATTAATACAATTTATAAAAATAAACGTATATTATTTATTCGTTCACATTCTGTTAAACTGAACTATCTAGATTTCAAGTATTACGAATTAAAATCAGCGGTTGTTTCGGATTTTGATTCACGTTTCCATCTGTTTTTATGTGCCCATTTATTAAAATACGAAATTCTATTTTATATAAGGATTTTGTAAAATAAATTAAATTTCCTATATCGTCTTATTGCTACATTCGTGGTTATTATAACCTTACGTTTGTACACACTGCCGTCATTTGTGTATACGCCAATTTCTTCGTTGTTTTCATTAAAATAGACTTAGTATATCTTGTAAATCTCAGACTGAAATCCAAGAACTATTAACTTGACGTAAAGATAATAATTACACCGCAAAGAAGGATGTTTGTGTTCAAAATTAGAATCAGTCGAGTTTTGTGTAACGATACGATCGTTTTAAAGGCCATAAAGTTTTTTTTAATCCCATACGGTTTAAAATGGTTATTTTAAGCGAACACGTGGTGACCGCGTTACCAGGAGAAAATACATTATGAAATGTAACAAAAGACAGTTTTGAAATTACCGTCGTACAATGTGATTTAATTTCGTTTAGATTATTACATAAATAACGGTTTAGCGGTCGTAACTGAAAGAAATTAAACGATCGATACGCTTTATAAATAATTTACGGCATTAAAAATGTAGCGAAGAAAATAGAGCGATTAGACCACCTCAACGCAACGGCGCGGTCCTTTATTAAATGAATTATAAATTGGAAATTATTTGGAATTCTCTGTCCTACAAACTTCCTATACTGGTGTGTTCAACGACATAAATAAGGCGCGAATGGAAAAATTCGAATGCTACTTACGAAATACAAATGTATACGAGTATTACAGAAGAACGACTTTTTAGTTTCTCATCTTTTTGTAGTTTTACATCGTTTAAACTTTAAGTTAACAATATTTCACGAATAGTATACGAATAAAGCTACACTCTTCGTCAATTAAAATATTCCAATTGTCGAAATTCAAAAGTTTCAAGTACAAGCCAAGCACAAATAATACAATTACGTTCTAATTTATAATGGTAATTCAAAAGTACGTGTCATCTTCGGATAAAAGTTTTATTCGTTTGCAAACTTGCTTGTTATTTTTTCTCCAAAAACAAACTAATTTACATTTTCGGAATTCCGGAGAAATACAAAAATGAATTTCGCTCTTTTGTTGTTTTTACGGAATTTTTCGGTAGTTTTTTGGACCGCATTAAAAAAACATTTGAGAAAATCGAAAAATGAAATTTGCTATCGGAAAATTGATACGTGTGTAATAATAAAAATATTATATATGTAAATAGAACCATATAACATATCATCATCGACTTTCGCGCGTACAATTTCATTTTGTCCTCTTAATTTCATAATTCATTAATTTGTATACGAAAAAAAGGTCTTATTTTTATCTCGATCTTTACGCCTTATATTTTACTGTAATTATTTTGTTTCTAATAAAAATATTATAAATTTTATAATATTATGAATTATTATTATGTCTTATTTGCAAGGGTTCTCAACCTGTTGAGGTTCATGCCTCCTTTTATACTAGTATATTAGGTCACTCCCTCTATTAGATGGTAGTATACACTATACAAGGTGACTGCAGGTGATATAGTGTACAACTTTAGTGGGTTATTGTACATCCCAAATGCTACAAAAAAATACTTTTGACTATGGTCAAATCATTATGACTATATCATTTTCGCAAACACAAACATGATCCTAAAATTTAAAAATTCGAATACGTCTAAATTTAAAAAAATAATAATTGATGTCTACCTAATGATTTTTTCTTTTTGTTACTCGGAGGTGTGCAAATTTCAAAAAACTTTATTTTTTAAGACTTTCACGCTGCCCCTGAAATTTTGTAATGTCTCCTTAAGGAGGCGCGCCCTCCAGTTTGAAAAACTTTGTTTTATTATATGTTTATGTATATTATTTATGATTCGAAAATAAACTTTCAAAATTGACAAAATATATTGTTTAAAAAAAAAAAAAAATAGTAATTTGATTTTTAATATTTTATTAACATCGAAGATCAATAACCGTTTCGGTATCGCTAACTAAATCGTTCTACCTATCGTTTAGGAATCATTTACATTTAGTCGCTTTATTTAAAAAATGCGACAAACAATCATTTTTTTGAAAAGAGATAAGGGGATGCCATCCTTCCACTTCTTTTAGTTAGCATATTCCATCCGCCCACTTATTTTGTTTAAAATTGTTCATCGCTCCTGGATTAAAAAATTTTTTTTTTTATAATTTGTAATCGTAATGTTGCCTAATTCTTTTTTAAAAAATATCTTTTGAACCAATTTTTTTATTCTTTGTAAGAACTATTTCGTTTTTTAAATTTTAACATTCAGCAGATCTTAGTAAACGTCATTATTAATCACAATTATAAAAAATATAGTTGACTATCGAGGTTAATAGGGCCGGTGTTAGAGCCTTTTGTTGAAAAAAATACTTTTTTTTTTTGCTTATTTTTCAACAATATGGACCGCTCACAACTTTGTTCCCCCCCCCTTTCAAAACTTGAAATGACTGCTTCCATCTGCCAATTATTTTAATCCACTTCGACTACTGTGTGTATATAAAAAAAACTTTGGATAACTCATATTTAAATACATATATTATACAAAATAAATTACGAATTAATTCCATAATTATTATATTTATTAATATATTAATGTAAGTAAGCCAAGCTTACGAAATATGATGTATACTCATTGAATAAATATAAACGCGTATAACAACTAATAAATATTTATATTTCGTACGGGTATTATACGTCTGTCGAATTTTACTTCCATAATTAATTTAACATTTAACATAAAGCACCTTCGTAGTGTGCATATTCCGGAAGCATTCAAACAATATTTACCCTTATGATAATCAGTAATATTATTAACAGATTTTGAGCACTGTTGATGTACGCATAAATCATGGTAATCATAGTAGGTAACACTCCATACAGTAATCGGGTAAATACTAAAACTTCATTATATTATACGCAAACTGTAATTTACGATAAATTCGATGATAATTAATTAATTACCTCTAGAATATTGTACGGACGATATACTATATATATATATATATATATATATAGACAATTTAGCGATTTAGATGTAGTGAAAAAAAATTGTTTTTGGAATAAAAAATAAAATATATTATACAACGAATGAGTACATTTCGGCCTATCTGGAAGTACATTTTTTTATCATTTATATATATTTTTTTTTTGTACACACACATATTATATACAGAATAACAGTCATATTTATTTTACTAAAGCTAATAAAGTATATTATACAATACGAGAACATAAAAATCACAGTTGTGTTTACAACGGTTTATATGATTCTTTTAGCTGGTTGTTTATATAGCTATACGTAAATAGTGCTACTTTATAATAATAAACGATTTATTGGTATGAGTTTTAGTACCGTTTTTAAATAATTAAGTAAGCACATAGGCGATAAAAAAAATGTTCTTGTAAAACGTATGATTTATTACAACGTTAATATGATTCCGTATATTTCTTTGCCGATAGAAAATTATTAAAATTAAATTATATATATTACGTGTGTCTAAATGTTATTCGTTATTTGGTTTTATAGTTATTTTCATTTCACAATCGAGTATTTTTTTGAAATCCATAGTAATTTTATGTAAACGCGTCAAACGTATAACTTTTTATAATTAATTTGAATTTATGCGATTAATTAATCAATGCTATTGAATACGCTGCGTTTTTACTGTTTTTAGTGCAAAAACTCTTAAGAAAAAAACTCTCGCACCTCGTTGAATAAATTAGCCTATATATTATTCCTTAATACATTACCGTCTCCTTCGCCAATAATAAAAATTAAAATAAACGTCGCTCTGTAATGTAAACTGAAAGTGATAAATATTATGTTATCGGTTATTTAAATGTTGTATGGAACTCGGGAGAACAAATTAAAATTCATGCAGGTAGATGTCAATACAATTCGGAATTCAAATTAAATTCAAAAGTTTTCAACAAGCAACGGCTAAAGGCCTTTATAGTAAGTCTTATTTTATTTTTCTTTCCTATTTTAAATGGCTTACGGTTTACGGCTTAACATCACTTTGTTCGCGAATTCTTCGACTATAAAAATAATTCTCGTGCATATAATCCCTTAATATTTCGATACTGGAAAGTGGTAAGTCCGCCAGGGATGAAATATGTTGAATTGGAATTCAAATTAAATGTGTACATTTCGATTGATTTCGATTTCAATATAGGTATACAAAACAATTATTTTTTAGCGTTGTAAATAATATATGTAAATATTTCAATTATCTGTGTCAATATTGTGTACAACAAAGTTTTGACAACTACTATGGAAATTATTTATACAATTTTGTTATAAGAGATGAAAAAACAAAAACTTTTCAAATTATACACAACTTAAAATATATATAACGTGTTGTTTAATTTTTAAGTGAATATAATTGAGGCTTAAGTTGTCATAAATAAACACATTATGAACAACTCAGTTTTTTTTTTAAAGAGGTGCGGGATTTTAAAAATGTTTTTGTTGTGAAAAAAAACCGTTTTTATACCATTGAGTTCAGGGCCGGATTAAGACAGAACCAGCCAAGCGACGTCCCCGGAACGCTGCCAGATGCAGTTTACACCCCACTTTCACGCATACAATGGACATTTTTTTGTCAACACTTAATTTAAAAAAAACGGATAACGTAAAAAACAGTACAGTAGAAAATTGTTCGCTGTGAGTGTATAAATGTATTGTTATTAATATTATTATAACTAACTATATTTACGTAGTAGGCCAATAGTCCGTATTAGTGGAAATTTACTATTTTCAGATTTACAGCTGTATACGGCAGTTATATAAGTTTAATGATTTATACAAATATATATTATATCCATTTGTCGTTTGTACACGACAATAACGTATGTTTTATATCATATCTGTCATTAACTATATCAAGTGAGAAGGAAATAAATGTCTGCGGTAGCAAATCATATGAATATATATTTCAATTCTATGTTAATCAATAACCACATTACAAGTATATATATATGTACTCGTATTTAAATCCTGTAAACTTATATCAGTCATAGCACGATTGAATATAATGATAATTGACAATAAAATAATATCCAACACTGTCGCATTGCCATTTTTGTATTCATCTTATTTTATTTCTACGGCTCAGAAGTCATAATTTATGTACATTGTACATAGTGTACTTACTTATTTAAAACCAATTTTCAAACACACAATCGCCTAGATTCAACATTTTGAAAACTATTATTTAGGTATATATTTGTTAAAAATAAAATAAAAATAGTTCATACGTAGTGCCTTCTAAATCCGATTTATTATTATTATTATTATTATTATTATTATTATTATTATTATTATTATTATTATTATTATTATTATTATTATTATTATTATTATTATTATTATTACTGTTATTATCATTATAACTGTTATTATTATTATGTACTATACAATAATATACACAATATCATATTCGTTTTTATTGCTATCCCTCACTGAACGGGAGTTTATACGGCCTTTGGCTGCGATTTTTACTGTGGCCCCACACGCCGTTTCCGCGCGCTTGTCAATAAAAACCATATTATATACGCGTTCCGCTTTCATGTTTTCTACTGCACACACACGAGCACAGAAATATTTGTAAGTGCGTATATAAAAGTGTACACAAAATCGTTCATATATATGGAATTTACTACAGATATATATATATATATATATATAATTCGATAAAGGTTACACTGAAGTAACTTACTAGACCAAAAAAAAATGTTTTAAATATTCTTCTTCTTATAATACGTAAACACGTCGTTATGTGTTGAAAATCCCAATGTCGTATTATTTTTTTCTTTGTTTAAAATTATTTTGAAATATTCTTAATAATATGTTAAAATGTCAATAACTCGTACCTTTTACAAAAAAACATGATCGGTGCTTTACTGTGTATTTGATCGAGAATTTAATAATAACAGTTTTTACCGATAATACTATATTATTATATTGATATTACCAACGATTTTATTTTTTAATTCCTAAATTTACTACTGAACGTCAATTATTTCAACATTTTTATTTTTATTTTACTAATATATTCTTATATTAACGTTTGATTAATTAATCGTTTTGGCGGAACTATTAACACATGGTTATATACTTGCAATGGATTTGTCAAAGTTTGTCTACTAATAATGACCTAAGTGAGGTAACAATTTTAAAAAAAAGAGTAGATGTTGACAATTATGCATGAAATCGAAATAAACTTGCAAAGTTACATTTTATAGTAATTGTAGTAGTAAGTGCAACGAATTAAAAAAAAATTTTGAATTCCATAAAATACAAAACACATCGAATAAAAAAGTTGAACTACCAAATGATTAAAATATTACTATTATATCAAAATGGAAAATGTTCCATCGAAAATGATAAAAAAACTGGACATTATAAAACTATGGCACACATTTATAAAAAAAATACAAAGACTTTTACAGTATCCTATATAGTCGACTAATTTATATTTGTCTTTTTAAACTCGGTATATTGTAAACGTTATGTTTATATTAAAATTTTCATTTTATTATTTAAAGACTGGCAAAACCAAAGTGTTTTTTTTTTTTTGTTAATCAAACCATTGATTCAATAAAATTTGTACTTTTAATTTTAATGGAAAATTATTGATCCTTCCTTATACCAGAGCGTTATAAAATATCGGAATTTGTTGAAAGGGACTGATATTGATAATGTTTGTCTATTTACAGAATAATTAATTAAATAATTTTTTTTGTTATTTTCAATTTGTATCGCAATGCTATTAATCGAAATCATGATTATAATGGACTTAAATTAATTTCGTTTAAAAATTAAACTAGTTTTTGTTTAGAAAAAAATACTGTTGCAGATCGCTGCGGTCTCGCCGCACCGCGTAATATTTCATCGGGCCCGAGTCGGGTCGGATTGTGATGTGGCAATCGGATTTTATCGAGTTCCGATATCGTTTTTCGTACTGTTTAATGTTCGCGTGTTGCAAAGGCTTCACGGTGGGTAGACAGTAAAATCTTTAAAAGTCTTTCCCCACACACTCCTCCGACTACCATTCACCAGCTCGCGACGATCGCTGTAAAACTCTCGACGACGTGTGGTCCTAGAAACGAGTTCTAAGTGTTGACATTAGCCGCGATATATAATGTGCTACAGTAGTGCATTGCACCTAGATAATGTCATAAAAAATTATTACAATAGCGACCTTTCATCGTTTGCCATTCACACACAAGGTGAAAAGACTTCGTTTAAAGCGATTTATTTACACACTTGCGAATCGTACAAGACTTTTCATGATTTTCCTCTCGTTTTGGTCCAAGTTTCAATTATACGACATTTTACCGAGCTCGTATAAAACTGTTGATTTTTTTTTTTTGCTAGAAAACAAACAACCATACGTACAAACGACCTTTTTTAAATATATTCAGAAACTTTTATTTTAAACCTTAAAGGTACACAACGTTTTTTTGTTTCTTCCATTGTTCCGTTGTTTCCGCCGGCATCCGGACAATTTCTTGTATTTTATTTGCAAGGTTTTTCTGCGTAATATTCTTTTTATTCTTAAAAATTTCCAACACCATTCCGATGTAAATAAACATAAAAAATTGCACGTTAAATAATGTATTTTAATATTATAATAATTTGATTATTGTTACTGATTTGAATACTATACTATACGCGATCGTATAGTAGAAATTGTAGAATATTATTTTAAAATGTCTTCCAACATCTCTGTACTTTCTATTGTGAATAATATATAAACGTAGATTTAGCGTTTTGAACGATTCGACGATTAGAATAGTTTCCATTGTTTGGATATTCACGCCCCGTCGATCAAAACCCGCTTATACGAATGCCGAGAGTCGAGACATTCCAAAACGTTTGTATTTCATTAATAATCAGTTTCGTTCCCGAATTCCTAACTGCCAAACAAAGTTTCTTTTTACAACTTATCCAAGCAAGACTAAGAAGCACGCCAGTACCCACAATAAATAATAATAATAATAATAATAATTTATTAAAGAGGATCAGTAACAAATGAAAATGGTATTATCGGGATGAGGTCCCTATATATCTTGCAATTCGTACTTTTCTGCATTCAGCTTCTCCAAAGACACTCGGCCAATCCTTTTAAAATTTTCTACACGTATTCTATTCAAATCCGATAATGCACATTAACCGAACTCTCAAAGTTCGTTAAAGAGTCGGAGAAATAAAAGACAAACGATTTATTTACACTAATGTATAAAAAATAATGATTATTGAAAGTAATAAGAAAATCGAATTTGTTATTTTGTTGTAATTCATTTTGTCACTTTTAAAATGATCTTAAAGACATACGATTTGTTATTATAGATGAATCAAATATGCCTGGATTAAATTTATTCTTTAAGTTAGATCAGAGTCTGAGAGAAGCCAAACCGCAATCTGCAAATCTCCCGTTCGGTAGACTTTTCTATATATTATTAATATATTAAATAATTTAGTAGAAGATTGGTCACAACTCCCTCCAGTGTATGATAATAGTTTACATATAACACTGGCTAATACTAAGTTTATTATATGCGCAGTTCAAAAAAAGTATTTTCTCTCGCGCGAGTTGTAACTTTATAAGACAAATGGGATTTAGATAAACCGCGAACAAAATTACATACGGAGCTATCACTACCGATATTGATGTTCAACTATTATATTCTTGGAATATTAAAATATTCGCCTTGTTGCTGCAACTAATCTCCTCTTTTTCCTGCTAATCTCTTCGTTGACTCGTCGCTTTGTATACAGATTATTCCTTCCTCGGTTTTCCCATGATATTGTATTTCTCGGTAGTCCTCTTCCTTTCTTGTCATTTATTTTCCCCACCATTAGGTATTTAAAATAGATTTGTTATGCCACACAATGTGTCGACTAAGATTTATTCTTCTTATTTCTATGGTTTTAATGATCTGTCTTGGCTCCTGTATTATGTTTAACATTCATTGATCCAATTATCATTCTGTTCAGCTTATCTTCATCAAATACACACACGCATATATATATACATCAATAATAATCAGTAAAGAAATAACTTACTCTGTGTTTCTCTTTTTTTTAGCGTCTATATCTTTTTTACCAACACGAAAAAAATATCTGTCACGCTTGGATGTACTGACAGCATAGTTGACATTGTGTAAAAAGATTTTCAAGTGGGTTTGACTTATGTTGCTTTGAGTCAGAACATTGTACGGGTTGCTAAAAAAATCCCGTTTCAACGTTGATCTTCTACGAAAAATCAAATAACACATCGGTGGCAGCGCGACGAGATAAGTTGCAAATGCCGTTGAATATATCTAATAAAAATGTTACACCATAAAATAAGGTGACAAATTTTTCTTTTTTTTTCTGAATTACGGAAAATTTTAATTTCGAAATATATAATTCTACAATATTAAATGAGTATGGATTTTGAAATATTTATTCTTTCACATAAGAAAAGCTTTTTTTGTGAGAAAATGTGCATATATTGATTTTCTAAGAAATATATATTAACAAAATAATTTCACGTTGATGCTTCGCCCCTTTTTATCCGCAAACACGGAAACGCCTAGTTATTATTATGATTATTATTATGTTGTAACTTATATATTAAATTATTTGCTCGTAACAAGTTAAAAGCAATAAAATTAATATGATATTGAAATTACAATATCGAAAATTTGTTTAGAGAATTTCATCATAAATTAATTATTTAACGATTACAATAATATTTGTCCTAGTCGATTTTATTGACCAATCCATAAATAACTCATCCGTGAGCATTTAATATTATAAAGTGTATAAAGAATTTTTTTTCCAAACTTAAATTATCACAAAAATTATGATATTTTATGTAAGTATAAGGTACGTGCATGTGAATCGTGTCATTATATTATGATCTTTTATGTTTAAACTCATAGCTCTGCAAAGTTTACCTAATAAAAATTGTTTACGTTTTAATATACTTTCATAGCCATGCGTGTATTTTTCTTTTTTTTTTGTCAATTTAAGTTTTCAACGTGAATTACATCTTTGCGCAAAATCTGAAATGGTTTTATTCCGTTATTTATAGACCCATCTTCGTTGAAATTTATTAATTTATAGAAGTTTCCAATAGTTTCTGTATGAAACTAAAGCCCGGCAATATTAATTCTAACAAAGTCACTGTTAAATATTTTATCTCATTATAGGTTTACGGTCAATTATGATTATCTTTTATTATAACTTATGTTTCGCAATTATTTGTAATAATTAGTATTTAACTCGAATTATAATTATTATTTGATCTTGGCTATTAAAAACAAAAAATTTAATACGAAATGAAGATTTATTGGTTTTCTATAAACGTTTTTTTTTCCGAAACACTGGCCACATTAATGATACATATTTAATAAACAGTAGTTAGTTTAATATTTTTAGTTAAAAGTTTTCAAGGATTAAGCATAGGCAATATTATGTACACCAGTGATAATATGTAGGTAAACATTTTTCACAAAAGAATTATTAAGTAAAAAATTGTTAAGAAAATGTACAGCTGTTTTAGGTATCGATTAGGATTGCAATCGTATCAGAAGTAATGTTAATAGTAGTTGAATTCAAACCGACTATTAATTTAGATGGGACTTAATAATTATTCTTTTTTATAAATGTTAGATTTTTTTTTTTTTTTGTAAATTGATTTAGGAATATGCGATTATTTATATTTTACAGAACAGAAAATACTACATATAATCTCTTTGATTTAAACAATAATAATAATAATAACTTGATTAAGTGGATATAATATGTTACGGTCGTCTTTTTGAGCAGGACATTAAATATGAATAATATCCTTTGGTTAGAGCGTGACGTCAGAAAGAAACAAGAATTATGGTAATGTCCCTTTGAAATATTTAAGTTCCCATAGTAGAAATTACGGAAACAAGTTTTAATAACTACTCTCGTCTCCGACCAACTTGTTATTGAAAAATTATTAGTCCGTATATTGTGAATTCCCCCTGATTATTCCATTTTGTCAAGACTCAAGATAAAACAGAAGTAAAACGGTCCGTGTACTGTGTTTCTACGATAAGCGTTTAAAACAAATACGGTTTATGAATTATTTATGTTCATGTCGGCACCGAGCACAGGAAACAATGTCAACAGTTATTTAAAAAAAACACCATAATCCAAGAACCGAATATCTAATATTCGATATACCGGGTTAGCCACTAACGTAACGGATGGTTTTTAAAACGCTAGAATTTAAACAATTTTCACTGAAATTTTTTTCATTTAAAACAATACAAAATACTAGATGCTATTTTAGTTGTAAGAGAATTGCGGAAGCAAAAATTTGGTTAACTACATATAGTGATTTAAAATTAACTGCCTGGAAATTTCCATTACCGATACTTTATCCGATTCACAACAAACAGTTGGGTTTACGACGATGAAATGGTTTTTCTAAAAGACTTGAAACACTCTAATATCGCATATTTGATTTATTTACACGGCCATTAAGTACAAAACGTGTTTCATCGGAAATTCGGTTCTTCGTCCGATAAATTCAATGGTTTATAACAGAAAGTTAATCTAACCTCTTAATCACTTTCTAACAAACTCATGAAAGTCTCCGATTTCTTGTGGATTTTGAACTGAAATCGTTGTGTAAAATTCTACACATGTGAGTGGTCTGAAATGTTAATAGTCACAGAATGTCGTTTTGTCGAACGCCTTGGACTCTAAATCGATAGCAACGCGTACTCGTTAATATTTTCAATAGTTATTACCCAACATTTAGTTTTTTTTTTTTTTGTCAGCCATAGCACCAGCTATCTCGAAGCCATTTGTATAATAGTTTTTTACTGCGAACACACATTATCCCACGTATTGATAAAATAGTTTTTTTACAGCGAACACACGATAACCCTCGTTCCAACGATTCAAAAATAGCGTTTATAGCCAGGAATATGGCGCATCAAGTTTGGTTTCTTCTAGCTAAAATAACTAAATGTTATTACTCAATTAGTGCAAATTAAAAGCCGTCCGTTATCAGTGAATGACACTGTATAATGATTAAATGATGTATACGAAGTTATATTATAATAATCAAACATCGAGTGCAGATAAGGGAGATATTTAATATTGTATAATTTGATACTTGAAAAAAAACCGATTTTTAGAGTCGATATTTTATTGACATTATTATTAAGTATTTATCGGAACAACTTTTCAACATATACTACTAAATGTATACATATGGATAAATCCATATTATCCATATTGTATATATGGTTTGACTGATTGACACGAGAATTTGCGCATAGACATGCACTATTTGTAGTGCTACAAAACTGTTTATATTATTAAAGAGGCATTTTGAAAAATATACGTCCAGTGGAAGTTGAAGTTACGAATATTATGACTTTTTAAAATATACTTAGACGTAGGTCGTAGCCGCTGAAAGGGCTATATTTTATGTAAGTACATATCTAGTATATGACTTATTTATTTTGTCTATTATTAAATTCTTATTACAAAAGTGATTACTTTCGTCCGACACTCCGACCCTTGCACTTAAATACATACACGAGTGTAGTATCAAGGGAGCGTTTACCTAAAGCTCGATAAATCGTACTTACAAAATAATTAAACAACAACTAACGGCGCGTAAGTCAATGTTATTACTTATTTATAACTTACCGAGGTTAATGTAATTTTTAATTATAAACATTGAATACTTAATGTAACACACTAATTGAAAGGCTCCCTGCAATAACTACCAGACAAGTCCATTTTTCGAAATTATTCGAGAGAGAAATTAAACCAAACAAAACTCTTCAAAAATGTAAATTTCGGTTTTCCAATATTAAAAAAAGTACCTTCAAATACATATAAATTGTTTAGTAAAGCATATTTTAATTTTAATTTAATCTTTCATCTGCAAAAATTCTATTGAAGTGTGAAACATAATATTATGGATTTACCTGGTTTTTCGCCCATAAGTTTGTAAAAATTTTAAGTATTTCGTGTTTTCTTAGTTCTATTATTATAATTACCTGTATGACAAAAATGCTTTCTAAAATTAGTATTATACAGTTTAGAAATAATGCAATTAATAAAAATGTTTAATTAAAAAAAAATTATAATTACAACAGTTCAGCGCAAAAACCAGACAATTCCAGACTTGCCTGCTTCTTGCTCATCACATTTTATAATAAATCCTTAAACAATAATCGGGCTTGTCTATAGATAATCGTTCTTGTATATATACATATAAATTTAAATAAAACAAATCTCTATAAGAAATAGGCAATAAGTGATTTTAGCAAAAAAATGGACTTGCCCAGTTGATATTTTGATGATGTTTACATATAAATTATTATATGTATATAATAAAAATAATAATTATTATTATTATTATAAATACTAATATTACTTGTTTTTTAATAATGATGTATACAATTCATATTAGGAATCGTTTATATTGTTATTTAATATTCTACATAAAATTATTATCTAATATAATTATTTTTTTAAATATAAATGTAATTGTTCATTACAAAATATGCAGTGGTAATTTTTCTCCGGCAATATCAAGGACCTTGTCGTTACATGAGAACATTGTCCAAAAATAACTGGTTAAAAGTGTTCTGTTTAAAATAATTAATTTTCCCCTAATCAAACTTAATGGAACACGCATCATCATATTATTGTACGTATAGCAGTCATAAATTCGACTATATACTAAAACCGCAATTATAATTTCTTTTTATTTCATTAATTATTATTATTTAAACGAATATGCACATATTAGACTACGTTAAAGGGTGATTAAAAATAAATCGCTATAATTATTTAAATGATCCTTTATAGCCTATTATTTTTCATAGTTTAAAAACCAAATACTTATACAGCCGCGTAGGCAGTGATGTTGCCATGAATTTGCCGAATGAGTAAGTCGCCGAATGTAGTTTTTACATTGCTTTCATACCTGAAGTCTTTCTAACCGAAGCGGTCGAAAAGTTCGCGTCCATCCATACACGACGTAATTGGTAAATTAAAATCGAAATTGTAAAATAAAATTATGATTGGGTCTGGGTTTAAATTACTGCCAACAATTTTACAAGGAGTGTGGACGCATTTTCCTATAGAGAAATATATTTATTTTTTCTAACCCCCATCGCTATCAGAAAGAAAAGTATACGTTGTAGAAACACATCGGCTGTATAGGTTAAACCGTTCTACTTATTATAGTTTTTAGTTGTTAATTATTATTGTTATACTGTAATTGAATACGTAGGTAAAATTTTGTAGAATTTAATTTCAAGCAGATACGCTTATTTCTATAATTACACGAAAAGTAAAACGTTTAAAAAAATGTATAACAAAAGGAGAATTACCCTTTATCGCCGTTGTATTTTAACACACCATTATCCCCCTTCATTTCGTTTTTCTTTAGGCACTTACACCGTCAACCCGAGTATAAACTTCACACTTTTATATTTTTCCGTATACACGAGTTCCTACTCAGCTGATTAATTTAATTTAATCATTTGAAAATATAACCCGTGGATTATGAGTACCTCAATCCGAGAATCGTCGTGTTTTTAAAATTGAATGTACTATATACATATGGAAATTCGTGGGTTACGTATACATCTCAAACCACAATAAATAATAATAATAATATTAATTTTTATATTTTTTAAACGTTTCAGATACGGCTATTACAAAATTAACAATCCTGTTACGTTTAAAAGATTTTTTCTAGTTTAAATAATGTTGTATCTTCGAGTATATTTCAATAATATTTTCGTATATATACCTACTACAAATATTTATTATTCGCAATACTTTGTACATTAAATAATGAAAATTATAAAATGAATCGTACAATATTCGGTATTTAAGCCGAGGTCGGTAAAAGATAGATACATTTTTTTTATAAAACGCATAATAAATTAAGACAAAATATATACGTTTTAATATTTTATAAATTAAAACAATTTTTTTTCTCCAAATAATGTAATATAATATCACGCGTGAATAGCTGGTACCTACTTAATATGCAGACGAATAAATTAACTGTATAACATTATAATTTTATTTTTTGACTGAAATTTTAAAATATATTTTGAAGTAATAAAAAAAAAAAACATAAAAATGTGACAAAAAGTTATTGTAACAATTTGATTTTCTCGATACCAACAACTTGAATAATTTTAATTCTCGGACGAATTAAAATTTTAGTAAATTTGTATTCATTATTGTTTGTCTATAAAATCATTCGTGTATTAATCCTTCTTATGCGTTTGGATAAATAAATCTGTGACAAATTTTTGTTTTTAGAAGAAAAAAAAATGCCGTTTTTATGTTCCGTTATTCCTTCGTTACGGAGCAAAATGTTATTAGACAGTTAATATTTATAAGAACACGATTGATTATTAAAAATAAACTACTTTCTCGGATCCTGAGTGTTTTGTGACATTTCAACATCTGATAAATTATTAAATGCTTTTAGTTTACTCGGTATTGTCAACGGTTATCGATTCGACCCGTTCCAGACATTCAAATGCTTCTCGAAAATTGTCGACGTCTATTTATTGCTATCACGTTTGGCCTAAATGACATTTTATTTTTTCTAACATAATATTATTGGAAGAATTGTCGAATGTGTTTGACGGAAATTATAACGTCAATACGCGTAATAGTATAATAGTATTCACACACTGCGTAAATTATTATATTTGCGCATTGCCAAAAGTTGAACGTATTATAATGTAATATAGAGTGATTGAATTTATATAAAGTGTTGAAGCGAAATTCGTCTATCTCGTTACAGACGTGTAAAACACTTGCAACTGTCAAATCAAGTTTATTGCTGAAGTATATATATACGTTTTTTTTTACACATCTACAATATTATTATTAGGTTTTGTTGTAAAACGTTTTACCGTCAACGTTTTACGTGTTTTATCGAAATCCAGATTTTTTCCTTTTCAATTTTATATAAAACAACATGCCGACATTCAAATATTCAATCGCAAGATATATCGTCATTAATGTTAACGTTCAAAACTAGTATATATTAATAGAGTAGGTGTCATAGAAAAATAGACAACTCGGGATTGCGCATTATATTTGATTGATATTGGCCGCAAAAATAATATCCATTTCTCTCGTCGTATAAGATGAAAACCCGTTTGAAAATAGTTTTGAAGTACCTATACCTTCGGAAAGTTTGAACCAATATTATCGTCGATTACAACTGAGTAGACTTTTAATTGAAATTTGAAAACCATTAACTTTAAACTGGTATGTGGCAGTATTGAGAATTGTTGTTTGCAAAAGGAAAGATTAAATTTTATGAATTACATTTGTTGACTACGCTACGATATAGCGTGGAATAGTTCAACTGTTTTTGATCGAAATTATAAAACTGTATTGTTGGATTATACTGCAGTACACCGATGTATTTATTTCTTCAAGAAGATATAATAGACCGCACTGGACGAGTATACGTGTGAGGAGGTCCTATACATTTTGAAAATTACAATAAAACAATTTGTAATAATGTATTTGCAATTATAAATAATTGTTACCGTGTGCACTTTTGAAATTTTGTAGAAAAAACATTTGGGACTTTTATTTTTTTATACGATAAATTATAGACAAGTGAAAACTGAAAATTTGAATATTGAAAATATTATGACACAACGACATATCATCGTAACCAGAAAACTGCAGTTTTGAACAATTAAATTTAAAATTAATATTGGCCAAAACAAATTGAATTCCAACCGAACGTTATTATACTTATTTCACAAAAGAAAACAACCTTTAAACAAACATCATTAATTCAATTCTGCCGATTGAAGATAATGATTTTTTTTTTTTTACACAGCTTCGTAAAAATAATTATAAAATTAAATAAGTACCATTTCTAAAAATGTACTTGTTGTCGTCAACAATGTAAATATTTACAACGTAATTGTATTTAAACAGGTTATATTGTTAGAATTAATATACAATATATAGGTCGTGCCTATAGCTTTTTTTTTAAATTTGAAAATCTAAAACACTGCAGGATGTCTGGATGTAAAATTCGGAATACAATTTCCTTTAAAACGAACATACTTTTCCTTCTTTTTAAATATCCCAATTTACATATATTATTTAGCTACGGCAGGCTTTGGTAATCACGGGAAAAGAAACACTGTTTTGGTATACGCTATTAGTATGTTAATTTTTCTTAGATAGGATCGATAAGAGTATTATTATATTTACTTCTTTCCCATCCCCCCCTTTTTTTTTTCTTTTACCTTGTCATCTTTTATTACGGATTTACAATACGCAACTGTGAATATAGTATTATAATTTATAAACATATTTAATATAATTTTGTCACTTGTCAGAAAAAATTAAGAACTTATTAAATGCGTAAACAGAATCAATTTAAATTTGATTATTATTACAACGAAATACAATTGATATACAATGGAATCTCTATTCAACGAAATTTTAACGAAAAATCTGTATTTTTTCTTAGGAAACCATGAAATTTTATTGTAAACCCGTTTCTATTTAACGAATTTGTTTGTAAAATTACAACACAATTTCGGCGATCCGATCGTGTGCTGTCTCATTAAACTTTATTATCTTCTTGTTATCGATTATATAGTAGACTGTATACTTTTTACAAATGTATTGAGCCTTTGTCGCGTGTATATCCATAACGGTATACGTTGACATGTCGAAAAGATTTAATTTAAATAAAAGTTTAATTCCATATTCATTTTTATATTTTCAGTTATAAATTTTACTACGCATATTATGTGTATTATTATTTTCTCTACTATTCAGCACTTTAAAATCACTTTTTTCTTTCTTTTTTAGATTCTGAGCGGAGCGAGGAATGTATTGGTTTTACAATGATGTGTTTTTTTTTTATGTCTGTATCCAAAAATTCTACCAGAAGTAGTGCTCCGATCATTTCGCGTAGCACGACCATTTCTGATTGCAAATTGCATCTATAGTTTATACTTTAGACAAGTCGTTTTCCGATTTTCTCAATACTTTTGTCAAAAGTCAGGAAAAACTACAAAAAAATTACATAAAAACGCTAAAAATTCAATTTCGTCTTAATCGATTGCCATTTATTTATTACACCGAAGCTCCGCTCAGAACCGTTTTATCGAACGCAATGATTTATCGTTGCTTTCAAATTGATAATATAAACAAAACTCTAAAATCTCTATCCAAGTAATTCACTCAAGCGATATCGACCACAACAACCCGCGGCTCGCTACCTTTTTTTTTTTTTGGTAGATAGGTACACAGGAAAAAAAATATTAAAAAATTTGTTGAAAACCGCGAAATTCTATAATACGCTGACGACACAATATAATAAATATATTATAACACAGTGATAATAATATAGCACAATATATATATATATACAGTGGCGTATTTTCAACTTTTTTCTGGGGGGGGAGGGGTCCAAATTTTTTTTTTTTGAAAATTCCAACAGGATATATTGATATAAGGAATTTAATAAAAAATACTTTCGGATAATTTTAACAAATAAGTACATTTTATTTTTAAAAAAATTTTTTTTAATTTTAAAGTACAAAATCTAATCGTCTTTTTTTTGGTTCTGGGGGGGGGTCCAGTACCCCTGGACTCCCACCTGTATATATATATATATATATATAATATACAGAAAACATAATATTATACCGTCGTCGTCGTCGTCCCGCTGTTCTGCGTATACGCAATACACGCGCCTGTCACCGTTTATATAGTATGTTATATACTATACCGTACTTGCCTCTGGTCGGTCCGCGACATACGTTCCGAGGTTGTTTATTAGTTTTTATTTATTTAAATATCCGAACGAGAACCCGTACGTGACGGTGTGTAATTTGTTATATTATTTTTATTCCGAGCATACTGTGTAGTATATACACAGACGGTCAAACTCACAAATCACATTCCGGCTCGTAAATCTATCGTCCCGGGACAAACGATAAAAATGACAACGGAATAATAATAATAATAATAATATTACGACACGAGGGCGAAACCCTACGTCTTCGTCGACGGTATGGGGGGGGGGTCCACGTCCACAGACCAAAAAAAAAAATCCTTATCTCGTGCGTATACTACTCGTATTGTATATTATTACAAGAAAAATCAGTAGGACGTCCAGAAAAGAAGAAGAAGAAGAAGAGAAGAAAAAAAAATCCTGTCGCGCGATGCGCACACACATTATAGTCAATCACATATGAATATAATATACGGTATCGTGTAGCGAGTAAAAATACCCGTAAACATATACGATAATATACGCGTGTAGATGAAACCGTACGGTATATTATATAGTATTTAGAAGTAATATTTTATATAGTGTATTATTTCCATATTTCATAGGTAATAATCGGTCATAATGTTGAAATATTATTTACTTTTTGTGCTACTCAAAATACACACACACACACACATTAGAGAATTATTATTTTATCGATTTTTATTAAATATTTGAAGTTATTTAGCGTACACGGTTTGTGGTTATACGTGCAATTAGACTTAGTTTTTAATACGATAACACACTGTAAATTGAATTAGCGTATAACGGACGAATAAAAATAAAACGAAATAGGACACTTAGTAGTATGAGTAATAGCGGAGTAATATTAATAAGGTAACAAATCAATATATTTCGTATTAGATGAGTTTAAATTCTAATTTCTCCAGCCATTTAATAAATATGGGAGGGGTTGAGAGACGGTCGATTCTATAGGTCGTCGATAGGCGTGGATAGGACATACAAAAGATATGTGGTAGATGGTCCGCTTCTCCGTTCCGCAGTCACATTCTGGTGAGTTTCTAGTGCCCCCCATTTGTGCAAGGAATTCGCACATCTGCCATGCGAAGTTCGTATTCGGCTTGTTCCACCGGGATGGTATTTAGTGTAATTGGGCTGATTCGATTATAGATTACTGTCTCTCTCTACTAGTTTATAGCACACGCTTAGTAGTGCTATCGGACGGTAGTTTTCTGGGCGGTCGTTTGATTTCCCAGGTTTTACGATAGCAATTATTTAGGATTTTCTAAATTCTGGATATTTGAAATAATATAATTACTAACCGGCGTCGGCGCAACCAGAAATTTTCCAACGGGGCGGGGGGTCCGTACTTGTTTAAATATCAAATATGATTTCGAATAAAGAAAAAAAAAATTCGGTATATACATACTATTTTTCAAGAAAATATACATTTTGTTTAACATTATAAATTCAGGGGAACGGAATTTGTTGTAATAAAAAAAAAAAGTAACGAGCCGCGGGGTGTTGTGGTGGATATCGCTTAAGCGAATTACTCGGATAAAGATTTTGCTGTTTTGATTTTATTATACGTTTGAAAGCAATGATAAATCATTGCGTTCGATAAAACGGTTCTGAGCTTCGGTGTGATGAATAAACGAAAATCGATTAAGACGAAATTTAGCGTTTTTAGCGTTTTTTTATGTGTAATTTTCGGTAGTTTTTCCTGAATTTTTGAAAAAAGCAGTGAGAAAACCTAAAAATTACCTGAATTACCTGCGGTCTAAAGTACGAACTAGATGCAATTTTCAATCAGAAAAGGTGCTACACGAAAAGAAGATCGGAACACTGTTTCTGGTAGAATTTTTGGGTACAGACGCATTGAAAAAAAACACATCATTCATATCTCTTGCATAATGACGTCGAATTTTATCGAAACCGCGTTAATAAATAAAAACAAATTATTTTAATAAAATATAGACAAAATTAAAAATAAAAAAATAAATAAATAAAAATAAATTAATAAAAAAAAATAAAAAGGATATGTAAAAAAAAAAAACAATTAAAATTAAAATTAATACTCGTGAATAATAAAAAATCTGTATATGTATATATATATATAAACAATAAATATTGTTTAATTTATTGTTTATATATATATACAATATACAGATTTTTTAAATTATTTTACACGACTACTCCGTTATACTATGTATTTCTATGTGGTTTTTTACTCTTTGGCTCGATTAACATTTTTTTTTTTATCTAATAACGAAGTGTTTTCAATGAGAAAATCACACGGGACGACGTGTTTGACGAGACTGCAGAGGGATTTTGTAACGCGTCGTTGTGCACTACACTTTAATATGAAAATATTGTCAGGAAAACGAGTATAGTAGTCCCGGGGGGCGGTGGGGAGCACCTATTGCGACCGTCGGTTTTTGACGAAGGGCGACGCGGTGGCGCGGTCCTCGGTCGTCACCACCGCCGCATCGGTTTCAGTGCCTCGTCAGTCGTGTACGCGCGCGCCGTGTTCGCGGTCGCACGTTGTCCGTTCGCCGGTGGTCGTGGTCGTGGTGGTGATGGTCGCGTCGTCTTAAATGTTCGAAATCCGATTATCCGCCGGTAACCGTTTTTCCACGTCAGCAACACAAAACCGTTTCGTCGCGATATTTTCAGAACGAATTATTTTATTGAAACGTGTTACGTACCGTTCGTTTTCTAAACGGCCATGTGGCGCAGCAGGACTACGCTGTTGGCGGTAGCGGTTTTGCTGTTTTGCGACCGGCAATGGTGGTGTGGACCGGCTTCGGGGTCCAACACGTTCATAGACGAAGAGACAAATCTGTCCAATGACTGTGAGTACGGCGCAAAGATTTCGGTTACGGTTTTTGATGTGTCGGTATGAGGGACAGTGTCGGGAAACGGGACGGAAACGTGTGAGCTCTCGTCGTGACAACTAATAATAATATCAATTAATTTACACGCAATTCATAATTAATGTGTAATTTAAATAATATTATAATTTAAAATGTAATGTGTAATATTATGTTGTCATGACAACTAATAATAATATTTATTACCGGAATTACTTTGAATAAAGATACCAATATTCACAAATCCCAATGACAATTCCGTTCCGTTTTTACCGCTCACGCGACGTTTACACACATCAACGTGTCGAGTACTAACAGACTCGGATTTTTTTTTTATTATTATTATTATTATTTAAGTCCGTAATATAATATCAGTAGGTATATTATTATGATATAGTCACTAGAGAGGCTGCAGGCATATTAGAGATGCGAGTCGAATGAATTGAATCGGTGCCGTCACAAATCACCGACTCGGCGATTCAACGCAACCAGAGGCGAACGCAGGAAGGTGTTTTGGTGGTTCGAACCCCCTCCGAAATGTCTGAGAAAATTTTAAAGTTATTAGTTACGACATACGTGTAAGAGTTTAGATAGTATACTAGTAGGTATATATTACCTAATAATTTTACATTTTCAAAAACCCCTCCTGAAATTTTTTTTTTATGCGTTCGCCCCTGAATGCAACGCTTATCCAAGAAGCTATAGTAGCTCGTACAGTATCTCGATCCGTACTGCCAAGTACCGACACCAGGGCCGAATTCAGGGGTGGGGCTGAGTGGACTGCAGCCCAGGGGCTCCCACGCGTTTGTAATTATTTTACAGTCACAGATCGTGAATTTGTGGAAATTTATTTTTCTGTTTAAAATTTAAAATGTCCGTCAAATAAAACGTGTAAGGTGCAATGTAATTGAAGCGATTTTTTAAAAAATAAAATAAAAAAAAAAGTTGCGGGCATTTATTTTAATTATTACTTGTACGTATTATTATTTTTATTTACACTTATACGTACACTAATTTTTTATCAATTTGTATTTTTATAACGCAATTCCGTAATATGATATTAATCGGCCGTTTCGTTATTGTTTTTATTTAAATAAATAAGTAAATAGTATGGGCACTACGGACAATATTAAATGTTATTTGATATAAGCAAAACGCGTGTTTTCCTGTTTATTTATTTGTACATTCTATTCCGCCCATAGGCCACCACATATAAATCCGATCCTGACCAACGCGGTTATTGTATTCGGAACATTCGTGTTCGGATCGAGTGAGTCGACTCGCTATGAATCGAACGAGTTGAATTTGAATGATGATTCGACTAAACGGTACGGTGGTAAATGAATTGACGATCCGTTTCACAATAATGATTCGTGATTTGGGTTCGGGAGTGATTTGATGTACTATTCGGAAACGTGAATTGGGAATTGACTCGATGAATTGACTGATTAAAATGAATTGAATGAATTGATTCATCTAAATCAGTCACAGTTCCGTCTCTAACAGTCACCGTATCGTCGTGGGCAAAAGAATAGGTACGCGTTGAGGTGGAATGGACTGATGGAAGTTCGACCGAATTCGATTCTCGACAATATCGTGTACCCACCCTCATCGCACACACGATTATAAATATGTATAATATCGTTGTAATAATTAATGGACACATTTAATGGACGAATCATTTAATAATTTACTAATATATTGTCGTCATACATGGAAATGGTGGCTACAATTGTTGAAATTCGCGATTTATTCGTTTTTAAACCGATATCCAAAGGCCCTCGGTTCCGTTGCAGTAGTCCATAATATATTTACCAAAAAAGTCGATCGCGTGGAAAATACCGAAAAATGTACGTTATTCAGTTTCCTGTACTTATTCATCCGTTTTCAGATCAAAACACAATTAACAATTGTGAATTATAATGTATTTTTGTATCGCGATTTTTCTCTGAATTGTTATTAAGAACGATATATAACTGTACTTTATAATACAAACATAAATTCGTTTGAACGAGATATTAAATTTATATTATGTACTCGAAAGTGTTACCTTTCAGAAAAAAATACCGGAAAATTACAACGCGATTTTGTCAAAATCGATTATCGTCGTTATTGCTTCGTAATTTTGAAACTAATGGTCGTAGAAACTTGAAATATTCATCAACTACGTAACTTATTCATACTACATCGACGAAAAAAGTTTTCGAAACGTTTCTTTCAATTTTGGGCTAGTTACATAGCAATTATATAGCATTTAACTCATGAAAGAGGTAATTTTCGATTTTATAGCATACAAATTTAATACAATATCAGACGTACGTTATTTCAGCTATATTCGAAAAAATCTTGAAAATCTTTTGCCACAATTTTTTTATTTTTTTTTTTACAACTATTTCAAGTTTTTCGACAAAGTGCCGTATTATTTTGATGAAAAATGATTATGGAGATTAAACATTTTTAGCTACCTATAGGTTTACTGTAAGAAATTACGTTAAAATGATGTACTGAATGATTAATCGTAAATTATGTAATCTATATTGTACATTATTAATAATAATTAATATTACACCGAAGTTCCGCTCAGAATCGTTTTGTCGAATGCAATGATATAACGCATTGCTTTCAAAATTTATAATACTAACAAAACTCTAAAATCTAAAACTTTTATTTTCGTAAAAATTTTATACATCCACAACACTCCGCAGCTCGCTACCTTTTTTTTTTTTCTGAAATAATCGCACATTATTATGCGCGTATTACGATTCAAGAGATAAGATCGTATCATTATAGAACAAATTAATCATTAATTTACATAGAGACATACTTACTACATTTTTATATCAATTTAGTAATAATAAAAAAATCATTTTGAAATAAAATCTCTACGCGCGTATAAAACAAAATGATAGATTAAAAAGAAAAAAAGGTTAAAGATTTTTAAATACGATTAAATACACGATATAAACGTCGGTCGGTGATCCCAAGTTTGTCATAAAAAAAAAAAAAATTATAATTCAAATCCATCAAATTGACACTACGCATTACAACGTGTCATTGTATTCTAATGAGCAAAAGTTAACGCGACCATTTTTAATAACCCAGTCGTCGTGGTATCCAGTGACGTGTTGGGTAAAATGAAAATATAGACTTGAAAGATGAAATTCGATACTGACATACAACGCGCATACAACACGAAGGTAGGCAGGTAATTAATGTTTTTTGGAAGTAGATGACTGACGCGTAATGTGACTGGGTTGGCAAGTGAAAGGGTGTACCCGCGTAGCCATAAATTATAATGTTATGATGTGTATGAATATATCATTAGAGTCCTTTGTAATCTAATCAACCGGAGTATTTTGTGATAGGGAAAGGATCTATTATTAAATTTAAAAAGGATTGGATATTTTGAGTGCAAACTTATCTTGCTTTTAATTTTTTCCATAGATCATGAATCGCAATCAACACAAATAATAGCAATTTAAAAACTAAAAAGTTATACAAAATTGATTACTTTACTTGATTAAAAACCAACGAGTAATGCACAAAAAGCTTGAAAATGACAATTCTGGCAAAAAAAAAAAGAAGAAAAGCGCGTAATATTTACATTTAAAACTTTTGTACAGGCGTGAAGCTCTAGAAAAAAAATGATTATATTTTAAATAAGCGAATATCGGTTGATTTTTATGTTCGGCAAATACACCTACAGCTGTTTTTAGATTGATATTGTTAACTATTCTCTTTTCAAAACAGGCCAATTGAAGACTATTTATATTTTTTATTAAATATATTGAAACGACCAATTGGTCTTTATCAAAAATATTCACAATTGTTGTACATCTAATTAATTAACTATAATCAATTACAAATACATACATACTTGTGGAATTTAATTTTTTTTTCATTATTCCTGCCCTTAATCTAATGTCTTATCAAACTAGGCCGTATGGCTTTAGACGTTTGACTCGTCTAACGTTTTCTGAATTGTCAAGTAAGTGAATTGCTGTTGGATTGATGTAACGTTCCAGTCTTGTCTCGTGTTTGCCGACAAACTTGCTGATTTCTTCCACGACTGTAGGAAACATCATATCACGATGTATGATGGCATCGTTCCTTTCAAAACGGTATGCTGCGGTAATGGACCAAAGAGCGATATTTTGGCATCGTTGTACAACTTCGATGTCGAACATACTGGCGCAACCCCACAGCTGAGTACCATAAGTCCAAATCGGTTTGATGATGGCCACGTACAAGAGACGTTTGTTTTCTATAGACAGTTCGGAATGGCGACCGACTAGCCAACAGAGTTTGCGCGTTTTTTCTTTGATTTGTTGTAATCTTTTCTGGCGGACGTGGTGTTTCCAGTTCAGTCGAGAGTCGAGACGCATCCCCAAGTATTTTGCTGAATTTTGTTGCGGGATTATCGTTTGATTGGATTTCCTTTTTTGTTTTCGACTTATGAACGGTCGACGAATAACGTTGTGCGCGTATCGATTGTCCGTTGATTTTAATTCAATTTCGCGTATTCGAAATCGCTATGAACAACAACTGGAGGACTGACGCGACTGGACCGAGGAGACGACAGCGTTCGGTATAGGGATGCGCAAAAACGAAAATAGTTCGATATATCGATGCATTTTATATCGATGAACGATGATATTATATAGAACATAAAATATCAATATATCGAAATTTTTTTAAAATATATATATATATATAAATACTTGCGTATTATTTTATGATATTATTATAAAATGAACATTTTACAAATTTTATAATAAAATATCAGATAATTAAAATTTAAAAAAATGTAGGTAAAAAATATGAATATTTTGTTATTCTTATTAAAAATATTATTTATTATATACATTTGTTTACATAACCTGATTGTTTTAAATATCTTATTAATCGTAAGAAAAAATATTAAAATGTCCAATGTTAAGACACAAGACGGTTTAGTATGCCCTGAAAAAAATTGTTGGAAACCACCACTGCTTATAATTATATATTAAATTTCCTAATAATTAGAACTCGGACGTTATTGCACTAAAAATGTTATAAAATCGGTTGCATTATTGCTATAAAAAAAACCCCCGAAATCGCACTTAAAAATCGCAATAAAAAAATGTTTTTGACGAACAAATCCAAAAAAAAAAAAAAATACGAAATAGTCTGCAATCGAAGTATGTAACGAAATACAGTGCGATACTGAACCGTAATATTAATTTGTAAATTGAAACGTGCATTTCACCCAACATTGTATTATTGTACGACAATCGAGTCCATTATTCTTATCTTGTTATTGACTGCAAACCTAAAAATACTTCCCGTAGTCATATTGTAGCGTAATGACCGCGCATCTACTGGTCAAATGGTTTTTCTAATTACCGCCACGGCGACGGTCAAACGAGCCGTCACAAGTCACGACCAACAAAGCCCGACATAACCATAGATTATTCCTATATGATCTAACAAAAAAAAAAAAAAGTGAAAACACAAAAAAAATACACAATAAAATTGTATTGAAAATGACGACAATCAACAAAATTGCAATAAAAAATCGAATAAAGGTAAAAAATTGCAAAAAAAGTTGCACGTGTGTTTAGATATTACTTTGCACTTGTTTGAAACAACTACTTATAGCAACGAATCCGAACAACAGAGGAAAAAAGTTGCAAATGCAACAACATCCGGGGCCTGCTAATAATATTTTCGACCGTGTATTCTGGATTTATGTCAATATAAAAAACTATATATACGATAAATATCGTTTTTTTCCGATATATCGAAGGCAAAATATCGATTAAACGGTGATATCGGTATACTTTGCGTATCGTCCCCAGTACGGTATCGGTTTACTGCTTTGCAGACGTTCCGGCGTGTGGCGGTTTTGACGAAACTTTTAGGGGGGGGGGCGATTTAAAATATCAAACCCCTTCTCACATGTATATCTCTAGTGTAGTTTAGTTCATTAGTAGAAAATGGGGGGGCTTGGAGGACTTCGCCCCCTAAAAGTTTAGTTACCCCTCAAAATGGTTTGAAAATTATTATTATATTTAAATGTATTTATATGTAGACACATATCGAGCGAAGCGAGAAAAAATTTTCAATGGCAATTTAGTATATTGTCTTATAGCGAATAAGACCCCCAATAATTTAACGATTTCCGTTAATGCACCGCCAGTACTCCTCAAATTGCGGAATCGGGCATTAGCTTCACTGATTAAATAAAATATAGAAAAATGTGACAAATTATGCATAAATATGTAAATTTCAAAATAAAATATTTTGGGATTTGTGATAGTGAAGATGACTTATTCTATTGTTTTTGAATTTTTTTACCTTTTGTCATAATAATATTAATTTTTGTGTACTTATTTAAAATATAAATATTATGTGTAAAAGTAACGTCCAGGGGGGGGCGATCGCCCCCATCGCCCCCCCCCTAAAAACCGCCACTGCGTGGCCAGCGCGTGCTTCGTGCGAGAACACGATGGTGAAGGAAACGATTGCGTTTGACGTCGCGGTCTAGGGGACTGCAGCGCGCGACGGATCTGTTCGGTAGGCATCCGCCTCGTCATTCGCAGACGGCGCGACGCGTTATTATAACGCTGGTGTGTGTAAGTGAAGTATTTTCCCCGTGTCCTCTGCAAACGTCAAAATAAATTCAACAACGAAATTATAATATATTAAGTTATTTCACGGCTCATAAAAACCCGCGTCCGTCGCGTCCGCTCGGTTTATTTTATTTTCATTTTCAATAAACTGATGAGAAGAAAAAAAAAAGATACTTGGACGCTGCTTGCTGTTTATCCGTCTGCGTCGTCTGTCGTGTATTTTCATCCGGAATAACCGTTTTGGATCTTCGACGTTAAAACACGAAAAAAAAAAATAAAATGTATACGCGCGCTTATTATAATATAATATGTCAATAATAAGACGTTGGCGTCGTTTGTAACAGGGATGTGATGATGGTGGGGGGCAGGAGTAGGATTTTATAGTTTATATAAAAAAAAAAAAAAAGGAATACGTCCATATATAAATATTATTATTATTATTCAGCTAACCGGTGCACTGCGGGGGAGCCGGGACGCGCCGGGTTAAAAACAATATTATGAATTCCGAAATCGTTGGCGCGACCTTCTTCGAAACCGTGTACGCGCGTGCTACAGTGGTTGTATACAAAAGGAATAGGTTTTTTTTTTTTTTTACTTTTTTCCGTACACGCGCTTTAGTTTAGCTGACTGTCGAAATATACGAATAACGACGACTCTGGATAATATTCTAACCGCGTGTATATTATAATATATTGTTTATGTGTTTACCGAACGGTATAAACCGCGGACTCGAAGAATATTTCTGGGTATTGCAGTAAACGGAAATGTATTTGTAGTTTTATTACGATATTACTAGCTGAATTACCCGGCTTCGACCGTGTGTTCGACTCGCTTTCTCTAAACGAAATTCTTAAATCAACACACGTCGTTGTGTTTTGAAGAAGAAAAAAAAAATTTATTTTACTCAATTTTATTACTATGCGGAG
Organism: Slavum lentiscoides; assembly: GCA_032441835.1. Classification (NCBI taxonomy): domain Eukaryota; kingdom Metazoa; phylum Arthropoda; class Insecta; order Hemiptera; family Aphididae; genus Slavum; species Slavum lentiscoides. The sequence continues at coordinate 4,059,927 of CM063718.1, read as the reverse complement.
CCGTGAAATTAGTGTCACCACGTTTTGGAATCGGAAATCCTTTTTTTCTAATAATTTCTTTTTTTTCTGTACTTTCCATTTATCTAGGCCAGCGGTTCCCAACTTCTTCTATCCTACGCCCCCTTTGTAGATTTTCAAAAATCTCGTGCCCCCCCCCCTATAAATTGAAAAAAATGATCACCAAATTTTTCATTTTTTTCCTACATTGTAAGATTAAAATAATTTAATAAATAAAATTTTACTTCGTAATGAATGCTTGCGCGCCTCCCCAGCAATGTTTACACGCCCCCCATGTTGGGAAACACTGATCTAGGCGAAATATTCAGAATAAAATTAAAACGTATACGAATACAATGCAGTAATAGAAAAACGAACACGCCCCCCCCCACACTCAAATCCGCCACGGCATATTATATATAATAATATAAAAATAAAATCCTGTTGTTTCATCGTCGTTACTGGCGCGTTATTGCGCGTTTTTTTTATGTTATAAAATTATTCCTCAGACGCTCTTTAACTCTCAAATATAGAGAGTTTAAAGTTTTCGGACTTATAAACGTCTTCAAAATTAGAATATTTATAAATATTCTACGGTTTTACATTTTAAATGAGTTCAAAAACTAATTGAAAAAAGTTTTCCTGGATATTCGTAAGTTATCGTGTAATATTAACACAGAGTATATATATATATATATATGTTACGCTTTATTCGCCAAACCCAATAATATTAATTAATTTCAATAACAAATTAATTATTAAATTATATTACCATATAATATAATACGTACCTACTGTATAATATCAAGGGTGAACTAATTTGATTAAATTGGAGGCCGCTTTCAAATGTGGGATCTTATATATTTATTAACATCGTTTAATAACAAATTTTTGTTATAAAAGAATAGCGACGTATGACGTGTGTATTCATTGTTGTCTGTTGACGATTTCGTATATAGAGTCGTGTGTTAAGACAAATTAAAACGGATATTTTCAATTTTATTTCTCGCATTATTATTTACTTATATATTGTTTTGCGCTTAGGTGAAAACCGTCCATAGAAAAAGTACGGCACGAGACAATATTTAGAAGCATTTGTTTTAATGGCAACAGAGAAAAGCATTTTAAATACTATTGACTCCAGTACAGTCATAGATCGCGTCTATCCCCCAAAAAAAACGCAAGACATTACATAAATTACTGTTTGTTTAAATGATTTCTGATTAGAATGATGATAATTGAGATAAAACATACTTTTTACATTTGATACAGTGGTTTAAGAATATTTTTGTTGTTCTATAAGTGTATTGTAGACAGAATTAATCTAAAATGAAGTGTTTCAAAATATGAAAAGTACAATTGTAAGGCATTTGTATTGCCAATTATTATTGGCCCACTTCATGCAAAATCTCCTGGGCCGCTGGTAAAATACATATTTTTTTTGTGGTATTTGTTTTATTTTTAAATTATCACGTACTTGTGATAATATTTAATTTAAAATTAGTTTATTGTCTAATATTTCAATAAAACCTGTATATTTATGAAAATATATTATTTTTATGTTCTTTACTATCCAGTAGTATATATACATATAATATATAAACGAAACTTTTAGTTTTACGAGTTTAAACTTGTTTAACTTATACTACATTTCATACTTTAAATTTGGCATTTAATATCTATTATTTCTGTTGTAAAACATATAAGAAAGTTTTTCATTCTATACATATGAAAATAAAAAAATTAAATTATAATTTATAACGTTTTCTTAATCTAACATCTTTGCAGTTGTCTATTGTATCTGACTTGCACTACCTATAAACAGAAGTCAGAAACTTTAAATTAATATGAGTATATTTTTTATCAACTTGCTAACTGCATATTTAACAGATAATAAACAGTCTACATTTTTTTTTCTGCTCATTATCATTCGTTTTTATAGAATAAAAATAATAAATAATTTGTTTTCGTAACGAATCGTTCCGAGAAGTTGAATTACAAAAAAAAAAAAAAAAAATGAACAATAATTTTACGTTGTATATAGTCATTTATTGATTTATGGTAATAATAAATAATTTTAAAAATAAATAAAAGCTTTGTATTTTTTTTTTATTGTTAGCATTCCGGTTGATTGCAATAAATATTAATATTTTTGTTTTTTTGTTTTACCTTTTCAATAAATAACTGCAATGATTAGTTTAATGATTTTGATTAAGCGTTTTAAATTTTTAAACGGCTTTACTCGTATATAATTTGTAGATTATATATTTTATAATATTGTTATTAAAACCCATTATACACTCGTATATAAATATATATTGATTGTGTATAAGCGTTGTGTGTTAACAGCACGTTTATTAGCCATTTTATTAATTATTCACCGTAATATTTCATGTTACATATATGTTATATGACGACTGTGTATAGAGTACGTCCGCGAACACGATTATTATCAATTATTATTATCTGCACCGTCGGACCCACGGGATTAACAACTATATATCATAACTGCAGGGTTTCATTACAATATTCACAATTATAGATAAGCGCCATGTTTTGTCCAAAATTGGCGGTAATTTTTAAATGATATATCGATTATTGGATATGCACAGGTGTATGGATATATTTGAATAATATTTTACATTGTACAGTAATGCGCGTATTAAAAATACGATGCATTTTGCATTAAAAAAAACTTATTTGTTGTATTTCAAAATTTGTTTATAAAACGTTCTTGCGTGTAAATAACGCGTGTAAAATAAAACATAAACATACTGAAGGCGGACAAAGAATTTAAATGGTATTTAATGGCACTTAATAAAATAATAAACATGTAATTATAATAATTTTAAACAATTGTAATTAATTTTTTTTAAATATATGTTTTGGTAAATTGTATATTTTTTGAACAGTTGTATATGTATAATTCTCATCGCAACACTTTTATTGGCTCTTTGACGATTGTTTTTTTTTTTGATAGTTACTGAGATTTTTACTACGAAACCTAACCTGTAACTGTAACTTGTAACCTTATATATAATATATTATCAATAATAATAAACAATGTTAAACAGTCGACGCGGAGTGTGTCCTCGGCGTTATAGTCCTTCTAACCAGATCGTTCTATGTATGGTTTTATAATAACAGTTTTTATGCCATCCACAATTCAGCCGTTTTTTTTTTTTTTTTGTTCAGTCGGTCGAGTTGGATGATTTATGGGGTTTTAATTCGGCGTAAACGCACTTGTTGCCCCGTTACGGACAACAGCCCTTCGAACGCGTTAACGTTGCACTGCGTATTATGTGTACACCCCTTTTTTTTGTGTGTGCGCGCGCGCTCGTTGTGGACCGCGCAGGGGTTCCCAAAACTGCACACGAACATATGAAATATAGGTGTGCGCCATTTTAGGCGACGTTACGCTTCTTTTTTCTATTATATTAATTTTTTTTTCATTAAAATAGGTACTTTTTATACAATTAAAATAATAACGATAAATAAAATTATTTAAAGCGGTACAATAAAATAAATAAAAAACATCAGTAACAATTTATGGTCCTTTTGGTTCAACAATATAAAACTACTACTATTAAAAATTAGGGTTAAAGACGAATTAAAATTTACGATTGACAATGAATACGTTTAATAACCACGATGATACAGTACACCTGAACGTAGACTGGCCAGTTTCTATTTAACAGTCCAAATCAATACGAGATTATACATACACCGCCAATGGTATTCGATCACACGGATTCGTTTAATATAAATTAAAGTATAAATACACTGCACGCTATGTCGGGATATCAAGCCGTTATTTTGTTTAACACAGAATCGTTTGTAATTATTACAATACAAATGAGACACGCAACTATTCCAGCCAATATATATATATATATATATATATATATAAGTAAATAATAATTATGATTGTACGACTTATAAACGCAAATAAACTATATGAATTACGAGATTTCACACAAAAAAAAAAAAAATTATTCGAGAAAAATAAACACAAGACGTATCAGTGCGGCTGTAATGACTACGCGACACGACGAGAAACGACTATTCATATTTTATATTAATAATAATAATAATATCATATTGATACAGGTACGAAAATTATAATGATACGAAATTACGAATAATGAAAAAACGTATATATATATATATAAGACAATATTAATAATAATAACAACACATATTTTATATTACATTTAACGATTACGATGGTGCGTGACGATAGGGTACCGACCGGCTATGGCGAATGAATTTATTTTATTTTCGGACGCAAAAAATAGGGTTGCGTGTATATGGAGATTTTTTTCGTCGTTTATTACGACAAAAAGAAAAGGGGAAAAAAAGTATAGGTAGGCGGAAAAAAAACATGGTAACGCGTGTTGTCGCGACTCAACATGCGCAGAACTGCTGCTACTGGATATTGAGAATTTCGAATTTTATTATTTATTTTCGATTCGACAACTGCAAGAACGATTAATATGCTCATTGTATTCGATAAACGATTCTGAAAATAATTTAAAAAACGTTGTAGAAATACGTTTATATTTATATTTTATATTTATATGTTTATATTTTAATTAAATTTAAAAAAAAAAAAACGGAAAATGTCTACGGGTTTAAAGGACGCGGGGAGTGGGAGGGTTGCAATTTTCGAAATGCTATTTGAATTACGCCTCGGGGGAAACCGTTGCAGGGAAAATCGAAAAACGCGTCGAATTAAATGTAGAATTTACTACATTATCATATACGCACGAAAAAAACACATAATTTGTAAAACCAATAAATTATTTAATACGCATTATTCGGGATCTAAAAATCGAAATAAAATCGCGTTAATAATAATTAGAAAAGAAAATAATCGGACACCGGTATGTAGGAAATTGTAAATTTTACCGTTGTTTGTACAACGCGACGGCCGTTTTAAATGAAATTGAAATCGGTCCGACAAAATATAGTGTTTTATTTGCCACAACTGTCGCCGTCTTTTTCAAACAATCCGAGAATTGTTGACACACACACACGTATACGTCCTTTAAACGTTTTATACATTAAATGTGGTTCAGCTATCTCCGTTTTGTACGAGACGCTTCATATTAGAAATCTAGCTCAGCGTATTCAGCTCGACTCGTACCTATTTAATATAGATTTCGCGTACCGCGATATATATTCTACCGCTTGCGCAGGTCTCTCCGCACAGACGACTGTCGACCGGTGATGATAACACAATATTCCTTCTCTGTATCGCACAAACAATATAATGCCAATAAATATAATATATGTAGTTTCAATATATGACTCGTATACCGCGGCCAACAATATTCTGATATTGCACGACGATAATTTCGGTTTATTAGAAATTATTGTCGCCGGAATACGCGTCAAACTCGTCTTGTTTGAAACGAAAACATTGTCTATCGGTATCAAAAATATATTTTATATATATATATATGAGTATACTGCCTAGACGATGGATTTTTCTCCGTTCGATACGTCCGCTGACATAAATTTTTATTTTCATTATTATTACCTGTTGAAAACAACGAGCGCAATAATACACAGTACAGTTTGGACGACGATATATTTACGTCTTATTTTTAGGATTTTAAACGCGTATTAAATCCGGTCTCTACGTCATAATATAATAAGCATCTCGGACAACGTCGAGTACCGAACAGCGGCATCAAATAAATACAAATTATACCCGTAATTGTGTATAATATATAAAATTAAACAGTTGAAGTCCCTCGTCGCACGGGAATACTCAGAAGAAACTGTAATCGCCTAGATCAGCGATTCCCAAACTTTTTCAGCCACGGAGCGCTTTTTTAAGCATTATTTTCTCGTGGAGCCCCAAGAAATATTTAATATTAAGTTTTATTCGCCTGTGTTCTATGGACCATATTACACGTGATATGTATATAGGAGTAAAAATAATAAAATATTTATAAATAAAAGAAACAATAGTATTAAAATAGAACTGGAGAAAATATTATTTATTGTTTCAAATTTGAATCTACGAAACGAGAATAAAACTAGTCAAGTTTATTGAAAAATAATACAACGTTACATTTACACGTCTTGAAGTGTGTCTTAATGTGAGCAATGTGCCTGCTTTATGCGACAAAGTTTATCGGTGTCTGGTGTCACAGAAGTCAATTGAAGACGCATGTCATCGTCTTTTGCATCCAAACGTGCTCTATATTTGGTTTTTGTAGCTGTGTACCTCGAAAAAGCCGTTTCACAAAGATACGTGGCACCAAAAGGCAGCAGGAGCAATTTAGCTTTTGAACTTAATATCTTCCCCTAACTGAGCCCAAAATTCAGAAATTGGTTTGTTTTTAAACGATACCTGATAATGGCTGTCTGAAACTTTTCTAGTACGAACGAACGGAGCCCTGGAGAAACAATTGCGGAGCCCTAAAGGCTCCGCGGAGCACAGTTTGGGAATCGCTGGCCTAGATACTATAGGGGACTGAGCAACTAGGCAACTGTGCGCGTGTATTTTAATAACGTCATTCAGACGGCGCTACTGAAATCGCCGCGACTACTCGTGTCAATCTCCTCGCTACTCCAGTTGACCGAGTTGCTTCAAAGTTAATAATTCAATAATTATTGTTATGTTATTATTTATCTTTGTATTGTCTATTTTATAATGGAAAAACTGAAATACTGTGTTGTCGAAATCGCGAGGTGACGCTGTTTTGATGCACCGCGTGTGAAGATAACCGGCAACTGAAATTGCCTAGTTGTCCGGTCTCCTAGTGATAACAGTTTCTTTTGAGTATCTCCGTGTCAGAGAGCCTAACACTGTTCACGGACGAAGCCGTCCGATAACTCGGTCGAATACAAATGGATCACTCCGCCCGGGAACAAAAGAATTTCGAATACGTTCTTCTGATTGGTGGACACTAATCAATGTAGGCACACACGACGATTAAAATTATTGTGCCGATATTATACAATATTATCGTACAACTCCTTTATGATCTCAAATAATGTTATCGAATATGTATATATATTTTTATATTGATTAATTCGATTCTGTATTTTCTACGTATTTTCACGGGAGTAAATCTTAAGTATACACAATATATTGTGCTATCATGCGGTAACACTGATTTGTGGTCTGCCGAACGACGTCGTTTTTTTTTTTTGTTTACATCGCGAGTGATGGTCCATATTATGCTGTATTCGTCTAATGTGTCGTATAATAGCGCGGATTCAACACTGTATAGTGCCGTTTATACAAGAATTACTCGGAAATTACAACAAAAAATTATAGAAACGTTTCGGGAGTGTACAAACGTTTTGTGCCGGTGGTGTCGAACAGTACGTGTACCTACGCGTTTAAATCGGGGACGTGCAGGACACGGTACTAATTGCATCGCGGCCGGAAATAGCGAACGATTTGTACGTTTCTAACGTACAAATTTCGCACCGTCTTTCCGGCTTGTAATTACGCACGAACACGAGCAGCAGCGTCACCGAACACAAATCATAAGAACCGACCCATCGAGATCGCGTCCAGGTTAAGGGGACTAGAGGGAAACGAGGAGAATCGGTGAAGGGCACGCGGACGATTACTATACGTTTTAATGCGAAGGCGCGCATCTATAACAACAGAAATTCGTCCCGTAATCCTTTTAAGTCCACGTCCCTCGTTCGTCGACTACGGGGTGCTGCTGCTGATGCCCCGGTCGATGTCGTCGTCGTTGGCCTCGGGGAACTTCTCCCCCGCCGTCCGCTGGCCTCCTTACAATATATGTATCGCGTGTCTGCAGCGGAGACACGAATCTCATCGTCTCGCCAGTAATTGCAGCCGCGTCGTTCGTTCGGCCCCGCGGCTCTTGGGTTTTATAGTAGGTAGGTAACTTCTTCGCGGCGCAATAAAATCGATCGGAGCGCGAAACGGGGGTTGGGTCGCGTGCAGAAGGATGGTGCGTGTGCTCATGAAGCGCGGAGGCGGAGGCGAGAGAGGGACGGCAGGCCTATCGATCATATTCCCGTTTCCCCTGCCGAGAAAAGCTTCGCGGAACCGGGGCGAGGGGAGCGCGTCGGACGTTGATGGATCGTGTTGACGACGGACAAACGACGGTGTGCGTTAGACTTTTCTCTTCCGAGGGGTGATGGCGGTAGACGCGCGCGGTGAAGTGAACGTCGTCCCTGTCGCGCGTTTGACCGGGAATCGATCAATCTTGTGGGGGTGTAGTAACCGAAGAAGAATTAATCAAGAGAGCGTTCAATTTCGTTCGGACGAGGTACGACAACAATTAGTGGCGATAGCTATGTGTGTGTGTGTGTCGGACAATGGACCGTAAAAATAAGAATAGTTACGGGACCGAAAGAACTCGAATGTCAAAAGAAGAAGAAGTAGAAGAAGAAAATGACTACCTGTTTGTAGGGTTGCCAACCGTGCTACATTTATTCGATTTGTCCTACGGTCCGAGAACGCTTTGAAATTTACGTAGAACAATCCTACATATCAATACGTAGACCGTATGATTTAAGGTCCGTGAAAAAATAGCTTTTAAAAATTAAAAAGTACCGCGGTAAGAGGAAGAGCGAAAGTCTGATTTGCAAATTGGTTAAAGGTTTGACGGCAATTTTTTTTTTTGTATCCCAGGATTTAGGGCATTAGCAAAATCGGCTAATGCCGACACTGTCCTAGATTTTACGCTTTAATGGTTGGCAACCCTACCTGTTTATAGGCGTTTGATTTCCCGTAATACCTAGTAAAATTTCCGGGATTTGATAAATTTTTTTTATTTTACTATACGAATAAGCAAGCACGTCGCGCGGTTTTAAGGGGACTGCGGCCATCCGGGTTTCGATCAAAATACGGGCTCCCCGCTTAGTGAATCGTAAGCGCTTTTGTTACACAGAGATTAATTTTTGGAAACTGATAATGATTCATTGACATGTTTACTTTGGATAAACCACGGGGATTATTAATATTACAAAAAATTGTTTGTTTTATAATAAAAAATTAAAATAATATTTTTTTTCTTCTATTAATAGCACAGCCATAAAAAGGAATTTAGAAATTTGCCGCGTTTAAACCATGGGAGACATTGTATTTTCCGAAAATATATATGTATATATATATATAACGCGTACACTTCTTTATAATTTCCTGTAATTCACACTTTTCCCGTGTGTTTATACGTATACGGAATTGTATTCTTACTGCAGGCGTATAAAAATAAATTTAAATAAACAAACTGTCTGAATCCATAAAATTACAAGCAATTTATGTGTGTACATAAAAATATTCGAGAATCCGGTATAAATTAAATCGTATGTAAATAATAATAAAAAAAAAAAACAAGAAAATTTTTAATCCAATACTCGGGGAATATATTATATAATATTACATCATCTACCTATATATTACATTGTACACGTATAAATGTTTGCGAAAATTTAATGACCTATAGCTATATAAATAAATATATATATATGTATGCATCTTTAAGTCTGCCCACAAACCATCCAAACAAGACCTATTGAATGTTATAACAAATAACAACCGGTTCTGTTCGTATTTTATATTTATATATTTCGAATTAATTTATAACTCGGCAGTATAAAACCATCATAAATTTAAACTCTGAAAACTAGTTCTCTACGTATGTATATATATTTTTTTTTTATCGACGTTTTCGCATTAATACAATAGGTACCGTGTTTTTTCTTACCGTTTATTTTATTTCACTATAAATTTATTACTATAAGGCGTACGCAGCGTTTAGTAAACAACAACCCCACCCTTCCACCGTAACGTATTTATTTGTCGTTATTAATCGACCGGTTTCTATGGTATTCATACGACTGATCGCGGTTTTAATGAACGCTATATCAAAATTAAAATACATTTAGATAGATTTTAATTTTAAAAAATGTTGGCCAGCCGTCGAGGCTGCGTTATTGTTTTCGATCCGAAATCGACGGTAAATTATGTTGTATTTGAAAAACGGTTGTAGTAATTCGTTATGACTATAATGCATATTATGTAAACGTTGTTAATTTTTGTTAAAAATTATATACGCCATAATAAGTACCCCTGTTTTAATTCCAAAAAAAAAAAAAAAAGTCCTGCCTGCTCCTCCTCGTAAATACGCCATTGAAACGCCACTGCAGTCAAGGTATCGTTTTGTTTACACGCCGTTTTTCGTCCTGGACGTTTAAGGACGGTGTGCGGACGTGTATTATAATTTATAGAGTTCGTCCGACACGGCCCGCCCCGTTACGGCTGTCAAAACGAATAGGAAAAAAGGAAAGGAAAGGAAAAAAAAAAGGACGAAAACACCGTTTGGGATTGTTTTTTTTGGAGCGGGACGTTCGACGAAAATGTCGTTGTACCGATAAATCGGCGGTCGGTCCGAGACGTACCGACGGGATATTCTGTCGACGGTCCGGGGGTTGGAGGCGCAGTGTCACAATACGTATTCAACCCCTCGGTTAGGCGCAAACCTAACCAGAACGTGACATATTTCCGAGTGTTTTTCAGGTCGTGAGGTGTGGGGTAGAGGTGAGAGAGAGAGAGAGAGAGAAAAATCCGCGAGGCGGCGGTCGGGGAGAATGCAATAATTTCCGAAACAGAATCGACCCTCGCGCGCGTTTCAGCTGTCAAACACTCGTCACTCGCGGCGCGGCCCCTCACGACTGCCTGTATACCGCCGACACCCTATACGCCGCCCACAGTTCCTGTGCATGACGTGTTCTCCGCGGCAATCGCCTCTTTCACACTGTACTATATAATATAATATACGGAGAACGAGAACGAATTTTATCAAAGGAAATTCGGGCAAAAAAAAAAAAAAATACCTAGTAAAAAATAATAATAATCGCTACGCAAAGCCACATTCTGAGTTTTATAAGTTTTACGAGTCGTGTTACAAACACGATTAGAGATTAAAGACAGATTGAACGAGGTCTAACAAAGTGACTAGCACGCGCACATTCTTTTTATCAAATCCTAACACTAGCGTTCCTAACGGAAAATGTTTCGAATAAAATACTTTCGTAAACATTATTATTATTATAATTATTCGTAACTATAAAAATAAATATAATTTTTAAAAATAACAATTTATTTGTCAAATAACTTGTTTTACCGTCAAAACATCGTCGTAATCTCTTTGTACGGTATAATCACAGATTAGATCAGTGGTGGCCAAACTACGGCCCGCCATCATTTATTATCTGGCCCGCGAAAGTATTCTACATTACAGCACTTGTGTTTGCGTATCTATAATATTTTACATTTACGTTAAAAAAAAAAATTGAATAATTAAAAAATACAGTATATATTCTTCCGATATCAATTTTTTCATTTGTAGTATAATTATTAAGTTAAGTATTAGATAAAGCCATTAAAATGAGTAAGTACAATAAAAACGTCGTTAAAACATATTATGTACTTACTACTTACATACCTATACGTAAGATTCTAATGACTGTAAAGTTTAAGGGAAAATGTCAAATTTCAGGCCCGGCAAAAAAATTTTTTTTTATTATGGCCCGTGGTAAAAAAAAAGTTCGGCCACCACAGCTGGATTAGATGGATATTCGTCTGATCCGTGGTAGGTGTAATAACGTAATGCGGATAATATTTTATCAGACCACTGTTATTGCTAGTAGTAGTGAAATTTCTCAGCTGATTTACAAAGAAGGTTGAATAAAATATTATTAAATACATTTAATCGGCTAATCGATGTGCACGTGAAATCGAATTGTTATAATACGCGTCGTCTAAAACAATGATTTCGATTCGGACGCGACGTGTATGCGTGGCGGACGGTGGAAAAACGATAATCGCTCTGTAATTAATTTCCCTTCCCCTCGTTCACGAGTTCGGTGAGCTCTCGAATCTGGAATAATTTTCCGCGCAGCTCTTCAAAAAGCAATTACCGACCAAACGGTCGGCGAGGGGGAGAAAATAACAACATTTCACGCGATCGAATCGTTTGTTTACGGTCGTGTTGTTGTCGTCCAACAAGTTTTCGTTCTATAGAAGAGTGTTAGAAAACAAAAAAAAACTACCCCTTCCTTTGACGAATTCGCTTTTTCCTTTATTTCCTATAAAACACGCTGCGAGTGCAGCACTGCACTCGAAAATCATTCGAGATCCTATTATAAATAATAAAAAAAAGTTTTTTTTTTTTATATATATAATTTTAAATCTGTTAATACCACTATGTATTGTTCGAGTGGAATGGAGCACGCGAATTTATTCTCTAAATACTTTCAACGAGACCACGACATAAAACATTCGATTTTTTTTTTTGTAACTTAAGTATCGAATAAATCGACGTTCTTGTATTTTTTTACTGATACGTGTACAGGGCGTGGTAAAAAAAAACTCCCTTATTTCATCGAGATTCGTTGATCGGATCAATAAAAACCAAAGCGATTCAAGTATCAAAAAATATGATTTTATTCATAACTTGTACATATACGATGCCGTTTTATAACAATGTCCAATTATTTAAGAAAATTATATCACTCAAATGGCGATCCTCGTTTACACTGATCGAGCCTTTTCTCGGCGATCGTCTATACGATCCTTACGGGTCATTTTTGGCGAGACGTCAGAAACTTCCTGGATGATCACCACCTTCACGGCTTCTAGAATTCGGGAACAACGTTGGTGGTACACTTGGGCGCTTTGAAATAGAGGAAAAGCGATCGGATAAGCAGTCGCATTTTCCGGTACTGTTGCGGTCCGATGTCGGCCCCGTCGATTTTCTGTTTAACGCAGCGGTACCTGTCTGTCTGAAATTCGATACTCGTTTGTGAAACGCACGCCGCGTTATCAGTGAACCGCCGTTATTGATCAACTCCTCGACGACTATACCGTACGGTACTCTCCCGACATATACTAACAACGGTATTGACAAAGCTTTCTGTCGGCGTAAATACTATACTATAACGTGCCTCCGCATCCGAACCCAAAAACACGACGTTATGAAAACTGCAGGGAGTTTTTTTTTTTTTTTACCACACTCTGTACACGTAAAAGACGCGCGTAATTTTCAGGTCGATCGTGTGCGGCCTGCCGATCGTGTTGATTAATACGGTTATAATTTTTTTTTCGCACAGTCGGAAACAACAATATAATGGTGGAAAGGGGAGAACAACTGTACGACGAAACGTCGGCGAGGGATTTTAACCGCGGTGAGCAGCCCGCAGAGCTATCCGTCACACGCGGCAACGGCCGAAGGCAGCGCGTATCCTGCGGAGACGGCGAAAGGCTTACGCAGGCCAGAGGGCTAAAAATGACAGTCATCCTTTCGCTGCACGCCACGCGCGTTCGGATCGATAAAAACCTTTTACACCGTACGGTGGCTTTATATGAAACTGTATAACCTCGGTCGCGTGCCACCATAAATTGGTGTGTAAAAACGAATAGAGTTCTCGCTTTCCATTCCGTTGCCGGTAAATGCGCGCAATGCCGTGGCGCGGTACATAAAGTTCGGTTAAAGTTCTATATTTTCCACCGTATAGCTTTTAAGTCTTCTCTACAGAGTTATTATCGGTGCGCACTGTTTTTTTTTTTATTTATTTATTTATATATAACTATACGTACGCGTCTATCGAGGAACCGGGCGGCGGCAGTGCGCGTGGATGGGGTGGAACGGCCGCTATAATATGAAATATTATTTCCTTCGTTTTTCCACCGCAGCCCGTTTTTCGTCCAGTTACTCTACGGATTCCTTTGATGTTTGTTTTTTTTCTTCCGGTCTGTATAACACTCTCGCACAACATCACACTCCCCTTTCCATATTACAGTCGCGCGTGCTTCGTGCTACCTATTAATTATTATTATATGAAAAAATAAAAAAAAAAGAGTAAAAAATTCTGCTCTCTTTGACACGGCGTTTATAAAATATCGTTATTCATTGTATTTTATAATTCGTCGGCCCGTAATATTTGCACAGTGTACGCGGCGCTGTTATGAACTATTATTGTAAGGGCTTCGGAGAGTGTATTTTCGAAAGGAACACAATACAGTGTAAATGTACTATGTGTATATTCAATACAACAGGAGGTAATAAAGTATGCTGTAGGCTTAAGTGTGTACGCAAAAAGTATAAAAAGAAATAATAAACGAATTCCTTTTGAAACGTTATCGGGTAATTATGGGAAAATTTCTGATTATTATTTTTCTCGTTAAAAATGGCCTGAAAATCGATTGACTGGCTCGAGTAGTTTTTTTTTTTTTTAATGATCAACTACTGTAACCGTGTCTCGGTTTAAAAACACATTGATCGTTTACGCCTTTCGAATTATTAAAAATAATGTCAGAGCTACTGGAATCGATCGATATTCGCGTACAACTTTCGGCGAAAAACGACGCACCGGTCCAGTGTTGGACTAGTTTTTGGTTAGGAGCAAAGATTATTATTATTAGACACCCAACGCCAATATTCAATAAAATATGATTTTATTTTTTCGTATAATTTTTTAATTAGTTTTCTCAATCCGTAGATTAGTTTAATGACGAAATGTTCTTCCATTCTTCTTCATCATTAGCAGCTTCCTTCAGTACTTTCTAGCCTTCTAGGTTCCTTTTCCTACATCCAACGTAATCAGCTGTTATGTCTTTCTCTCTCTTTCTGGTTTCTCTTCGATTTTTCCCAGCTCCGTTACAACGGGTTTCCGTGTATATTATTCCATATAAGACGTCCTATCCATTTCTTTCTTTTTTCCACGATTTCTTTTCGTATAGTATTTTGTGTCTTTCATCTAGCTGTTTTATACTTTTTTCATTCGACACCCTTTCTGCGCAAGAAAGTTTTAACATCGTTTTCCAGTACCACGTTTCGAACGCTTCTACTTTTATCTTATCCGCCTTCAGCATTGTCCATGATTCTGCCGATCACTTGACTGAAGTAACTATTTTACACGTGTTTAATTTAAATTAATAAAATGATAAAAAAAAATAGATTATTATCTTTTTTTTTTTCCTCGGTTATTTAATTATTATATATTTATTTTAATCTGAACGAATATAGTACTGTATTAGTACATTAGGCATTACATGTATAAACACATTGAACAGGATTACATGAACGCAGTTTTATTTTTGTGACACTTTTATGAATATCGAATGTATAACGTACGGCATAATATAATATACTATAATATAGCGATTTTGTCGCTTTTAATTTACTGTTTTTTGTGACACTCATTTATAACTTAGGTACTAATAGATGAATCATATTTTTTCTATTACCTACTTCCACCCGTTTGACGAACAAACGCTCCTAAAAACAGTCGTACAACACGCCACTGCAGTGACTGGACTGTAAAACGGTAACGAAATATTTACCACTGACAGACTCTGTCACCACCGCCGTGCTATTATAATATTTTGTATACACTACAACGAATAATACAAATCGATGCGTAAACGGTCGACGGTTACATTCGGATACGTTTCAACTGATTTTCGGTCTGCCGAACTCGTTTACAACGTAATTTCGATCCCTTTATATCGCGTTTAATTTATACGACGGTCAACTCCCCCGTCCACGTCGATAAACATTCGTTATCACGCATTTTTGTTGTTATTATTATTATTTTTTTTTAAATGCAACTCAACTGTATGCATGTATTATAATGTACCGTTTTGAATAATATTATTCGCATCGGACACCGTACACGTATACACATTTAACGATTTATTCGTTCGCGTGACTTCGCACGATTGTGCAAGAGAGAAAATATAGTATTACAGAGATCCGTTCCGATTATTAAAAACGATTATACGTTATTCACACGTGAATTCCGACCATTTCGCACATCACGCATATTAGCATTGTAATTATTATTATACTCTTTACTGTGTGTGTGTGTGTGTGGAAAAAAAAATGTACATTTATATATATATATATACGCATAATACCTATATGGAGAGTATATTCAAAACGGTCTGGAGAAATTATTCCGATCAAATTGAATTGAATCGATTGTAGCGAGATGATAGAAAGCAATTTAACTGCGTATATGTCTCGAAATTTGGATAATTACGTGGCATCGTTCCTATAAATTCCAAAAAAAATAAATAAAAGTCCTCTCCCCCCCCCCTCTCATTAGGTATACTGTTACACGACAACCATCATAGAAACGAAGTATTATTTAAACGTCAACTCTTCGCAGTCTCTTTTAAATCCCCACCGTGTCGGATTATCGACTCAAACCGATTGTTCCGTGCGATTTTTTTCATTACGATCTTCTCCAGTAGTAATTTACCATTCCAAAGAGTCTTTACATAGCTCATATACAGGGCTGTAGAGTCCGTAGGGCCGGTTCAAACCCCACTTGAACATTGAAAAATTAGAAAAGCAGAAATTTCAATTTTTTTTTTTTTACGCCCAACAGCATTGCAGACGTTAAAATTCCAGTCTACTGCTTATATATGCGTGTATCTGATCTCCATCCCACGCGTGTCCCTTCAGCGAAACCAGCATTACTTTACCGGCAGATCACAAAAAAATAAATAAATAAACTTTAACCCTGCTGTCGGCAACTAAAATATTCTACGTTGTTCAACAACCCAAATGAAAAAATATTGTTTTCATTGATTTATAGGTATATTGTTTAATTTTCGTTTAAATATAAACGATATAGATGTTTGTAAATCTGTTACGTTTGTTTTATTTGTTGTATTTAATCGCTGCAGGTTTATACCAAGTTATTTTTCGTCACTAATAAGCTGTTATGTAGTATAGACGTATAGTTATTGTCTTATCCGCTTCATGTACATAAATTGTTTATTAACATTCAACGACAATTCGTAAATGCAATAATTGCGCACAGTCGTAATTATTTTTATTTACTCCTCTCGGAATTCGAAAAACCGACAAAAACGTCTATAAATTACTACTATAATTGCGTCTTGAGACAGATACAATAACGATTTAATATATTTTTGTTTTATTGGCCGGATAAATAAATATTCGATATCAGTATAAAACGGGTATTTATTTACATCGTAAGATATAATTATGTCAAAAAAAAAAAGACGAGGATCTGGAAGGATATAAGCGTACGTTTTCGGGGAGGGGGAGGCAAATCTTGTATACAATTTAAATGGGTACCCGGTCGTTGACGACAGTATAGAGTTGAAACAAACCGATCAGATACAGCCGTCCGAGAAAATGGATAAAAAATAATTTTTTTTAAACGCTTATGATTTTTTTTCCTATTTTGATCTCCGCGCGAAAACGATATTCGTAATCATCACACCCTACAATACTCGTATTATTTATAGTCGTTCTGGAGTCGCGGATAGAATCTCTTACCGCCTCAGCAGCCTGCACTAGCCAACCAGCCAGCCGCAATAAATCGCCGCCTGCAGATAAGATCACACAGACCTTTTCGGACACGCGCAAACGCGTCCCTTCTCCTTCCCACCCGACTTCTCCTGTTGCTGCAGAGATTATTATAATATTTTGTCGCGTCCTCGTTGTTATAACATTACGTATACAGGGTGTCTCAAAAGAAATTTCGTATCTTGACGTATCAGTGTAAAAGAAAGGTTATAATGTTCGTGGAGAAAATCTTTATGAATTATTAAAATACACAATTTAGGAATTTATTTCTTAAAAATGGTGTCATCCAAATGTGAACAATCACGCTCACGGCACCGCTCGTTTAAACGAACAGCAAAATTTCTCACGACAGCTCGGCGTGTAGACTCGAGCAACGACGAGCAGAATTGCCGCTACCGGAGTGATACGAATCCGAAACGCAAGAATCAGAAACCGCTATACATTCACCTAAAGTCATACTGTACGGGCTGCAGCGATGTCGACAAGAGGGAATAATCGGCGCGTACTGTTTTTTTGAAGACGAAAGGGGACGTGCGGTTGTTACAGTGAATTCACAACGTTACGTGAAGATTTTATAGATGATACTTGTTGGTAACTGAACTGCAAAATTTTCCTGGTTACAACCAAATACCGTGGTTTCAGCCACATAATACAAACATTCAGTACGTCTGTGCCTACACGAGTTCGTGAAAATTTCACCCGTAAATTGCAGATCTCCAATAAAGGTGACATAAATCGCAGTCCTGATTCGAGCCCAAATGGACTTCTATATTGATATCTCAAATCTGAAGTGTGTACGTCGATAATTCGACTTCTCTGGCGTTAGTTAAGAGAAAATATCCGTAACGAAATGGCAGCCATCACGGAGTCTACATGCCAAGCAGCTGTATAACGAGACATTTTTCTGTTCGTTTGCAAATAGTGGCCCATGACCGTAACGGTTCAAATTTGGATGACGCTGTGTTTGAGAACACAAATTCCTGAAGTGTGTATTTTAATAATGTCCATAAAGATTTTATTGACAGCCGACGTCAACCTTTCATTTATACGTCAGAATAAAAAAATTTCTTCCGAGACACCCTGTATATACGCGACTGCGGTTAATATTATTATTTCGTTATCGTCACCGCGCGTCCCGCGGAGAAATACATAATAATAATAATAATCGCTCGGGTAAAAAGTAAAATATGATTTTTTTTGCGTTTTTTCGCTCGCTCGTGTATTTATAACATTAACGTACAGAAATCTGTTTTATTTTTCTCTTTCGTTACGGACAAACGTCCGGTTCTCGTTACGGTTTTCTTTTTTTTTTTTTTACGACTGGCCGCATAAAATAACGTGCACGCGCTCGGTGAACGGCACACAGGGACCCGGGCGCGGCGCATAAATAGATCGGTCCCTCCGAGGAACGCGTCGGAACGGCTGAGACGCGAGTATTCGCCAACCAGCCGCAGCACCGGTTGTATTCGACAAGGATTGCGTGCTAAAGTCATTGCGATCGTAAAACAAACGACCAGTGCACCTAACAAACACTCTAAAGCTACGTGTGTGCGTGTGTGTGTGATGGTTGGCGTAAACCCAAACAAAACGATAATTAAACAACGCGGTCGTTCACGCGTGATGCATATATTACGCGAAAAGCACCCGGAGAACTCAAAAAAAAGTATAAAATCATATCTGGTGACGTTACGCGTTAACTGTTCAGTGTACGTAACAATAATAAACGATATTGTAACAGGACTACTTTTTTCTTAATGACTTTTGAATTATTTTTAAATTGTAAGATCGTTATTTTTATTAAAATTTCATAAAAATTGCCTGTTCAGGACCTCTTTGAAAAGCGGGTGCGTAAACGTCCTATTAACAAGTTCGCGTATTGTTACACGAGTGAGTAGGCATTACAAAATTTCGGCACCCGCAATATTTGAGCTCTACTTGCACCCAGTGGTTGACTTGGGGGTGGGGGGGACTGAGTACCCCTTCTATTTTTTCAGATATTTGAGCGTACCACTACTATTTTTTTTTAAAGAGGAACGCGGGGGACGATCAGTGCTTGATTTGGGGGCGGGGGGGACTGAATACCTCAACTAATTTTTTGGATATTCTAGCGTACCCTTACTTTTTAAAAGAGAACGCTTGGGACGGGTTTTTATTTAATTTTATATTTTTATAAAATCGCTCGACTTCAATTTTTATATTCAATATATGAATCTTACAAAATGTTCTAATACTTAGAAAACGTATCGATATCTCATACCTCATACGTGATGAATGATGAGTAGCCATCAATGATAACCATTCATTATCTATAAATTCAGGTACTTAAATAATTGCTATATTATTCTGTTTTGTTTGTGATACGTGTTTAATGGTTTTATATTATTGCTTCTTAGGGAACCGTAATTGGGGATGTGGGGGCGAAGCCCCCTGCGATAATGTGAGGGACATTAAAATGATAGGGACGCTACTCTTTAAAAAGTCGCTAGAGCACCTCTATTACTTTTTTCCCAAGTCAAGCACTGGTTGCAACTATGATATTATATATATATATTTAACGATTTAATTTCGAAAACACCGTCAAAAATCGAAATAAAGGAAGTTTCCGTCAAATGTACGATATTATATTATGCGAGACGCATTATATGATATTCCAATAAATATTTGAATACATTACTCCGACTTTGTTAAACGATTTCGACTATAATATATATATATATATATATATGTACGTTTCACTGTGTACCTGTTGCGAATATTTTTAATGGAAAACGCGTAGAAATATTGCAAAACGGAAATTTATAAATTGCCCGTGGAAATTGAAATGCACGTGATAATACTGTTATGTACCGTGCACGCGTTTAATACGATTAATATCCGAGCAGAGCAGACGCTTTGAAGTGTAATACGTTACTATAACATGACGAAACTGCAGCTTGTCGCGCAATAATACTTTCATACACAATATTCGTTGATAATGATTTTCTAGGTTAACGTGATAAAAAAAACTTCAATTAATCGCGAGTCGTCAAATTGGTCACGTTATAAAGCGTATTATTACGATAAATTAATATTTAGAATATTTTTTTACGCGTATAATAATAGATAATATCGCAAATTACAAACTCATATTATTAACTATTATTATAGACGTTTAAACGGGAATTAAAGTTAATAGGGGGTGGTGCGTTCGAAAAATGAACACACATTTTTTTTAAATCATCTAAGTCGAATATACCACGTTCACTCGGAATCACACCACTGAATAATACTATGCGATTGCGTATATACGCTCGTGCGACGATTTAACATTTTTAAAAATGACATTTTTTTTGTGTGTGTATGCGATGGAATTTGCTGTTTTTCCAATCAACGTTTCAGTAAAAATAATAATATTCCGTTTTCTGTAGACGAGTGTTTTGCTGCACGTTGTCGGATTACTAAGACACGGATGTCGTCGAATTTGTAGAGGGTTTTTGTTTGTATTACCCACTTAAATTTGATTTTGAATAAGTTACAATTCTGTTTTTGGATCGTTAGATTTTTGAGCAAACCGAAAAATGTTTTGGTTTTTTTTTTTCATTATTATTATGATTTTATCCGTGAACAATTTTTTCTTACAAAAGTAGCGCGCGGACGTTGCGTTACCACGTTCCGCATACAAATTGTATCCAGTCGGTATTTTATTCGACACGTTTTTCGATTTTACCAATAGTTTCCTTTAGCGCAGTTAAAAAAAAACAACGAGAAAATTGCAAAAAAAACCACCGATAAAATTGTCGACGCATTCGTTTTGGACACGGACAATTGTTTTTTAAAATTTAAAAGTTTAATAAGAGCTTAGACGCACCTATTGATTATACTATTATACTCGTCGTTGCAATCTGCAGAATCGTTTTTCGATATACAATGAGTTATCATCGCTTTCGTTTCGCTCTGAATCTAAAACATTATTCTTATTTTTTTTTTAGCCCAAAATGAAATTTTTTGGTGGTGAAAAAAACGATACGATTCGTTTTTACGCGTGATATAAATATATATATATTGAGTTATAAGAAACTTATACGTACATTTTCTGTATTTTTAACAGTTTTAGCGCAATATCACAATCGATTTTACATGGTTTTTTTTTTTTTTTTTACTGCAACATCGTTCGAACCGTACAGATTATTCGTATACACTTATTATAAGTCATAAAGCCGTTATGAGGCGATACAGTTATAAATGTATGTCGACTCTAATATTTATCTAGATTAGACGAGGTATATAATAAGCAATAACGTGAGGATACAAATTTTCCGGTCAACGAAAATCGGTGTGACCACACCAACGCAACGGTGCGTTGTTGTACGATAGTCGCAAGAGCAACTCTGCGCTGCAGACCGTATATTATGACGTACGAGAGTCATGCAAGCGGTTAGTCGATGCTATAAAATTCATAACGTACGTGTACGGGTCGGTCGGTTTTCAGTAAATCGGCGTAACTAACGAGAATCGTTGTAAAATAAGTAATGAATAAATAGTATATGTATATAATATAATAACGGTAAAGATTTACAAGCAGAACGAGAAAAAAATATTGTATTAGTATAATATTCTTTTTTATCCGATAGCATTGGAGTGGCAATCTATATTTTAAGCCATTGCTGCTGCCGTCGTTTATTTCGAATGAATACGACCAGTGGTTTTAGGAACCGGTACGACTGCAGCGCCCTGCTGGCTTGTCACTCATTTTGATTCGCTTTCAGTTTACGCGTTTTCTTTATTAACCAATGTACATTGACGCCTCTGCGACGATCCGGTTCGACTCGAGACAACCACTTCTGATCGCGTTCTCACTTTGTCGTTCGTCATCCTCCTGCCGTTTGAATATGTCGAGTGAAACGTCGCTGTCAAAAAAGACTGGCGGGTGTTTGTGGCATCAGACAGAATTCTTCGCTTCTGGTCGTAATCTTCCGGGAGTTGACTTTATTCCGGACCGCGCGTTACGTCTTCTAAGTCCCGCACTCGGAGGAGTACGCCGGAGACGGTAGTTGCCCTTTCGTTCGTCCATTTTGAGCACACTAATACGGTGTGCGTTCGGCCGTGTCGACGTTAGGATCGTCGCACGTCCTGGACCGCGAGCTCGCTCAAACTTGTTTAAATACTGGTTGAAACATCATCCGTGTCTGGTCAGGACAGATGAAATGTGATGCCCGTTTGGAATCCGTTTCGTCGTTATGGAGCCATCGGTCGAGATCCGGCGTGTCCAACACGTTTTCACCGAATCCGAATACCCGCACCGTTCCGTTCACGTGTTCAGCGTATATAGTAGGTACCTCGCCGAGTGCATATTTATGTGTGTAACTTTTAGTTATAATTCGAATTATCGTATCGGATTGCAGCCGAGAATATAATATTATTATGGAATAAAGAGCAACGCGATATTGCAGCATAAAATGTATTGTGTATATATGCGTGCGTATACATTGTACCAGTAACTTATACACGACATTACGTCGAGAACCAGTTTCCCGAAACGTCCCCGTCTTAAGAGTAAAACGAATTCATTTTTTTAATATAGTTAAACGATTAAAAGAAGAAAAAAAAATTAGTCGATTCTCAGTACGCAAGTCAAAAGTCTAATATTATAATACGCGTTTCTAAAATATAAAAACTTATAACGCTCGTGCTCGTTTTTACGTTTATACGAAAAAACGGTTCGTCCTATAATATATGCGAACGGTGTTTTCAAAAAAAAAAACAGTTGCTTCTGGATTTTAGTTATGGACGGGTGGTGCAGAGTAGTGAAACTCGTCGATAGTCATTTACTATTTTTCGATTTTCATAAATTATAAAGTTGCAGGACAACATTCATAGGCTCAATTTCCTATATCAGGATCTCGCGCGTAATACAATTTCGGGCATGAAGTTTCGACAAAATTGTAGTTCCGGTCCCTCAAAGCAGTATCCGTGGAACATTCGTTACCGGAAAACTGGTGACGTACTCGTCGAAACGTGAGCGCTGTGTCTATCCGAAAAAAATTGTATACAGGAAAAAAAAAAGCATAAGCTTAAGCGTTTTATTAAAACTAAAATTTTTGGGACGGGTCGTTGGTACATTGTCCGCTCATTTAGTTTTTTAAGTTCCCGACGCCACAGTATACCGCGCGTAGCTATGTAAATATTATCGTGACCGTCGACGGTTATTATAAAACGTACGGAAAACCGTGTGTCCTCCTGCTCCATTACGAATAAATAAAAAACCGATTGAAATAATAATAACAAATTAAATAAAAAAATTAAAAAGTTTGTTTTATATATATAAACCTAACACGCGTTGTTTAAACGGCCGTTTATTATATATTTTTTCGTCGAAAATATAATTAAATTAGCCTGAAAAAAAAAACGCTGTTTGTTTGTGCGACGATAACGCGCGGCTACAGCAATATAATATTATAGTGATTTTAATGTAGTTCGAAATGAACACGTTTACGCCGCGTTTGCCGATTCACCGCGCAGCGATGATTTTGGTAAATCTTTAAAACAACAACGTGAAAAAAAAATAAAAAATAAAAATCCAGTAAAAACCTTTATCCCGGTTGTTTATAGTCGTTTATTTTCGTATTGAGTAAATAACGATATATAAATAAGTTGGTTAATTTTATTTCAGCTGCTGCTGCTGCTGTGGTTTTTTTACATTTCGTGTCTATATTCTTATATCCGAACTATCGTTCTTACAGATTTCAACCGAGTGTTTGATATCTCTCGTAAGACAAGCGCTCGTATAACACGTAACACATTATAAAATAATAATGATAATAATAATAATAATAGGCGTATATTTACACAGCATCAGTAGCGGTTTTTTTTTTCACGCCTTCCGCGTAAACAATTTCTGTTTCTATTTTCGGTATTTATACGACACGTATGTAGAAACGTTATATTTAACGTGTATTAAGATTCTGAGCGGAGCTCAGTATCATTATACAATGACGTGTTTTTTTTTTTTTATGTCTGTACCCGAAAATTCTACCAGGAGGAATGGTCCGATCTTTTCGCGTAACACCTTTGCTGATTGAAAATTGCATCTAGTTTGTACTTAAGACGTTTTTCGATTTTCTCAATACTTTTTTCAAAAGTCAGGAAATTAACTACCGAAAATTACATAAAAACGACGCGATTTCGTCTTAATCGATTGTCGTTTATCCGAGCTCCGCTCAGAATCGTTTTATCGAATGCAATGATTTACCGTTGCTTTCAAATTTATAATAAAAACAAAACTCTAAAATCTTTATCCAAGTGATTCACTTAAACGATATCCACCACAACACCCCGCGGCTCGCTACCTTTTTTTTTTTTTTTATCTCCGCTGTAATACGTGTTGAACGGGGTGGGCGTACGGCGATACAAGCGCGCGTGTATGTAAGTATATGTCGGAACGGATTAAAGACGACTTAATATCGTATATTATTATAAAGTATTTCACGCTGTTTCGTTTACCGATTTATAATATATTATTATTTATGTTATAAAAAAAAACGATCGGAATATTTTCACGTTGTCCGTCGTCGTCGGTGGTATTGGACGCGTAAAGTATATAAAATCATATCGTCGACGACGCGTTTTTATATTGTACGTCCTCCGGATCACGTCTCCTGCGCACGCACACACACACACACACAGAATATATTTATAGTTTATCGAAATATTTCTCATTAAATCGTTTTTATTCGATTTTATATTTAATCCGTTCGGTCGCCGCCTCCGGTCTTTCTTGATTGATTTTCGCCAATCGTGTTTACCGAAGACTTCGTGGGGACGGGGGGGACCGAGGCGCGTAGATCGTCTCGACGATAAACCGCGCATTATACAGGATGGGCCAGGGAAAATGGAACATTTGAAATAGCTCTCATAAACGTCTAAAAAAAAATTATTATTTTCGAGTTTTATCGTGGAAAACGTAGAGCAAAATAATATGCGGTTAAAGATTTTAAAAAAACTAAAATCTCAAGTTCGAAAAATAATGCCAGTAAGAAGGTATTCGAGTTCCGGGTGTATTATGCATTCCTGGAATCGTGCGTGGAGGTTTTGCAAGACTCTCTAGCTGTAACATCTCCGTGGGAATCAAAGCAATTTCTTCTCGGATTCTTGTCTTCGACTGGAGAAGTGTTGTCGGTGTACACTTTGATGGTCCCACGGGAAAACACCGACATATCAAGTGATCTTGGGGCTTAATTGTGAGATGACCTGATTACCAAAGAGCTGTCAACTTGAAAACCTTCCCGTTCTTGACAATCCGTGGTTTCAGCAAGATAATACCTATACAGCACTCGCCCAACGACACTTCTCCAGTTTAAGACACGAATCCGAGAAGATTCCCGCGGAGATGTTACAGAGAGTCCTGCGAAAACTCCACGCACGATTCCGGGAATGCGTACACTCTGAACGGACACCATATCTTGCTGACATTATTTTCTGAATTAGAGATTTAAAATTTTTTTGAACCTTTAACGGCATATTATTTTCCACTATGTTTCCCGCAATAAAACTTGAAAATAATTTTTTTTTTAAACTTTGTGATGAGAGCTATTTCAAATGTTCCCGTTCCCTTGGGCCACCCTGTATTTATGTGTAGGTACCAGAGATATTATTATGCGAGACGTTCGTACACGTATTATGTAATAAACGTCCGTATCGTCGTCGTCCTTTATAATATTTATTTATTTATTATAATTAATAATATACACTGTCTGCCTACACGGACGAGGACGCTGCGAGCAGTAGTCGCGGCCGTCGTTCCTGCATGTTCTCTCCGCGTCGCGTGTCTGCAGCCGATCATTTTCTATTTTTTATATTACTTCAGACTGGAATAGTTAAGGTGGGGCGGTTACGGAGTGCTCGACACCCCTGAATATTTTATAAACGCCTCTAAATAATTCGATGAAATATGAAATCCACAATATTTATAGTCTTCAAGCATCGTTTTAAACGTTAACACGACATTTTACCATTGATGGATGTCAAACGAGTTAAAATGAGAGATGCGTACCCAAATGTGTACACGTTATTACAATAATTGTCATATATATATATATATATATATATATATATATGAGTTCGGATACCTGTGAAAGGTCTTTTTGATTATACGCGGCGGATTGAAAAATTGGCTTCGGGCTAGAACGCGGTAGTAAGGAAAGATTTTCCGATTCGTCACTGTTGTGTTGATAGGGGTTTAACGAATAAACTTGAAACCATTATATATTGCAAAATAAATTTGCAGTTGACGAATTTGTTTTTATATAGTTTTTATCGTTAAAATGTATTATTAATAGGTACGTGATAATGATGACGATGATGATTATTAATGATATGACGTTAAGTACACGCGAATAAAGTTTTATATTATTGAATTTATCATATAAAATAATATGTTTTGACATTTTATAAATTTGACTTTAGAGATGTAGATGTGGGTATTTTCCCCCTTGTATATTGCTCACAATATTATTTGACGGTATATTTATAAAACCCGTTCGTGAATCTACCTGATTTTATAACTAAAATCGTTGTTGAAGGGTGTGAGTGTTGTATAATTTGAACTATACAGTCGCGCCTATACACCAGTGGCAAAAATTTCATTCGGATTTTTCCTGCTGTCCGCATGACATACTTCAAAAGTTTCACTATCTGCACGCGTTTCAGATTAAATCTGATAAAAAAAAATTGATAATAACGTTTTAAAAAAGTTTGTTTTTAAAATCCACGAGTAAAATTCGTATAGAAATCAACGATAAACGTTTTGTGTCCACGTGAAGTACACGAAAATCGTAATTTTTTTTTTATCCTTTCGAATCAGTTAAAAAATATAGAAATTCGATAATTAAAATAATTTATAACGTATCGTAATGAATTGTGTACAACACGCATTCCTCAATTTCGAAAATAACCGTTCGACTTTTCGTACAATTTTACATTTTAAACGATGTGTGTTAATATTGTAAAGCACACGAGTTTAGGCAGTGCCGTCGTTACACGGGAATATTTAGCCGGCGTTTTCGAAAATCCTCGACGACGAACGCGACGGCCGCACGGTTACGAGAGAGAACAAGACGCATATTAAATATAATATTAAATTTCGAGAGGAAATAAAAAAAAAAAAGGATTTTAATTCTCTCCGATGAGGTGTATTCGGTCCGAGTATTATGTGTAAAACACCTGCCGTGTGGATTTGTTTTTTTTTTTTTTTTTTACTATTTACGACCGTTGTGCCCAAGAATATCGGGTTACAAACACGCGATTTATACTTCGCACTACGTAGTGTGCCCTCGGCGTGTAGTTTGATTTCTTTTTACTTTACCGTATTAAATTACCGACCGTATTAACGTACAGATTATGTACGCTGTGTTCCTTCGTAAAATATATCGTCCACAAAACGTGCAATTCCGTTGATCGTCGTCGTACAAAAAAAAAAAAAAAAAAGGCAGCGAGCCGCGGGGTGTTGTGGTGGATATCGCTCAAGCGAATCACTTGGATAACGATTTTACGGTTTTGTTTTTATTATAAATTTGAAAGCAACGATAAATCGTTGCATTCGACAGAACGATTCTGAGCGGAGCTTCGGCGTGATAAATAAACGACAATCGATTAAGACGAAATTGCGTTTTTATATAATTTTCGGTGGTTTTTCTTGATTTTCGAAAAAAAAAGTATTGAGAAAATCGAAAAATGACTCGTTTAAAGTGCAAACTAGATGCAATTTTCAATCAGAAAATGTGCAGAAAAGAATCGGAGCACCACTCTTTCTGGTAGAATTTTCGGGTACAACAAAAAAAAAACACACATCGTTGTAAAACCAATACGTTCCTCGCTCCGCTCAGAATCTAAAACAGCAACGTTATTATTTTTTTAAACGATCGATTCTCGCTAAACGTTTGTGTGTACTGCAGTGACACAAATCAAAACCGCTGAACCGTCTTGTTTTATCGGTTTAACGACGTTCAAAAAAAAAAAGAGAAATATCGCGAAATATTTTACAGTAATAATATTATATACGTTTTGTGAGGCATACGCGTCTAGTGAACGGAAAATATAAACTATACGCGCACATTACACTTCACAACGAGTACCACCTACTCTCGAGAACAAGAACTCAATGACGTATCCGTATACTATAATACACTGCACGAGACACATAATATTATAGAAATCCGAGTACTACGTATATAGCAGCAGTATTTCTTTGAATAATAACACAGATTTTCTTTTCACATAATACAAAACCGTGGACACGACGAGTAGATAGGTACGTATACCATAGAGATGATACGACACACGTTATTATTATTAACGCGTCTCGCCGTCGTCGTCACTGGTACGCGTATATAATAGTATCGGGGTCGCCCGATTCTGCGGAGATCGTATGTACCACAACGAAATATTATGAAATGATATTTTTTTCGCGTATACACAATATATAATAATGAAGCGGTTGTGGTGGTTACAGTGTCACCGAAGACGTTGACCGATTCTCTGGGACTCGCAACCTATTATATGATATTATAATAATAATAATAATAATAATAATAATATATATATAAAAATAGCCAAAAAAATGGAGCCAAAAATGTGTAACAATTCATCAATTGAGAACGGGTGGGCCGATTTGGCTCAAATTTTTTTTAATTGTTCGTGATTGCCAGGAGAAGGTTTTTACGAAAACAAATTTTGGAAAAACCCTTTTTTTAAAATTTTTTTTTTTACTTTTTTCGATGATTGTTTTTTTGGCAAACAACGTTTGCCGGGTCAGCTAGTAATAATAATAAAAAAAAAATAGCAGAGTAAGAAACAAATACGTTTTATGCTAAAACAAAGCTAGATTTCTAATTTTATTTTGCATATAAATGCATATTTTGAGTTTTTTTTTTTTTGGTTTTTAGGGCATATTTCTTCCGTTTTATACTTTTTGAGAAATATTTAATACAATTAATAATTTTCTCGGTCGACGTTTTTAATTTCATTTAACATTATTACAACAAAAATTGACGAATTTAAATTAATTTATAATTTTTATCGTATAATATTGTTGTTGAATGTTCGCACGTTTTTTTTTTTAGGATCGTCGATTTAGATTAATTTTAATTCAATTTAATTCAATAAATAATATTATTATTTGATATTATCAATATAATGTAGCTATTAATGTCTACTCTCTAACTGAATCGAAAAAAAGTTATTATTTAAAATTAAATTTTATTAACAATTTTGTTAAAAAATTATTTATATTTTTAGAAAAAAAAATATTCGTTTTGCGTACTTTTAATGCATATAATAATAGGTGTTTTAAGTGCACGAGTGCTTGCGTATTTGGTGCTTTTTTTTTAGAGCTACAAGTCCTCTGCCCTAATAGTAATAATAATCGAAAATTCAAGGTCCCCGAGAGGCACGTTCTCGGTTTTTTTTTTTTTTTCTAAGTACACGCGCAAACGCTGCGTACGCGGTGGTGACAATGACTGCGACGAAACCGGTGTGGCGGTGACACATACTATATTATGAATATTCACGAAACGCCTCGTGCCGTGCACGACCGCACAAAACGTTATATTATAATAAATAAATAAATAAGATTTATATACGCGTCGGTCCTCCTGCAAACGAGTATTTATTTTTATAGCGATGTCAACAAATGTCGTATTGTCACATTCGGGACAAACGGTGTGTGTGTGTGTTTTTATTTCGCGAATTTCGACAAAAAAAAAAGAAAAAAGCTAACGTTTCAACACGGTACGTTTTAACTTTTCGAACATCGGTGTACCGGTAGATATCTATAATAATTCAGGCGCCGTATAACGCGTACGAAAAAAAAAAATTCTGTACTCTATATATGTAAGAATCTAACGAGATTTCACGTGGTCACAAATCCTATAACGCGTTATATTTCAATATTATTTCACTTTTTTTATATACTAGCTGTCCCGACCATAGGCGGAAATCTATTAAATTTTCTGGAGGGGCTAACATGTTTAACATCATTCATAATCAGTCAAATATCCAAAATACATATAAATCATAAGATATTTTGGGGGGGCTTAGCCCCCCTAAGCCCCCCTTATTTCCGCCTACGGTCCCGACCCGTGTTGTCCTCTCCAAATTCAATATTTTTTTTTTTCAATCGTTTTGTGAATTTGTGAAAACTATTGGAAATGTGATTTAAGTTTTGAATCGCATTATATGTTTAATTTGCATTTCTGTTTCGATGTTCAAGTAAAAACAATCAAAACAATATCAGCTATATAATTACCCGGCTCTTTGCCCGTGCGCAGTTTTAAACGGAAAAAATTCAAAAATATTTAGTAAAAAAAAAAAAAAATTATAAAACTATTGAAACGCCTCGCCGAAAACCCGTAACATTTAAATGCAATATGTCCTCTCTCCTCCTCAGACAAAAAATGAAAAAATGTACGAGGGGACACTCGGGGAAGTATTTGGAACAATTAATTAAAACCGTAAAATTATTGAAATAGGTAAATACGTAAAATGCATATATAGTTTTTAAAATATACATTATGTTTTAAACTCAATAACAAATTAAATGATCGCACCACGGTAATTGTTAAACAAAGTAAAAATTAATAAATTGTAATAATACTCTTATAAAAATAAAACAATATGTATATTATAAAAAATATTATATATCTAATACTCTAGGCATTTTTTATATATATATATAATATATACTGATTTTATTATATATATATATATATATTTATTATTTTTTATATATATATATATATATATTATTTTAACTGTTTAAACGCCTAGAATGCCAAAATTTCCCGTATTAGGTAACACCCTCGTTGGACCTATCGGGTCTAATTGTGAATCTAACCCATCCCGTTCAAACGCACACAGAAAATTTCATCAAAATCGGTCCAAGCCGTACACGTATAAGTTATTTTTATTGCATATTTCAGCGAATTTCAACGCGTGTACACGTTTTATTTTACAAATATCGCGTATAAAAATCCACAACGAATACGTCGTGTCCACACGGAGAGATTATAGATATACAGAGAGAGAGAGAGAGAGAAATAGCGTAGGTATACAGGTACCGTTTAATATATTATAATTTTAAACGTAAAGGTGAAAATTTAAAGACCAAAATAAAAAAAATTGTAGTTTATAAGTCGGGTCTCGATACGAACGCGCGAAAGAGTATAAATCAAAGACGTCTCTAATTAAAAAAAATAATAATAATAATAAGAAAAAAATACGAGGACGACGACGACGACGACGACGATAATAATCAGCTGCCGAGAATGTGTCGTGATTTCTTTTCGTCGTCGTCGTCGCACATGGGTGGCTTGTACGATGTCGTGTACTATATATACAGACGTAGTCCTATAAATTATCCGAGTCTTCTTAAGTTCGTATGTATATATATACACGTATACGCATAACGCATATACGTGTAAATATAAATCTGCTTTGAAGAGCGCCAAGTACGTCTCTATATGGATGAGAGGACGGGACGGAAAGAAAAAAATAAAATAATAATAATAATAATAAGAAATCCCGCCGGAGGAACGGATGAGTGATGTGCTTAACTCTCCGGTGGCTGCCGGCTGCTGCGGAGATCGCGTGATACGAAAACGGGGCGGAACGGAAAAGTGGTGTATTTTTATAATATACTCGGGCATAGGTAATCGACAGATACGAAAGGGTATTTTCTGTGCGTACGCCCGGTGTAATTTCTAAATAGTACTGGCTCGCTGGTCCACTCGCTGTTCTGTATGTGTATTCGTATTTAAATTTAACGTTTAACAAACAGTATAAATAAGTATGAAACATAAAACGTATAATAATTAAGACTAATATATGATTCAGTTCCGTTACGCGATTTTCGTCGTTTTATTGTCATAGATGGAGCGCGAGTTCTTTCAGCCATTTGTCTGCATTTTCAGTGATGTCGTGCAGATCATTCAAAGTTCCTTCGAATGCGTACAGATCGCATTTCTTGTCGATTACACATCGTTTGTTCGGCTGCTCCGCGATCATATTTTTCTGAATTCTTTAACGTTTTTTTTTTTTATTTAGTGCCACGGCACGCGTCTTCCCTGATCTGTGCGGAATATCCGTTCAGTATTGACCATTCTCTGCGGGGTAGTTTGAAACCAGGTACCAGAGTTTCTGGCGTGTGTATTAATTCTTTGTTTATACCACAGTGACTGATTTTCCCACGAAGTGTGCCATTTCTCTATGCACTTTTGATTTTCAGTCTGTAACCTCTCAGCAGCCATCCAAAACGGCGTTCGTGATTTAAGACGAATTCTCGGAGGATTTCGTAGGATAGAGTTTATTGGTAAATGTTGGTTATTTTTGTACTTACAACACTTGTGTATATGATACATAACGCTTTGCAGGCCTGCAATAGTAACACAAATATCAACAAATATTCCGTGTAAACATTACCGATTGCAGCTAAATACGCTTACGATATTCAATTTTATTTTTTTGTGTCCGTTCCTTTTTTTTTTTTAGTGCTCTGTCTCACGATGCCCGAAAACAAAAGTCTAATTTCGGCCGTTCTTCCGATGGAGCTGTAAAAAGAAAACGTTTAGCTATAGAGACGTGATGAACGTTAAAACTTTATCGAAAACGGTTTTGATACAGAAAATAAACAAAAGTCGTATGTAATCAACGCATCTGTCTTAACGGAATGTTGTATTGCAGGAGAAAAATATTTATCCCGTTAACCCATCATCCGTGATCTTCAGTTTTAAACGATTGCAAGTCCCGATCAAGATTCGTTTTACATTCACAATATTGATATTGTGTCAGGTAAAAACCTTCGAAATAGAACAGGTCTGTTTTTCTCACGGATAATATTATATGTTGCATTCTCCGGAGTGAGCTTTTTATTTCCTCGTAACCGCGATCTACCGCTAACCTAGAAGGTCGTTTTCAAAGAAACATTGAGTTCAGTGTACCCGTTTCTATTTATAATAATAAATACATTATTTATTTAACAAGTCTTGAATTAAAATTTTTTTTATAATATTAAAAATGATATATAAAAAAAAGATAATAAAATTCCGTGTCGATTTTACTGATTTCATTTGAATCCGAAACCGTGCCTATATAACATTGCACACGTCGAGTGTATTTATTTACTTATTTACACCAAAATGCAGGATAGTTTATGGACGTTTTTTTTTTTTAATTGAATAATTCGACGATCAATAAATGTCGAGACTACTATCAGGAGCTGGTGTATAAACAGCACAAACGATTATCTCATAATTATTAATTATGATACTTCAGCAAATACTTGTTAACTTGTTAAAATGAAATTTAATATCAACAGAAAATTCAGATTTATAGAGTTAATCGAAAAATCGTTTGTCTGTGTCCCGTAATATTAAAATCGATTCAAACCATCTGCACGTTCGTGTCGCGTACGAATAGACTCGTGGGAACGATTTTATTCGTTTCAATGCTTGCGAAATTTTTTCCTCGTGTTGTATTAATGAAACGCGTCGTCGAGAAGACAAAAAAAATCAATTACGTTCTTATTCCAAAACGTTCGGGGGAGCGAGTTTTCCCATTCCTTTACAGAATGTCTTCCCCCTTCTGTTTTTCGTTTCTAAAAAAAAAGAAAGTTATTAATTCCAATAATAATTCTTCGCGTCGCTTATAACAACACTGTCCAATGTTAATAATCTCGTCGAATAAAATATTTTTATTTTTGAATTACTTGGATAAAGATTTTAGAGTTTTGTTTTTATTATAAATTTGAAAGCAATGATAAATCATTGCATTCGATAAAACGATTCTGAGCGGAGCTTCGGTGTAATACACTTTGTCTATTTTTCGTACAAAATTAAAGTAATATAAATCTGATGTTGTGTCTAAATTTCAGGTAAAAAAACTCAGAATTAAATGTTTTATGAATGAAAAACCTCATTAGGTTAATCCGGTTACGGGCAGCAAAACGGATTATT
The DNA here is from genome assembly GCA_032441835.1 of Slavum lentiscoides. NCBI lineage: Eukaryota > Metazoa > Arthropoda > Insecta > Hemiptera > Aphididae > Slavum > Slavum lentiscoides. Next base: position 4,025,588 of record CM063718.1, on the reverse strand, counting down.
TGGGCAACGGCCAATGTGTACACACAACCCGACGGAAACGGGTTAATAATATTTTTGACATTAACTCGCTGATTGCGTCGTCAGTGCGAAGTGTGTGTGTGTGTGATCTTTAAAACGCCAGTTTTTTGTCAACGAAATTTATAGTAATTCGTTAAAATATTTTTTTTGGGGGCTATAAAAATAGCTATAAATAGCGTAAAATTGAATGAAACTTTTTGGAAATTATTTTTGAAGTTGTATTGTACACAGTTGTAATTTTGTTGAAAATTTCAAGACAACAGAATGATTATTTTCGAAATTATAGCGAAAAAACTATACACGCGATATTGACGAAATCCCATTTTTAGCGGTTTTTCGTAATTTTTCGGTAATTTATCGCGTTGAAAAAACTATCGAGAAAATCGAAAAACGATCTGTCTAAAGTACCGACTAGAGATGCGAATTGCTGCCGAAAACAAACCGCGGCCGAAGAGAGCACTCCTTCTGGTCGAAAATCTGTACACAAGATAGAAAAAAAAAAAAGGTAACGAGCCGCGGGCTGTTGTGAATTACTCGGATAAAGATTTTTTAGAGTTTTGTTTTTATTTTAAATTTGAAAGCTGTAATGATAGCCACTCATTATCAATATATAATTATTAATTATATAAAAAATGTTGTAAATAATAGAGTGGCTATCATCATATCGTAATTATTATAATTATTGAAATATCGGCGATGGACTATATATTATATTCCTACTCAGTCCGTCGCCGACCCAGTCGTTGTCATACATCTTGTCGGCAACGACATATACATGTAACATAATAATAAAAAATAAGACCATATATTAAAGTGTTTTCTTATAAAAGTCTTTCCTTTATTAAAAATCTAAACCCTTCGAATATCACGAAGATTATCAGCCCGGCTGGCTCAAAAAAGGTAAGAATATTTATTTCAGAACATATTGTTATCGGATTCTCGGACCTCACACCCGAGCTATTTAACATACAAAAACTTGAATAGTAAAATAAAGGGGATAAAGTGATAATACGTATTTCATTGTCACTTTTTCCGCCTAATTTTATTTTACTACAAATCGATGACAAGTCGTTGCGTTCGATTAAACGATTCTGTCCGGAGCTTACTTTTCTCGTAAATACAGTCTAAAGTTACGCGTTTGGTGAAAATTGCAGTTTTCTACGACTATTAATTTCGAAATTACGAAGAAATAAACAACGATCGATTAAGACGAAATTGCGTTTTCGAGTTGTATTTTTTAGGCGCTTTTGAGAAAAATGGAAAAACGACCTCTCTAAAGTACCAGCTAGAGATGCGAATTGTTGCCGGAAACAAACCGCGACCGAAGAGAGCACTCCTTCCGGTCGAAAACCCGTACAAAGGATAGAAAAAAAATAAAATAAACATTATTGTAAAAAAACAATAGATTCGTCGTTACTGCTCCGCTCGGAATCTAAAAAAAATAGACATCATTGTAAAACCACTAGATCCTTCGCTCTCCGCTCGGAATCTAAAAAAAAATATTTTAACGAATTACTATAAATTTCGTTGACAAAAAACTGGCGTTTTAAAAATCACACACACACACACTTCGCACTGACGACGCGATCAGCGGGTTAATGTCAAAAATATTATTAACCCGTTTCGCTGCCCGTAAAATATAATATAATATAATACCTATCACGTAGTATGGGACCGCTTTTCCTGCTGCACCGCTTTTACCCCACGCCCATTGCCCGGTGTGAATATTAATAACGACGTTATCGCCGACGACTGTACTACACGCGTTAATTGACACGTTTTCTCGGATGTTGCGGCGCGGCGTCCGAATAATTTATACGGTTTTAAACCGAACTCGACGTGTGACGCCGGACAAACGCCGTTGTCGGTTAACGAAACTTCTTTAAGATTACGTCCTCCTATATTATACTAGTATATAATATATTTAATCGGCCCGATCGGAATAATATTATATTATACAAAATCGTTCTCATCCTCGTTATTAATTATCACTTTTTTTTTTTCTTACTCGTTTGGTCTCCGTATTTATTTTCCTGGATAATAGCATTTTATTCGAATAAGGTTTCTGTGCGCGCGCGCTAGTGAATTTTAAATTACTATTTTACACCACCGCGTAACAATATTAATTAATATACAGGTCTCGATACGTTTTTTCTTTCCCCCCCCCTCCCGAAATGCTTTCCAACATAGAAATGCGTTTTTTTTTTTTAAGTACACGCTATTCTAACAAAAAATTTTAGTTTCCTGTGGGGGATTTTTCGCGATTTTTTTTTTTTAACGTATTAGGACATTTTTCAACGGTTTTTTTTGTGGGGAGGGAGCGTTTATAACCCGTTTCGGGTTAATATAAACGTACAATTTTTTGTCTACTAATACGCACCAATCCGGTTTTTAAGGGGCCCGGCGCCGGCTATATATTTTATCATAATACATATATTGTATCGACGGCCTGTTTTCTTTGAAAGAGGAGACAATTGTATTGGTCGGATTTTAACCTTATTTTGTGATACGAAAAATACGTTTTCAGCTGTACAATACTGTAAACTTGACACGAAATTAATAGTAAATACAAACGGTATTAATAGTATATTACTATTAATTAATAGTATATTACAAACGGGTGAAATACATATTTTGAAAATCCGAGTTAAACGCGACCTGTATGTAATTATATGTCGCCTTTAAGTTAAAAAAAAAAAAAGAAAATTCGAAACGGTCAATTTTACAAGCCGTGAGAGTTTTTCCTGTAAAGCCTTAATTTTAGGTATAAAATAGAACCCTTTTAAGTAAAACGATTATCGAACTCGTCTTACTCGTGTCACAACCTGTGCCTATTAACCTCGATTGCATACAAAATTTTGTTTTCTCATCGTATACGATAACATAGTTTCGGCGGCGCGCGAAGTCATGTCAATTGTCAGAATTGTCAGAAAAAAAAACTTAATTATTTAAGGCGAATTTTTTTTTTTTTTAATTTTCTTAAGGCATTTTTTTTTCAGGTAATTTCTTCGCTGTTTTTAGTTCATAAATGCATTTTTTTAAAAATATTTTTAGGCCGTTAAAATCCGAGTCCTGGTGGTATACGCGTTACGATATTATGTTTTAAATATCAGTTCAACGTTTTCGACATTTGTCCTGTTTGACAACGAACCAAATTATTTGGGGACGGGGTGAGAACATCTTCTCATCGACACCGCATCCGTTATATGTTCGTTTTTCCAAATCAAATAAAGACGCATGACGGAATTAAATTGAGATCCTGTTACCGCGCCGTGGAACGTTCTATTGTAACCACGAAAACGTGTAAAATATGTACGTAAATGTCTAAAACACTATATTCTCATATAGTATACGCATCACTCGCGAGGTATATAAGATTTATCTTTGTTAAGAAGGGACGTTTATTGATTATTATTATCGTATCGGGTTCGTCTGCTGTCTGCTGTTCATTTTTTTCCAGCGAGAATATATATATATATTTTTTTTTTTCGTTTAGGATTTTAAATCTGGTAACCGGATTTTACAGCGATCAGATTTCATTATTATACGCGGTTTTTTTGTCAACCAATAACAACCGAGTTTCAAGCAGTTCAGTGTTCGTGTTTGTCGAACGACTGCAGTCGTTATTATTATTATTATTTAGTATTATATAATAATATGCGTGCGAGTGTGTTTTCGTATAGGGAGATTTATATTTATTTTTTTGGTTTTTTATTACGAGTTCCTTTTAGTTTTCGACACTTAAAATACAAAATGTATAGGTATAACTGTTTTTCCCCTTACAGTCGATTCTTATAGTGGATTATAATTTTTTTTATTCGTTTAAACGTAGAAATCAGGGACGGATCTACGAGGGGGAAATAGGAAAACTCCCCCTCCAAAAAAAAAAACATTAAAGTAGAAAAAAAATTAATAAGATAAAATAAAGGTCACCGACTTTTTCTGTATTTTGACGACAAACCTAAAAAGTCTAACGACTAAATTGCCGATTGACATTATAATTTACTTCCTTCCTTGAAAAAAAATTAGGTCACCTCAATATATTAATGAAAGAATTTCGTATAATTTTATCAATTTTTTCGCTATTACTCCGTGACGATACCAATAAAAACTCCGAGGAAAAAGCTTATCGGTTGCATTTTAACTGGTACCAACCTGGTCGTTAAGTAATTGTCGATTCGGCCTGTTAATATTAATTGTTTTTTGGGCAAATTTTTTTTTTTATTTAATATATAGAACATCGATAAATGTGTTCGATTATTGTGTATTTTTTATGTCCTATGAATAAATACTCGTGAGATTTTGTGATTCATAAAAAATAGTGATACCATAAAGGTGACTAAAAATATGATTTTTAAATCTATAATTTGTGTAACAACTTTTGAAAATAATTCCCCCTCAAATCCGCCACTGTATATACTCGTATATTCAAATAACATTTTCCTAATCAAACTTATTTACAACGTGTGTATAAAAAGTATAAAAATATTTTTCAAACGCGCTCGGTGAAATGTGTAAATATTAATGTTATTTTCCGTTTAGGTACGTCCTGGCATTTTTTTTATTGACAAATGTCGAAAAACCTAGCACACACGTTATACGAAGAGTAGATTTTCTTATCAGGTTTCCAAGTTCTGAATGGACGGCCTAATGAAATGAGATTGAAACTATAGTCTGTAAAGAAACGTTTTCCGTTTTCTCCGTCAAATCGATTTTGAGAACAACGCGGCGCCACAATCGCGCGAGAAACAACACTTTTTGTATTCATCGAACCGAAAACAGTAATACCGTTAACGATAAAAATTATAGTTTGCATTTCGAATAAAACGGTTACTGTATTATATAGGCGTGTTTTACAGGGGCGGGTTTTACTGCTCGCCAAGAGGAGGAGGGGGGGCGAATATTGCACGGAGAGAAACGCGCAACACCTACAACAACCAGTGATATTTTATAGCAATTAATTGGTACGTGTACGTATAATAATTCCTAAAAATTGTTATCGATTTTGTTTTATAAAATACTGAAAATGATTCGGCATTTCCATTGTCGTACGTCTTGTGCCTGTCATCGCCGGATATGAATGCAATCGCATATTAAATTAAGGGGTTTGAAAGCGGGTATTTTCTCTCTTTGTCTTACACACATGAAACATAGCAAAATAGACGTTTCGTACTTCAGGTTACTGAAAATGATTCGGCATTTCCATTGTCGTACGTCTTGTGCCTGTCATCGCCGGATATGAATGCAATCGCATATTAAATTAACGAAAAAATATATAATGCCCGATAGTCAGACGGCCTGTGATACCGGTAGTGATAACCGATTGAAGTGACGTATGCCGGTGGGCGCCGGATGGTGGTTTTAACGTGACTGTCAAAACCACAACAAGCATCTGCTGCCGACGACATTCCAACGTTTAAGAAAAAAAAAAAACACTTATTAGACTTTTTTTCGTTATTACCTGAACGGTAGGTAGCAATTCCGATTTGGAATGTGACGTAAATCATAATATTATATTTAAACATAACGAGAAAGACACGTCCCGAAGCCCCTCCTCCTCCCTTAAACCCGCCACTGGTGTTTTTATACAGTTATCCCGCGGTAGCTGGTCTTGTATAAAATATACTCGAACAAGTCGCGTTATCTGCACGTTCCGACCGTTTAGTAACCTAACCGCGGTTGGGGTCTCTCATTCCAATACACGTTTACACGCTGAATGCGTTTTTACTGTGACAAACAGAGGAGTCTGTTTGTTTTCAATTTTTCCCGAATTTATCGTTTCGTACGTTTTGTATATTTCAAATCCGTTTCTACGCTAAATGCGTGTCGACAGATGCGATCGTCAAACGAACGCGGCTGTATTAATACACTTAATAAATTTAGTTTTCACTTGTACGGAGAAAATCCTAAAGGCATCGCGCCGTGACGCAATTACTGTGTACCCGCTGTAGACGCGCGCACTGTCGGGCGGAAGAACGGCAAACACAATCGAGTTTATTTTTCGACGTGTAATTTATCGCATTCTGTCGCGGCGGCGGCGGCGGCGGCGTGTCGATTTTATAACATACTGCGACATTTTCAATTAATATCACCGCGCCCGTCGTGGTGTTCCTACCAAAACGTCAACTCTGCACCCCACTGGGGGGGGACTCGACGACTGATTAAAGGGACTTTTGTTTATACGCGCGATACACCCAGGGACGTTAATTATTATAGGTCGCGTTGTCTTATCCGACCAAATCCCTCTGTACTGTCAGGCTTCTCCCGATCATTTCTGACGATATCACGGGAAACGTGTCAACTGGGAAATGTTCGAAAATACGTATTGGCTGCAGCGTCGACCGATAATCGTCTGTATACTCGCTCACTTTAATCGCTTATTAAATACACAACAACAGACGTCGTTGAATAACGCGTGCTTTCTGAACGTTTCCATTGGAAATCGTTAGCGTTTAAAAAATAATATCGGAAAATTAAAACGTTCCGCGAAGTTTCTATACGCGGTATTGTAATATACACCGGAAATGAGCTTTTAAGGGGATTGAAAGCGGGTATTTTCTCTCTTTGTCTTACACACATGAAACACAGCACGTTTCGTACTTCCAACGTACCGATCGATCTATTGGTGCGATAAGAAATTTGAAAACAGTTTTGAATTCCTCTTGAATTTTACTACAAAACGACTTTCGCACTTTTTTTATTTCTTTTTTTTAAGACCTTCAAAAATGAATTATTAACAATTTTTTTTTTTTTTAATTTGTTCGGTTAATTTTTTTAAGGGATTATGAAAAAAAAAAAATGAAAAAAGTGGGAAAGTCGTTTTGCAGTAAAATTCACGAGGAATTCAAATCTGTTTTCAAATTTCTTATCGCACCAATAGATCGATCGGTACGTTGGAAGTACGAAACGTCTATTTTGCTATGTTTCATGTGTGTAAGACGAAGAGAGAAAATATCCGCTTTCAATCCCCTTAAGTTTCAACAATAATAGCGTACCTACAGTTATACGAAGCAATACTTTATTTAGCAAATACTCGTTTTGTAAACGGGGTCGCAACTACATGCGATATCTGAGGCCCGCGTGCGTGAAATCGCTTTGAGGCTCTTTAATTTTTTTCCGTGTCTAAAATATAACCGTATAATTTTCGCGTAATTTTTTTCGTATTTAAAATGACATTATAAACATGTACGTTTTATTGATATTTTATATATATATATTAAACTAAATACGAAATTTCTTAATCTGTTTTGTACAGCAATATTAAAATAAATACAAATTATAAACACTCGTGACTTTGACACTTAACTTCAGAAATCGAGGAATTTCGAAAATTTTTTTTCTTTCCGGGAATGAATTCGTCTTTTATAATCCTGGGTGCCGTCCCGCAGCATTTATATTACACTATTCTCAATAAAACGAATCTATCAATTTAAAAGCGTTTGAGAGTTGGAGGCCCGTGTGCAACGCACACCTTGCACGTCCAGTAATTGCGGCACTGTTTATAAATATTTACGGAAATTTTAAAAAAAAAAAACCATTTATTGCTGCGCGTGTCGTTAATTTTTCGATTTCGAATCGCGTATGAAACGCATGCCGAACCGAAATGGTATTATAAACAACGCGACGCGTGAATTTTAAATTGCAAACTTGTTTTAAAACATCAAGAGATAATCAAATATACGTTTCATAAACGAAAGGATATACGGATATACGCGGATTATACGGATTCGTTATAAAACTGAAACAATCCGAATACACTCGCGTGCGTGTTGTTATCCTGGTTCCGACGTACGTGTTGTATTAAACAGTATAGTTTATATTATACACTTTTTTTTTGCGATCTTTCAACAATTGTACAATTAAAATATTGTACCGAAATAGATAACGAGGTATATCTAACTGATTACAGTACCTGTATATGTGTTAAATACAATTTTTAAATTCTGTGTTGAAACGTTACACGTAAAAGCTATTAATTTTTTTTGCGAAAAACGTCGAAAAGTCGAAAAAATAAAAAAAAAATAGTCACACCAATGTACATTATACACGCATATGTGGCGTAACACGTTGACGTGATAAAATTATAAATACTCCGACAAAATGTGTATTAAAAATGTTTACGCGAGTTGTACACTTTACGCGGAATTACTGCAATGCGAATGTGAGTGAAAAAAAGTCCAAAGTCAGATGAAAGAGCCAAACCGCAAATAAAAAAAGTCCGTACGTATATTACTGCACGCCGTTACCAAAAAAAAAAAAAAATTAATTATTCTATGCTAAATAACGTATTAAAAACATTCTCGAGTCATCATTATATATATATATATTAAATGTTTGGCCTAAAAAAACAGCCATTAAAATAATTTATAAACGATAAAATACGCATTTTTTTTTTTAATTTATTCAACATCTGAAATGTATTGCAAACATTTTTTTTTTTTTATATTCAGACATGAGAACATACGCCTATTAAATACGTATAATATTGTTACCCGGTTTATGTATATATACAATATTAAATAGACAATAAAAATAAACGTTGTTACAAAAATAGTGCATTAATCCTAGTGGTCAGTCATGGTCACCTGGTCCGTGTAATAAACACGTAATATAATTTCAATGGTTTTAATTAATTGTTAGTGATCTCGTCGTTAAATTGCGGGAGATTCCTTTTTGTCCTTTGGATGTTCTGGTTTTGATTCGTTGTCCGAATACGGTACGCACTCGTTTATTGATATTTCGACGAACGGATTTCTTTTTACCATCTGAATGATGAATGATTTACCTAGATTCTCGTTGTGTGATCGTCGTTCGGCAATAACAATCACGGTAAATTTACAGTGTGTTTATATTATTGACGATTTTTTTTTGTTTTTGAAATTTCGCAACAGCCTCAATAATATTAATAATGAAAAATAATAATTATTAATATTTTATTTTATTTTAAACTATAACGTATAACTATATATATGCGTGTAATACGTTTGTTGTTAAAAAAAAAAAAAATATACCACATTTCCCATGACGCGAGTTCGTGTCGCGCGCGTGTGTACGTGTGATATATGACAACTTTATCTCGCACGTTCGTTTCGCCCCTCGTTCTTTCGTTCGTCATTGTGCGCATATTATACGATATCGTATACAGGTTCCGGCAACGAGGTGTGGTGTTTTTGAAAATACTGTCACTCTGGGGTGGACCGAATGTTTTCGGAATGTCTAATATTTACTCGTTGCTGCCAGATGCCGTTTCATTAGCCTCAGTCTGTAGCACACCGCGTGTTTCGTTGACACGGGACGTACTGCGCGATGTGCTCACACGCAGCGACGATTTCGAAACCATTTCCAACGTTATTAGTAACGTCGTGGTCGCGTTTCAAAACGGGATACTACGTTACGGAGTGGGTGAATAGTTTTCAAACAACAGGGTGTTTAAGATCGGGGATTGTACGGGGAGGTACGGACACCGGAAAAATTCGTTTAAAGGTTGCTGCGACAAGCGGCGAAACATAATACGTCACACTCGAGCTCTTGATCGGATGTCAGGCAGATCAGTTTGTAGGATTTCACACTTGAACTCCATTTCCATCCGTATAAGATCGTTTATTGGTTGTCCAACAACTGCGGCAAAACGACTCCGTGAGACGACATGGGTTCGCGGAAACGATGTCGGTACGGTTGCTGACAGACGATATCGTTTTGGCCACGAGTGTTATAATTTGTCTTCATATGAATACGTCGGGTTACGTTACTTATTAGCAGGGCTCGGAAGTTATAGCACTAAAAAAATTAATTTTTAGCGCTTAAATATGCACATAAAAACATTAATATAAGCGCTATAAATAGTACTAAAAATTGGAAAATATGCAAAATAAAAGAAAACTAAAATAAAATCATAGGTCTTTACGTGTATCTTACGTAAATACGACGAATTCGATAACTGCAGTTCATATTTTGATACAATTTTAAAAATAACTAAATTATTGGAAATGAACGGAATTGTCCGATTTAATCGACGATAACAACGGTCTAAGGCCGTTTATTCCGGATGCGTACAATCTTAAAACAATTTGTTTTCGTTCACATATTCGTAGGCGGCTGTTTGGTAGGTAATTTAGTTTTTCAACAATATGTGTTTATTTCCTTAAATATGCCCATTAACAGCATTTATAACTCCAAATTAGCAAAATACCTCCTATAATATGTATTTATGTGAAAATATACCCGAAAATAGCACTAAAAACCTAAAATTAGCAAAATAGCAGTAAAAACCGTAAATATGCAAAAAATAGCAAAATAAAATTTCGTGTATGACATCAGAGAAGTGTGAAACATATTTGTATCTTACTTTGGATGTTCTAGGACGAACCAATAAAAATATGCATTTGCTAGAACTTCCGAGCCCTGCTTATTAGTTATTATATAGTATAGACTATAGTGAATAACTAATAGTATAACTGTAGTAAATAATTAAACCACTTTTATAAAATATTGTTTTATAATTATTAAATATTTGTAATAATAATTATAATATTATTATACGCACGTATCGTATTAATTGTGTCGTATGGGATCCCCATACAGCTAGTGACATAAGGCAAGTCCCGAGAGTTCTGAATAAGTCTTTGCGATTTGCTAGCGATTTGTTATATCTTAAAGATTCCCTGTCTGCCTCATGATTACTCGCCAGTTGCTAATGTGCTTGGCCTCTGTTCCTTGGTTGAGCGATACTGCTGGTATTAGATTTATTGTTGGACTGTTAAACGGCAAAATTGATTCTATTGAGCTTTGACTCACTAGATATACTGCTCCTTTTTATGTTCCTCGTGCCACCACAAATTACTTAGCCAGTGAACCGCTTAGAAGGTTAATGACGAACGCCAATGTGGACCCTCATTTCCAAGTTTAATCTTTTTTTTTCTACTTAATTATTATTATGTACTATTCATGCGTGTCTACTTAAGTTTACTATTGTACACACTATAATACGCATTATGTAAAAAGGGCCTCGTCCGTTAAATAAATAAATATAAAAATAGATATTAATTAGTTATTGTCTTTTTAAACAATTTTTTTTTTTGTTGTATATATCATGATATTTCATTAAACCATTAATTATTAGTTATTATTGAAACATTGGATATTAATATTATAAATGTAATATTAATTGATAACAAAAATGATAAATAATAAAACCGCGATGAATTCAAACGAACCAATCAGCGCAAAGCGGTTCTGAGGGTACCTACATTTGCCCGAATGCGCTTCCGGGCCGCCCTCCCTGACAGTTTCACTTTGGTATCCTGTACGATCACTGCAGCCCTGGGACGCAGTCCCAGGAGATTTCCCGGTCAATTTCCCTTCCGCTCTAACGTTATCAACGATAATGCACTCGCGTGACGGTCGGAGACCTTATTCCCGGAGTCGACGCGAGTCACGTCGGAATGTGGCCGCTTGTGTATACATTACGCTTATTGTCGACGGGTGTAGCAGTAGCAGTGGCGTATTTAAGGGGGTCACAGGGCCTCTCTTGTTCGCTGTATTTATATATTAAATAATAATTCACATTTTAATATATTTTATAAATGCGAAATCAAAGTTTATTAATTCAATACCGATTACCACTCGTTATTATTATAATATAAATTATTAAATTAATACGTAAAATAATTTTGAAAGTCAAAAAAATAATATTAAATTTCGATTGTATTTGAAACGCCTTTATTTTACCGTTGACTTTGTATTTTTTTTTTTTATAGAAATGTGAAATATCTATAACCATTTTGTAAGTTTTGTCGGTGCCCCCGCCCATCAACAACAATTACACGTTTCTAAATACGCCCCTGAGCAGCAGCAGCAACAGCAGAACTCGTTCAAACGGACACGATTTCGGGTACGGGACGCATATTAACGTACTGTTGTACATTGCTACACGACTGCTGTTTCGTAAATGGTCTGTTCAAATTTACCGCCGTTTAAATTGTATAGCAATTATCTCAGTTCACATTGTTATCATTACTATATATCATTATCGGAAAAATAAAATATACGGAGTGTATAAATCCGGAATTATATTATGTTCCATGACGTTTGTGATATCAGTGTGTTATCAGTAGTGTATCATTATCGAACAAACCAAACGTGCGCACTCCGGTGACTTTGAGGCGGTTTTTCATAACAAATCGCAATGGACGTTTTTAGTTTACGTTCCGACTCGCGTAGCTCGCTTAGACTTATATTGTTATGATTAATATAATAATACACTGATAACACACTGACGTCACAAATGTCATGGAACATAATATGATTCCGGGCGGTAAATTCGAATATAGACCAATCACGTAACAGCGGTCGTGTTAACAACGTACAGAACGTTAATGATATGCGTACGGGACGTTATTTATTATTTTTAATCCGGACCATTATTGGTGCTGCGTGTGTCGTTTTAAGAGAGAGAGAGACACACACATTTCTCGACCGATCGAGTCTCTGTGTTGTAGCGCCAGAAACGGTTCACAATATATATATTCGTATATACCACCAGCGCGTTGTTCTCCTCTCGCCCGGGTTGTCAATTAAAAGGAAAAAAAAAAACTTACCCGGTATATCGGGTCCGGGGCATAACGTACACTCGTGTCTCGTCCGCGCGACGATAACTATCGGTCGCGTGTACACGAAGGACTGTTTTTTTTTTTTTCAAATTTTTTTCTTTTTTTTTTTTTATTTTCCACTATAACGACGACGTTCCGACGCAATTAAGTCGCCGTGACGGGAATATATAACTACGTACGCGCGTGTCTAATCCCAAGTCAGATTCGTGTACACCACGGCGTAATACTTTTTTTTTTTTCGTTTTATAATTCCCCCCTCGGGCCTGCCGAGTTATTCTCTCTCTCTCTCTCTCTCTCTCGATATAGATACGCCCTGCACCCACGCATAAGGCACGCGTGCTGAAACCTACGGCGGCGGCAGTGCGTGGACGTTTCGTGTGTATTATTATTATTATTTGTTTTGTGGCGCAATTATTGTTTGACCGAAAAATTAAAGTGAAAAATACAATACGATTCTGTGCTCATACGAATATACATACATTTTTATACGTGTAAAACCTAAGCGTTTTTCTCCAATACAATAATAATAATAGTAAATATTAAATAAATCGTGTACATACCGCGAGATGGTCGCGGTAAAACAGAAAATTATATTGGCCAAGACCGGAGCCAGTGAAAAATTTTTTTTTTTTTTGGGGCTGGAAGTATAAATATGAAAAAATAATAAACTAATAATATAGTATATAAATCATTAAAATTTATTTTAAGAAAAAATTTCGGGAGGGACGGGAGGTGGTTCGAACCCTAAAACCCCCTGGCTACGGCCTTGATATTAGTTTAAAAAAAAAAATTTCATGTCGTTTTACACATTCCGATAATTTGACCAGGGCCGGGGCTTCTCGTAATAGCGCCCTGGGCGAAATCACCATATATTTGGCGCCCTTTTGAAAAAAAAAAAAATGATCGTATTTTTTTTTTCCAAAATATTTATGAAACGACGTTGTACACTCCATCGTAATTTCGTTATATAAATTTTCTAATTAGTTAACCCATATAATATGTTACTACCATAATTATTATAAAGACAATATTAATATAATATTTTGTATACATAAACGTCGGCACTACGTTTCGAGATAACAGCGAGGATGCCATTACTCCAATTGCCTTTACGAAAATAAACAATTTTAATTTAAAAAATAATTTAGTTATTCTACGCAATGACAAAAATATATTACATATTATTATGTATTTCGAATTAATGGCGGCACGAGTAAAGTTATAACATTTATGTTTTTAAAAATCAATAATAATTTTTAAAAAATATCAGAGTCTTATTCTTGTAAGTGTAGCGTACCTTTGTGATCAGCGCCCTGGGCGTTCGCCTGAACTTCGTTCCTGAATTTGACAACACAGAATAAGGACAGAACAAGGCGGAACACCGGCCTATTCAAATCGGGCATGACTCGGCCATTCCGTAAGAATGGGTTGGAGTCAGGGGCGGATTGGTAGATCGGGAAATTTCGGTGGCCGTTTTGAACGTGTGGGCGATCTTGTATTTATTAGTGTTAGTTAATAGAAATAAAAAAAATTTTCGTTATAAAAGAATCGCAATAGTTTTGACGACGACAGAGAAAAGCATTTTAAATACCGTTGACTCTCTAATACAATCATATCTCGGACTGTCTGTCTCAAAAAAGTGAGACACATAATAATATAAATTATTGTCTGTGTCAATTACTATCTGTGTAATACGATAATAATTATTAGAATAAAAATAACTAAAATATACTTTTTCAAATTAATATACAATAATTGTTTTTATAAGTGTATTATTGTAGATGGAATTACGGTAAAAACGAGGTATTTTGAAACGTGAAAAGTACGATTGTAAGACATATTATATTATTAATTATTGGGCTATTTCAAGCGTGATTTCCCTTGCCGCTCTAAAGGAGCCAGCCCGTCCCTGGTTGGAGCGAACCGGCCGGCACGTAGCGTTCAATCGTCCCAGGACAGAATTTGAGGAAAACTCATCGAACAACTTTGCAAAATTTAGAAGCAGATTTGGCTAAAAACAAAATTGAAAATCCGCCTCTAATGTTCACTACCATTTTTCACCATTTATTTGTCGTTAATTTCTTTGTTAAATATTTACTTCTACGTTAGATTTAGTTCATATTCATATTATCGTTTTATATTTTATTTATTTATTATTTAGTTTTTATAATCTTGGCCAATACACGTGTCATACACGAATAATAATAATAACAACAACACACGATTCAGTGATCATAGGGTGGGATGGGATACGGGTGTCGAATCCGCCATTTTTTTTTACTAATGTGATGGAATTTTAGAACAACAAAATTTAATAGTGTTTTTGATCAAATGCGTGGTGGTGTCATATGACCAAAACCGTCTATAGCATTGGTAAAAATTTGGTCAAGAAACGGGCACCGCTTATTGTGTTAACTAAATAGAAATGTTCATCAGAATCGATTGAAACGGATTGTCTATGCTGACGGTTGATAATAATGTGCCGCCTCGATACGTCTCCGTACATATTGTACTCAACGAAATGGTTCTGAAGCAAAGAATAATTGTTCTGAAATATTAACTGTATATTTTTTTTTTTTTTTGTATCTATTGTTTTTATATAAACGAATATAAATTTACATAAAAAAAAAAAAAAAACGTTTATGTTTGTGTTCTTATGGTGAAATATTGACCCCACCCCATGATCAGACACCAATTACGCCACTGAGTCACATATTATAAGGTATAGTTTTGAAATCCGAAACTCTTATTTCACAAAATCCTCACGATATATTCAGTCATCGTTGACTATAAACGTATATAATAAATGCGGATTTTGCGTATTATATAATATATTTAAAACGCGTTTTCCATTGTCTCGCTATATTTCGTGCGGTCGAAACGAGATTTACGCTTTTTTTTTTTAGATATATACGAACGATCGATGAAAAAAAAATTCAACGAATCGTTTCGGACGGATATTCAATCAACCCGTTATGGATGTATATATACAGGGTGTCTCACAAAGATATGACAAATGCTATATAACTCTTTTCTAATCAATCGTTTTTTTTTCTTTTGGTAATAATTATTAAGAAGCCTGCGCTATACAATTATTATATTTCAGACTTCATTTGGCTTTTTTTTTTTTAAATGAAAATTTCAATAAATTTCAAAAAAAAGAAATCGAATATAGCAAATTTTATTTTTAAAACATTTTTTTTTTTGTGTTGGACATTTTTATTAATGATTGATCGTTAATTTTTTTTTTTTGGAGTCTACGAAAATGTCAATATTTCTTGCATTAGTACGTTGGTGTGGTACATACGAGAGAACCCGGACGGTCAGCAAAATAATGCGAGCGAATAACTCGTTCTGCTGAAAAAATTGAAATTTTCTTAAACTTCAAAAAATAGTAGAAAATCAACGATTTATCAACGTATCTGGAACCAAACAATGTTTTCGTTTAAATAAAATTATAACACTGCTATTTTCCATTTTAAAAAAAAAATTAAAATTAAATAAAATCTTAAATATAATAGCTGTGGCGCAGGAAAAAGAATAACTTAAAAATATTGATCAGAACAAAAGTTATGCGGCATTTATCGAATCTCCGCGGTGAGACACCCGGTATACGTGTTGTTAATAAAATAAAACGTTCCGTTTTCGCCATACAATATTATACACAGGACGCGGATATAATAATACGCTCGTATAAATAATAATAATCGAGTTTTAACCAGTGGAGGAGATTTTTCCCGTTTTTAATCTGATGATCTCGGACGGTTCGCGCGCGTACACGCGTATAATAATATATAAATACGTATTTTGTGTTCACGTCGAAACGAGCACAAGCTGATGTGCATGACGATACCCATTGTTTTCCGATACATCGGCCAGTTATTCATGGAACCAGAATATGGAAACGGTACAAAAGTAGAGTTATTAAATAATAATAATAATATTATCGTCGAAACCCGTAGGCCGAAGAAGGCGATTTTTGTGATTTCGCAAGAGTGTACATCGGCGATTCATCACGTAATGCTCGCGCAAAGCCTTTTGATTCAATCGTTTTCGAGTTTATCAAATCGATTTTGTGTCGACGCTGGAACTTTCCAAGAGAGCACGCGCCTTTTAAATAAACGAAAACTATAGAACTATATTGAAACTATATAGAATGAGAAACTTTTGGCGAATATCGTACTTAATTTTTTTTTTTTTTAAATTACTACCGTATCCGGTTACATTTTTTTTTTTTTTGAACATCGTAGAATGTCGTCTTCGCAATGTTATACTAAAATCGGTTCAAAATAAATACCAAAAGTCGGAATCAAACTAGAGGAAAATTATTTGTTAGTCCTGAAGTAAGACTCGTTGTTGACACGTAAAGGCTAGCGAATTGTTATTATATAGTTCCATTGATCCTACGACATTACAAAGCGATACGAACGTAATTTATTTAAAACGCTCCGAATATAACAAATCGATTTGATATTGTAGCGTGTGTATTTGCATTGCGCGCAAAAGTCTGACCGTAAGCGATATAAGAAACCTCTAGACGCCACAGAGCGAGCGTCTAATGCGACACTCTTATTGGTCGGCTGATTGTTATCAATTATGCCAAACCGTTATCGCTCATCGGTTATCATTTTTATTGTTACGAACGAACGGTTTTTTTGTAAATATATAAATCTAATTTTATTACAAATACAGAAGACGATGTTAACATATTCTTTGCTCTAGTCAAAGAAAAAAAAGTTTCACTAATTGATTACTATAATCATTTTATTCTTTATATTATCACAGATAAGATAAAAGTTTAATCTTATCTGTGATATTATACTCGAAAATATCTAGTACAGTAAAATTAGAAATTCGGAAAAGAAAACGAAAATATATTTAGAATTTTTTATATAATTTATTGAATCCTTCAATTTAATAATTATAAGTTATAACGTAATAATTACAAACAAATTTTTTAATTGTCCCTGAACAATCCAATTAGTGGCACTTTTTTCTTTGAATAGAACAAAGAATGTGTTAACGTCGTCTTCTGTATTGAAATTACAACGTATCACTTCGACGTTACTCTTAATATCTACTAATTCGCAACGCAGATTGCTATTACAAATATTCATTTCATCTATGATATTGATATTTTTAACATGTTTGTAGTGTGTTTATGTTAATAAAATGATAAAATTAGATTTATGTATTTACAACAAAAAAAAACCTTTCGTACATAATAGGCGTGTTTTCGCGATTAACCAAATGTAACCAGTTTACTGTTGTTTATAAACAAGTCGTTTTCGCGATTTTGGTTGTAACTTTGGTAATACATTTTGGTTATAGGTTACTGATATTTTATAACCGATCAAATTTAATGTTTACGTTGTTTGGTTATTGATAACGGAAATGTGATAATAGGAGGGAAATTTAAAATGGGAATCCATAAATATAATATAATAATAATATATTGTTTTATATATTTTGATTTGTATTTAAAACTGTATAAGTGTGAATCAGTGTGCGTATAATATCGGCATCGGGCCCCTTATCATTTTGTATTATCTCTAATAATTGTCTATAACCATAAACACATCGTTTTCGCGGATCTTCAACCAATAACCAAAATGTCTAAACACGACTGATAATAAATGTAACCAGGTTAATCGCGAAAACACGCCTAATAATAAAAATGATAACTAATGAGTGATAACAGTTTGCCATAATTGATAACAATAAGCCGACCACCAATAAGGGTGTCGCATTAGACGCCCGCTCTGTGGCGTCTAGGGTTTCTTATATCGCTGACCGTAAACATAATAATATATTATATGTATAATTCATATTCCTCATGTCCTCGTGACTTTTCTGCTGTCCGACATATTCTTTCCTTTGGAAGTCTTGCGGATCGTAGACACTCGTTTAATATTTCGTTTCTTATCAATCTCCTCTCTTCTATAAGATCGACTGTCCTGAATTGTTATCTCACATTTCTGCGAATGCCTCTTGTCGCGTTACCTCGTTCTTCTGTCCCTTTCCACATTCTCTTCGTATAATTACTTTCTCAGCTCCCCAATTATCCGACACTTAAGTGCATTGCAAATACCGACCCTTTTTTTTCTTTTTCGCGTTATTAGCCAGTCATGTTTTCTTTATTAATTTTATTCTTTATCGTATTGGTTCGTCCCTTAATTTATGTATATATATATATATTATTGTTTATAAATGTGTGTATATAAAAAATCATATTGTTTTTTTTTACACGAAAAATCGAAACGTCGTCGTCGACAATAGAAGAAAATCAGATATTTCAAAACTCCAACAACACGTCCGCCGTATTCTCGTGTAAAGTTCACATTAAAAATAAATAAAAGTTCCGCGCAGTGTACGTTACACATATATTTACATTCTCGATTCGCAATTTCTTTTTACAAGCGCACAAAATAATATAATACGGTTGTGTGCGTGGTGTCTGGAGAGAGAGCGAGCTTTGCCATATAGATGGAAATTCTCATAAACATTTCATGTACGAATTCAAAACATGAACAATTTATGCATGATAGTATGTATAAATTGTACACAACTACATACAAGTGTACAGGAAAAAATTGCGATTAAATTTTAATAAAAGACAATAAAAAAAATACTCTTAAAAATAAAATATATGTTTTTTTTCATTGTAGAAAAACATATCTCGTATATCTATTTTAATCATATATATTATATACATATGGAATTTTATTCTATAACATGTTACGCAGTATTGTAAATATTGATCTTTTTTTTTTTCTATGGTATACAATTTTAAATTCAATAAAAATATTATTTATATATCCGAATAAATCTACGAGTATCGTCTTCACTGTACCTATAATAAGACGACAATGTGTCTCGACTGTAATACGTTATATGTATTATTATACCCCGAACGCCTACAAGAATATATTTGAATTTAATTCCGTTAAAAATACTTTTTACAGAAATAGACAAATATAGTTGAGTAAAAATAAATCCTGATCGAAATTTTTAGATTCTAAATACAGCAGCAGTGATATAAAACGATTTTTACAACAATATTTGATGTAAACAGAACGTTCTTATTCCATTCGCATTGTATAAAATACAAAAGAATATTACTCGGCACGTAATAATCTGAAGAGGTGCTGTAATGTACGGTGGAGATATGAATAAACGTATTTCAATAAAGTATTGTAAAATATAATATATGTGATTTTTAAATTTATTTCGATACGTGTGTTTACGTTTCTTATTTTAATATAAATTATTTAATATCTGAATGAAATATTACCAAGCAAACGTTCTGTGTCACGACTGTTACAAGTATTTAACTCCTAACGGAGATTTTCAGCCGTTTTTATTTATACACGAAAAGCCGTCGTAGTTTTTTTTTTTTGGGGGTATATATCACTATTATTTTCGTATAAAACGAGGTAAATAATAAAAATGGATTTGTGTGTTGTGGAACTGAATGTAAAACGCAACTGGAATATTATTATTTTGTATATATATTTTTTTATTGTTACGTGTTTTTGTGTAATGTAACCTAGTGATTCTGGCGCGTGTTTTGTATTTCCTATTGCTTCGACAATGTCCGCCGTACCGCCGTATTATATTATATTGTCGAAAATACTCGCATAAAAATATCTCTTTAAATTGATTGCCTTTAAAGTCACAAAAGTCACTACTTCACACGCAACATGCTCGAGCTACGTACACCTCGTGTAATAAAACCAGTTTTAAACCGCTGCATGACCAAATCAATACGCAGTAACCTAATTTTATACCGAAAAACGCACACGGTTTGAATGAGAACAATAAAGGATTATGATATATATATATATATATGCACTCTGTTTTGAGCGGTTCGACTAAAATGATTATTATTTTTTTTATATATATAATACTATATATAAATAATATATATAACACTATACTCTATAGTGACGTTCGCAGGTTTTCGGGTGTCTTGTATTTAAAAACGAAATCGCATAAATCGCAAAAAATTAATTGGGATTAAGAAAGAATGTGATTAATAATATTAAAAACGACTTGTGTACAATATTAAACATTGTACACATATGTGTAGGTATTTTTTATATATATATATATATATTTTATCGGAAATCTGATGTCTAGTGTCGTCCTTACCACCAATAACGTCCTAGGGCAATAATATTTGACGCCCCCCAAAAAAAAACGTACAACTAACGTAATATCTAATTACATAATTTTATATATTTTAATAGTAAATACATTCATCCTCGAAATCATCATAAAGATACAAGGGAAATTAATATGTAAAATAAAACAACACATTTTTTTCTTTTTGTCATTCATTTTTATTACGCCCCCTGCATTCATAATACTTTGGACGCCCATAGGGCACTTGCCCCTTTTGCCCTCCCCCTCCCCATCTTGGGACGGCTACGCTGATATCTGATATATTAGACGGATTGGTAATACGAAACCGAATTGTTTGAAAAAAAATTGTTCTCGTCAAAATTATTAGCGTATTCGATATTACAACTAGCGAAACTATACGTTATAATATAGTATTCGGCATGTTTTTTTTTTCTATTGTATTCAATTAGATCGGTTTATATCGTTAACACGATTTATGGTGAATTAATAAAATTCCATTAGCTGATCAATTCCAAATCAACAATGATAACGCGACAACGCGAATGTTTAAAATTTCAAGTCATAAATTCTTTTATTGTAAAATAGTGATTTCTCAAATAGCCGTTGAAACGCTAGACGATGAGATGATAAAATTTTTGCGATAATGGTGCGACTATGTATAAATGTAGCTGCGACCATCGTGTTCCGAAATATTATACGCCGAACGACACTTGGACTCGTCTGGACACGACGTCGAAGTGTAAAACGTTATATTTTCGATTATTATTACAATTTATTTTTATTTTTCGATTTTCGCGCGTTACCATGGTAACAACATCCGCACAGTACATCAAACTTCGTTCGTATACGTTATTCGTTGTATTATTATTATTTCCCTCTCGCCCCATGGTCGACGCGGCAGCACGAGTGTATATATTGTGTGTGTGTGTTATATACGAGTACACTGCAGCTCGCGATGATAATAAAATAGAAGTTTTGGACCGCGCCGAGAAAAGGGTCCATCTCCGCTTCGCACGTGTACACACGTCGAAGAGGGGTTTAGCTCGGCTTTATTAATCAATCATCGTCAAAATATTATAAAGTGAACGTTACGTCCTAACAGCCGCCGTCGCTTTAGTAACGTCTGACTTCCGGCCTCGGAATAATATAACAGCACTTACTTTTTTACGCCATCGTAAAGTCTTCGCGTTACGTTAATACTTTGCTATTTATTTTATTAGCAGCGTAAACGTGGTAGATTGCCCGTGTTGCTCGGTACATGACTAACAAAATTTATCTTGATAAAATATTTTAAGTTCGTTTATTTTTTTTTTTGACATTACAAGTATAAAAAAATATAATGTTCTTTAAATGTTTCAATAGAGAAATGAAGAGAGTCGCATGGAATAGAGAAGAATGGAAGAATATTTCATCATTCAACCAATCTACGGATTGAAAAAAAAAAAAAATGTTTCAATATAATATAATGGCTGGTAATTATTATAAAGAAGCAAATCAATGTACACGTATATAATTACAAATTGTATAGCCTATAGGTATTATTAAAATAGTATTACATTAATATTACAATATACGCATACAATTTTTAAAACTTTATATATGTATATATATAAAAAAATTGTCCAAAAAATTAATTTTTGTAACAAAACTTTACAGAAATAAAAATGTATTGTTCATGTTTTACTATAATGTTCACATTCAAAGAAAGAAAAAAGAAAACATTGTACATTATAAATTATAATTTACGTGTATGCCTTAGAAATACGTACGAATATATTATTAAAAACATTACATTAATTTATATGATATAAAATTATATTATACTAGTGTAATTACTATTATTATTAAATGAAAGTACTCAAGCATCCAATTATTATAATTACCTTATTTATTTTACTAATCAACTGTTTATGTAGAATAGAAAAATAAAATAAATGCGAAAATTGACATTGTCATAACACAATATAATTTTATAATATATTTTATATAACATTAGAAACAAATAAGTTGAAGGGGGGAATGTCCTTTTGCCATCCCGCTAGACCCAAGTATGCATGAGTTTCGTATTTTAAAATGTTTTTTCCTTCGATAAAAAAATTGTCTACGTAAATTAGTTTAGATAGGTGCATTACATTTTCATCAAAGATAATTGCTATTAGATAACTTGTAGTTATTTATCTTGACAAGATAAAATATAAGTAAAACTCTGTCTAGCCAATGCTCAACACTGATAAATGGGTTCACAGTTTTTCGTCCATTATCATCCGCAATAATTGTAAAAAATTGTCGAAATTTGTATGAAATTTTTGGGCCAAAAAAAAAAACCAATTGTAATATGTTCTGAAAAACACTGAATCACGGATATATGTTTTTGAATCGTCTCGAGTTCGTTTACGTTCACGATACGCTTTATACATTTATCGGCTTTCGAAGCCCCCCATTGCGAATATCAAATAATAAACTGTCTAGATAGGAAATGAGCTCGTAAATTTGTAACTATATAGTTGTAACGTCAACTGCAGTTACATATCCAAATCACGCGTAATACAAACAGTATTTTCTACTTCTAAGCTTACCGGTCCATTAAGGACCATTGCTGTCTCCAACAGGTCTCTCCATCTCTCTCTCTCTATTAAAAGTCGACTAATAAGTCACATTCACGTTCTATTGTTCTCAGATCTTAGGCAATTACATCGACCAGCCGAGTCTCCTGCAGGGTCTCCCTAGAGGTTTTGTTCTGTTTATTTTTCCATCAGTACTTTTTTTTTTTTACATACAAACAATACAGGATAGGAAGCTACAATATATATTGGTACATTACCGATGGTCCTATGGAAATTGATGATACGCTAATTTTGGAATAATCCCCAGCTTCACAACAAAAAAAAACTTATCCGCGTTAAAAAAAAAAAAATATGTATTTATAAATATGTCGCAGGCCGTTCGAGAAATTAGTCTTTTCGCGAAAGTCCTAGGTTTTTTGCAAAGAGCTGGTAGCCCGTTTCGAATTATTCACCTTTTTCTGCCATTTTCCACGCTATTTGCCTAAAAGGTATTTGAGCCATCACGATTCACGATTCAGCGTTGTGTAGTTTACAAAATATAACACTGACGCGGAATTTCAAGATGAAGTGTACTTAAGCGTTTAATCGAAAATTGATCAGATTGCAAGGGGAGCATTCAAAACGTCGAGGCCGGGGCTATAGAAAAATATGTTTTCGTGCCGGAGACGCGAACTGCAGTTGCGCGTATGTCGAAAAACAAACGCAAAGGTCCAGGAAAAAAACTAGGTTAGTCACGAATTTTGAATTCCAAGAAAATTTTAGATTTTAAAATGGACTTTTTTTCCATGCATATGTATACGATATTTTCAAAGTCGATTTTCACTTGGCTATTCTTGTGTTTAGCACTTTGATGTCGTTATCATTCTCGTCGAGACCAACTTTCTTGCTTTCTGCATTTAAAAACAAACGAAAAATTTGACTGTTCTTGTTCTCTCCGTTCAAATTGTAAGTCGACAAGCCATTAGAAAATACATATATGACCGTATAAGACATACGATGTGTACATTTCAATAAATGCGCAGTTTAATTTCCAATCGGATATATACCTTGCATAGCAGACTCCCCTTGATCGTACCGATTCCGATGATTCGATAAACGCGCACGCCGCCGCCGTCTCCACAGCGGGCATAATATTATATACACAATGTGTTATTATATTAATAATACACTCGGTATTACAGGTACAAAATAATATTCTCTACTGTAGTCGTCGTCTGTCGTGATTTACCTATCAATCACCGCGGTGTCGGCAGCCGGCGCGGTTATTGATACCGATAAAATGGAACAGTATAATATATATAATATTATAAATAATAGGAACAATGGCCGGCGGCACAAATTCATTTGTTATAAAATCATATTATGTTATAACAATAATATTTTATGTAATATATATATATATACACCTGTACGTGCAGCGGTACGCGTAAATCGAATTTAATTTACTGGCGAACGCGCGATGTGACACGTGAAAAGCATAGTTATATTATATATGTACGTACTGCATATTATTATTATTATTATTATTATTATTATTATTATTATTATTATTATTATTATTATTATTATTATTATTATTATTATTATTATTATTATTATTATTATTATTATTATTACGCATTTTACTCGCCGGTTTTTCGCAGGTGTATTTGAAGCTGTCACTACAATGTCAACACGCTTTTCTAAAACCTCTTTTCATCAAATCACACTCGGCGACTCTTTGGACGTTTGTTGAATTAAAAAAAAAAAAACTCCAGAAGTATATCGACATTAAATTGTGTATAGGTGCCAAGCACTACCCGTGATTTAAAAGACTGTCGCGTAATTCCTTTAACCTATCCCTTAAAATAAACCTCGCGACGAGCTTTTAAATCGCATAAGAACATAAGTCATACTACTGATTATAATTAGTACGTGTCTGTTATCACCGATGGCACTTCTATGGAGCAGCCATATTCGGACGAATGTAAGTTCCCAAATCACCCGTGGGTGTGCGTACGTGAGTTCCCTCGCGAAAAATAAAACAAACCAGTACGTGAGTTCCCACACGAAAACCAATTATATCGAATACAAAATTTCCTTCCCACTTTATTCAGACTTAGGACTGACAACTTGAACGCAATTGTTGGTTTGTGATTAAAATTTGTTCATTTTTGTATTTTGTTATAAAAAAAAAAAGTCTAATCCAATTTTTCATCGAATCTAGTCCGTATAACAAGGAATAATATAATAGTCCACGTATTATTTGTATATAAAATAATAATAATAATAAAATAATAATTTTCGTTCGTGTCTAGATTCAAATAAAAATAAAAACTGAATAACACTTCTTTTGTGTAACACAAAAACAAGCAAATTTTAAGTTTAAATTTTCAAATTTTTTTTCGTTTGGGAACTTACATGTGTAATCGCTTACCTGCTATATGCTTGTGTGAAAACTTACTAAACCCCCCCCCCCATATTAAACCCTTTTATTGGCTTGGGGTTTACACAACATTACGGATTTCATGAACTCTTCGGTTTATTTCTTTACTTTTTTGTGAATTTTAATAAAAGCTTGGTTTTTTAAATATATTTGTTTTACTTTTAATTTATTTCATTATTACAATCACAGTCCACTATTAATAATTTTTTTCATTTATCGGCGTTTTCGCAGTTCGTTCCCCTCATCCCCCATACACACAACAATATTATTCACACGCATACACGAGGATATATTGTACGTCGTGTTTATGATTTGATTTATGCGTGTCATATATGAATTCCACAATCATTAATGATATCCACTTTTGTGTATTATTTTAAACGTCTTCTTTGTAGCGCTTGGATGTGTATTGAATAATTAGCGTTTTTAAGGAGTATGATGCCTTTGGAATATGTCGTGCCGTGCGGATTAATATAATTATTAACCTCGTCCACGCGCTATTATTTCGTTTATTGAATTAAATTTCTTTTTCTTTTTTTTCACAAATGTACCGCTAAGACGAATGTCTCGTCGCAGTCCGGCGCAACGGAAGTCTGATCTGTATTTGCGCGCCACGTTATACGTATATTATGTACTCGGTATAGAGTAACGCGCGCGAGCGCGAAGGAAACGGAACGGGATTTTTAATGGAAACCAACAGACCGGAAACATCCGAGGAAATGGAAACGAGAAACTCAATAAACGGCTTATAAATCGACCGAGGAAATAAAAAAAAAAACTATATATATATATATACGAGTATACGACCTTATACGCGGAGATAAAAATGGTCGTGATATTTACCATTATTATTATTATTATTATTTATTTTATTTTATATATTATTTATTGATCGCCCGAAGACCAATAATAGGTCTTTCGTCGCAACCAAACGTATTGCCCACGAAAGCATGTTTTTTTCTTTTTTTTTTTAACTAATCGTTAACGTCCTAGTTTCATTATTTTATTTTATTTTTTTTTTTTTTTACGTTACGTTACGATTTTGATTTCCCTCGAGAACTGTTGTGATTACCGTGGGTCATTGAGGTTTGCCGAAAAAAAAATATATATAAAATGAAATGTACAATTATTAATATTAAAAAAAATATGTATATATATATATGGCTTTGATAGTGGAAGAAAAAAACTTAATTGGTTTGAACTGTTATAGTGAGGACTGCGTGTACATAATATGATGTCGTGGTCGCGGCTGATGAATAAAAAAAGATTAATGGAAAAAATATTTTAATGTACCTTACTGCAGTATGTGCGAGCGTTGAAAAAAAAAAATATGAAAATTACTGTGGGGTGATCGGAATATATACGCGGGACCATTACCCCAACGCCGCGGTATATTATACTTTTATCCGTGGCCGCGGAACCAATACACCATTAATTTTATACTCGAATAACGCATGAAAATCAATAGACGCATTTACTGTTAAAAAAACCTTTTCAAACAATTAAGTTCAAGACTACTTAATATGTTGTAAATAAAACAGCGATTCTACGTGTCCTGAAAAAAAAACAGTACAGCCGTATTATAGATAATAGTATTTTCAGTCAGGTCGAAAATAAAATGGTTTCTTCGTGTTTCCTCCCCTCGCGTTCGCTTTATCCTCGAGTTGTCTGTAAGGATTCTGTTCTTGCGTACCTTTTATTATTCGACTTACCTCCGCCTCTTCCTCGCTTCCCTTCTAACGTACTTTCGAGTTTCGAGCATGATGCTGCGGAGTCCATCGTCCCGTCATATATGCCATTACCGCGATCTTGTTCTTATACTCTTATAAGCTCTTGTTTCGTCTACTGTATCTAACACTTCCTCGTTGTCATTCTCGCGGTCCAACCGATTCTCTCCACTTTCCTTCGGCGCACCACATTACTAGGACCTCTAGTTCAATTACGTCTTTTCTGTTGTCAGCGTCCACCTTTCGCTACACTCCGTACGTATGGTTAAACGTTTTCTTGCCTATGTGTTTTAATAATTTTTTTTTTTTTTTTTGGATAAGAATGCCTTTTTATGCTCGTCCGATTTTCATTTCTTTTTTTCTGATCTCCCACCGCTGCTTATTACCATCATTATGTTCCTTAAATATTTGGATTTATCTACTAAAAAAAATTAATTTTCACAAATAATCACAGCTTTTTTCGGGGTATTTCAGTATAGAACTGCGCGTGAAAATAAAATAAATGATTTTTCATTCGCGGTCGACCACGTACAAGATTCTTTTAAATACATAACATTTCTGGTCGCCAACTATAATTTAGAAAATCAAACGCGAGTTTGATTTAGTGTGGGCGCAAACGATTATTAATGTAACCGAATATTTTTTTAATACGTGAACAAAATAAAATAACAACGACGATCCTGTAATGTATTTTAGAATAATTTCGTAATGTGTTTATATAAAATCGAAAATCCGTACCGATGTATAAAACTCAGAATTAATGTTAAATTAATAACGATAATCATTGAAAACGTTTATTTGAATCGCGTGCGATAATTTGTTTGTGTTGTTCAAAAACGCGTCTTTAGATTGACGTTAGTAGAAAAATATTATAGGTACACAAAAAATGAAATACGCATTTATTGCTCGTCGTGGTATAACATACTCTTTCGGTCCAATAGTATTATTCGCCAAACGAGTTACAATATTATTTTCAAGAAACACACACGCACGCACACGTCATTATTTATTTAAATATTTTAATCGTATAATAATGTTGTTTGTCACCTTTTGCCGTGGACTATAAATTTTTTATTTTCTTATAAATTACAATATGAAACGCTGTAAAGTTTATAACACGCGTTATTATGCAAAGAACTCGAGAGCGATTGTTGTGTTTTACGTGTCCAACGCTCGTATAATAATATACAGTAAGCTTAAATATTCGCAAAAGCAACGTATTTTCTTTAACGCGTAGGTGTATATAGTAGTATGGCGTAAAATCGTTTTAATATTTTCTAATAAAACGCTGCCGTCTCCGTTGCAGTCCGTAATTTTAAAAACGTATTTAAATGACCACACGATATCAATTATACTCGTACAAAATGTAATTTAGACACGCGTTGTGAATGCGCATATATTTGTTATATTATACAGTCGTCGTTTCCAATTCTGTAAGTACATAGACTCGTATGATAATAATAACGTGTATAATAATATACACTGCGAGTGTATTGTGCGCGTAGTTATGTCTGTGTCTGTAATCGTTTTGTTTCATAGCGTTAAATAAATACCACCGCCCGATACGCGTTTAAAACGATTATTTTTTTTTTTTTTAAATGTCTGTATACAATGCTGCGGGTACATTATTCAGAAATCGCCAGGTAAATTATATAATGTCAATCGGCACTAAATAGTCTTTAAACTTTTTTAGGTTTGTCTTATTAGTATTTTCCTACTTAAATTTTTTCTTTGGGATGGGGAAATTTCACCTCCCCCCTTTCATAGATCCGCCCCTGACTCGGGTAATCGAATAATTCGAAATATTTGTTTGCTATTAAAAAAAAATATATATATATTTCACATTTACGGACTCCGCGGGCAGTGTGCGCAATACAAAACCTCTGCCCGTAGTAGTGACTGATTGCTTTTTGCTTTAGGACGTTGCATTAGGTATATCACGTCAACGATCGCGAATTCACGCAAACACTCGCCAAATATTCACGTTTTTATTTTTTTTTTTTTTTAATTACAATTAAATTCGTCCGATCGTTTCGATAATATTCTTTACATTAACACGTAGTGTTATTTCTTAAGACGTTTTATTACGGTGGGGGAGGGGCCGTGGAGGGTGAAGGGAAGAAATTTTTGTGGACGAAAAATGTACATATATATTTCGCCCTCGCTCGTCAATATGTCAATTTTTTCACTAAGTACATATAAAAACGCGCGTGTTGTAAAAAGGATAAAAAAAATATTATACGCGCGAGACGACCGCGGATGACTCCGCGTTACACTCATACGCACTCTTCCAGCGAGTTCCACCAATAATTAACTGCAGTAATCGCGGTGTATCGGTACATTTCCTATAAAAAAAAATAAAAAAAAAAACACTAGCCCGACTCCTATATACATATTATGGAAACGACAACTACCGGCCCCGGTTGCGTTTCGATGTACACTGCAAACGACTCTTAATATTATATATATACGCGTTACGCGCGCGCGACTAACGATAATTTATTGGCTATTTTTTTTTTATATATAACGTGTACACTTCGAGTGCGTGTTGCATACTTGAGAGTGAAAGAGAGCGGCAGGCGTATAAATAAAATTAATAATATTATTTCGCGGACGCAAACGATTGATAAATTAATCACGTATTATACGGCCGGCCGAATCCGGTTATGCGCGGAAAAACTCGCCTTCCAGCATCCTATCCATACGTATTATATAGTCGCGTCGTTATGTATACATTTTATGTAGCGCGCGTATGTGTCCAGTCTTATTAGGTTCTTTCCCCCCCTCGTTTGCAACAGTCCGACTCTTTTTCACCGTAAGAGTATTATAAATTCAAATCCGTTCCGCGCAAGACCCGTAGGTGTACACTATATAATAATATACTCTCGTACGTCCATCGTATATATTATCATATCATCGGTGTGTCGTCGCCGTTTTGTTTCACTAGCGCTGCAGCTTCCGCTCCGACAACCCCATATACGGACTCCTCGGAACAAACGCGAATATAGTATGCGGAATAATGCGCAGCGTGGACAGTGTGCAGTACGGGAAAACGGAACGCGGACGATGATGCTAAGACGTGTGTGCCGGACGATACGAGGAGCATAATATATGATATGGATAAAGGGTAGTGTAGTGGAGTGGCGCATCTGTCGTGCAGAAGAACTTACGAGGGAGACGGTTCGGACGTGTGTTATGCGGAACGAGATGATCCGAATGCTGTTATGCGGAAATGAATGTAGATCGGAAAAGAAGAAGAAGTGGATAGATGATGGAGTCGGAGTAGGTATGGAGAGATGTGGGAGATCGTGTTTTACGCAGGGGTATAGGATTAGCATGGCCCACCACGTGCGAACGGGAGTTTAAGGCGAAGAAAAGAAGAAGGTATACTGTATCTGCCTCGGTAATTCTCTCTTATATACAGAGATAACGGATGTTTGAACGCTATTATTGACGATTTCAAATATTATACACGGAGCTCTGCACGTCACCGTCTAAATATTGTCTTGCGACTATTAGAATTTAAAAATATTTTCATTCAAACTGTATTTATGTGCTTGTCTAAAATCCATAGGCCATATTAACGCGTTGACCAAACCAATTATTTTTGTATACTCGATATCACCGAGAGGAAAAGTTATATTTTATTGACGATTAATTTATGGACACGTTTTACGGTATCTCCTCCCTAGGGTTGCCAACCGTCCAGGTGTCGCGTTGACAGTATATAGATTTTCTGATGCCTAACCAGTATGCCTTTCGGTTGGACGCCAAACATCTAGATTTTATGATTTACGAGGCTCCTCGTCCCACGAAGTCCCTCTACGGTGTGTACCTACTTACGCGATAGCAAATAGTACTTGCAGTGTATGAACTGTTACTAGTAGATATTGGCGTAGGAGTCATTAAAGCAAAAAATATGACAACATTTTTTCATACCTTTGAAAATTTGTGACTTCGAAATCAGAAGAGGTTCAAATTGTTCAAAATACAATTTATAAAATCGGCCGAAAGTGAGAAGAAATATCGGTTTGAATTTTAAATAGCCATTCATTAATTTATCTAATTATACAGTTTTCGATGTTTATTATTATATTCGTAATATTATATGTTTTTAAAATTTTTTTTATTATATTATTTTAATAATTTATTCGTATCAGTATTGTGTTTATTTTATTAGATACGTACAAGGTCCACATTGGTCGTGTCCAGTGTTTGGAATCGTATGCATTGGTAACCCTATACTTCAAGTTGAATAATTATTTTTACAACGATTTTTCATTAAAAGTACCTATATACGTATAATATATATATTATAAGTTTAGGACTAGGATTTATACGCAATATGAAACGGTAAAACATGCAATAAAAAATTGATAACGTACGCAATGAAATCGCGGAAACCAAGTAATCTATAGTTAAAAATAAATAGTAAAATCGAATACGTGTCGTTTTGATGAATTGACCAACGCGATTCAAATGTATTACACGAAATTATAACGCGCGGGATTTATACGGAGTAATGCGGTTTATAATCCTCCAGCGTATAGAATTATTTTGATTTATACACGATATAGTGTCTATTATATAGTTAAATCCTATACCCAAGTAATTATACTTACGTCGTATGTACTTCACCGACATTTAAAATATACCATATTTTAAAATAAATGCACTTTAGATTCTAGTACGAAACGAGGAAACTATTGGTTTTACCAATGACGTTTATTACTTTTTTGTGTGTAAAGAATGTTCGGATGATGATCTCGTCGCACGCGTGGAACGTTCCAATTGTATCTAGTTGAGGGGTACTTTATTTGAAACGTTTTTCGATTTTCTCAGTAGTTTCCTTTTGTAACGAAATCCAAGAAAGAAAAACTACTTCCTCAATAGTTTTTACACGTGGCACAAAAAAGCTACCCACAGAATTGACAATCCTAAATCACAATTTCTTTTTCATTACAATTTTAAATTTGTCGACAAAGTGTATTACACCGAAACTCCGCTCAAAATCGTTTTATTGAATTTATCGTTGTTTTCAAATCTATACGGTGATAACGAAACTCTTAAACTTTATCGAAGCAATTCACTTGAGCGACTTCTCCACAAAACTCGCGCAGCTCGCTATACGCTTTTTACTGCAGCCGGAGTACGCAATAACACGCATTATTATTTATTTAGCGTATGGTCCGTGATTACGTGCAATAGACTAATGATATTAAGGTAACATGAAAATCAAGAATGAAATAAAAATAGAATAAAATATATATATATATATAAATAAATATATTCGTTATTAGAGTTGGAGGTCTAATTTCTCCATCCGTCGAATAAATGTAGGTGGGTTTATGAGACAATCGATTCAGAGTACCTGACAGAAGCGGTTTGGACATTCGAAAGCGATGTGGTTAATGGTCTGCTTCTCTGCACCGCAATCGCATTCTGGTGAATTTCCTATGCCTGAATAACGCGCGTTGAACAGCATTTCAAATTCGTGTTTGGACGGTGCGTAAAAATAAAAATGTACCGATGGCATTCTACTGTGAATCTTATAGCATTGATCGTAGTAACTTCCAATAATTAACGTGTATATTAATTTTATAAGATTTTTAATTATTTCTTCAAACCTGAGGACCGGGGACGTATTTACGGGAGGGCTATTGGGGCTCCGGCACCCTCTGAAATTTCACGAAATTTTTTTTTCTATCTCCCATAGGATGTAATATTCTTTGTTATAAAAAAAACGACGCGGACGACGGTATAAGGGAAATACCGCCGAAATTTATACTAAAATTCCCGTTAAACAGTTGTTCTTAATATGTTGAGAATTTTTTCTAATTTTAAGGATTGGATTAGAATTTAGAAATAACGATGATATTACACTCAGTGCCACAGCCCCCTCCCCCACCCAAAAAAAAATCTAAATACGACCCTGCTGATGACAGTGTTCTTTTTTTTCTCGTCTTTGGTGATGAGGACGATTCCGCGACGGATTTTCAACTCGTAGGGCCGGATTTGGGTACGTGGTGGTGGCCTATGGGCCGAACATAATGTGGGGGCCCCAAGTAAATGAACAGGATTCGCTTATTAAATAACGTTTAATATTTTCTGTAGTACCTATACTATTTACTTGAATAAAAACAATCAAAACGGGTAATAGCATATTATATTATGGAATTGCGTTATAAAAGTAGGAATTGGTAAAAAATTAGTGTATAAGTGACTTAAACATAAAAATAATGTGTATATAAGTAATAATTAAAATTAAATGCGGCTCGCTACCTTTTTTTGATTTTATTTTTTTTTTTTTAATCTTCCATTACGCATCGTAACTGTTTGTTTGATGAAAATTTAATTTTAAACGGAAAAATAAATTTCCATTCTTTTATTATCTGTAACTGTAGAATAATTACAAAAGTGTTGGGGCTCCTGGGCTGCATCAGCCCACTCAGCCCCTCCCCCTAGCATCGAATCGCGTGTTAATCGACGTATAATGATTTAATATAATAATAACGATGAAAAAGTTATTTTACTCTCTTTTCGAGGCGATAAATATTTATGGAATAGAGAGTATATTTATTATTGAATTACATCGCGATAATAGAAATATAGCACGGTCCGCGTTTTTCTTTGAACGGCCGTTTTCGTCGGGGAGGCCAAATGAAAATTCGATTTCGTATACGCGCGGTGTACAATGGGACGGAAAATTGCGGCACGCAATCATCGCGACCATTGAAGGATTATAATATATATATATATTATATAATATTTATATATATATATATATATATACAATATATATATATTATGGCTCGAGCGCGTTTTTCCAAAAATCTAATTGCAAAAGGTCGCTGCCGAGATCTCGTCGTCGGACAGTTTTATTATAAAAAAAATTTCCGAGAGCAACAGTGAGACGCCGCGGAAGCTGCAGAATAATTAAACGCCATAAACGAACTTATTGTATTCAGCGTTGTTATGTTTAAAACGTCCCGGGGAAAAAAAAAACGTATTGATTTCGTTTAAAAACACTCGTTTTAAACGTACCTACATAAAAAAAACAACGTTTTTGGTCAATTTAAAATTTTAAATATAAATATTCAAATCTAATATATAGACAAAATATTAAATTGTTCGTTATATTATGTATTATTAAATACATAAATGTACTTAAAATTTAGATTAATAATAATAATAATAATAATAATACAGTCGTATAAATGTTTGACGCCGACCGTTGACGATATTGACGAAATACCGTCGGTTTTTTCGTAATTGTTCGGTATAGTTTATACTTAAAAAACTATTGAGAAAATCGAAAAATGATCTCTTTAAAACTACCAGCTAGATGCGAATTACTGCCGGAAACAAACCGTGACCGAAGAGCTCGGAGCACTCCTACTGGTCGAAAACCCGTACACAGGACAGAAGAAAAAACTAAAAATAAACATCGTTTTGTAAAACCACACTAGATCGCTCGCTTCGCTCAAAATCTAAAAAAATTGTTTTTAATAATAAAATCTAGCATTTGGATGGCTTTATTAATAATGAGTAGAATGAGGTTGAGTATAAGCATTGTCGTGGCTGAGAGCTTCCACCCCGGGAATTATAAGAATCTTCTAAGGTCTTTCAATATTAAATTTGCGGCGGATCAATAGATCCGTATCAATACGAAACCGGAAAACACGGAAATTTTGTTGAAAAAAAAACAGAAAATGAAACGCGTCATTTTATCGACGTAGGTAATAATAATAAATACAATTTATATTGTATTATTAAAATTTTCATTAAAATTTTTATATTCCATCGAAATGTAATCGCGTGAAAACATTTTGAATTTTCAACGGTGGGGGGAGGTCCGAAATTCCTCCCCCTAGGGTACGCGTTTCTGGCGCGTATAACTATATTAAATGTATTTTTTTTTTTTAATATCGCAATAAAATATTAGGTTTTTTTTTTTTTTTCTGTTTTTTGTGCGTTTACCTACGCGTCTGGCGGGTGTTCTTTTTTTTTCATAATAATAATATTATTATTATTATTATTAAGCGGACCGTCGCGGTCGCCGCGTTGTTGTTGTAATAGTAGGCACGAGGACACCGCGGGTGTGTACCGCGTGTAAATAATAATAATAATATATTCGGCCGCCGCCGGTATCCCGCATGGGCACACATCGTTAAAAATGAAAAATCGCCCGTGACCCGTACCGGCTGCACCGCGCGCCGCCACGTCGATGTCTGGCCGTCCCCGGTCGCCGTCGTCGTGTTTTGTTGTGTGCGTTTCTCTAAACTGGTAGAAAAAAAAAAATACCGTATAACATTATTCCCCGTGATTGGTCGTCCATTACACCACGGTCTATGGTCGTTGACGACTCCGGAGACCATTGCGGCGGCGGATTTGCAAACAATTTGCCGCCTTATACATGCAGAAGGAAAGCGGAAGATAAAAATGTTTTATACGTCTGTGGGTAAAACTCAATATATAGAGTTTCCGCACCAGTGCCGTGAAAACCGGGTGTGCAGAGTGTGCGTTGCACACGGGCCCGGGGCCCAAATTATATTATGGGGCCCCCTGTGAGTTATTAATTAGTAGAAACAAAGGACCCCAAATTTAAGTTTTGCACACGGGCCCCAACCGATCTAGTTACGGCGCTGTTCCGCACTAAAAATAAAAATATGCTTTGTCCGCGGGTACGGGGACAATTATTCCATCGAGATAAACAATCTTTGTCTATCGTATTGATGACCGCAGCACTCAAACGTGTTAAATAATTAGCAATTAAAATATTGTGAAAATTAATATATATTTTTTTATTATTATTATTACTATTATTATTATTAGCAAATTTGCCGCTCCAATCACCCGCCGCTTGTTCTGCTTGTAGAGAAACCTGACGCGAAACGTGCAACGGGTTTCCACCCGATTTGTTTTATTTTTATTTATTATTCTTATTTCAGCTTCTAATTCTTCTTTTTTATCACATTTGAAATGTTCATTTAACGTGTTTTTTTTTTTTTTTTTGTTCGGTAAAATAATTGCCTAATACGACGTATTTTTATTTGATCAGGGTATACAGCTGCATACCCGTCCTACGAATTCGATCACTGGATCATAGGCGGAAATCTATTAAATTTTCTGGGGGGGCTAACATTTTTAACGT
The DNA here is from genome assembly GCA_032441835.1 of Slavum lentiscoides. Lineage (NCBI taxonomy): Eukaryota > Metazoa > Arthropoda > Insecta > Hemiptera > Aphididae > Slavum > Slavum lentiscoides. The sequence continues at coordinate 3,988,944 of CM063718.1, read as the reverse complement.
CAGTCATAATCAGTCAAATATCCAAAATACATACAAATTATAAGATATTTGGGGAGCTTAGCCCCCCCCATTTCCGCCTATGCACTGGATACGTCATTGGCTGAGAATATTTTCTTTCTAAAAATTTCGAAAGAAATGTTTACGCGCAAAGGACGCGTGTAGTTATTTATTAAAAGCACACGAGGCTGTTTTTTTCTCTCCGGGTTTGTGTGTTATAGCACAGAATAGGTGGTTATAGTATGGTGTCTCGTAGCGAGCGCGTCTTCGCAGCGGCCCGCGCCCGCCCAGCGACCACCGCGCGTAACGCCCTCGCACACGTCTAATTCAATATTATTATCGTGATTTTTTTTTTTTTGATTTTTTTTTATATTGTCATCGTCCCCTTTCCTCGACACGGTTTTCAACAATAGACCGCCGCCGTCGCCGCTAAAAGTGTATTTATTTTATTGAATTTCTATTTTCTCCGCGTCTCTCTTCGCGCTCCTCCCGTCGTATATATTATTTTACGTACAACCGTGTACCGCCAAAGCACTTATACCCCCGTTTTCACGAGAGAACAGATAGAGAGAGCGTTATTAAGTGAGTACTCGACGGTGTGTGTGTGTGTGCAGTGTGCTAGCACATACAGCTGAACAAATAGTCGTCAAACGCATAACCGGTGGTACGCAGAGCCGGCGAGAGGGTGGGGCAGGAGGGGGCCAGAGCCCCGGGGCCCGGGTCTTTAGAGGGGGCCCGTCGTTTCGAACTTAAGTATAAAATAAGTTATAAGCATATTTTAATAGATTAAATTTATTTTTTTCTTCTTCAAGTAATTGAAATAATTTTTAATTCGATTGACACGAAATACGGTTATAGCTTCAGTAGTTTAATGTAATATAATATATTCGTCCGAGTGCCCGATAAAGTCTATTTTAAGAGTTTTCTAGAAAAATACCACTTGGACGCAAACCACAGTACTGCGTTTTAATATTGGATTACAAGATTTATCAGTGTACAATAATTGTATTATTGATTGATGATTTTGAGTGTTATGGGTAATTACGTTTTTCTAAAAAATTCGATAACGACTGAATGCTTGTCAAACGATAAAATCACAATGTACTCTACAATATTATATTTTCGATTAAATTTGTACGTGTTAGTTATTGTTAATATATAGACGCTGTGTCCCGAGACCATCGTATGTTACAAAAATTATTTTATATTTGTGATTTTACGTGTCGTGTGAGTTTGTAAGTTTGTGTTTCGGCAAGTGCCGCAAGTGCATGTTTGTTTGTAGTTTTAATATTATAATGAGTCATAAACACAAATCCACATCATATTTATTCAGAAATTATCAACTTAAATGTTAGTATTTTAATAAAAAATGGTGTATGTATTATTATATAGGTTAGGTTAATTACAATATATCTATATACATACAGATATGTATATTTTATATATCTTAGCCAACAAGTATATGTAAGTGGGGCCCGAAAATGTTCTCGCCGGCCCTGGTGGTACGTACGCGAACCACAGATTAGATGAATGCAGATGGATCACTCGCGATGTAAACAAAAAAAAATTACGTCATTCGAATCCCCCCCCCCATATCAGTGTTACCGCATGGTAGCACAATATATTTACCTAAAATTTAAACATTACTCCCGTGCGGTAATCTATTTGTGTTGTTTACATAGTGATTCTGATTTGGCGATCGTGTCATTATAATGTCTCATGTTAAATATACTCGTTTCATACACACGGTTGAAAAAAAATCGATGCTTAATCTGCGTTAAATTTTTACCGGAACGTGATAACCATTATTATGATAACATTATTTGAGATAATAAAGAAGTTGTACTATAATATTGTAAATTACCGACACAATAATTTATGTCGTCGTGTGCGCCTACATTGATATGCGGGGACCAATCAGAAGAGCGTATTTGCAATTCTTTTTGTTCTATTAAAATTTTCATTAAAATTTTATATTCCATCGAAATGTAATCGCGTGAAAACATTTTGAATTTTCAACGGTGGGGGGAGGTCCGAAATTCCTCCCCCCCCCCTAGGGTACGCGTTTCTGGCGCGTATAACTATATTAAATGTATTTTTTTTTTTTAATATCGCAATAAAATATTAGGTTTTTTTTTTTCTGTTTTTTGTGCGTTTACCTACGCGTCTGGCGGGTGTTCTTTTTTTTTCATAATAATAATAATATTATTAAGCGGACCGTCGCGGTCGCCGCGTTGTTGTTGTAATAGTAGGCACGAGGACACCGCGGGTGTGTACCGCGTGTAAATAATAATAATAATATATTCGGCCGCCGCCGGTATCCCGCATGGGCACACATCGTTAAAAATGAAAAATCGCCCGTGACCCGTACCGGCTGCACCGCGCGCCGCCACGTCGATGTCTGGCCGTCCCCGGTCGTCGTCGTCGTCCCCGGTCGCCGTCGTCGTCGTGTTTTGTTGTGTGCGTTTCTCTAAACTGGTAGAAAAAAAAAAATACCGTATAACATTATTCCCCGTGATTGGTCGTCCATTACACCACGGTCTATGGTCGTTGACGACTCCGGAGACCATTGCGGCGGCGGATTTGCAAACAATTTGCCGCCTTATACATGCAGAAGGAAAGCGGAAGATAAAAATGTTTTATACGTCTGTGGGTAAAACTCAATATATAGAGTTTCCGCACCAGTGCCGTGAAAACCGGGTGTGCAGAGTGTGCGTTGCACACGGGCCCGGGGCCCAAATTATATTATGGGGCCCCCTGTGAGTTATTAATTAGTAGAAACAAAGGACCCCAAATTTAAGTTTTGCACACGGGCCCCAACCGATCTAGTTACGGCGCTGTTCCGCACTAAAAATAAAAATATGCTTTGTCCGCGGGTACGGGGACAATTATTCCATCGAGATAAACAATCCTTTGTCTATCGTATTGATGACCGCAGCACTCAAACGTGTTAAATAATTAGCAATTAAAATATTGTGAAAATTAATATATATTTTTTTATTATTATTATTACTATTATTATTATTAGCAAATTTGCCGCTCCAATCACCCGCCGCTTGTTCTGCTTGTAGAGAAACCTGACGCGAAACGTGCAACGGGTTTCCACCCGATTTGTTTTATTTTTATTTATTATTCTTATTTCAGCTTCTAATTCTTCTTTTTTATCACATTTGAAATGTTCATTTAACGTGTTTTTTTTTTTTTTTCGGTAAAATAATTGCCTAATACGACGTATTTTTATTTGATCAGGGTATACAGCTGCATACCCGTCCTACGAATTCGATCACTGGATCATAGGCGGAAATCTATTAAATTTTCTGGGGGGGCTAACATTTTTAACGTCAGTCATAATCAGTCAAATATCCAAAATACATACAAATTATAAGATATTTGGGGAGCTTAGCTCCCCCCCCCCCATTTCCGCCTATGCACTGGATACGTCATTGGCTGAGAATATTTTCTTTCTAAAAATTTCGAAAGAAATGTTTACGCGCAAAGGACGCGTGTAGTTATTTATTAAAAGCACACGAGGCTGTTTTTTTCTCTCCGGGTTTGTGTGTTATAGCACAGAATAGGTGGTTATAGTATGGTGTCTCGTAGCGAGCGCGTCTTCGCAGCGGCCCGCGCCCGCCCAGCGACCACCGCGCGTAACGCCCTCGCACACGTCTAATTCAATATTATTATCGTGATTTTTTTTTTTTTGATTTTTTTTTATATTGTCATCGTCCCCTTTCCTCGACACGGTTTTCAACAATAGACCGCCGCCGTCGCCGCTAAAAGTGTATTTATTTTATTGAATTTCTATTTTCTCCGCGTCTCTCTTCGCGCTCCTCCCGTCGTATATATTATTTTACGTACAACCGTGTACCGCCAAAGCACTTATACCCCCGTTTTCACGAGAGAACAGATAGAGAGAGCGTTATTAAGTGAGTACTCGACGGTGTGTGTGTGCAGTGTGCTAGCACATACAGCTGAACAAATAGTCGTCAAACGCATAACCGGTGGTACGCAGAGCCGTCGAGAGGGTGGGGCAGGAGGGGGCCAGAGCCCCGGGGCCCGGGTCTTTAGAGGGGGCCCGTCGTTTCGAACTTAAGTATAAAATAAGTTATAAGCATATTTTAATAGATTAAATTTATTTTTTTCTTCATCAAGTAATTGAAATAATTTTTAATTCGATTGACACGAAATACGGTTATAGCTTCAGTAGTTTAATGTAATATAATATATTCGTCCGAGTGCCCGATAAAGTCTATTTTAAGAGTTTTCTAGAAAAATACCACTTGGACGCAAACCACAGTACTGCGTTTTAATATTGGATTACAAGATTTATCAGTGTACAATAATTGTATTATTGATTGATGATTTTGAGTGTTATGGGTAATTACGTTTTTCTAAAAAATTCGATAACGACTGAATGCTTGTCAAACGATAAAATCACAATGTACTCTACAATATTATATTTTCGATTAAATTTGTACGTGTTAGTTATTGTTAAAACGTGCTCATATAAGACGCTGTGTCCCGAGACCATCGTATGTTACAAAAATTATTTTATATTTGTGATTTTACGTGTCGTGTGAGTTTGTAAGTTTGTGTTTCGGCAAGTGCCGCAAGTGCATGTTTGTTTGTAGTTTTAATATTATAATGAGTCATAAACACAAATCCACATCATATTTATTCAGAAATTATCAACTTAAATGTTAGTATTTTAATAAAAAATGGTGTATGTATTATTATATAGGTTAGGTTAATTACAATATATCTATATACATACAGATATGTATATTTTATATATCTTAGCCAACAAGTATATGTAAGTGGGGCCCTCAGTCAATCAACCCCGGGGCCCGAAAATGTTCTCGCCGGCCCTGGTGGTACGTACGCGAACCACAGATTAGATGAATACAGATGGATCACTCGCGATGTAAACAAAAAAAAATTACGTCATTCGAATCCCCCATATCAGTGTTACCGCATGGTAGCACAATATATTTACCTAAAATTTAAACATTACTCCCGTGAGGTAATCTATTTGTGTTGTTTACATAGTGATTCTGATTTGGCGATCGTGTCATTATAATGTCTCATGTTAAATATACTCGTTTCATACACACGGTTGAAAAAAAATCGATGCTTAATCTGCGTTAAATTTTTACCGGAACGTGATAACCATTATTATGATAACATTATTTGAGATAATAAAGAAGTTGTACTATAATATTGTAAATTACCGACACAATAATTTATGTCGTCGTGTGCGCCTACATTGATATGCGGGGGACCAATCAGAAGAGCGTATTTGCAATTCTTTTTGTTCTCGGGCCGAGTGATCCATCTGTATTCATCTAATCTGTGCGCGAACGATGAAATACGTTCCGAGTGAATTTTGTTGGAAATCGACGGCGGCGCAAACACCACACGCCGCGTATCGAGGATTTCGTGGCGCGTAGCGTGACGCGGCTGCAGCGAAAAGCGTATATTATATATTATACCGCGGTGGTGGGAAAGGGCGGCATGTGCGCCGCGCACGCCAGTGACACTGCAAATTACGATAAATCCATACAATTAGGGCCCGGAACTCGACGCATTCAGTGGCGTGCTCAGGGGAGGGGAGGTTAGGGGTTATATCCCCCGTTGTCTTTTTTTGCAGACCTACAGAAAACAACTTATTAGTTATAAGAGCTGTTTTAGAGTCATTACTTTAATACTCTTTATTAGTTATTAGCAAAAAGTTATTACTTATGACAATAAACATTTACTATACATAACGTATATTATGTTAATTGAACAACTTGGTATTAGTGTGTTACAATTTAAATTCATTTTAATTATAGAACAATTTACAAATGTACACAATTATAGGCTAGAAACGATTTTGGAGAGATTGAAACATAAACATTTGAGTTTATTTGGTATTACCATGACAATTTATTAAAATGTATTATTACTATTTACTTATAACGTCCCCCCCCCATTGAAAATTCCTGGGCACGCTACTGGACGCATTCGCATCATTTTTTCTAATGCTTCGAGGCTCGTTTTTATAGCGATTTGACTCGTGTCACGCAGAATTCAACGGTACGAATTTTATTTTGCATTTTTCCAGTAATTCTCGGTTTACGGGTCATTATTTTTTTTTTTACCTGTTTTAGTGCATTTTTACCTACTTTTTCCAGGTGTATTTGCATTGTTTTTCTTTAAATGTATTTAAATTCTGAACTATAGTCCTTCATAAACGTGTTATATTTAATTTATTTAATTCAAATTAAAAAAAAAATATGTGAAATATGGAAAATCTGTGTAAGTCGAAAGAAGTTTTTTTTAAACCTTTTATCTGATAATCGCCAATTTTTTTTATTTGAAAATATTATGCATACTTTATAGTTGTTCAAAATAACACAATTAATGATCAGAAAATTATATATTTTCCTGTATTTTTTCAATCAATTTTAAAGTCATTTTTTTAACATTTTTATATCATATAATGTAATTTTTTCATGTTTCTTAGGTCATCAAGTTCCGGGCCCTACATATAATAAATATTTGTACACTATGAATGGGATGTTTAATCTATTTTATTATTATTATTATTATTATTATTATTATTATTATTATTATTATTATTATTATTATTATTATTATTATTATTATTATTATTATTATTATTATTATTATTATTATTATTATTATTATTATTATTATTATTATTATTATTATTATTATTATTATTATTATTATTATTATTATTATTATTATTATTATTATTATTATTATTATTATTATTATTATTGATTTTTCGTTTGTCGATGGCGTAAAATAGTCTTTTCGTGTAAGTAATATTTATTTTGCGCGTTATTTAAACTCCCTGTAAATATAATATAATATTATGACGATGACGACGAAAAAATAACGCGCGCGCCACGGAAGGGTGAAAATAAATGATTCGTCATGTTCGTCGCTCGTACAGGAGGTGTACGTATAACGCCGTTTTCGTCAAAATAAATAATAATAATTACTAACCGTTTTTATATAAGTATATATAATATACTCCCTTCCCCCCGGCGCTCGGTGTGATGAAACGTTGTTGGGACGCGCTCGGTGTTTTTAGTGTGCGTATATACACCGTTTAAATATTATTAAATATTTAAAATATATATATATATATATATATTTAAAATATTATTATGTTATTAAAGTGGCGAAAAATCGAGAAAAACCTCTAATGGAAACAGCGTCCCCGGCGGTGTAACCGAAAAAATTTATCTCAGTGTTATTTATCGCGGGCATAAAATTTCGCCCTAGACCGGCGTGATGTCCATGGCCCGCGATCAATTTTTGTGTTAAACAAAAATATTAAAATTTCCTTTTTTTTTTTTTTTATGTGTAAACATCTATTACGGCGGTATGAGGGTAAATCTCGGGAAATGGGACGGAAACGTGTAAGCTGTTGTCATGACAATTATAATAATAATATTGATTAATATTAATAATATTAATTAAATTGCGCGTAATGTGTAAGCTGTTGTCATGACAACAAATAATAATATTTATTATCGAAATTACTGATACCGAAATTCACAAATCCCAATCACAATTCCGTTCCATTTTTACCGCTCACGCGACGTTTACACACGTCAATGTCTCGAGTACTAACAGACTCGTTATTATTATTATTTTTTTTTATTAATGTCAAAATACTTTTAAATTTACAATGTTATGTTTCAAAACAAAAATGTTGATTATTATATTTTTTTTTTTTGAAAAATGTTCTATTCATTTAAACGAGACAATATTAATAGATACGGAAAAAAAATTTATTTCAGATCTATTAATCTTGGCTTCAGAAGCATTTCGTTGAGTACATCGTCGAGACGTATCGGCGGTACAGCACATTTTTATGAACTGCCAAAGTAGAGACAATCCGTTTTTTTCGATTCTGGTATACCATCTGATAGTAAAAATTTGATCAAAAACCCCTATATTTGTTCCGAAATTTCGCCCCATTAATAAAAAGAACAGGCCCAGTGAACGGGGGATTTGACATCACACACCCTCCCCCTATAATTACGCCACTGCTGCACTAGACAATATAATTGAACGTCGGATTTGGTCGAGTGGCGGCACTTCGCCCTATACTAATCTGCAGAAACTCGCGTCGTTTAATAATTAAAAACACTTATCCGTATCGCGAATGGTCTCCACTCGATTTCGTTCTAAATTAATTAATTAAATAAACCGCGTTTTTTATATAGAAAAAAAAAACAATCGACTTTTCATAAAAACGTTTAAAAAAAAAAAATTACTTTTAATACGCTGCTGACACTTTGTCCATAATGCGTTGTTTTTCCAAGTGGTTCTATGGATTAGCTATAATATACCTTTTATAGGGTTAAAATCGTAACAATTATTCGGGTCGATTCGTAACGAAGATAGCATGGCATACCAATAGTGAAATAAACATTATAGTATACGAAACTAAAAATATCATTTGTTATCGTCCTAATATAAACTGATAATTACGTTTTTTTTTTTTCTTTTGAGCACCGTTAAACGAGATGAAAATCCCTATCCTATCGTCCCTTTATAGGTTCCAGACCCCCCGACACTGCGGTCGAGTCCTGTCCGATAAACAGATACAATTCTAATGACGCGTGTGATTTTGTTCGAACTGTTTTTGAAATATTTACTATATATACGGGAATATCAGTAAACATTGTGTTCGTCTATTTTACATACCACGCGTATAACCATAGAGTAACCCGTTAACTATAATATAGGTAACCAGAAGAAAAAAAAAAAAAGAAACGTTCCACCTCAAATTCGAATTTGTTTAATAACGCGATACGTATATTACTACTATAATATATACACACACGATACATGGACGATATTTATGGTAATTCCGTCGAATCAGTCACGAAAACGGTCGTAAAATTAATTCAATTCGTTTGAATAATACAATACAAACACTGCGCGTGCGCGATATATACTGTATTATTGTAATATTATAAACGAGTATATGTTATACGGATTTGGTGGAGACCTCGAGAGTCGAAGTGATTCTACACCTGCAACCATCGCGTTTCCCAACAACAAACACTGAAATTCTCCCATAAAAACTCGACCACCAGACATTATTATATAGCGTACGTTTTCGGGTTCGTGTTCCATAACATCTGGTTTCCGTGTCGGCGACAAAATAAAAATTACTGTGCATCCGCCGAGAAGAATATATATATATATATATATATATAGAGAGAGAGAGAGATTATTAACTGCATAAATGACTTGAGGGAAATAATTATTCGTTACTCGTTAACGGTTGAAACCATCGTGTACACTCCACCTCCCCCAAAAAAAAAAAATATATACTTTAAACGAAGTGATAAAATGAAAATCAATATTTTTATACCTACCGCGTGGAGGTGTACTTCGTATAGTAGTGATATATAGTGAACGACTTTCTCTCCCCCCGAATTCATCGTCTTGTTTTTCTTCGAGAACTGACAAACTTTATCGGAACGCTACACTCGTGAAAGTTGTTTGTGCGTCGACGACGAAATCATTTCTGTAAAGCCAAAGGGGATGAAAATACGTCATATCATAGTATACACTCCGACATACTCGTATAGGCCGTACATATATATATTTTCAAAAAAAAAAATGAAAATAAAAATCGAACCTCGTAACGTATTTAATACGTCTATTTTACGGCGTATAATATAGTATTAGTGTTGAGTATATAAAAAAAAAACAGTTTAATTCCAGTGAATTTCACGTAATACGCACGAAACCGTTTTTTGTGTCGTACACTGCAGTTTTAATGTAATTGCGATGATATAATAAAACGAACGAGAATAAATTGTACTGCACGCGAGGAAAATATAGCGTCGATATTTAAATTTCACTAAAACCTAATTACACGGGGGTGGGGGGAGGGTGGGAGGGGGCTAAATTATTGTACGCGTATAATACGTTGTACGGAAGGATTATACAATGGCATTATGAATTCGGTTGTTCGAGGGAGGCGGGTGAATGAAATATTAAAGGATCACGTCGTGTAACTCGTCGATTCAAAGTCCTGGCGGTCCAAACGGCTTATGGAACGTACGCGCACAAAGGGTTTTGACAAATACATTTCATTACGTATAATAATTAAGATCTAATCGTTATTAACCGCTTATACAATATTATATTGATGGGGTGAGATGACGCAAGTCTTAAATATTATACGATAAAAAAAAAAAAAAAAAACAAATTCGTTTTATACACACGATACAGTATCGATTGAATCGGTTATTTTGAAAATGCACCGAGTTTTGTCATTTATCGTTTTATCATGGATTTCGTGCGATTATATCAAGCGTATTGACTGTTTCGTGAAGAAAAGTCCGTGCACTCTTTATGAATTTTTCGGCACGTCAATATTTATAGATGACATTGTTGAAAACGTCCTGGATTTAGTTCTCTTCGATACTGTAAATATACGAAATGTGCACTTGGCGGAGCCTTTTCAAAATAAACGATTCAATTATTTCTGGTCGTATATCGTCGGTGTATGGAAAAAAAAACGTTGAACAATCAAACGTACCCGACACACGCGCGCATGTTTTTTAAAAATTTTAAATAAATTATCGCTATTTTTACGCGATCCCGTGTTTTCGATAATATATCGATTAACAAAAAAAAAAAAACGCTAGACGAGAACGGTAAATTTACCATTATATCGTCGGAGTATTTACATTTTTGAGTGGGCGTGCTAAGAACGGGACGACTACGGCAATACGACTAGTGGGGAAGACGGATAATATACGTAATAACATATATAGTAATGAGCGTATAAAGAGCCATTACTTATTATTTTATATTTATTATCCCCGCGTTGTTAAACCGTGACGACGGATTTAATTTTTACACTTATTTGCGTTAGATTTTTCATTTTTATTATATATATAAAAAAAAATAGTAATAATATTCACATAAATGTGTACGTAACAAAATGATTTACGGCCAAACGCGCACGATAATACTACGTCCGACCATATCACCAACACTGTTAACGTTTGAGAGCGCCCGTCATTATTATATAGATAATTATATGTGTATATATTTTTTCCCTTTAAACACAACCGCGGAACAGAAGTCCATAAATCTTCCACGCGGTGTTGGTTTATATCCCAAACAGGCCACAATGTGTGTTTATATTCAATTTAATAAACGATCACACGTATATAATACAATATATTATTATAGTTTACGAGGGACACGTGCACGCAGGTACTGCGTTATTACACCGGCTATTCATATTGTGTAATACTACGACACTTCATCCAGTCGTATGGATAACGCGTATTCATAAAATAATAATTAGTATAACACGGACACTGTGTATACGGTGGACATCACTTGCAGTAGTAGGAGTAGGACGTACCGCAGTTATCCGTATGATATTTTTATTTTCCGTATTTAACATAGACAATGTTCTCGCTTCAAACACACAACTGTACACAATATACAGTATTACATACATACTTATACCGTGGTCTCTAACCAGTCCGAACCAAAACAATTATGCAGTATACATATACGACTGTTCCGAAGACATATAGGTACGCGTACGCGAGATACGGTGTACATATTTTTTTTTTCCAATTTCACGGTTGTTATAGACGTTCAAAAAAAAAAAAAAGAGAAAAAACGAGACTTGAAGCCTTGTTAAACTCTCTTGTACTCGTGTACTGTGTACGACAGAGCAACGGTACTAACTTTGTGTGTATAATATATAAATAATAATAATAATAATAATATATCGTAATACGCGCGTATTATTATTATTATTAATGATACTTCAACTCAACGATATACGTTTATTATTAATATAATATTATTGTCACGGTTATCAATATAAGAATCGCGCGGTTTGTCTATATAACGGTTATGTATGTACATTTTTTTTTAATAGATATTCGTTTCTCCTTTTTTTTTTTTCTATATAATATATAAATATTTGTGTACATCTTTTTTTTTTTTTTTTAATTTTACGAAAATGCAAACTTTCGTGGCACACGCGTAAAACATCTGGTGATTTCGATTTTATTTTTAGTCGCCAACAATTTGTTTTGAAACAAAAAAAAAAAAAGATGACATAAATCATTTCGAATTATTTTTCTGTCCTACTATAAATAACGTCATCGGTATAAATACATTTTTTTTTTTTTTTTACGTATTTTATAATTCGAATAAATTTAATATCGCACGAATATTTGTGCAATCGATTTAACGGATTGACGGAAAACATTCATAAAAAGTTTAATCGTGTATGACATCAATACCTACTATAAAGTGTATAGTGTAAAATAATTCAAATTTTTTAAAAAAAATGTGTTCTTTTTTAGCAACCTAATGAGGCAATATAATGTAGATAATAATTATATAATATATTGTTTCAATTTCATACGATAAAGTTTTCAAAGTACTCGAAATTTCTCAAATACAATATACCTATATTATAAATAGAATAAAATCATAAAATATACAGTGGTAATTTAAAAAAAAAAATGTTTCCAATTTCTTATGAGTTTCAAATAAAATGTATACTTCTATATTGCGTATTATATAATATAATGTATACTTTTCAAAATATACATATTATCAGAAAGATTCGCTGAAATATTTAATATTATCAAAGTCGCTTTCAGTATACTTATAATATTTTTAATTAAACAGATAATTTATAAAATAAAACAATTTATTCCAAATAATACTTTCAACGAATTTAATTGTCCTGGAATTTAAAAACTCAAATGTATATAGTTGTAATAAATTTTATATTGATAAAACGAATAGGAATTTCGAAACTCGATGTAAAGAACGTATCTCTGAAATAAAATTTAGAAAATGCTAATCCGAATTCAAATTTTGCTGAAACTATTCTAGAAAATAATTCATAATATTAATGTTTTAATATAAATTCGATGACTAAGAACAATTTCTAACGTACAAAATAATATTTACATAAATTTAGTTTTGGAAGAATTACGTGTATATAAATTTTAAAATATGTTTATAATATTAATATTAATAAAACATGCCATATTCGGTTTTTTTTTAAATTTAATTCTCTTTGTAAAAAATGTCTTTGCTGTTTTTCTTTTATCTCGTTATTATTTCGTTTAAAACTTAATGACTTTTTATTATAATATAAATAATAATAATTTTAAACACAATAAATTCCTCTATGCAAATTCTCCCGTTTTTATTTTTTATTCTATTGTAGTTTTCTTTTTCGCTTAATATACCTGCAAAAGATGACTTTTTGACGGAACCTGTAATAAATAAACAAATTTAATACAACTCCTATATACATATATATTTCTCTTTGGCTTGATTGTATAATCACATATACTCATACGTGTATAAATATATATAATATTTTTTTTATATATTAACAAACATATATAATTTACATCACACTACGTATTACTAATACATTGTAAAGACTACTTTATAAAATCGATTTAATACTTAAAACCGTACATAGTTTTTTTATTTCTTTTAAAAAACCCGCAGCGTATAAAAATATATAAATTGTACTATTAATGTTAGGTATACAATTATTCCGCTTTGTAGTCGACGCGTCCGGGCGTTACATATATTTTCATACGTATACTGATAAACACAACTACATAAGTACATATGTAAATAATATTATAAATCTATATATATATATATATATATACGAGGTAGCTGCGGGATATTATTGCGTTTTCGTTTTCCACTATTAGACGCAGAATCTCCTAACCTAACCTAACCCCCTTTCTGGAGATATTAACAACACATTACGGGTGTATAATATTAAACAATACATTGCATATGGTTACGTGTTATAACTACGGCGCATAATATGTGCGTGATAAGCATCTGTCCGAGACAAATATTTTATCCAGAGATTTCGTCTGAGCCTTACCCCGAGTGAGTCCAGTAGTGCAGTGAGTATTCGTTTATTGGGATTATTCTCCAGCTGCAGTAGGTACTACTATCAGCCATCGTACATCGCGATCCGCGAGACACGGAATGTATGATGGTATACAGTCTGTGTACAAAGTGAAATCACGTTTGCGGTGAAAGGGACGGTATTTTTTTTCCTCTAGAAAAGGGATAAAAATGTAATATTATGCTGTGATGCCAACCGTTTGATAGTGTCAATCATCATATATATTATTTTGTACCCTACGGGACGAGAATATATATATATGTATATGTAATATACGAGTTAACACCGCGTGCAACGATGATGACACATCCTTGCAGACGTCGTCCTCGTCCGCGCGTATAGTCGATGACGGGCGGTGGTGGCCTATCGGCAGCGATCCTGCATCCGTATAATATATACCCCCGACCCTTTGTACGAAGAGCATACCGTATGAATACTGTGTGTATCGGGGTAAAAAAAAAATATGATTTTATCGTACTAAAATATTACGATGATAAATTTATATTTCGTATAAATTACTATATGAATTTTTTTATATTTATAATGACGTTTGATATACGTCTGCCTTATAAGTACGAGTGTAGGTGCTGGAGTGGGAGGCCGATTCGGGTGTTCAACGCTATTACGTATAGCCGTTCCCAAAATTTAAACTCAAAGTTCCATTATTATTATTAGAAAAAAAATGTATTTAAAGCTCATGTTTTGGAGTGTGGCGCTCCAATGGAAATGAGACGTCATAAAATAGAAAATAAAAGAAAAAATACTTCTAGCCCTTGAGTTATAGGCGAATGTTTAGAATAAGCTGAACAAAACACACAACGAATGAAGTAGTTTATCGTAGAGTTGGAGAAAGCAAAATCTTTCTGAAGACCATAAAAACAAGATGAGCCAAGCTAACTGGCCATGTACTCCGCCATAACGGTCTACTTAGCAGAATAATAAAAGGGTGCCATAGGGGGAGGAAATAACAGAGGAATACAACCATTGGACTTTGTTGGTCAAATATTAAGAGATACTGACTGCAGATCGTATTATGAACTAAAAAAGAAAGCGGAAAAGCGCGAGGAGTGGAAAATCGCTGACAACCAGACTTTGGGCTGTTAGTAAAAGAAAAAAGAAATACGGTAATATGCTAAGATTTGTATTATATATTTGTAATAAAACTCTAATGTCAGAAGCACGTGGAGATGTCCTTTGATCGATGTGAACGACACACTTCTGAAATGTACAGCATGACTCCACCTGCGCTGGCACGCTGCTAAATAATATATATGTCTTATACTTATAAGTTATTATATACACAATAATATAACATGTACTGACACGCGTACGATATACAAGTGCGAGAGAGCATACGCAAAGGGTAAATCCTGGACAAGCTGTATGCGCGCAAGTTTTTCGGATATTTTTTTTTCTTTTCAAACTACTTTTTATCCTCAGGTCGCACGTGTTTTTCCATAATCGCGTGCAGTGTACATATGACACACGTTCACCGTTTTAATCCCGCGGGAAAACGTGGTGTTTTACGCAGTTTCACGTATGATTGCGTGCATGTTTTTTCAAACTATTTTCTACATTTACCCATTTATTTTATACAACTTTTCTTACATATATAATATAAATAAGTGGCAGTATTATTTAGTTATTACGCATCTAATACTAATTATAAATAATTTTATCATACATAATAAAAATCGTTTTGTTAAAAAAAAAAATAATATTCTGTATACACATAATCTCAGCCAATATTATTTTACAAACAGCTGTTAGTCAAATGGTTTTATAAAATATTTCCAATTTGATTTGATTTATTATATATATATATATAATAGTTTGGCCTTTCGGAATACAATAATAATTCTGAATGTTTATACAAATATTTTCTTGCGTTACTTTTGTAATATCATAGGCGAGACTGCGAGAGTCAAATATTCGTATTCCTATGCAATATGTATTTACATATGTACACTTTTCAGATCGCGACCCTTTTAAAACAAAAATATCATAAAAATATATATTTTATTAAACATATAAAACAAACGTACAATACGTATAGTTCTGTAAAAATGTGCTCACAAAACTCCGAACTCTTTATGTTTGTATAAGCTCAGGAGACAGCTGGTCACTCGGGACGATTGAATTTTTCATCTAATGAATAAAACTATGCCAACTGCTGCAGAATTGTAGTTCAAAAAGGATTAGGTACTCATAGGAAGGTCACCTATAATTTACGGTTGAGTGAATTTAACTTTAAGCTTATATAAAATAAAGTGCTTTGTAATTAATAACTTAAAGTGGAAACTTCGACGGATGCATTTATTAGAACTTTTTTTTTACAACCCTTATAAAACAATATAATTCCTTTAAATAATATAAATATACATATAAAAAAGTAACGCCGTAAAATTCGTACGACCTACTATGAAAGTTTTTATCCCCTGCTGCTGCTCAATATAAAAAAAAAATTATAAATTTGAATTTCTATAGAAGTTTATAAAAATGTCGGTCCGTCAAAATCATTTAGACATATTGACATCAATATATAAATCACGTGAATCAATCTGTATTATGTGAAAAAAAGTGAGTGTATTTATATTTAACACAATTATTTTGATTTTTTTCACGGTTTTAAATATTCTCATTCGACCCGTTTCGACTATTATACAAATTATCCGGTCAATGGCAGTTGTCCGAAAATGATAACAGATTTGAGATTGATAAAGGTCTGAACTCGACAAAGTACTGCCAACCATTGCTAACAAAATTATATTTACGTTTCACAACACACTACAAAATTCCAAATACTCTATAGACCATAACATAAACAAATATAATTATTATCCTCTGTTAATATCATAATATAACTTTTATCATATAGCAAAACAGTACACATACAAAAGGAAAAAAACATTGGTCTTTAAATTTTTGAAAATGTTATGTTGGTACAAATTCGACGCCGCCATTTTCGATCTCATATATCTGTTATCATTTTCGGACAACTGCCCCCGACCCCAAATTATCATCATCTCGCTTGCATCATCTGTAATTTAGCGATTACGGACCTTTTGACGTGAAACATCTAATGCGGCGGGTGAGACCGATTGTTGGCGTGGCGACGTCATGCCAGTGTTGCCAGATATAAAAACATAAATGTTCAGACAATACGTTCAAAATGTTCGTATTTGTTTTATATTGTACAATGTACATAACCTTTGTAACATACTTTAGTTATCGATTGTCATCGACCAGTTGTCACAGTAATACCGTATTACCACAGATTAGATGAACACAGATGGATCACTCGTGATATAAACAAAAAAATGACGTCATTCGAAACCCCCCGTATTAGTGTTATCGCATGATAGCACAATATATTTACCTAAAATTTAAACGTTACTTCCATGGGGTAATCTATTTTAAAATAAAGAATAATTTTTCTTAAAAAAAATTTTTTTTTGACTATTTATTTCCTTCAATAAACCCCATTCTTTCATGCACATATTTTTTATAGAAAATAGTTTCGATGTTTCACATCTGCCATGCGTCCCGCGACGACTCAGTTTTTTTGTATTCCAGTACCGCATTCAAGTTATAAAAATTTACACGTGCCGATCGAAAGAAAATCGTATTAATAAGAAAATATAATTATTATCAAAAAAAAGCTTTAAAAAGTAATCAAATAATAATGAAAGTTGTCTTTGATTATACTTATAGGCGTATATATATATATATATATAATTTTCGGTGCGATCTACAAAATGAATATTTGAATTTCGAAGAACTTTATTGTCAAACTGTATAAAACAATTGTATTAATTGTAATTGCTACCCACATTGTTTAAAGCTATTTAATATGTCCCTACGAGCATCCCTCACGATATCCAATCGATATTTCATTTCATCCAAAACCCTCCCTAAACATATCGTGAGTGACAGTTTGAAATGCAGCAGCTATCCTCGTTTTCAATTCATCCACATTCTGAGGCATTGGTGGTTTGACTACACACCCTTTCACATAAACCCAAAAAGAAAAGTCGCATGAAGTGGTGACGTGGTAGACCAGTGGTGAAGTAACAAATCATTACTCACGCGTCCAATCGTTCGGGCTCCACTTTTGCGAGAAAGTGTCGTTGAGAAAACGCCGTACAGCAATAGGTACCATTGAGGGATTATCCTGTCTTGTTGAAAAATAAAGTTACCTGGTTCAGCCTTTTGCAGAAGAAAAAATAGCCACTCTTACAAAACACTCAAGCCCCTGTCACTGTGTTTCCATGAAAAAAGAGTC
This sequence comes from Slavum lentiscoides, assembly GCA_032441835.1. NCBI lineage: Eukaryota > Metazoa > Arthropoda > Insecta > Hemiptera > Aphididae > Slavum > Slavum lentiscoides. The sequence goes on along the minus strand of CM063718.1, from coordinate 3,970,669 downwards.
TTATACTTCCGTATTTCCACGAAACACATTTGGAGAGTCGCGCTCGTGTTCGAGAGTTGGATGTGGGTTTTCTATCACCCAAATTATTACATTAAGACGCGATTGGCTTTCCCGCTTACACGAATTATTGCTTCGTCACGAAAGGTATAATCCTCGAACAGGAATGATCATCGGTACCTCTAATCTACTGATTGCAGACGATACGATTTGAGAACTCTCCCCACAATCTCGTATGTAACACTTCCAATTCATTACTCGCTCGTCTCGAATCTATTTTGAAGGGCTCCGAGCGAAAGCAGTTTACCTTTACAGGGACGCTCTCACCATTCCGAAATTGGCGATACCGTCGTCGAGTGTTGTTATCATTCGGAAGATCAATAATTCCATATTCCTGACGAATAATAATATAAATAATACTAGATAATCTCTTGTGCACGACGGTAGACAGCGCACAATTCTCCGATTCACGGTTTCACGTTGAAACTCCGACGATATTCCTTTTTGTTACACCCTGTGTATGTGGAAACCGTGAAACGCATTGTCCTCGTTCTGTTCACGGCGACACGTCCGATTAAAAACGCACGCGCTACAAACACAATATGTATAATTCAAATACACTCGATATACGATGTATCGCATAGGACATAGGTAACAGTAATCCGCGGTATATCGTTATATATTATGAACTGCTGTTCGGGTTGTTGGCGTCCATCATCATGACCGGCCTCGTATACGACTGCTTTGTCGAGGCACGAAAATGTACGTATGTATTGTGTGGAGAATAGGTACCTACACATCGACTCATCCCGTTGACAGATGTCCAATAAAATACGGATGGAGTTTGCTTATATTACAATGCATAAATATTATAAAATATATATATATGTATATGTTTGTAAGTAAAGGTGGCTCGCACCTGGTTACGAGGACACGCCGCGCGCGTTCGTCATCCACTCGAAGCGTAGCGGTATAAAATACGAACCGAATAATGGGATGGGCGTTTTTGTGGGTTATTTTTTCGTTCGTATTTACAATATCCGTTTAAACGACGTAACTATGACGACAACACGAATGCGTACTTCACGTGTGTAGCGTGTATGTCTCTATTGTACGGCAGACTCCAGAGGGTAGTATATCCTTTTTAGATTCCGTGCGGAGCGAGGAATGTATTTGTTTTACAACGATGTGTGTGTGTGTTTTTTTTTTATGTCTGTACCCAAAAATTCTACCAGAATGAGTGTTCCGATCTTTACAGTCATACCCGTTTTCCGGTAGCAAATTGCATCCAGTTGATACTTTAGAGAGGTGATTTTTCGATTTTCTCAAAAGCGCCTACAAAAAAAAAAAAACTACCAAAAAATTACGTAAAAACGGTAAAAAAAACGCGATTTCATCGAAATCGATCTTTTTTTTTTTTATTTCTTCGTAATTTTGAAACTAATGGTTATAGAAACTTGAAATATTCACCAAATATATGTAACTTTATATTATATTAGAAAAAAAAATTTCTTTCACTATTTATAGCAATTATAGATTTTGAAGTATTCAATTGACAAAAGAGATGTAATTTTTGGTTTTAAGGCTTAAACATTTAATACAACGTCAGACGTACGTTGCTCTGACTGTACTAAAAAAAAAAAAAAACTTGAAAATCGTTTAATTGTGATGTAAAAAATACATTGTCAACCCGGATAATTAAACTGTATTATATACTTTAAACTCCGTCCGTTTTAATTATAAACTGCAACTCGATAGAAATTCTGTATGTGCAACGTATATTATTACATTAGTACACGTGTGATCTTTCGTAATAGAATATAATAATATGTCGTTATTGTTAGAACTTAAAATTTTGCGCGTATTTCTCGTAATAGATTTCTAAAGTCGTTCCATTTTTTTGGGATAAGCCGACGAGGATATTATATATTTCCATCTTGTACATAATACCGTATAAATGCTGCCGTTATAAAATCTACTGTCATATTATATTACTTATATTTAGGGCTAAGGACTTATAGGAGTTTTAATAATTATTCAAAACATAGCTTAGTAATATAGAAATTCGTTTCACAGTACTAGGAGATTATAGAAATTTTTTTTTTCACATATTTTGCATATTTAGCTCTTTTTCACGCGTTTTGTTATATTTTAATTTTAAAAACATATTTCTCTAAATTTTTTAATAATTTTGAAAAATTAGTTTTACCTTTAAAATTGGTAAAAAAAATATATACGTACATCTCTGAAAGCGCGTTCGATGAAATGTGTGGGCCGTGTATTTTCCTCTTCTCTTCGATAATTTCTATTTGAAATTATGAACCGTTAAGATTATTTTATCTTCGCGCGGATTACATGAAATGGGATATTTTAATCAGTCGGTGTAAGTTTGTCTTGCGAATTTTTTTTTTAAATATCATTAAGTAATTTTTTTTTTTTTAGAACTTTTAGTATGATTATTAAGTTCGTCATTAAGTGATATTAACGATATGAATTATTAATTTTTTCATTATTTTATTATATATATAGGTTTTTACCTAATAGATACTGTCATTTGAATTTTTTTTTTTGGTTTTGATAACATATTTCAGTGATTGTATATATTTTAAAGGCATATTTGGTGATTTTTTAAGGCATAAATGCATGCGTATTTTAAGGTTTTTTTGGGCATGAAGTCCCTAGCCCTACAGTTATATTATATACGACTTCATTACATTTCCAGAATACCACATATGTGTATACGAAATTCAATAGATTTATAAAAACCAGGCAAAAAATTTTTACGTAAACTAAATTGTTTCATTTTTTTTTTTGTTTTTTTTTTTTGCAGTTTTTCCGGACGAAGGAGAACCGGCACCGAATATTGAAGAGTACAGTAGCATTTCCAACTACGACGACTACGACGCGGATACAAATTCTTCTACCGCCTACGAGTATGACGCGATGCTTGTTTGTTACGAAAATATACTTCGATCAAAACGTGTAATAAATTTTTATTTTATAGAACTGATCACGTCGACGTTCTTTTACCAAAAGGAAATAGATCAAGTGAGATAATTTTTATAATTAATTTTTTCTTTATTTTTTTGCCATATATAAAATACGAGTGTGATACGCCGCGCTTGTATAATACTTTTAGTTAAACATATTTGACTTTTTTCTCAACGATTATATCATAAAACAATATAAATGTAATTATTTATTTGAAAATCTATTTTTTTTTTTTAAATATTTAATGTTAGAATAAAATAATTTGAAAAAAAAAACTAATATAACTTTTACATACTCTTATATATTAAAATGTAATAATATACTGTTATTGGTGAATTGTAAATCAAACACACACACACACACACACACACAAAATATTTCAACCTCGTTAATTTTTTAGGAATTTACAATAACATAATGTTTGTACACGATCTGCGTATACAAATATGAATTTTATAATATAACTTATTATTCAATGTTCCGTATTACAAACATATTACGTAACTAATACACCGAGATAATCGCTATAAAATATTATATATAGTTATACTCAAATACACAATTCATTTACAATTTAATTTAGGTAATAAAAAATATTTAAACACGTCTATATAATAATATGTGTATACATATTATTATGAGGTACTATAAACGTTGGTATTCATTTCAAGACTACGTGGTCTTCTCCGGAATAGTTTACAAAAAATATATGTTGCTACTCGAATTGTTTACGTTTTAATTGATATAGTCGATAGCAGGGCGTAATTACGGGGGAGGGGGATATGAGGGATGGATCCTCCCATGGGCTTTCTTTTTTACATAATATATTATCTAATTTACGAAAAATATAATAAGAATAATTTAAAAAAATAAAAAATACATTTTTTTTTTTTTTGTGTAAATTTAGTATTTATTACAATCCATAATATTCCTAAGTTTATTAACCGGTAACTACCAACTGGCATGATGCGGTTAGGTTACTGAAGAAAGGTTTACTCGTATTCAGATGTTGAAGTGAAAACGTACACATGTGAAGTAGGTACTAAATAAATTAGCTAAAAACCGAAGAATAGTAGAAATTTCGTTGTAAAATATGTCGTTTTTATTAAAGAAAATAACAAAAGTTAAAATACGAGTATCAATTGCTTTGATATTAATTCTGGAAGGATTGTTACAATATTATGGGTTATCCGATGATCAATTTTATATCCCCTCCCATATAACATTCGTAATTACGCCACTGGTCGATAGTATTTTTTATACTGTATTCGCAGTAATTATTGTATAGTTCGTGAGATTTTCGTAACTCAAAAATCGTTGTTAAAATAATTTTTTTGTAAGACAATTAAAAATTATACAATAGCGTACGTTAAATAAAATTCAAATGCGCATACAGACCGTACTTATAATGTACGTCATTTTTTTTTTTTTTTTGGTTTTCGGTCATTGAGACCATACCGCTAAACAAATTTCTATCCATCCATCTCTGTCTTCTGCCGCTATTCTCCATGGTATCTCTGGTTTGATGCTTTCCGCGTCCCTTTTCACGCAGTCTTCCCACCGTAGGCGTGGTCTTCCTAGGGGTCTCTTATACAGACCGGGTTCTCTTCAATTGTTGTTCTGACTATAGATCCCACTCTCCGCCATGCATGTCAACTGCCCACGTCAACCTCCTTTTCTTAATTTCATTCGCAATGTTCGGTCTTTGGAACAATTCCTCGAGTTCTTTATTATGACGTTTACGCCACTCACTTGTGTGTGTGTGTGTGTCGACGCACGGGCCGTAGATTTTCCTTAGGATTCTCCTTTCAAATACTTGTAGTCTAGTTTCTTCTGTTTTTCTAAATGGCCACGTTTCTGCGGCGTACAGTACTATGGGTCGTATTGTACGTAATGTACGTCATACCATATAGAATTAAGGGTATTGAAAGCGGGCATTTTCTCTTTTTGTCTTACACACACACACGAAACATAGCAAAATAGACGTGTTTCCTACATCCACAACTCGTTTTTGTGTCGTTACAGGCGTCATGCATTTCGTGCGACAACTGAACAACATTACGAGGGACTCGGGCAAATCGGTGAAGCTCAACTGCGAAGTGACCGGCGAACCACCGCCGCTGAGAATCCAATGGTATATGAACGAGGTGCCGGTGGGCGGAGTGGACAGCGGCGGTGACGGGAACGGCGGTGGCGGCACGGTCAAAAAGTCTAAGCCCAGATTGACGGTCAAACGGTTCCCGTCCAGACACAAGAATGGACTCGGGTCCCGGTTGCGGATCAACAAGCTCGAGGTGCACGACACGGGATTTTTCATGTGCGAAGCCGTCAACGGAATCGAGAAAATACAATCGACCGCCATACTCGTGGTCAAAGTCAACCCTTTTAGTGAGTCCAGCTTGTCCGTATTATCAGTTATAATATTATTATTGTCTGAGGCGCGTACGGAGCCAATACAGCTTATTATTCACGTTAAACAAGAAGATTTTTAACAGTTAGGATTAATTTATTTATAAAAATTTTATAGTAATAAAGATTTATTATTATTATATAGTGAGATACGTCGCCATATTGGATAATTTATAAATAGCTCATTGTGGGACCGAACCGATCACACTGATCAAAGTCGTATTCAAGCCTTATGGGGAGGGGATATCCCCAGTGACGATTTTAACGTGGATACGTTTTAGGGTTGGGGATCTTTCCAAAATTAGCGTTATCAACTTAAGACCATCATTTTCGCGACAATCTCCACAAAGACCAATGGTAATGGTGCTTAACTTCCTATACTCTTTGTATTAGGAAATGGGAAAAAATAATTGAATCGTGTCAAAACCCAATAAAATTATCCATAATTCAATGTTCTTCCGTGAAACGGAGAAAATACAAACTTTTTTTTTATGTGATTTCTTTTTTTTATTATCTCTCGAATAAGAGTATAAAGAATTTTCAAATCTAAACACTGAGGCTCCATTTTAGTCAGCATATCACAAATTCCATGTACTTTCTCGTAATTTTTCTTATAAAAAACAAAAAAAAATTCTAGTTACCTATAGCATATTATAATTGAATTGAAAAAAAAAATTGTCACCATAAAATTCTGCAAATTTCTTCAGAAGTAATTTTGAACCAAAATGATACCATTGAAACCGAAATTGCATAAGCTTTATAAAAATGTGCGTTGCAAGTTTGACAGTTGTGGATAAATCGTAAGTCCTTGAAACTGCACCGAGTGCTGGTGGTCAGTACCTTTTACTAAAAATCGAATTTGTGCAAATTTTTTTTCTTTTTTTTGTAGATAATTTAGTACGTCATTAATATACTCATCAGTAATAAGCAAGATTTTGAATTTCGAAAGATTTGTAAAGGATAGTTAACGAAATTGATTTATTTTACACCTTCGGAAAGTAAACTTGTATGCGAAACACAATAAAATGTCATTGATATGCATATACCTATAATTGGAAAAAGCTGAGCACGCGTCACCCGACACCGATTAATTCATTAATATGCGTGCTTACATAATACGTAGAATATAGATTTGTTTGGTTTTGGTTTGGTTTTTAATGTAATCATTAATCAATGCAGCTGCAGATTTCGTTTGGAAACAAATCTACATTGTGCAGAAGCGTTTTTTTAATTGTTATAAAGTGTCTAATTATTTTAAAAATGCGTTTTGTAATAATTTTAGTGTTTTCTTTTCTTTTTATAAAATAATGTGAGTATTTTTAAACGTTTTCTAACAAAATCTGGTTCACTATTTAAAATTTAAAAATTGAATGATGGAATGTTCGGGACCTAAAATAGTGTAAACTGTGGCACTGTACTTTGTGCAGTAGAAATAGTAAAAGTACAGTAGAAAATTTGAAAAAAATGTTGCACCATATTTACTGTATTGTATTCAAAGGTCTTGAATTATTCAAATTTCATCTTTTCAATAATGTATAATATTGTTGCAGAAGGAAAATCATTTTCGAAAAGGAGCTCTAATAGTGTTTACATATAAAATGTTTTTTATCTGAATTCGTTGATTAGTTTTATTTAGTTGGAAAATTTTTTAAAAAAATGTTTTCGCAAAAAAAATCTAATCATAAATTTTCACGTTTCAAACTCGGTTTGTGTGCAGTACGAAAAACAAAAATGTATGCTCTGGAAACGTTAAAATTAAATTTTTTATTTCCCAAGAAATAAACAAATACATAAGTACATATAAACTATATATTATTAATATGAACAATTAATACCGGTTCCGGTGAAAAATAAAAAATAATACGAATAACTCCAGAACCACAATTTATAAGTTTTCACAGTTGTAAAAACACAGAGTCATATATGTTATTGTTCGATTATTAAATTTTATCGAATTTAATAATGATGAAAATTTTGTTTTACAATACTAAAACGACCGAAACACGTTGTATTTTCTAAGCTCGAGTAATTGGTAAAATCGCAATTATGTTACGACGACGATATTACAATATACTATTATACCGTACCAATTAATGTACAAAGTTGTTGTTATGCTCTGAATAACCACATGGCTGAACTTATTACGGCGCGAGAAGTTCTCCAAACTGTGGAATAAGTAATAACGCTAACAACGAAAAATCGCCCAAGTGCGTTTTATACCATTTATATCAAAGAATCGTCGGAATCAGAAAACCAATTTATTTTTCTAACAACACAATATAGGGGAATGAATATTTTAAAAAATATTTATTTAGTATATGGATATTAATATTTTATACTTAATGATACAATATTATGTGGGTAATACACGCTTAATGATTATATATTATTAACTACGTATACGTATAATTTTTCAATTTATTTGTAGTTTTTAACCTGAAATAATATACTCAATACAGTTGAAAGTATCATTGTTAATGTATTATTAAGTATCATATCATAAAAATGAATTTAATCGCTTTTAACAAAAACCCCATTAAACAACGCGGACCCTGTTTTAACGAAATAATATAATAATATAGTATACTTACGTACAGTGTCAGCTGGTTTTATAATATGCATATATTATCTAAACGTAATGGTAATAAAAGTCAAAAATGTTGTTTCAACCGTCCCCTCTTTTAAAATGTCCAAGCTCGATGGAAATATGTTACCCACAGTTCTTAATTCACTTGAAATTATCTTAAAAATCTGTTGTATGCGCATATCTTTTGATTATAATAATATACGTTTTTTTTTTTGTAAAAAAATTAACCGATAATATTCTATCCAAAACTCGTCGTTACATAATATATTCCTAACTTATGAAATCTCTAAAAATGAGATTTCGTTTACTAAATTAATTTCTACGCTTAAAATGTCGAGTATTAATCGATCGAGCTATAAATACATCAAATTATTTTGAAACAAATGCACATATACACAAATTCATAATTTAGTACTTCAAAGCCGAACATTCGAAAAAATTTAAAAATCGTTTTATTATATATTTGTGTTCTATATCTATAGAAATAAGAATCGTCGTGACTTTTAAAAAAACCCTACTCTTATATGAATTATTTCGAGTATAAAAAAAATTACCGACATCAAAAAATGAAAACCGCATTCAGATGATTTGAATTATTCTTGGAACAAAATGTGATTTGATTTAAATACAGTTGTATAAAATTAACTTGAAGTTAACACGATAAGTTAAAAAAATGTAACGCGTTTAGTAACTTGACTTAAAAATTAACTTCCACTTTTTAATTTAATTCAATCTTTTGGCTCGTTGATGCCCAAAAAACAATAAAAAAATAGAACGTCCGCTAAAATTTAAAAAAAAAATAATATTTCTCCTGCTCTACCCCGTATAAAAATTCATATACTATACATAGTACACGCAACTATAATAGTAGGTAGACTCAGTGGCGACGTGAAAGCGTTCCTTTAAACTTTAAAGCAACTGTCTCATAACCAAAATTGGATGGCTGCAGGGAGAGTGTGACGCTGTGTGATAATATAGTATTTAAAATATATCGAATTCATAATAATTAATTATTATATTATAATATACCGCCATTGGCAGTTGCCTTGGGCAGTAGCTATATTTAGGCAATAGTATGTATGAATCGTAACAAAGTGGCTGATATTATATTTTCTATGACATCCGATGATCGAATTTGATATTGATTGCTTATACATTTAATATTTAACAAATACACGATTTGTTGTAGTTCAAAATTTTATATTATCGTTCACATAATATAATCATCTTATATGTTGTTTGATAACAATTTATATGTAGTACTGCATTTTTATAAGTTTAATATATTATAATAATTAATAACAGTACGCCTGGTGAGGCAATTACAAAAGGAGCAAAACCAGTGGCGCACACAGACCTTTTCCGGAGGAAGAAGTGGGTACCTATTATAAAAATATAATTATTACACTCATTTTATAGCGGAAAATCCTTGTTGTTTGTATAGTGTGTATATATATATATATATATATATATATATGAAACACGACTTTTAAATAATTCTAGAGGTAGGGTTATAATCCCTTGACACCCTCCTCCTGTGTGCGCCACTGAGCAAAACGTTTTAATTGAGATGTGGTTAATACTTTATAATTATAGTTCCTTCGTTGATAACAAAAGAAATCTCTGTATAGGGATATTTACACTATAGTAAAAAATTAAAGCATTCAATCAACGTTGGACTTAATATACTGTAATATAACAAAATATATTGACAATTAATGCAAATTGATGAGACATAACATCATTGAACAAGCAGACGAAATATTTTTATATTACAGCAATTTATCAGGGCTCGGATTTTATAGCACTTATAAATACTGAAATATATACGCTATAACACGACCAGAAAAATCTTAAGACATGCGCCAACAACAGTAAAAATAACAAAAAAAAAAAAAAATGTATTTTATTTATGAATTATTATAGTAAAATACGAGCAACACTGCCAAGATATCGCGATAATTGAATACATAAAATAGATTACAATATGAAATATGTATCTAACGAAACGGCAATGTGGCGGTGTTATCTTTCTTACACCTTTTTAAAGTTAAGAGATTAATGAAAAACACAAAACAATTTAAATTCAATGCGTATTAGCGAAAAACGCTTCTAAAACCCTTAAAATAAACATTATAGAATTTTATACTTGGAATCCTTGTTACGTAAAACAAATTTGTAACTATATTTTATTTTACAAGTATTTTTATGTGTCTTCAGTAATAATAATTAGCAAATGCCAGAGAATCCGAGCCCTAGTCATTATACTTACTTACCTATTGGCTAATATCTTATACATGTTTGATTCTACTTATACTAAACATATTAACCGTATAATTGTTTACGAGTATGTACATACGTGTACACTTTATATGGATGCGAGTACAACTAATTATTCTCCTCGTTAATTGCATGCACAGCAGCCATTCGTTAGAAAACCTTATACCTACGACGCGTGTTTACAACACATAATAACATTACCGGGTTAAGAATAAAACGCTAGACCGCATTGCAATTATTATACTAACGACTAACCAACAGTAGGTTGTATAACGTATATTTCTCAAATATTGTTTAGATCATTATATAGGAGTAGCCTCTGAGCTTGATTCTAATAACTTCGTAAACACACATTTTTCCCAGTCTGCACTTTTTGTGTTTACGAAATTCATTAGAAATTTTATTAAAAATATAATTAAAACGCTACATTTTGCAAAAAAAATAAATAAAATATACTAATTATTATTACTATTTAATGGCATTCGCATTTAGATGAGAAATGTGACAGAACTTTTACCCTGAGCCCTCCTTTTGAACTCAAAATGCTAATAACTAGTGAAACGCTTAAGTATTCCACAGTGTTGATATTTTCAAATATGAGTTCATGTATAGTAGGTACAGTTTTTACGTTTCTTTGTATCATAATTCGCAAGTGTCTACACTTAAATGACACTAGCGCGATTAAAGGAGTGTGACTATAAGTACCAACAAAGCTTCCTCAAACGTTTCATAAAGTTAAAATTCATTTATAGGATAATCAGTTATTCTTAGTTACTTATAGGTACTTATAAGACAAATAGTAATAACTATAATCTTATTCAACTGTACACGAAATTGGAATTGATAGTGGGAAGATTTATTGTGCTCAATCATCACTACACGCAATATACCCATATCACCATTGACCGAACTAGCAATATTATTGCTCTCAGCTAATATAAATAAATACATAATATTATCATCGATAATCGCCACAATACGTACAACGTGCATTTTGTCTAATACAAATATTATTTATTTATTTACATCGAATCGTATAAGAGTGCTATGGAAAAATAAAACAATATTTTTAATAGTAAACCACACGTCGTTTTAGTTTTGTTTGTTTAAAAAAAAATATATATATATTATATATATAGGTATATATAAATGTGCGGTCAATATAATTGAGCGTTAAACCAGCTATGTTTAGTATAGCACCTTATGGAATATCTTTAAAATATGTCCGTCCGTCCTTATTGCGTTAACACGCAATAATCTGCAAGACTGATATTTTTTTTATCCCATTAATAAATATGATTTCAGAACATAATTTTTTTTTTCTATTAATTATTGGCAATACGCGTATCTCGTTGACGCGAGTCAATTCCGTTTTTTTTTTTTTTAATCGACAATTGTTATTGTTACAGGTCACGACGAATCTAACATAGACATACCGCACTTCGGATTTTCAAACCAATACCCAGTAGTACTAGAAGGGTAAGTGATTATATAGATGTCATATAATAAAATAAAAACCGATTTCTAAGGCACACGTTGTTATGTTTTTTTTTTTCGTTAAAAAAACACGTCTAATTTTAAAACACCCATTATAAATATCTATTTCGTATACTTTTGTGTATGAATTAGGGATCCCAGATTTAATTTTAAAAAAATACAGGACTTTTTTTTTTAAAAAAAGTTTTAATTTAATATAAATATACATAAAACGTAGTATAATACCTACGAGTACATAATATATATTATAATAATTGTAATATTAAAATTAATACCATAAAGCATAAACTTTTTATTTGAATATGATTAAAATAATTGTGACTGTTTACACTAAAATTATGAAACCCAAAATCACAAAATAATAATTGTATTTTAATTAAAATAATAATATAATATAATATTATTTTGTGATTTTGGGTTTCATAATATTAGTGTAAAGCATAAACAAATATGTAAAACTTAATATTATTTTAAGTTGTCTTTCCTTATTAATATACTTTATGAAATTTTAACAATGTATAATATTATATAATTAGTATAATTTAATATATTCCTTACCGACAAATATAATAACAAGATTATATTATCACGGAATAAATAAAATTTATTTATAAAAATAAATAAATAATAATATATTTTTTGTGATACCATAGATATTATTAAGTTTTTTTTTATATAATGATATTTTTTAATAAGGATTATATCTACATAAATAAAAATTGTCTTAATTTTTCTTTCCGTAAGAACCTTCTACAAAGTATTAGAAAACTTAAAAAAAAAGATGAATGAAATCGGTAAAGGCGTTTTCAAGTTATGGCGTGACCAAAGGGAATGGGGATTCATTTATATATATAAATGTAGATCATTTATTCTGTGTTTGCGTATTGCGTTTTTTTAAATATTATACTGAGTTGTACTTGGTTATACTTGGTTATTGCTTAAAAATTAAAGAGAATGACCCATAATGAAATTTAAGAATTACGGGACAATACGGGACTATAGTATTTTAAAATACGGGACAAAAGTGACGTTTCCAATATTTTGTCGGGACACCTTTACTGAAATACGGGACGTCTGGAGTCCCAAATATGAATTAACATCGAATTATACAGATATTTTTCGAGTTTATTACAAACCAATAATTAACATTTAAAAACAATAATTGAATTACTATACCGAGAAATAAATACAATAAGTTTATTAATTAATACAATTACAATAAATTAATACAAAAATTATATAATTGTGTTAAGAAAATGTTGGCCGGCGGCGTCGGATTCATTTTGATATTATTTAAATTTACCGCCTTTAATGATAAGCTGTTGGCTGATACCAAAGAGGTTACAAAACCATACCGCTAATAATATTTCAAGATCTATACCAGCGCATGCGCGCCGTGTTGTAAACAAATTCATTTGTGATATCACCTTACTTGATATTATTCTGATTGACAATATTTTTATTTAATATTTTTTTATTTATTATTTTTACTATTAAGTATTAATTATTATTGTTGTAATATCGTTTCGATAACCAGAAATGTTTTGAATGTGTTTTTTTTTCTACATATTTCTACATTATAGAAATTATAAATTAAATTACTCTGTAGGTCTTCTGTCGATTTAATGTGATTTAATTTAATTATGTTTTCCGTTTGTATTCTACTCACAACGATTATTGTTACGTGTTCTGCCGAAAATCCCACCAAAAGGTATTTTAACCGTTGTCGAGATTACTTGGAAACGCTCATTGAAAATATTGTTTCAGAGAAACAAAACTTAACTCGCATCTTGGACCCAGTGAACAGCAAAATCCACTCGACAGCATCCCTGAGCTCAGCCAAGTTCTACAGCGTCCGATATGTCAAGTGAGTATCTGCAGAATTTTATTGCATTTTTTTTACGAATTTGACACAGAACACTGGTATGCTTTTACTGTACACGTCTGTATCTTATCGACCTTATCCTGTGCGGTTATGCCTGAAAAATAACAGTTTCGATAGTTTGATAACAATGGTGAAAAAACTGTTTACTGATTTTAGCAAAACGCAATCTGTTTCAAACGAATTACATTATGAATTAATTAAATTCTTCGACTACTTTACATATTATGATTGACATACAAAAAAAAAAAATTTCTTTTGTTTGCTTTCCGTTTCTTTTTTTTTTTATATAAAATATTACTATGACTTTCTGTTCGTTTTGAACTAATATCCGTTATCAAATTACCTAAATACTTTATAATTATACTTGTACGAATGTATAATATATGATTTATTGTAAAATATAATGTATGCTTTCGTGTATTTTAGAAACGTTAAAAAATTAAATAATTATAATTAAAAATTTGTATTTATAAATGCTCGATTATTCTCATTTTTGGTTTGTTAGTCGAAAATATCCTTTTACTTATTGTTTATTTTAGAATACTAGTGTGTATAGTGTAATATATTTATTTTTATGAAATTATGAGCGGAATATTCAAGAACAATGAAATTAATTTATACCTTTATATGTAGTATCAATTATTGTAATTCAGTTGTATTGTGTAGTTATCTCTTATTTCGAAAAACCTTACGTGCAATACTAAATTCACTGTTTTCAGTTTAATTATTATAAAATTTAGTAACAAAAAAATATTAAATAATACTAATAAATTATATTTTGATTTTAGGTATACCAAGGATCACACTGTTCAAAATATTTACAAGGACAACACGTATATATACCTGCCAATACTTCTCAGGCTCTTATCGAATCGAACCTAACTTCAGCTTTCAAAGTGATATCGCATTCGAGTGATTTGACACCCGGCTGCGAAAAATATGCCCATCGTTCCATATGTCACACAGCATATCCGTTTTGTCTCAAGGACAGAACTACACCTATGCCGATGCTTATATGTCAAGAGGTTTGTTCTTCGACTCTAGCAACATCTAATTGTAATTGGTTTTGTGTATTGTTATTTATTTTTTAAAGGACTGTGAATTATTGGAAAACGAAATATGCAGTCAGGAGTATGCGATTGCCAAAAAACATCATTTACTTGGTCGTGTTGTGCATTTGCCTAATTGTTCTTCTTTGCCGAAAACGAATTGCTTTGAACTTGGAATTGAAAAACCGGAAGTTAATGAAGGTAAAAATAATATACATTGTTCACTTATTATTTATCAATTGTTGTGTTACTAAAATTGACGTTTTATATCTCAGATGAAAAGTGTTATTGGGGACTAGGAGTTACATATCGGGGTACGACGTCGTCTTATCGAAATTTGACGTGTGTTCGATGGAATCAACAATTACTTGTTAAGACGTCCGATTATAAAGAACTTCAAGGTGGCCATCATTATTGCCGTAATCCAGGAGCTGAAGATAACGAACCCTGGTGTGTTGTTGAAATGCCGGATACCGGACTTATGAAAAAAGTGATTTGCGACGTTCCACATTGCAGTAAGTTCTGCAACAAAGAAAATCGACGAATAATTTTGATTGAAATCTTATAATTATGTTTAGTGAGAACTCTCCAGCTTCCAATATTCATTGTGAGCACAGTCACTATTTCTTTGGTTGTTGTGTTGGTGGTGATGTTGATTTGCTGCATTCGAAGAAGAAGAAAGCGACAGAATTCAGCAATACGCCGTAGATTACCGCCATACACAAATCAAAAAGTAATAATTGAATGTAATATAATCGTGCGTATTAATGATATTCTAAATTTTGGTTAAATTTTGTTTGCTGCAGCAAGACATTGTGAAAGGTAAAACCAATGGACTAGAACTATCATCATTGATACCTGGCTCAAGTGCTTCGAGTCAAAAATCAGATAAATATTCCAAAGTACGTCAGTATGCGTTGGGTGAAATTACATTCCTGCAAGAAATTGGCGAAGGTGCTTTTGGTATGTATTCACATCAAAAATATATGATAAATTTAATAAAAAAATTTAACTGTATTCCTTTTTTAATAGGCAAAGTTTACAAAGGTCAAGTGCCTAATGATATGGGTACCATAATTATGGTAGCCATTAAGACATTGAAAGAAGGTGCCAGCGCTAAAACAGCAGCAGACTTTAAACGCGAAACAGATTTAATGGGAGAGCTGCGACATCCAAATGTCGTTTGCTTGATTGGGATGTGTTCGCGTCCAGCATGTTTATTATTCGAATACATGGTTGGTGGTGATTTACACGAATTCCTTATGGCTCGCTCTCCACATTCTCCTAATTCACCGGTAGCACCGCCACTAAACCAGGCGGACTTTATGTACATCGCTACACAGATAGCATCAGGTTAGTAGTTAATATCTGCTAGTGAATGAATTTAGTTGTAACATATCGAATCATTATTATTTAGGTATGGAATACTTATGTAGCCATCATTACGTACACAGAGATTTAGCTGCTAGAAATTGTTTAGTTGCCGAAAATCTAACAGTGAAAATATCAGATTTCGGCCTATCGAGGGACATTTATTCGTCAGATTATTACAGGTTTATATTTTTTTTATATAATACTATAACATTTATTTGATATATTATACATATTTGAAATTACTAAACTGGACTATATACTCATTTCGTTTTGTTTTCAAAATTATTAAAATATTAATTTTTTTACTGTTTTTGTTGTGTTGCTAAAATTCTAAATAAATATGTATTTCAAAAGTATAAATATATAATTTAATAACTTCTGTTATTAAACTTTTAGGTATTAATTTTAAAATCTAATTAACACACTGCTTTATTATTACTGTATTTGAACCAATTATAACAGAGTGCAGTCAAAGTCATTATTACCTGTAAGATGGATGCCACCAGAGTCAATTCTGTATGGAAAATTTACAACCGAATCGGATGTTTGGAGTTTTGGAGTTGTGTTATGGGAAGTCTACAGCTACGGTTTACAAGTAAATGTTTTGATCTATATAAAAAGTATCTAAATCATTGACCGTGTCATACTGTATGTTTTAGCCATATTATGGATATAGTAATCAAGAAGTAATCGAAATGATACGGTCACGTCAATTACTCCCATGTCCACAAGAATGTCCGTCTCGCATGTATTCGTTAATGATGGAATGTTGGCACGAGGCACCGATACGTCGTCCGAATTTTACAGAAATCCATTCTCGACTTAGACAGTGGGCGGCCATGTCCGTGTCATCAGCGCCCACTATGACGTACTCTATGGTACGCCCCGGTAGTCAGTCTGATCGCACGGGTTCGTCAAACGTGTCATCCACGTGTAGACCAGTCAACATATAAATCAATAATGTGTATTCTTATGTAGAAATCTCCTAGTTTGTATAGACGACAGTTCTTATAACAAATAGAGTCCGAATGTGTTTCTCACATCAATATTTACACGACGTACAAATAACATTTGATTTTCAAACTCGATCAAAATACAGCAGAATTTCATAAAAAATAACTTGAAATTAATGTATGTCTAAAAAAAAAATTTTTTATCTCGGAAGTTTGACATAATACGAGTTAATTTAATATGGATTGACATTAGAAATGAAATTCGGTTTATTTGTACACCATTAATTAAAGTTTTTTTCATAAAAAAACGTGAGTAAATTTTTTTTAATTCGAGCAAAATTGATTTATTTACTTTTCTGTACCAAAGTGTGTTATCGAATTTAATCGTATCGTTTACTTTAACAATCGTTACTGAATAATATTATAATTAAACTTCAGTATTAGTCTATAGGCAACAATACGGTACTGTAAAAACTCTTGAATCGTACTTTAATTATCTACTAATGAAATTTTCCTGCGTATTACACAACTGATACGGTTTGATTTATTGTAAGACCTCGATATCGACTGAGCACGTCAGGAGCGACTAGGAAAAATATATCAATAAATAATATTAATAAAAATTGTAAACTTTCATTAATTATTATTATTCGAAATTACGTATTTTATATATCCTACATTTCAACAGGGGGGAAGAGGGTTGAACTCCCAAACCCTCCCGTGTTTGCCCCTGGAGTGCGTCAATACGTTTAAATAAAAATTTGCATTTAAATATCCACATTATTATAACTTATGTTACTACTTACTGGTGTTGCTCCTCGTATTCAATGTCATTAAAAAAAAAGATATTTTATTACCTGTCATATTGCGAGAAATAATAATTCATAATATCAGATACTTACCTCTCTTCTCTACTCGCCAAATTGTATTCTTGTATGTTTAAAGTTTTAAAATTTTGAATTGTGCTTAAAAATGAACGCGCACTTGTAATATTCAAACGGTTGTGTGAATTGGTTAGAGTTGTGAAAATGTTGAGATTGTAATACGTTTTCGCCTGTATGACTTAAGTTACTTTTATTATTATTTCGTCGTAAGTAATGTGTATAAACATGTGTTCTTTTTTTTTTTTTGTACATACACAAAATAACAATGTTTTTATATGAATTTATAATATTTATATATTAATCGATAATAATTAGTGTATTGTTTACTCGGTAATATTTACTTCCTTAAGGACTAATTATTACATTTTTCCCATTTTATTATGTATAATTATTATCGCCTAAGGACAAACGTATCGTGTAAAGTGTTTTCTTTTTTTATATGTATTTTTTTTTATATATATATATATATATATATATATATAAACTCGTATTGTAACGGGACACTCTAGTCTACTTAATGTTTATTATAGTGTGTAAACAAAACTTAAAATATAAAGACTGTTGAAATTATTATCAAACAAACCGTTTTGTGTACGTATATTTTTAAAAGTATTTAAAAAAAATATATTTGTAACGTTACGGTTACTGATGACGTCTTGCGTAAGCCGCAGGGCCGGATTTAGGCATGTGGTGGTGGCCTATGGGCGGAATATAACGTGGGGGAGGGTCCCAAATAAATAAACTGGACAACGCATGTTTTGCGTATCGAATAACATTCAATATTGTCTGTAATAGTACCCACTGTTTACTTATTTAATTTACTTAAGGGGATTGAAAGCGGGTATTTTCTCTCTTTGTCGTCTTACACACATGAAACATAGCAAAATAGACGTGTTTCGTACTTCCAACGTACCGATCGATCTATTGGTGCGATAAGAAATTTGAAAACAGATTTGAATTCCTCGTGAATTTTACTACAAAACGACTTTCTCACTTTTTTCATTTTTTTTTTTTTTTCATAAACTCTTAAAAAAATTAACCGAACAAATTAAAAAAAAAAAAAAATTGTTAATAATTCATTTTTGATGGTATTAAAAAAAAAAAAAAAATGAAAAAAAGTGAGAAAGTCGTTTTGTAGTAAAATTCACGAGGAATTCAAATCTGTTTTCAAATTTCTTATCGCACCAATAGATCGATCGGCACGTTGGAAGTACGAAACGTCTATTTTGCTATGTTTCATGTGTGTAAGACAAAGAGAGAAAATACCCGCTTTCAATCCCCTTAAATAAAAGCAATCAAAACGGGCGAGTAAAAATCATATTACGAAATCGCGTTATAAAAATACAAATTATGGTAAACAATTAGCGTAAATGACTTAAACATAATAATATTAATATGTATGAGTAATAATTAAAATTAAATACCCGCAATTTTTTTTTTTTTTTATAGAATATTTTCAATTACATAAAAATAGCCACGACGATGGTAAAACCGTATAATCAGTATATTTCATGAGCGTCGGGCGTCAACATTCGAACATGTTTGATTTGTGACGCGCCGCGACGCTGCCGCTCAACGCTCGTAGTCAATATACCAGCGGTTCCCAACCTGGGGGTAATTACCCCCCCCCCCCAAGGGGTAAAACGGGATTTTCTGTGGGGTAAAGCAGAGACTAATTTTTATTTTTATTATAACGCTATCGAAAATACCACGGTGCGACTAACGACATAATATTATAATTATTGGATACGGTTATAATAATTTCGGTGAATTCTTTTTTAAATTTTAGATTTTTTTATTTTTAATCTGAACTATTTTTTTTGGGGGGTAATCGCTAACATCTAACCCGATTTTTGGATAATGGTCTCAAAAAGGTTGGGAACCGCTGCAATATACGCACTCTGATTTAAATTATATTGGATTCCGTTTTTTTTCACCACGCGACGTTCTCCAATGTACGCGCGACCTTAAAGATTTCAAAAAGGTTTTTTTTTTAATGCCGGACAAACGTCTACGCTTTTCCTTCCATACATTTTTTTTCCTCTTAATATATTATTTTTTTTTTATTACCATTTAGTTGTTGTTATATTTCTTTTATTATTGTTTTGTTTTCTATCAGTGGCGGCGCTAGGGGGGGGGCGGCAATGTAGGGGGCAAGCGCCCTACTCAAATTTGGTTTTGCCCCACTTTTGCCCTACCTCTTTAAAAGATCAAACGAAAATTTAAATTCAAGTTATTCATTTATTTGCCGCTTTTCATCTGTTTCGCTATGCAATTATCGTAGTATTTTTTTCTTATAATATGCCCTCGTTCAGATAAAACGCGACAGAATAAACCATTTAATTTGATTATACATTAATATTATCGGAAAACCATAATATAGTATACTTCTAGTATATTATGGTCTATCAGTGGCGCATCCAGGATTTTTTCAAGGGGGGGGGGGTCTAAAAAACTACATTATGAAAAACATAACTTTTAACAGATAACAGTGTCGTTGCCAGTCCATATTATTATCTTAGTTCATGGTTGTTGACAACTGGTGTTATCTATATCGTATTCGAAATGTTGACAGCAAAATACGAAAGTTGTATCAGAATTTGGATTTTCATCGATAAATTTAATACTATTACACTAGCCAAGGGGGGGGGGGGTCCGGACCCGGAGTCCACCCTCTTGGGTGCGCCACTGTGGTCTATGCAGAAAACGCTATAATAATATATTATAGCATTTTCCATGTATTTCAACAATTTTACACTATACCCGTATCCCGTAGAAGTACATCTGACAGTATAACGCTACACTCGCGTGCTATACTTATGATACGGATACAGAGATTGGATGAATATCTAAATTCGTCTGATCTATAATATGAGTACCTATTATTTTTGTTTTGGGTTTTACTATTGATAATACTATTTATATTCATAATAATAATTAATCAATGGTTTTACCTAAAATAAATAAAAACACTATTGCCCGTATGCATAGTCATTTTAAGTAACACCTAAATAGTTGTAAAAGTGGTACATAACAGTATTCCCGTAAAGTTGCATTGCACAGTCATAATTACGGGATAGTTGTTCCATAAAGTAGCCCATAAATTAAGTGGTCATTCACGGGCACTTAAACATCCCGTAAATTTATATTTTGCATCTTTCAATATCATTTATCGTTTATAAATTTTTTGAAACGGTAGTGATAAATGAAAATTATGTAATATGTTAAGCTGCATTCTCACGACTAGTATACTTGTCGAATATTCGTTATTGGCGTATCATCGCGAGTCGTGGGAATGGTATTTATTCGTAACTGGTGTATACCGTATTCGTTACCTACTCGATATTCGTTACTTATTAGCCACCTACCCCCATCGATTGTCGGTAAAAGCGACACTAGTTAAAGATATTGTTTTTTCAGTAAACGAATAACTGTAGTAGGTAGTGTTCCCACAACTCGACCACAAAATATGACAATATTTGCCGAATATTTACGCGACGGAGAGGATTATTTGATGTATACAGCTATACAGGTTAATTTTCAATACATACGAGATACTTTGTATTCGTCAAGAACACCAATCGTCGGAATGGTATATTTGACCCGCATATTTGGCTATCCATATAAACACGATTATTCTATATTGGTATACGAATACGAATATACTCGTATATACTCGTCAAGTAGTCGTGGGAATCCGGCTTTAGGTTATATATTTATATTAAGCTTATAATCACAGTGATACGGCGAAATTGCACTAATTCGGATGTCATAGGTCTGATATTTAAAAACGTGAAACGACGGCGTTTAGATTAATTTTTTTTTGTTTATTCGCATTTCGGGCGAGACTCGGTTCATCTCTTTATGTTTCCGAGGCGGTTGCGATCGACTTACTGCACGCACTATACGCACCCGGGCCGGCCGGTCAAAAGGTCGCTATCGCACGACCATAACGAGCGTACCTACTATAACGTCATAACGACGAACAGAAATATCACATTTACTACGTTATACGTTTTTATATGTATACGAGAAGCGTAACTACACAGTTTAAACGAGCACTGTACAACTGGCCCTAAACGCACGATGTTCACTGGCGATTTCGATGGGGACAGTATTGCGTTGTCAGATACAATCGACACACACGAGATTTTGATAGCGATTAATCGCAGAATATCAAACTATTTTGTCCAAAACGCAACACATTATATGGGGTTCCCATATCTATTTATACTGTGTTTTAATAAAATCGCCGTCATCGCTCACGATGAGGGTCAATTCCTTAATCCGAGTTTACACGGGTTCACTACACACCTCAACCCGAGTTTCTATGTGCTAGTAATAATAATAATAAATTCAATTTTTAACGGTGAAATACCTAATCAACAACATAAATATTATTGAAAAGCATGGAAGAAAAAATTAATTTAAAGTATTAACGGTTTAGGTAATACTTAACTATGATGTACTTAAATTTTAACTATGCAATTACAATTTAAGTGTCAGTTAGAAAACCGTTATGTGTCCCATAGCTATGTGTCACCTAAGCCATTTAAGTGACCCGTAAATAGTAGACTATGCATACGGGCATATACATCTTAAAGTCGGATTTCGTAGTAATTAAACGCACAGTGTATAGTGGTGGTAACTGTGGAAACATTTATTAAAAATTATGTAATATAACGTTTTTGGTGTACTTGTATTATTTACACGTGCGACGCATGAATTAGTCGCCATGAAGTATCATAGCGAGATAACTTCCATTTTTGCTAATCTAATTTATATGATTTAACTAAAGGTTTTCAGCAGATATGAGTACACTAAGTATTTTATATTATTAGGATTAATACTAAATATTATTATTATGAAAAATCCAAATAAAGGGGCAATAATATACAAGTACCTATATATTTGCCCCATCGAAAAAAAATTTGCCATGATCCTGCCCCCCCCCCCAAGAAAAAAATGTCTGGTGCCGTCCATGTTTTCTATCCTAAAAAAAATCCATGTATTCCGATCCCTTGGATCTCGGTACATGGTTGGCGACCCTCCTTACCAAATCGTAAATGGTAGGTAGTCACTCGGCGCTCGTTCGAGACGTCGCAACTGATTTTAAACAAAAAGCATATTAAATTTAAAACTATGCGTTTTACGTTTATAATTTATAGCCGATTACACAAATCCGTGAACTCTAGCAACAACAAGCCTATCGAAATATACGACTTACCAATATATAATTAATAAAATAATGAAGAATAATTCGGTGATTTATTTATTTTTTTTAATTTTTCATTATAGGTAAACATTTTAGATACTGAGAAATATATTGGTTTTATACAAGGAATAAAGTTAATCGATTTTGACGAAATTGCGTTTTTACCGTTTTCATGTAGTTTTTTCTGACGCTTAAAAAAAAATATATTGAGAAAATCGAAAAATGACCTCTCTAAATAGTACCAACTAGATCAGTGGTTCCCAGCCTCTTCTATTCTACGTCCTCTTTATAAACTTTCAAAATCTCACGCCTCCCCCCCCCCCGTGTTGGAAAACACTGAACTAGATACGATTCACTGCCGGAAACAAACTGTGACCGTAAAGATCGGAGCACTCCATCTGGTATAGAATTTTTGGGTATACAGACATAAAAAAAAAAAAAAACAGCTTTGTAAAACCAATAGATTCCGCTCGGAATCTAAAAATGTAGAGACTTTAATGTAAAAGTCAAACGCAATAAGTGCAGTGATGAAACGTGCAAAATGTAAATAATTGTTGTGTTGAAATTGAAAATCAAAATCATACGTAAAATCTTTTCCTTTTTTGTTTTTTTTATGTTAAATTTTAAAAGTGCGTTACACAAAATTCGAACAAAATTTGAATCGTATAATACGAGAGAGTGTCATTTTTTACGGGCAACGAAATAGTGCGTGGGAGAGGGTGGGGACAGCTATATAGTATTCGAATATACCGCGCGTTTCAAACGATAGGACGGCGGCGGTCCGCAGCAGCAGCATCAGCATCAGCATCATCATCAGCATCAACATCAGCATCAGCATCATCATCAGCATCAGCAGCAGCAGCAGAACCATCATCAGCAGCAATAGCAGCAGCAGCAGCAGCAGCGCCGCGTTTTCTCAACGAGTTTCTCCTGCTGCAGCAGTAGCCGGACAACCGGTTCACCTTGAAGTGTTCGTACACGGTCGTCACGTATTTCATGGCGATCACGTAGTCGCGGAAAATGATGGAATTGGTGAGATTCCGGCGGGATGTGCTGTCTTCGTGCCGCACGTTGTAAGGTATCGCGTCCCTGCCCACGTCCTTCGGCCGGCGCAGCCCGTCTTCCGCGTCCACGTCGTCGGACACCTCGCACAGCAGCTGCCGCAGGTGGTCGCGGCACGCGGCCAACTCGTCGGCGAACGCGCTCTCGGCCGTGTCGCCGACCGCCGCGTCGTCCGTCATCAGTTCCAGTCCGACGGCCGCCCGCTGCAGCACTTCGTACGTGAACGTCAGCTCGTCGGGAAACCGGCGCCGGTCCAGCCACTCGCGCGACAATTGGTCGTCCGGCGCGTCCAACAGCCGCGGCGTCATCCACTCGTTGGCCACGTCCTTCCAGCGCCGGTAGTGTTCCTTGTAGTCCACGTCGAACGTTCTCCGGATGTAAGACCGTTTGAACCGGTCCGCGTCGTCCTCGCACCGTTTCGCCAACGTCAGTACGCGGTTTATCGTCGCGACCGGGTCGTCCTCGTCCTCGTCCTCGTCGTTCGTCTTGTAACCGCAGGGATTGATCCAGAACGGCGGCGGCGGCTCGTCATCGTTCGCCGCGGTCAAACTACTACTACTGCGGTCGTCGGTGGCTGCGCCGGTACGGGCGAACGCGCACAACGCCACCGCCGCAAACGTCTTCGCCGCGGCCATCTCTTCGCAGCAACAATACACACAACGACGGAACAACGATTGTATTTTTACTTTACACGACGGTTTCGAGTACACGGCTTCGGTTTCGAATAAAACACCGATATTTACCACGTCGAATTACGCGTGCATATAATATTATTATTATTATGCCTACGAGACGCGCGTATAATAATGTGTGCCGCACGGTTTGTTGCGCCCGTCGTTCTTATATTATATAGGGCTCGCGTGAGGCCGAGATCCGACAGGTGCGCGTGTATGACAGACTCAAACGAGCCGCGGTAAGCGTTCGAAATCGGACGGGGAAAAAAAATTTTTTTTTTTTTGGAAATTTTCAGGTGTAATACACAATAAAGCCATTGTGTGTGTCTGCTGCTGTTGCAGTAGACAATTATAATATGTATTATACGAATTTGTTTTGTTTTTTTTTCCGCAATTCGTTCGCTCGCGGTTTTTTGACAATTTAGCGTTAAAAAAAAAAAAAAAATTCGTTAAATATACACAAAATAATTATTACCGGTGTGCGAAGAAGTATTTCGACGTTTTTAAAAAAAACGTTTTGTCAAACGAGATCGTTCTTTTTTTTTTTTTTCATTTCAATAATTTGAAACGTAAAAGTATTTTTGAAATGTTTTGTTTTTTTTTTTTACTATTATTATACAGTAATACTCGTATAACGGTTAATATTAAGTTGCACCAATGCATGTTTTCATTTTTTGCCCGACACAGCGAACTCGCCGCGGGAGCGGAAAGGCCGGCCGTCTACTCCATCGTCCCGTGGTGGATCGGAAGACGACAACAAAAAAATTAACAATTAAGTGAAAAAGGTTAAATTTGTAATTTATTCCATTCCAACAAATTTGCATACACGTAAAAAATACCTGAAAACACACGGTCCGCCGACTCGGGTGTCGGCTATTCCTCGAACGAGACATATTTGAATTAATTAGAAAAATAAGACGACTTGCCCGGTCGCACCGTGGATAGCGGTAATTTATTTCTTATATACATAGTTATATTTATGAAATATTGGTGATTATTAATACAACCCGTAATTTGGAACGTCACACAACAATTAATAATAATCATTACATTGCATTTTTAATAATATTCGTAGTTTCTATTACAACTGTGCATTCAGATTTGGAAATATTTACTTATTTATATAAATAACCGAATTTCTTCGATTGAATACGTTTATACGCGAGTACGTCATCACTTCGCTAAACACAGAAAACTTTATAAACGGTAAATAATGGATTGATATCAAATGTAGGTGAAATCTGAATAAAAAGTACAATAGTTAGTTGAAAATAATAATAAATAAACGCATAATAGTTCTCACAATACAACGGGTATATATTTCGATAAATACATTTTTGTTGTTTTTTTTTATTCACTGTGGTTTAGTAAACACTAAACACTGTTAACATACACTATTTGATTAACTGTAAACACATGTTTCTGTTGTAGTTTTCACATAGGAATTTAATCGGATTTAAAACATATCGAGAAAGTATTACTTTAATTGTAAACATCAGTGATCGCCAATTATGTGGTACTAACACGTCATTGAAACTTATATAATTATATTATTCGATATTAAAAAAACATGGGGGGGGGAGGGTGACATTACTATTTTTATGGCATCTCAAAATAGGCATGGGTGCTATGGAAAATACATACAATTTTGTTGAAAAAAAAAATACATAAATAAATAAATAAATAAATATTAAAATCATGTTTTTCCGCGCACAAAATAATAATATATATATATATATTATAATAAAATAAAAATAACTAAAAGTAAAATACACACTATACAATAAGAATAAATAAGATGAAACCTATCATTTATGGGTGAAATGATGATAAATAAAGAGGTTATGAGAGAAAAAGAAAAAAAGAAAACAATTAACAGAATCGAACTCAATAATCCTATGCGAAAATTACATATTGTTATTGTCTTGTGTACATATGCTTAAACATATGCTTTAACACCCAAGCAATTATTTTAAAATATATTCAATTTTCATTAACAATCATTGTACAAAAATATATGTGCGTTGAGCAAGAATATCTCTTAGCATTTTGTTTATAACAAAACAGAAATATTTGTATAGTTTAAAATACAACACAATGGGTCCAATATATTAATTTCAAGAAAAAAAAAAATTATTATTTCAGTGATAGTTGGTCTTGAAGATATGCGTATAGATTTTAAGATTAATCAAAATGTTAAGTTGTTCTAAGGGCAATAAATAAATAAAACATAAAAAAAACTGATTTATTTTCATTAAATTGCTAGAAAAAAAAATTTTGAGGCAAAAAAAAAAAATTATATATATATATATATATATATATATTCTATAATAAGCCTATAATAAATAATTTTCTAAATCTAAGAAATAAAAATATTTTTGAAAATTAATGTGCGGAGAAGAGTATTCTATTATTTGATGTTTGTTAATTTTTTTTTTTTATTTAAGATTAACTTTTATTTACTTTTATTGGTACGCGCGGACGGACGTGTAAACAGTATGTGACTAGTAGATGATCCGATAAAACAATTTTAGACTTAATTTTAATCTTCATTCATTGAATAATCCTTTGTTTGTTTTATTTTAAATATTATTTGTTTTTATGTTGAACTACAGATCCGATTCACCATATAAGGCAGTAGAAAATGACATGTAGTCCAAGGCTCCTGGCACAGCGTTGACACCCTTGTAAGGAGCCATACGTTGTATACAATATTCTGCTTGGTCTGGCGGAAGTTCTCGCCGCAGTTCATCAGACAGGATGTATGGCTATAAAGAACATTGCATACAAATTTAAACATTAATATAAAAATAACTATGTATATAAAACACTCAAATAGCAGATTTACCTTGTCGCCTGCGAGAATGCGGAACGAATCAATCACTTGCTCAGCAGTATCAGTGTCCGTAGATTCTCGAGTCATAAAGTCCAAGAAAGCATCAAAGTGTACATATCCAGTACTATTGGGGTCAACTACTGCTAAGATACGTTGGAAATCAATTTCACCCTGTAATATATATATATATATATATATATATATAAACATAAGCATTACTGTTAAAATTAAATTATTATTGTAAGGAAAAAATATGATCTACTTGTCTGTCCTTTCCAATGCTATAGCCAATGGACACTAAGCATGATTTAAATTCTTCCGGAGCCAATCGGCCAGTACGGTTTTTATCAAAATGGTTGAAACTGGCTCTGAATTCGTTCAGTTGTTCCTGTGTAATACCTTTGGAGTCTCTGGTTAATATTTGATTTTCTACTTCATTTACATTGCGGTTTATGGACGTCAACAGCTGTTCCCAACCAACGCGCAATGTTTCCATTGTATATTGAGTGTACCTACAGACAAATAATCATCAGTTTAAATGACAACTGTACAATTTAAAACACATTAAACTGTACCTGTTTTCGAAGATCATACCCTCTTGTACGGCTTGATGAATTTTCTCTAATTCTTCAATATGTGGCTTGTATGCAAACACATTCTGTTCGTATTGTTTCAATTGGTGCAACTGGTCTTCCAGAGAGCCTTGCAATCCCATACCAATAGCTGTAACAGCATCCATTTGCCTCTCAATCCACGGACCCACTTGATTCGCTTTCTCTGCAAATTGGCGACGTAGCATCTCATTGTCTGCAAAAAAAAAACCCACATTTATAAAATGTTGTAAATAAATTTCTGTAGCGCATTATACTTACTCTGTTGTTTCCTGAGTTCGGCCTGAAGGGTCGTGTCTCTTTGCGGTACTAGATGTTTTACTTCAGACCATTTTTTGCTCAAATCCTATATATGTAATTAAGAAATTAAACATTAAAAACACTAAAACTATAAAGAAATAAACACTAAATAATATATATATATTTATATACAGTAGCAGTCAATGTAGTGTACGGGTTTTGGAGACCACCAGGTATTTGGTATTTTTGTACAGTCGACTCGACATCTTTGACCAATCCAATGATAGAATTGTACTCTTTGTCGGCATCAGACAGAGTAGCTTTAAATTGTCCATGAGCATCAATTAACCCTTGAATCTCCTCGACGGTGTGTACGATGAACATGTCCACTAGATCTTCACGCGTACCATCCAACCAGTTGTTGAAAGGCTAATTTATTTTAAATTAAAATTATTAATTGATGTTAAATATCTAAAGTGAGTACTCAAATTCACTGGATACACTTACAGCTGCTCTTTTGGCAAATTCCAAATGCAATATATCAATTTTTTCCAATATTTTTTCTGCATCGTCCAAATCAGTTCTGCGTTTCTGTGTCAAGCTGCCTAATCTATCCCACTGATCACAAATACGTTGACAGCGTATGTTTACACTTGTACTGTCATGATATTCTAAAGTGCTGAGAACAATAAAATACGCGAGGTTTTATACCCAATAAAGATAAAAATAACAGTAATTAGTAATTAATTAATAATTCGGGAGTGCGCGTAAAAAAATGTGTTAAATCACCAAATTGTGAAAAATCAGTTATTTACACAAAAAAAAAAAAAAAAAAAACCCTCTAACTTTGTGTGGGATATGTTAAGCCAATTTACCCTGTATACAATGTGTTATTTTAATGTGCGTTTTAGGATGTCATTATTTTTCCATTTTTCGTACGTGTTAGTTATGTCACAAAATAGTCACTTACGCAAAATGTTAAAATGTTGATCTTACGTTTTCAGTTAATATTTATTTTCTCTCTACTAAAAAGTTCTGAAATATTGATTTAACACTTTTTTCACGTGCACCCGCAAATTATTATTATTATTAATTTACTTCAATTCATGTGCGATAGCAGCTATTTGCTCAACTCTATCTTGGTGCGCAGCCAAATCACTCTCAAATGCTTCGTGTTTCTTTTTCAAAGCCTTCAGATCATTAAGTTTGCATTGTCTGAAGTCTGAGCTCTGCAACATTTCTTCTTTACCATGCGTCCAATCTTCATGAGTGTCTGCCTTGGCTTTAAATTTTTGTGCCAAATGTTCCAAACGTTCTAGCCTCATCATTTCGGACAACAACCAATCTTCAAATGATTTTTCAGATTGTTCGAGTCCTTTCCATGCGTTTGCGATGTCCTGGGATATTAATAATAATGTACAATATCAGTTAATTGTTTTTTTGGGAGATCATCATTGCATTACTACTAAATGGAATTTTTTACTCACGGAAACCATTTTTCCCTCAGTTGGCATGTATGCAGGCCTGTTGGATAAACGTAATTTTGTTTGCAGCGTGTTGAAGTTGGTTTCGAGTTTAGCTTTCTGTTCTACGCGGGGAGGCTTGTGTTTACGTCTATATGTGCGATATTCTTCAAGCCTCTTTTGTACACCAGACAAGGAGTTATCAGCTTGTCGGCTCTGCAGCCATGGCAACGTACGCCTAATCCACTCCAAAAGCTAAATAAAAAAAACAATGCACCTCACTAAATCTCAATAATCCTACGATGACAGTCAATAAATTCTTATTTACATCACTAGCCAAACGCTCGTATTCTTCCATCAAACGCTCATTTTCTTGATTCACTTTCAATACTTTGCAAATTCGGTTGGCTGCGGTCTCGGCCTAAACTCGTCCGTCAATAATAGTAATAATTAGAAAACATAATTCTATTCGGATATAATTTAGTTAGTCACAAATGAGCTGGACATAAAGACACAATTACCTTCTGGGCTCCAGAAAAGCAATGGTAATATGACGAGACGTAAGTCATTATGGCCCTTTCGTCTGGCATTGCAGTATTGGTCATATCTATCAATGTTATAACAAACATGCGCATGTGTTAGGTGTTCACTCAATTACTCAAAAGCAATCAAAATGACAATTAGCATTATAAAAAATTGTATAAATTATTTATTTTCATTAATATAATCAAATCAACTGTTATTATTATTATTTTATAATATTGATGTACATATTATTTGTTATATTATTCACGAACGTACACAGTTCATCGGAAAAACTCGTTGTACGCTAAACGTGTCTTCGTTCGTGTCAAAGAACTGAATAAACAGACTACCAATCACACAAAACGGAATTTATTACGCGAATTAGTTTTTTGAGTTTCCACACGCTGGACAAAAACTGATAAAAAAAAAAAAACCGGACAATTCCGGGGGAGCACACACTCGTTTTGTTTTACCTGTTGTGCACCTTGGAATGCGTGATAATAGCATGACACATAGGTCATGATCGCGCGTTCGTCCGGTTTCGGTGTATTTATCAAGTCTATAAATAATCGTAAAAATTTATGTTCAAAATACTCGTATACGTACGCGAGGAAAAGCGAAGAAACCCTATTCGTCAAAAACTAGACGTAAAAATGTTGTAGGCATAACGGTAAAATAATATTATTATCCAGGACAGGTGGCTATTAAACACGCGTTGACGTACCTTCGGGGTCCAACATGCGAGGTATGTCCAAGTACTTTTCGGCCACGTCGAATGCGGTGTTCAAGTTCTGCAGAGGATTGTCCTTGGAGAGTTTGTGATAGTCGATGAGATCGGGCCGATGACGGTGAATGAGAGCGCAGAATGCCAAACCGTCTTTGAAACTGTAATGGAGGACATTTACCAGCGGTTAAAAACAACTCGTAAAGCTCAATAATGAGAGCGAGCCCGGGTCCACCCCTTTGCTGTCAGTGCAGTGGTACGTACCTGAGATGGAAGTTTTGCACGTTGACGTTTTTGTACGGGGCCGTTTTGCGTTGACACCACAGCAACAGACCTTCTTTAGCGGTCATCTCTTCCACGGATATGTCTTGGATGGCAAATCTTAGAATGATGGTCCAGATCATGCCCAAAGTCATTTTTAAATTGCCGTCGACGATTTCTGAACAAAAGAAGCGAAACGTCACAAACAAAAAAAAAACAACAACGGTCAACAGATGATATTACAAAAAATAGACAAATATATCAGGGGTAGTATACGTAAATTTGCAAACATATGAGAGCAATACGATTAAGTTCAGTATTATAACATATCTAATATTATACGTATCACAGAGGTACAACGTACCTTCGGCACCGATCGATACCAATTTCACGCCCTTGCTGGCTATGAAGTCGAGAGCTTTGTTGACGTTAGCGATCTTGTGGAAGCGCATTTTTCCTCTGTCAGGTTTCGGTAGCGTTTCGCCGGAAATGACTTCGAGGAGCAACATGAGTTTGAGGCCGTTGCGGAAGTCTTCTTCAATGTTCTCGATGGCCGTGCCAGCTTTGCGCAAATGCGAATTGCACCATGCTGTAAATGTCTATATAAACACAGAAAAAAAAAAAAATAAAATACACGTTTTTATTACATAGCCGCGGAGAACGATTTAAAGAAATTATTTTATAATCAAAGTATTCCACAAACACCAAATAATTATTAAACACCATACATACGTATTTAACCACGTGTTCTACTATTATTATATATACTTAATTTAAATTTTGCAAATAAAGGGAATGAAAATACATTATTATGTGTGTGTGTGTGTGTGTGTGTGTGCATAAAAACAAACTTTTAAGTACAAGGTGTACGTTGGTAAAAAGACATGGCAAAAAAATCTATGTAGTTGTATATTTAAACGATTTTACATCAGTAACTCTCTCTCAAAATTAGGAATAATAATGCATAAAAAAAAATATAATAGATAAATATCATCACAAAAATAGATAATAGTTTATTGTCATAATTTATAAACGTTTGAAAGAGAAGCGTTTTGTTCTGGATCACCGGTTCAAACAATAAAGGTAAACAAATTCAATAGACACGTGACCTACTTATGTCACGATTCATGGCCGGATTTAGAATTTTCACTATACGCGCGTTCTTACATCAAACATTCGCTAAAGTTCATCATCAAAGACAAAACTTACTAAAAATAAAGTTGTGTTGTTGGAACTTGTGTTACGACAGTGTATACAACCGAGAGGAAAACGATGTCCAAAAAAAGTACTCACTATAAAATAATAAATGGGCAAAATGATTGATCGCGAAATTGCTTTCCTATAATTAATTATTATTATGAAATCATTTAATACGATTGAATTTTCGGCGATTTCGAATCGCTTCAGCGATTGAAAAAATTAATTATTAAATAAAATTAAGTAATAATAATAATAATAATTTGCTTTTATCGATGTTTTTTGGGATGGGGAAGGAAGGACATTATTATTAGAGTTTAACTCGGTGTAAATAATAAGTTGATATGAAAAATCCAAATGCAGTCAATTCAATAATAACACAAATATGCCACATCAACAAAACAGATTTTGCTTAGATTCCCCTCCCCGCTGGAAAAAAATGTCTGGCACCACCGCTGTCGCAGTATAACATAATATTTTCGTGTGCACGAGGTACGTAATCGGGAGGAAACTCAAATAGTAATAATAATAATAATAATAATAATAATAATAATAATAATAATAATAATAATAATAATAATAATAATAATAATAATAATAATCGATAACAACGCCACAGATGAATATAAGCGGCGGGAATTTATAAAAAAAAAAAAATTATTTTTTTTTTTTTTTATAAATGGCGATTAAACGATTTCGGGGAACAATTGTCGCGAGGCGGCGAACAATCGAAATTCGAGAGCGAAAAAAATAAATAAATCGTACTTTCTAACAACAGTCGAGCATTTGTCAATAATCACACACTGACAGTACGCGCTCTGCCTACGCGCACTACTACACAATAAATGGTCCGGAGGAGAGACGCCCTCCATCCCACAGACCATCAGATCACCGAAATCGAGTCAATCGTCTCTTATAAGTCGAACGGATTTTCGTTTTGTTTAATAATATCATCCAACTCGGACTGCGGTCGTGACATACCGCGGGCCAGCCATAACTCAGACATAACATAGACTTCACAGGTTTCACCGGGCATTCACTTTTCACACGGACGCGTGCCCTTTCTACAACAATAATTATAATAAACAATGTGCGGTATACGAAAAGTAAATCTCTGGGTACTTATTACAACACCATCGGGTCACGAGTACAGCTTGAGCGGTTGTTCAAAGGCGGGTATCTGCGGTCGACCAAAAACACGGTATTAGACAGACTCGAGTAAAATACGAGTATTTTTTAAAAGTATTTGGAATACATATTCCGAATACTCAGAGAAAAAAAGTATTGAAAATATGTATTCGAATACTTCACAAAAAGTATTCCAAATGTTTTTAAAATACTTTTTTTTTTAGTACTATTAGTTTTAAGTAACACGAATACGGTAATTATATTATTATTTAATCGAATATAAACGGTCATCAGTATGTATTCGGAAGGGTTTAATAATTTTTTTTTAAATTCTGTTTTTATAAATTAACACTATGATTAATAGGTAAATTAATAATACCAATTAGTTATGAAATATAACAAAAGTATAATAACATAATGTAATCGAATTTACTTGATTATTTGAATAAGGTTGCTGGTTGGGCTCAAACACCAAATATAGCGAGATTACTGATAAAATAATTTTGTTTTAAATATCTACTGCTACTAATTGCTTCATATATTTTCTGAAATAATCACATTTTACATTTAAGTAATAAGTTATTATTTTTATGTAGGTACTATTTAAAATGTGTTTGAGCTTTAAAAAGTATTCGGATGAATATCCAATATATGTGTAAACCGTTATTATGAGATACGTATTTGACTGCGACATTTAACATTTATTTTTACTAAAATAATACCCTATAAATTATAGTTTTTTTTTATTATACTCGTATTATTTAATAAGTTTATGTCTAATAAAAATGTCTTTATAATGGATAATGGTAATTAAATCAAAGTGCTTTTTATTTTTGAATTTCAGACGCGTTTTTAAAGATCCCCAACCCCAAGTATAAATCATAAATGACTATTATTGTCATCATCCGCATTTCAATGGTACATCGATATAAGAAAAGGAAACTAATATAATAATCGTTACAAATTATAATATATTGAGGGGAAAAACACGAATACTGTTTGCAGGAATTACCTTACTACTGTCTAAGTCTCCTCTGAATATTATTGACTCGCACGTGAACTTTATACTTCACCGAGCTTGTCCGTTACATTATTTTGTAAAATTTATTCAAATATTAATTAATAAAATAAAATAATAAATTTTTTTTGTTCAATTATTATTATTATTATTATTACAGTACTTTCTTAACAGTAGGTATTTTATATGTGGAAGGAACGGTAATAATTTTATTTTATTGATAATTATTATATAGGTATTAGCTTTACGATTTAACAAAATAAAAATATCGTTGTTCACACGTTTATCTTCTAGATAAATACTAATTTTTATTTTTATTTTTAAATGCATGTATTAACGAACATGAAAAAATAGTTGTGTAGAACATTTGATTGAATTTTCATTTTAAGAGTTCAGACCACATTTTATACATCATGAAGTCATACCATACATATTTCCGAGACTACCGCGACTATTAAATCTATAACATACGTATTTTGATTAGATCGAAGAAAACATTTTTTTTTTTTTAAAAATCTGTTTTCTTTTTAATAATAATAAAAATAAAAACAATAGTGTATATTGTTGTCAACTGATTAAGTTTTTCATAGACATAAATTTGTAGTAAACGTATGCAATCAATCGAAGTGAATGGTTTACTACAACAGAGAAATACGTATAAATAATTTTACCAATAATTTAATTAATTAATTAGTTCATTGACATAATATATTTTAATAAATAAATATTTAAATAAAATTTCCAAACATATATCTATAGCTACGACTCTCTAATTTTCAATTTTACATATTAATTACTATGCAAGAGAAGTATACGAAAAATGTAACAAGAAAATTTTAGATATTTTATTTAGAAGGGTTCAGGCTACTAAAATTAATTTTAATATGTTAATATTTCCGAAAAATATATAATTTATACGTAAAACAGAAATGTAAAACCACATTATGTGTGAAAGTATATTGAATTAATTTCTGTAATTACACTTAAAAATCGTAGAGAAAAAAATGTATGCACGGTATACGTACCTATAATTAGTATATTATTTTGATATCAGAGGACACATCTATAATAGAACTACAACGACAAATCATTGTATAAAGTTATAAGCATAAAAATTTTTAATGATCGATCTGAAAGCGAAATTCTAATAAAAATAGATCATCTGAATTCACGGTTAGTTATTTTATTTATAATAATATAATAATATACTTTAAACACTTGTCCCGCTACGCGTATTAAACCAGATAGCTCAAGTTCATCCAGAGTATTGAAAACAAATATTTACTGCGATGACCCTCATTTAATGTAATGTAAATCTACTCGAACATTACTCGACATAATTACACGATTCGCTCAACACTCAGTAGTTACATTATTCCCACTGTTGTTTACAAAATTATTTGTCGCTCATCGGCGCGAACTTGAATATTGAATCTAATCGAAACAAAAAAAAAAACAATAAAATGTCTGGTGTATTTGTGTTTGTCTCCACATGCCGTGGTCAAAGTCACTTGAAACATTTTATGTTTTTATGCTATCGTGCACTATGTTATATACGACAAACCATACCCGGTCATTATTTATTATATTTTTTTTTTTCAAAACCTATTGTTCAATGTTGAACTCATGAATCATGATTATCGGGAAAATGTTACAAGTCCACGATACTGTTTTAAAATTTCGACATTTCACGGTCACAAATTAATTTGAATTGTGCAATTTCAATTACACTTGATTCGATTACTATATTTCCTTCAAATTATAGACATCAAAATTAAAAACGTGCCGGGGAAAATGGACCGATAAATAAATTAATAAATTTATAATATATAAATATGTATATTTGTACATTATTAATTGTATTTTTAATAGAATAAACAGAGTAGCGTATCCAAAAAATAAAATACCAATGAAGTTATTACATAAGTTAATACAAGTTAAAATCTTGTTACTAAATATTTATGTGATATCGTATTAACTTGTACAATTATCTGTTAGAAATTCATATATGTAAATAATATGTTTAACATGGATAATCTACTTCAAGTTAAATAAAACAATTAGCAGTTTTTTTTAATGTATACGAGTATACATACTATATTTAATAATTTAATATTTATGTAACTTCGGTTCACAATTTGAACATCAAATTCTACACTTTTTACTTTATACAGTATAAGCACTTAGCCGTGGTATGAAATACGGTTTTGATTACCTGTAATAATTGTTTATGACACCAAATGTTGTATCATGCTAAATCAGTCTTGGCATTCCTCATTTCGTGACTAAATTGTTAAGTTAGAGTGACATAATCTATTACATAAACTACTAAAGAGAATATATTTTCTAGCGTCTTGAGTAAGAATTTTTATGATTTGTTTCAACTGTGTTTTTCTTTAAAAAAATATATTACGTAGGACATGGTTAATGATCTCTAAGTAATTCGTTTTTAATTTTATCCCAACTCGAATCATTTAGTCTCACTGAATGAGAAATGCCAAGACCAGATTAATATACATGTGGTAGACAACAAATGAAGACAGCAATAATTAATATTGCGACGATATAAATAGTTTAAAAGCATGGTATTTTATAATTTAATCCTGCTTCTTACACCATAAGCAAAACGATTAATTTAAATTAATTAATATTATTTAGCTATTGATTATTCAAACTTATATAATATAGATTATAGGTACATATATATAGTTTTACAGAAATTTAAATTTACAGAAATTAATTTATAAATTTCTATAGTTTAAAAATTCTATTAACTGTTAATAAATATAAATAATCAAATATACATACATAGGGGTATTATATATTAAAAATAATTACGAATAAAAGACATATGTATTTTTAAATAGTTACATAATCTTCACAAACGGGAATTTAGTAAATTAATGACTAAAATGCACGTATATTATTTATAATATGAAAAATAAATTCCAATATTAGTTAATAATACAATTTTCCATTTAAAAATTATATTTCAAAGGACATCATAATATGTAATATATATGTAGTTGAATATGTGTAGAATTATATAATGCGATCACATTCTATGAATTTTATAACATGGCACAAATATCCGTCTGTATCAGCATGATATACTGAAATATCGATCGACGAGGTTATTAAAAATACCAATTCGTCATCTCGTTTGGTCAAATAACTGTAGACTACTTTTAAAACAACAAATTCATTTTGAACATATAGACATACAATTTTTAAAACTATTATAATGTTCACTATATTTTAACACATACACATGTCGTTAATTTATAACGCTTTTTATTTAAAATTCGATTGTAATTACCTATACTATCTATATGAGTTATAATAAATAAATATTTTATAAAACAAAAAACAAAAATTATCTCGATTTTACACTATTATTCTGTTACGAAAGAAAAAATACGCAAATTTTATAATTACTAATGTTCAACGTAAGTACCTATTAAAAATTCAACTAAAAATACAATGTGCGTGTACATATATAAATTACATACACCGTATTCCAAAAGTATGGAATATTGTCGTTTTACTCAGCCATTAATTAATATATTTTTTCCTATTAGCAGTACGGTGTGTAAATCTCATATTTGATTTTTAGCATCTTGATCTCAAGTCAAAACGATATAATTTATACTTAAATCATACGTTAAAATATGCGAGATATTTTTTTATGTCCTAAATTTTTTGAATATCTTGTATACACACTTATAGTTTATGTTTAAAATTCCTTTTGTAGCTCACACATACTGCAGCGATTTCAACTTTTTTTTTTTTACAGCTGGAAATATACAGCTACAGCTAATTTTACAGCTACTATATAATAAGTTATACAAAAGCGACTACTTAAAATTTTAATTTTGTCGAAAAATATCGAATACTCTAATATTCCATACATAATCATAAAGTTTTTTAAAAATATAACAACATTCATTCGAAATAAGCAATTATTATATTATTATATACCTACAATCGTTTCGGAGGCAATACTCGTACGATACGGTATGTGGAACAGAATCGGAATTCCTCGATTCCATAAAGTAGGTATATATGTAATGACTAATGTATAATGACTGAATGACTAATGAAAATAAAATTCCCAAGATGTTAAGAATTTGACGTTAAAATTTTCGTAGAAGAACCAATTATAATTTATCGAGATAAGATTTTTTTACATTTTCTGTGTTTATACGACCATTTTTCTTTTATATATATATATAAAAAAAAAATATGAACAACACACAAGTTACTATATTAAAACGTAAACTACTAGTACATATCGGAGAAAAACACGTTTTACGTTTATTTTGTACTATATTTTTATAATAAGACTTTACAATTGACATTACATACAGGTAACATTTACATAGTCCATCACCATAAAAGAACTCCCAATTTGTTAAATGAAAGATTTTATATCCATAATTCGAAACCGTGTATTAATCATAACATTCATAACATTCTTCGAATATATTTGTGACGCGAGGTCATACAAAAAATGTACTGCATTTTTCAATTTAACGGGGTTTTTTTTAGAAATGTAATTACATTTTCTTTTCTTTTTCGTTTTCACAAAAAGTCGGTGTACAATATTTTTACGATTTTATAATTTGTTCAAAAACAAAATAATAATAATAAATGTAAAAACAGAAGTGAAAAAAAAAATGAAGTGTAAAAATACACTTCCGAATATAAAAATATGAATAATAAAAAAATAATAATAATAATAATTTTAAATAGGTGAATATTATCAGTAATTAAAATGACATTGGACATACAATAAATGATAATGTAGGTATCTACATTAGAGCATTTTATAATCTATGGTCCATGTAATGTGACATAGTTCTACAGTTTATAACAAGAAAGGACTATTAGTAGCCAATAGGTAATAGTACAATACTATAACGTACAAAACACGTGATTGATACATTTAAGTTATATTTACATTATTAAAAAAAAACACGATATTATATTCTTCCACAATATTTTATTCAAAAATACTTCATATAAATCTGTTTTACCAATACTCATTAGTCATTACTGAATATAGCTTGTTCGCCAATAAGATATCACAATCGTATAGGTATAGATATTATTTGTTATTTTTAATTTATCTATAGAGTGTTTTCATTTCAAACAAAATTTTATAATTTTAGCTGATCAATAGCCATACGACAATATTCAGACTACATTTGACATTTTTGAAAAACAAATAATAAGACGGTGATATGACTAATTTTGAGCGAACATTTCAAGTCCTACGTAAACCGAAATTGAATTAATCGCATGATAATAAAACTATTTTTACGAAACCCACAGTCCATACACTCGGTTCAAAATATGTTCGTAATATCTGTATTTATATTTTATATGTAGGTATATATAAATACAAACCGTTTTTAATTGTTAGGCGTTTAAATTTTAATGCAATAAAATCTATTTAAATTGCAAAATATAATAAATAATCTCACTCGTGAGAAACGTTACACTATATATAGATGACAAATGGCAATAAATGTTATAAATGTACAACATGAATCGTTCGTATGTAAACCGCGTTATTTATTTAGTAACTTCAGAAGCTAAAAAAAAAAAACCGTTGCTGTTTGGAAACCAGCCAATGTGTGCGTTTATAATTATTTCGGAATTTTTAAATAGTTAATTCAATTAACGCGCGTGTTTAAATTACGTTATATAATATACGTAATATTCACTTTGCAAAAATTTTTGATAATGTGTGTGTGTGTACATATGTTTGATAAATTCGTTCAACAAATTTTAGTCTTTATATAGTTGATAATATAATTATTACGAGTATAAGATAGACGGAAAACTGAATTATATTTTGAGTAGCTTTTACACAAAAAAAAAAAATTATAAACGTGTTTTACTCAGAAATATTATAATAATAAACGACTAACAGAAACTTGAACCACTGCATTAGTTTTTAAATGTTTTTACACTGTTCACTGTTTTATACAGTTTTTATACTGTGAATAAAAATCGTTGGCACGTGTTTACGTACAAATGGAAGCATTAATACTGCAGTGTACATGGCCGTTCGTATACAATATGTTATACATTAGTAGTTACAGGCGCGCGATCAAACAAAATTCAAAAATAAATTTAAATAAGCTTTTGAATTAAGCGTAAGAAAAAAAACGATTGCAATTCATTATTTAACTCCAAAGAACGGTATACGACGAGAAATGAATAATTATTTACAGTTTTCTACCGCTGAAAATCCTCCCACTTTTTCGTTTTCTCGTGGTCGCATTAAAAATATTTTACAGTAGCCGCGCGTAATACTATTGAATTTTTTTAATTTAAGGCTGTACAGTGTATAATATAATAAATATTTTCCCGGCTTTCTGCAGACAACCATTGTTCAGTTTAATTGAATAGAAAAAAAAAAAAAAAACAAATCATTTTTGTTTTGTCTTACACACAGCAATTACGTTGATTTATATATAATTTAAACGAGATTTTATAGGTCCTGCAGACAAGTGAAATGTTTAAAAATAAGGTGACTACCGATTTGAATCATAAACATTTTTATACCTACTATATATAAATAATAAAGGCCAAAACGAGGTTAAAGAACTAATAATAACAGCAAAAAAAAAAAAAAAACATGCCGTTTCTTTTTCTCTCTCATAAAAACAAAAAATATAAACGAACTCTAGTCAAATCGTCAATTTTTTTTCATTTTTAAATATTACGCTGCGAACGAGACAGATATTTCGTTTAACGAAGCATCGACGGGTTCGTCAAGGTCGATTCCACGTTTTAAATAAAACAATAAATAGACTGAAACAAAAGGATAAACAATTTTTTTTTTTTTTAAAACTCATTTTTTAAAAGCACATGCAATTATATTATCACATAGTGGTGCCGCCGGACCTAGAAATGTCAACAGCCACAGAACGCGGCCGAGAAGACTTGTCATCCGAAAATATCCCGTTTGGCTCGGACAACAATTAGTCCGTTGGGTGATAATTTCGTTTGTACACACATATATATATATATATATATTACGAAGGCGAGTATCAGGAATTTTATTTCTTAAAATAAATTATATATTATGTTATCCACGTTGTACGTCCGTAAGACGTCTCTATCCTCTAGTACGCATACTAATTGAATTGACGAAACCAGTCGTTTTCCAATTTACATCAGCGTAACCGTGTAAATACACGTATATTGTGTACAGGCGATCGTGTCCGCGCATTTATCGATTTGCGCGCATACAGAAGTGATTTTTATTTTTTTTTCAAAAGATTATCCCTTCGGTACGGAACGAAATGTTTACCAAAACCGAGTATTTTTTACGAGTGGTTTTTCGCGTTTAAAAACGGTCGAACGAGTCGAACTGTCGACGGAGAACGAGAAACGTGCATCAAACATCCGTGACGGTAAACAACACGACCGAGCGTATCCGTGAGCTCATATTTTCGATAACAACAGACGAGTAAAAAAAAAAATTTATGAAATCGATAAAAATCTCGAAAGAAGTTTGTGTCAGATGGATTCAAAAACAACTAACAGGTCAGTTTGGAAATTTACGTTCGACTGTTTTTGCAACTATTATTAAAACAATACACATATATTATAACACGATAGAATGCGAGACAATTTTTTCGAAACGCATGGGGGGCGTGTGACGAATAATATTGCGGGTTCATTATCAACGGAGCGCCCGAAAACAAACGTTTTTTGGTCATTAAAAAAAAAAAACAAAAAAAAGCATCAAAGACGACATTATCGATTTCGGAGTGACAACGACACGAGAAAGACGAAAATATTTTCTTTTTTACATAAACAAACTCGTTGGCCGTCTGACTTGGATGCGTTGAAAAGGACGGAGATTAAAAAAAACAACGTTAAGATTTAATTGTTCAAAAACTATATTGAATAAAATAAATACTTGTTGATTCGCTCCGACATACACATTAAAATATCATATACGTAAACAAATAATGTAACAGAAGACAACAATGACTAAAAAAAAAAAAAAAGCTATCTTCTCTAATGGCGGGCATAAGAATGTTCGAGCAACAGAGGTCATTATACCACTGCGCACGCTGCAGCGGCGTCACACGGCCGCCACCTGACACGAAACAACAAACTATATAGTTTCTCTCGGGCCGAACGGTCGTCTTTCCTCCTCCTCCACCACAATCCGTTTCCACTGACCCATTTATGACCTACTGCTCTGAGTGAAACGTGTCTAATTTTTTTTCTTCTTCAACACATTATACACGAGTCCAGAAAATATATCGGAGGAAACGACCGAGCAAGAGCGGTTTTTCGACTCAAAACCGAGCGTTGTATATTATTATTATCTAACGGTCAACTCGAGAATATTATTATTTATTATTATACATTACTGTCGTGTACGTCACGGAACTACACGTAAAAACGTTGACCGACACGATAATACTTTGGAAAAAAGAAAAAGAAAGAAAACAACCGTATAATATACAATAATTATAAACCATTAAGCATATATATTATATACAGCCTATATATAGACAGAAGACGATGTTTTTACTGAATTCGTATTTATTTTCTGTGACTAATAATACGATGCATGCAAGTACAGACCAATGACACATGTTGTTTAAAAGAGCAAATAAATACGTATTAAATATATATTTGTGTATTTATTAATTAAAAGTAATGTTCAAATATTGGAATAATAAATACGCACAATTATTACACATGATATGTGAAAACTTTTTTTAAGAAAAAAATCAGTCTTAATTTGCTCTTAAATTCTTTTGAATTATCACAAAGTTGATAATTTAACTGCCGCTTTTGAATTTTATACTTTTTTTTAAATACATAAATATACACACTAATGTTTACAAAC
This sequence comes from Slavum lentiscoides, assembly GCA_032441835.1. Lineage (NCBI taxonomy): Eukaryota > Metazoa > Arthropoda > Insecta > Hemiptera > Aphididae > Slavum > Slavum lentiscoides. Next base: position 3,926,916 of record CM063718.1, on the reverse strand, counting down.
AACAGGTTTTAAGTTACAATGTCACTTTCATATAGTGGAAAGCGGCAAAATCGCAGAATAAAAATATTATAATATTATCACGTTTGTTACGTTTTACAAGGCATTAAGAGGACTTGGAGGAAACGGTGACTTTTCTGTTGGAAATATTACCACACGTTGATACAGTAACTTAAACCATTTCCAATGTACCGATCGATATGATGATGTAATAACAAAAAATCCGAAAACAGATTTAAATTCGTCTCGTGACGTCTACGTTCGATCGTCTTTTCCACTTTTTTACTATTATTATTATTATTATTATTATTATATCCTCTAAATTCCAAAAATTAAAATTGAACGTTCAATACATAAATTTTGGAGAACTATATAAAGGAAAAACGAATTAAGAAGTTGGAAAAGTCGGTCTTCTTTGACCTTAAGAAGACAAATTCAAATATATGTTTAAAGGAACAGAAAAAAATTGCCTCCGAGCGCCAAAAAGCGACAAAAAAAAATGTAGATATTTAAAAAAAAAAAACATTTTTTAATTCGTATTAATAAATTATTAAATTGAATAAAACAGGTTCAATCATATATAAAATTTAATGCAATTTATTAGCAATGTGTATTTCTATTATATTGTATAATCTATATATAATATGTTATACGGGATTTTATGACAGGCGGGAAAAAACGTAATGTTGGGAACAATTCCAGAAAATTTAATTGGTTAATTAATAGAATTTGCACTTAACGTCAGGGATAAAAATTCTTGCACACGCTGTTATTAATAATTGAGACTGAGTAAAACAAAATCTAAAAAAAGAATAAAACACAACGAAAATTCGCGCATACAATATTAAAACGGTTCGGTTTCATTCGAAATGTGTTTAAATATTACACAACGGAATTATACAGAAAAATAAATAAAATACGTAAATCAATAATAAATTAACGTCGCACATTTTTATTAGTATCGATTTTAGGATAATATATCCAGGAAAAAATGTTGTTTATATTATTTTTTTCCAATATATCATATTATAATATTACGATTGAAGCTTTAAAGTTTAATTAGAAATATATAAATGACGCCGCACGCCATATTGAATTCAACGGTACGTGTTTTCATTTTTTTACATAGATGATTATGTACATACATTATAATATGTATTTCATTCGCTCCAAGTGAAAAAAAGAAAAACATTAATGCGTATAAATAAATACTAATAACAAGATCAGTCAAATGCGTATTTAGAAATTAATTAACTAATCATTTCTAAATCGATTTGATTATAATAAAATACATCCAATCAAACATCGTTGTGACTCGTAATATATAAAGAAATTTAGTAAATTATATACACACACACACATATATATATATATACATACATACATACAAGTGTCATGACTTAGCTTTAATACTAATGTACAGTATTAACGTATTTTATTTTATTTTTTTTAAATGACAGAACCGAAATATCGATTTTAATAAACCTGTATAAGGGTTTAACAAAAAAAAAAAAAATTTGACCGAATGACGAAAAAAATGTATTGAAAAATAAGTCGAAAATCTCAATATTTTATTTATACATTATTGTTTTTAACGAGAATATAAGGCTACGCGAACAAATAACAAATACACACGTTATGATCAGAATTTATTTCGATGTAAAACACGTGTTCGGTTTTAACGAAAAGTAAACAACACACATTACATAAAAAAAAAAAAATTAAAAAATGTGTATATACCTCTATATATTTGTTAATATTATAAAATATTTCGGAACCAAAAAAGTCCACAGAATAAAATATATAGCACACACGCATTATTCGTCAAACTGATGTGTGGGGCGTCCCAATAAATATTTTCGGATTTTGGCTCGACGAACGGTTTTATTTTAAAACAAATTTCAACACCGGGGGTGGTGTGGTGGTAAAGCTCCTTGGAAATCTGTACGCGAAAATTACGTATTATTCTAATGGCGCATAACATGCAAACGACGACTTCAACCGTTTTTAACCGACAATGTTCTTTTTTCCCCCCTCTCTCTCTCTCTCTCTCTTATTCAACGACTTCGACCTATGTGTAATTGAAAAAAAAAACGCATTTAACCGAAGAGGTCATCGCAACAGTACGCGCGGGTATTAATCCGTTCGTTAATTACGGAGACCCGATTATTTTTTTTTAACACTTAAAATACTTTACTAATAACGTCGATTAGTATTGGAAAACAATATATTTCACAAAATCCGACCGCTCTAATGCAGTTTTAAATACCCGTTTATCTGCGTTCGTTTGCTTTCCGATGTATACGCTCCGTGTAATATGATAATTGTTCGGCTGAGAAAAAATTAAAATAATAAAAGCCCCCGTTCGTGTCACTCTAAACACGTATCATTATGAACATTAAGCGGTTGCAATTAACCCGCGAAGGTCGACCGCCTCCTTCTACAGACGCCTTTAACGAGTGTTCCCGTGCTGATATAGACACGTGAAAAAAAAAAGAAACAGACTTTAAAAAAATGCATTAAAAAGTATGTGAAATAAATTTTTTGAAATCGGAGCCGTATTTCAAACAACATTACATTGTTGAAACGCATTTTATTAATATGTATGTTAATTTATTGCAATATCCATATTAGATTAATAAAATGCGTTTCTGCAGTGTAATGTTGTTTGAAATTCGGCACCTATTTCAAAAAGGTTATTTCATACTTTAAGTGCATTTTTTTTTAAGTCGGTTATTTTTCAAATATTTTTATTTCATCCTTTTTAGTCATAGTAGTTATAGTAATCGTATCGTCGTTCCTGTTCCTACGTTTGACTGGGTGGTTAGGTAGGATATACTAGGCCAATCCTTATAAAATCGGAAAATATGAAAAAAAAAAAAAAAAATACAAAATTACCGGCCGAATACTAGGCCAATATTTACAAAATTGCTATGGGACCATCGGGAGGCGATACTCTTTCATATATATATAAAAAAAGACTCATCCAAATCGGTTCATAAATGACGGAGTTAAGAGGTAACAATCATTAGAAAAGAAAAAAAAAATACAACCGAATTGAGAACCATCTCATTTTTTTTTTTGGAAGCCGGTTAAAAATACGAGAAAAACGCGCGTTACCACCGTTCTCTGGGGGTGGCTCTAGAGACGTCGCCGCGTAATAACCAACGTATATTATTATAATTTTATATATATTTATATTATTTAATATATTTGTTTATATATTATTGTTAAAAACCGCGCGGATATAATAACAGTCGTGTACACAGAACAATCGTCGAACGACGAGAAAACATTTTCCCATACAGAGTCACACGAGCGCAATATTATTATAATATACACCGACGCGCATACAACTGCAACACTAATATTTACTATAAATATACCATTTAAGTATATAAATATAAAATCAAATATTATATTCTTCTACGCTGGTCCTGTTACGTACTCGTCGAGGTCTATTGTCTATAAGTTCAAGGACGCGAGGCAATTATATGGCAACTGGTTTTACTACTACTCACTCTTCCCTGTAACGGACACATACCTACACCATGTACGCGCGCACTTAACGACAACACACCGTGTACAGAGAATACCGTATAACATACGTGTCGACGGTGGTAGTGCGCTGGCTGGTATACGAGCATCACACGTCATACGTGTTCAAAGTGTAATTTTGACACCGAGAAAATATTAAATATTCCGACCGTCATCACGCGTGCCCCGGCCCGGTTCTACTGTGCAGAAAAACAAAAAAAAATTGCTACACATATTATAATTACGTTATAAATAATGGAAATCGCGCTCGGGTATTTTATAGATTCTGAACGGAGCCAGAAACGTATTGGTTTTACCCTTTGATCCCTTCTAGTTACGCCACTGTGTGTATAGCGTTATAATAGCTGCAGAGTTGCAGTACATAAAGCAACTCAATCTCTGCAAGGCTTTTGAGCATTTTTTCTTCTGAAATGATGTGGCAGCGTTGAATACACGCGATACAAATCTAAATTTATGTTCTATACATTTTTAACCTTATTTTTTTCCAATAAAATTTCTAACTTGTTAAAAAAAACACAGTACGGGTGGAAACTTGCAATACTGTATATGGTTCAGAATATATAAAGGGGTATAGACAAGAAAATAAAACAAAGTGTAACGGAATGTTTACCGGAGAAAAGATAATGTCTTTCCCACATTTATAATTTTTTTTCAATTGAACAAATTTAAAATTTAAAAAAAAAACAAAAAAATGCTAAATATCAATTTTTGAAGATCTTAAGATACAAAAAGCGGGAAAGTCAGTCTATAGTAAAAATTCACGACGAATTCAAATCCGTTTTCAGAATCTTTATCGCATCACTAGGTGTCAATCGGTACGTTTATTTTACTATATATAGGTATACTCGCTTCCAATCCCTTTGAAGAGAATCGATATTTTTCGTTTCATTGCGTCGTAGGAGCGTTGTGAGTACAAGAGCGCTATTGTGGTGTTTGAATATAAACACGATAATTGAATAACAGCGAACGATATTTTAAAAATCCGACTATTAGCAACAATTATAACGTACGTTATTATTTCACACCACACAGTGGGGGATCTAGGATTTTTTCACGGGGGAAGGGGGATATAAAACTATGTATGGTGTATGTGTTACTCTGAAGTCTGTGCCCTGTGGCAAAATCCTTTTTTTTTTTTTGCACCACGGGAGGGATATGATTCTCCTCCCCCCGTAGGTCCCCGCCACTGACACCACAAAATAGCAAAAATACAAACAGAAACATAAAAATATCTTATTATATCTTATATCTCTTATATTTTGTTGGAGATTCTTTTTAGATTCCTCTATAGCCTCGAAACACGAAATATAACGCAACAAACACGAAAACAATATTTTATAATGAGCGCGACGGCTATTAACGCATAATATCGTGTAAACCGACACCGAGACTATAATATATTATTATATACGTCAAAGAATTAATATGTCATTATTATTCTGAGACGAGTTCTTTATTATTATTATTATTATTATTTTTTTTTTGCTTTCTTCTTCTTCTTAAACAAAAAAACGAATTGGCCCCGCGGTCGGACTACACAACCCCGTCTACAGACCCGACGACCGCGGAACAGAACGGAATCCACCAACGCGCGGGGCGTAACATCGGACGTGTTACGTGCTCGCCGCGGAGCGTGCAGTTGCAGTTGGGTCGAAAGGCACGCCGCGCCGCCCCGAAAACGTGCCGGTGTTCTGGAAATCCGAAGCCCCCGCGCGATTGTAGGTACTGGTGTTCGCCGGAATGCCGACCGCCGATTATATTACGGTGCGGTAAACGTGCACGCGGCGGGTTCGCTTTCGACGCGACACGTACGATAATACTTATGAAAATATATCAAACGCGGACGCCGCTCGCTCTACAATATTCGTATATTATACAACAACAACAACAATAACATTATGTTGGTCCGCAAACGCACTACTACGCAATATTTTACAACTCATAATCTATACAATGCAGAGGTTCCCAAATTGTGGGTCGCGACCCGAAAGTGGGTCGGCAATAGAATGTTTGGATGGGTCGCAATTTTCACACGTGAAAAACCGCGAGCTGAAAATGATACATATATTATTAATCTATTTGAAACTTTGAAGACAATTCAATAAAAACGAGTTTAACAACCGAAAACACTTAATGCAGAGAGTTCTGGTTTTCTATTCAAAACACTTTCTGCTAAAGCGGTAAACTAGCTACTTCCCATTCGTATAATCTTTTGAAGTTGGATTTTCGGTCGTTCTTTACGTTTGTTCACCAAATACATCACACTTTATACAACATTATTACTGTACATACATTATTTTTATTTAAATATAAATCGTCAATAATCGAATTATCTATATTTCATACCGAAAAAAAATTGATCTCGGTGGGTCACCTAAATTTGAAAATTGTCAGAAATGGGTCGTATCTATAAAAAGTTTGGGAATATGTAATGACATTATGTATTGATAACAGCACTAGGAAGATTTGTTGATGTTCTAACAAAAAAAAAACGGCCTGGAAAACATGTCGACAAAAATGCGGTATTTGTAGGTATTTTAGTTCCATTGGTTTTTTTTTTTTTTATTCTTTGACAATGATTACTTTTTACTCGTTTTTTTCCTTTTTATAAATAATATTCAAATTATTTTAAATTCTAAAACCTATAATAATAATAAAAGATCACACGTAATAATCGAGAAAATATTCGTCAAAATCCGCGTAATATTCAGAAAATTTTTTGTTAGGAATAATTTATCGCAAGAAAATAATAGGAACCTAATCTAATAACGAGGAACAAAATTTACGAGAAAAAAATGTAATACAAAGGATAATATTGGAAGTAGGAATTTGAAATTCAGGAAAATACTATGCAGAAATAAATATATCATTATTATACTTATATAAATTATGTAATTACATATATTATTTATATTACTATTCACGATTCTTATTTTTATATTTTATTTTTATAATAACACGTGTTATATTTCCGCACAGTATTCTTCAGCGTATTGCATTACTGCTGCAGTGTTATATTTTCCCGTGTTTTATTTTCCGGCGTAATATTTTTCCGCGTTTAATATTCTCGTGTTATACGTTTTCCTGAGTCTTCAACTTCAATTGAATATTTTTTCCTTGACATTTTTTCCTCAATTTTCAGTTCCTACATATTGTTTTCTTTTATTTTTTCCAGTTTCCTCCATATTCCACTTTCCCGATTTTATAGCGTCTCAAAAAATGATCTTTGAATATAAAAAAAAACTAAACTATACAATAACAATTAAATTCTAAAACTCGCGGATGTGTGAATCAGAATTTTTTTCACGAGTGACCGACAAAAATGGTTCACATAAAAAGGCAGATCATGCAGTTTCACGAACAGAGAAAAAAGTTTTCGGCGATGACGTAAACGATGTGTCGTTTCTCTTTAAATCGGATACGTTTCTATATTAAAATCGATACATTATATTATATACATATTTACGTACTTAATTGTAGTACACAAATATTGAATAATACTTGTTTTTGAGTTTTTTTTTTTTTTATTATTATTAAATTGTCATGCTGAGTATTTATCAGATGTCAGACAGGACTTAAATTTGGAGAATATTTTATGGTTTTAACGTTTAAATTCAACTGTTATACCAAAAAAAAAAAAAAATGATAATAATACTAATACCCTAATGCGCGTATGATCTATTTATCGGATACCAATGGTACCATTAATTTTATAGATACACATGTAAAGTATAATATCAGTAAGGGGTCTGAGTGACAAAACAACGACGCGTATAGCCATATACCTCAAAATCTTTTGGGCGATATAAACAAAAAATGCTAAATATCAATTTTGAAGATCTTAAGATACAAAAGCGGAAAGTCAGTCTATAGTAAAATTCACGACGAATTCAAATCCGTTTTCAGAATCTTTATCGCATCACTAGGTGTCAATCGGTACGTTTATTTTACTATATATAGGTATACTCGCTTCCAATCCCTTTGAAGAGAATCGATATTTTCGTTTCATTGCGTCGTAGGAGCGTTGTGAGTACAAGAGCGCTATTGTGGTGTTTGAATATAAACACGATAATTGAATAACAGCGAACGATATTTTAAAAATCCGACTATTAGCAACAATTATAACGTACGTTATTATTTCACACCACACAGTGGCGGATCTAGGATTTTTTCACGGGGGAAGGGGGATATAAAACTATGTATGGTGTATGTGTTACTCTGAAGTCTGTGCCCTGTGGCAAAATCCTTTTTTTTTTTTGCACCACGGGAGGGATATGATTCTCCTCCCCCCGTAGGTCCCCGCCACTGACACCACAAAATAGCAAAAATACAAACAGAAATATAAAAATATCTTATTATATCTTATATCTCTTATATTTTGTTGGAGGTTTTTTTTGGATTCGTCTATAGCCTCGAAACACGAAATATAACGCAACAAACACGAAAACAATATTTTATAATGAGCGCGACGGCTATTAACGCATAATATCGTGTAAACCGACACCGAGACTATAATATATTATTATATACGTCAAAGAATTAATATGTCATTATTATTCTGAGACGAGTTCTTTATTATTATTATTATTATTATTTTTTTTTTGCTTTCTTCTTCTTCTTAAACAAAAAAACGAATTGGCCCCGCGGTCGGACTACACAACCCCGTCTACAGACCCGACGACCGCGGAACAGAACGGAATCCACCAACGCGCGGGGCGTAACATCGGACGTGTTACGTGCTCGCCGCGGAGCGTGCAGTTGCAGTTGGGTCGAAAGGCACGCCGCGCCGCCCCGAAAACGTGCCGGTGTTCTGGAAATCCGAAGCCCCCGCGCGATTGTAGGTACTGGTGTTCGCCGGAATGCCGACCGCCGATTATATTACGGTGCGGTAAACGTGCACGCGGCGGGTTCGCTTTCGACGCGACACGTACGATAATACTTATGAAAATATATCAAACGCGGACGCCGCTCGCTCTACAATATTCGTATATTATACAACAACAACAACAACAACAACAATAACATTATGTTGGTCCGCAAACGCACTACTACGCAATATTTTACAACTCATAATCTATACAATGCAGAGGTTCCCAAATTGTGGGTCGCGACCCGAAAGTGGGTCGGCAATAGAATGTTTGGATGGGTCGCAATTTTCACACGTGAAAAACCGCGAGCTGAAAATGATACATATATTATTAATCTATTTGAAACTTTGAAGACAATTCAATAAAAACGAGTTTAACAACTGAAAACACTTGATGCAGAGAGTTCTGGTTTTCTATTCAAAACACTTTCTGCTAAAGGGGTAAACTAGCTACTTCCCATTCGTATAATTTTTTGAAGTTGGATTTTCGGTCGTTCTTTACGTTTGTTCACCAAATACATCACACTTTATACAACATTATTACTGTACATACATTATTTTTATTTAAATATAATATATATCGTCAATAATCGAATTATCTATACTTCATACCGAAAAAAAATTGATCTCGGTGGGTCACCTAAATTTGAAAATTGTCAGAAATGGGTCGTATCTATAAAAAGTTTGGGAATATGTAATGACATTATGTATTGATAACAGCACTAGGAAGATTTGTTGATGTTCTAACAAAAAAAAAACGGCCTGGAAAACATGTCGACAAAAATGCGGTATTTGTAGGTATTTTAGTTCCATTGGTTTTTTTTTTTATTCTTTGACAATGATTACTTTTTACTCGTTTTTTTTCTTTTTATAAATAATATTCAAATTATTTTAAATTCTAAAACCTATAATAATAATAAAAGATCACACGTAATAATCGAGAAAATATTCGTCAAAATCCGCGTAATATTCAGAAAATTTTTTGTTAGGAATAATTTATCGCAAGAAAATAATAGGAACCTAATCTAATAACGAGGAACAAAATTTACGAGAAAAAAATGTAATACAAAGGATAATATTGGAAGTAGGAATTTGAAATTCAGGAAAATACTATGCAGAAATAAATATATCATTATTATACTTATATAAATTATGTAATTACATATATTATTTATATTACTATTCACGATTCTTATTTTTATATTTTATTTTTATAATAACACGTGTTATATTTCCGCACAGTATTCTTCAGCGTATTGCATTACTGCTGCAGTGTTATATTTTCCCGTGTTTTATTTTCCGGCGTAATATTTTTCCGCGTTTAATATTCTCGTGTTATACGTTTTCCTGAGTCTTCAACTTCAATTGAATATTTTTTCCTTGACATTTTTTCCTCAATTTTCAGTTCCTACATATTGTTTTCTTTTATTTTTTTCCAGTTTCCTCCATATTCCACTTTCCCGATTTTTATAGCGTCTCAAAAAAATGATCTTTGAATATAAAAAAAAAAAACTAAACTATACAATAACAATTAAATTCTAAAACTCGCGGATGTGTGAATCAGAATTTTTTTCACGAGTGACCGACAAAAATGGTTCACATAAAAAGGCAGATCATGCAGTTTCACGAACAGAGAAAAAAGTTTTCGGCGATGACGTAAACGATGTGTCGTTTCTCTTTAAATCGGATACGTTTCTATATTAAAATCGATACATTATATTATATACATATTTACGTACTTAATTGTAGTACACAAATATTGAATAATACTTGTTTTTGAGTTTTTTTTTTATTATTATTAAATTGTCATGCTGAGTATTTATCAGATGTCAGACAGGACTTAAATTTGGAGAATATTTTATGGTTTTAACGTTTAAATTCAACTGTTATACCAAAAAAAAAAAAAAATGATAATAATACTAATACCCTAATGCGCGTATGATCTATTTATCGGATACCAATGGTACCATTAATTTTATAGATACACATGTAAAAAAACAGGTTTTCTTCTAAAATATAAATTACATACAGTAACGACCACATAACATTACTCATTATTTTGTCTCTCGAATTGCAATAATAATATAATATTGCGAGTTTATGTTATACCTACATAATTACAACACGAATAATGCTTTTAGACCCTGAGCGTAGCGAGGAAGTTATTGGTTTTACAATGTTGTTTATTTTTTTTTCTGTGTACAAATATTTTCGACTAGAAAGAATGCTCGGATGTACTCGTCATGCGTTTCGGTTGCAAATTGTATCTAGCTGATACTTTATTTAAAACGTATTTCGTTTTTCTCAGTAGTTTCCTTTTTTTCGTATAATTTAAAACAACTCAAAAATAAGAAGAAAAACTATTTTCTCTATAGTTTTTAAACGTGGCACGAAAAAAACTACCAAAATAATGGTCCTATAATAGTCTTGAAATTCACCCAGAATATAAATATAACATTGCACAATAATATACGAAAAAAAATTGTTTAAAATGTTCTTTCGATTTTGGTCTATTTATATATAGTAATAACTAATAACTATTAGAGGTTGAGCTATTTAAGTAAAAAAGGAGTAGGTTTTGGTTTTAAGGGCTGAACACTTTATACAACACAGGTTCTACGTTACTTCCAACTATATTCAAAAAATTCTAAACCACAATTTTAAGTTTTAACTGAATAAATTTTCCGACAACGTGTATTACATACACACCGAGTAGCTCCGTTCGGATAATCGTTTTACTGAATGCGATAATTTCATCGTTACTTTCAAATGTACAGTAATAACTCTAAAACTTTATCTTAATAATTCATCCACAACACCAGAGGTTCGCTACCATTTTTTTTTTTTTTTGGTATATCTATTTAGTTTCAACGATTGTGTGTAGGTATGTGTTATTTTAAGTCATTAACTACACATTTATATTATAAAATCCGATTAAGATGTATAATCGTTATACGTTTGTACGTAATTCACATATCCTGCAGGACTGACTTTCTACCGATAATAAGAGCAAACGATAATTTTCAGGGGGGGACAAGGGATTTCTGGTATATCCGGTCAGCACTCTGTATCGAAGAAGGAAACGATTAAGGGATGGAAGGAGGAGAGGACGACGAGACGGTTTTTGTTCATACGGACACACATAAGTCTAGGCATAGCCATCCTAAGGGGGGGCAAGTGCCCTAGGGCGTCCAAAGTATTATGAATGCAGGGGGCGTCAAAAAAATGAAGGACAAAAAGAAAAAATTTGTTGTTTTATTTTAGATATTAATTTCCCTTGTATCTATATGATGATTTCGAGGATGAGTGTATTTACTATTAAAATATATAAAATTATGTAATTAGATATTACGTTAGTTGTAATTTTTTTTTTTTTTTGGGGGGCATCAAATATTATTGCCCTAGGGCGTTATTGGTGGTAAGGACGGCACTGAGTCTAGGGTTACCATACGTCCGGACAGTCTGAATTTCAAACATCTGTCCGGATTGGAGTCCGGATGTGAGAAATATCCGGATTTTACAAAGGTAACCGTTTAACATGGCTATAGCGATACAAAAAGTTATGTCAGGTGACAAATTTTCGTGTTCATTCTGTATAAATGTATAATAGGTAATTTCTATTTTTGTTCATATTTTTTCCCGGAACGTCACGATAAGCTTTCTCTGTGTACTTTTCACAATTTCCCTGCCATCTGAGACATTATAGTCATGTCCTTCTCAAATGTCCCCATTTATCCTTAGAGCGTTCACGTTTCCATTTTTTTACTTACAATTCCCTCAAAATTCCTTTTAATACACACACCACATTCTCTCGTCACAATTTCCTATTGTCATCCTCGCCACCTTATCCTTTTTTCACAACTCCGGGCTGCTTATCTAAATTTTTATAATTTATGTATGTATTATTTATTTATTTTTTTGTACCTAAATCGTTAATTTAAAACTAATTGTCGAAACTAGTTGCTTTTGTGAACAAAGTTTCAAAAAAAAAAAATTGTATTAACGAAATAACAATATCGTTTATCATTAATTTTACCCCGGAAACGGAACTGATGTTCGGATCTGGTCTAAAAACATTACGGTAACCCTACACACAACGCAACGTACACGTGAAATATCAATGCGTTGTCATCGCCGTCACGATGAATACAGCAGCATGAGCGGCGGCGGCGGCTGGCGGCTGGCGGCGACCGACGACGTGTCGGCCCATTTTTGGTCACCGGCCACCGAGGGGTAACATAATGCGCTACCGCGGCCCACTGAAGTGGCCGGGTCCCGCACGACGCGGCGGCGGCGGCGCATGCGCCGTCTATTTTAAATATTCGCCCGCCGCCACCGTCGCACGAAAATAAACGCGGATCTAGGCCGACTGAATCCACGACGGTCCTATAAATATCAGAGGCGGCTGCGAGCGCCCCAATCGTTACGTGTAAAATATATCGTTACGTTGTTTGTGTGGGCCGGGGAGGGTATGGACCGCATGGATGATACCATCTGTCCCACGAAATCCCAACGGAAAAAGTAATGCGCATTCACAGTTTTTCCACCGACCCGATATATGCACGCATGTGCATATTATACGATAGTAAATACAATGTTTGTAGTAAATGAATACGAATATTCGTCGACGAATTTTTTTTTTTAACAGAATTTTCGGAATAAAACCGAGAAAAAAAACCTTAAAGTTTTTATTTGATTATTACAATAACGTTTATATTGTATACGTAGCGCAAGTACGACCGACATTCGCCGCAAAAGTTCAAAATAACTAACAAACGACGATTTTATAATTAAATTACGTTTTCAAATAATCGTGTTATTCGCGCGACACTACATATTGTGTTTAAAATGTACAGAAACGAAAAAACAAAAAGAAACCAATAAAGATCATAAATATTTTTAATCTCTAAATGCTATTTAAAAGCTAAAAGAAGAAACGCGTAAAAACTCGAAAGCCTCATACAAATTTTATTTAACTTTTAAGTTTCCAACACATCGTTTCAATTTCACTCGAGTCAGTCTTAATATATTACCACCACACGCACTGATTAGGTACATAATACATATAAAATAAATATATTATAATAATTAAATTTAAAAGCAATAATACGACGTCGTATTCAAAAACTCGTAAGAACAAATCGTGAGTTTCCCACAAAAAGATATTTTAATCTTAACGATTTTACAAAAAATTTACCGAAAATGTTATCTTTTTTCTCCAAAAAGATTTTTTTTTTTTAATAAGAAATTTAAAATAATTACAAGATATTAACTTTCCAGTCAATAAAGTAGTTATATACAATATTTAAAACATTTTTAGCCACGAAAACATATTCTATGACAATATATAATATATAATATAAATATAATATAATATATAATTATAATGTCGTATAAAACTTGAAACAATCTCTTCAACTTCGTTCGAAATTTATAAGTGGTTTGGTAATAATACAGTTTTAAGTACATACAAATTAAATACAATAAATACATAAAACAAAATCTTAATATTTCTTTTAAATCCTATTGTACTGCAAAATGATATCTACAGTCTATAAGTAGCTTAATTATTAAATTGTTTGGTACGAACACAGATAATAAAAATGTTTTTATTCGTAAATTATAGGCAAAAATACTTATATAGTTATAACTTATATATTAACTAATAATGTAACTTTCAAGCCGTAAGTGAATTATGTATTGAAGTATTTGAAGTCTGAGTATAAAAAAGTTTTCCTTTATAATTATACAATAATACAAAAATACATAATAATGTTTTTACTAAACTATTTAAATTAGAAATATAAAAATAACATGATTTTTAAACGCGGAAAAATATGTCAAGGTATTATTCAATTAATTTTATATAAAAATTATACTCTCGATTTATGACAAACATCTCGACATCTCGTTAAATTTGAAACCTTGGTGAAATTTTTTTTTCATGCTCTCGAAAGAACTTGATGATATAAATAATCTGCTGTACCGCATGTGTGTATTATATATAGCTAAACATTTATAAATAGACAATACAAACTATTCATGACGTGAGTCATAAAAATTATTGGGGCTTTGAGAGTAACTTAATATATTTATTTATTAATTAAACTTGTATGTTCTGCAGAAAAAAAAATGTTGGTAAATAACTTATAATAATAAGCGTAACGAATATTATTATAGCTATATTTCATTTTAAAAATAATTATTTTCAATTGATGTATTTTGTTCTATATGAAATTAATACGTTTCATTATAAAAATAAGTTTAATTGCAGTTTAGGTCATCGCCAGTTTAACCAAGTTTTAACAGTTTGACCAAATGTATATAAAATACCGTCATCCTATTTTTAAACCACCGATAGACAGGTACAATAATACGAGTATTTTCATGAAAACGATTTCGTGTAAACGTGTGTATACATTCATAAACATTTGTTCGAAAATTTGAATATAACCAAATATTAAGTGTGTTGTATTAGTATTAAGGTTATATTATTATATATTTTTTTTTTTTAAAAAAAAGGAAATCTTATCTAATAAAGTGATAAATATTAATCAATATTTTATCAAAAAAAAAAAAATGCATTTCACATAACGCAAATAACTTCATAAATTAATGTATGCGGCTGGTAGGTGTAATAATTAAAACAATTAAAACACGAAACAATGACCGTACATATATATATATATATACGTTGTTTAATTATCTCAAAACACGTCTGTGATCTTTCTGAAACGAACGTCTATATCGGTGTAACGTGTACGGAGAATAACGTTATGGAATGTGTACATTTAAAACACTATTTTAGCAGAAGCTAAGCACATTCGTTCAAAAAGTAGATACACATTACAGATAATAATCAATAATCATAATACACAAATCTATACGTTCGTGTATTGGAAATGTACCTATTTAGAACACGGTCACTTTCACTGGTTTCCCATACATGTGGCAAATTTAATATTATTTATACGGCGAGTTACTGCGAAGTGTATACACAAGAAGAGTTCGTGCGAAAATTAAACCGCCCAAAAAGTATAGCCATGGGAATTGGGAACAGCTTTCACGATCATCATTAAAGGAGCCTGCCAAAATTATAAGCAATATGACATAGCTTAAAAGCGAAGAAAATAGGAAATTTTTGTTTGATATATACAGTGTTCATTATTATACAACTCGCGTCGCAGGGGAAAATAATCATAAATAAAATAATTTTTTTTTTAAATTTACAATTTATAACTACTTGATTTTTTTCCCCCACTGTTCATACAATAAACAAGTTTATTAGAACACTCTTTGAATTTTCGTGAATTTTGTACAATTTTTTCGGAACGTAAAAAAAACGAAACTCCTCTTTGTGTGAAAAACACACTGCGGTAGTCAATAATAGCATCTATATACTTATTCTATCAATTAATATTCCTAACATTTAAATGTCTTGTCTTTAAAAATATTCAATGCGTACGTCAATAAGTCAGTTAATACAACAACAACTGAACTATATAGGGGTTTCAGTCAAGCAACAAGACGGACGTAAGACATTTCATACAAAATGTATTTAAACAATTGAAACGTACAAATTTAAAGGGAATTTCAAAGTTATTCGTTACGAATTTAATAATTTGTTATTTATAGTTTATTTTTCGTATAAAGGAATCCCAAGTAAATTTACTGGACATTGATCGGAATCAACGGTTCGCACAAGTGATTTTCACAATACTACTCGTGCAAGCGTACAATTTAATATAAGAAAATCGTTTTTATGTAAAAATGAGGAAAGCGTAACTATGTATTTGTTCAATCCTGGAACAAGAACCGAACGCGTAGCCCTTGCGATCGACGTGAAATAACTGGACAACGTTAGATACGCATTTCACAGACTAGACTTATTTTCTCGATCGAATTCAACGATACCAATTAAAATATGTAAGAACACAACCGTGTTAAAGCAATCGCGTTTCGGTATTACTGACGGCCGTTGCCGCTATACAGAAATAATAAACAACGCGATGGACGAAAGCAAGCACTACTACGTTTATGTATTATTATTATTATCGGCTTCGTCATTTCTATATTTGTAACCATCGGCAGGGAAAGCAAGTAATCCTACTTGGCAACGGCAATACACACGACCGGCACGACGGCGAGCGATACGTGCGCGTGTGGCTGCAGAGTTGTAGCCCACTTGCGCCCCAAAGATAAAACATCACAAGTCGATTTACAGACCAAAAGCGCCCGTTTAAGATGCAACGTTGTGTCGTCACGAACTAAATTAAAAAAAATAAATAAATAAGTATACGTAAATAATAATAAAAATATACATGTCTATATATGGGTACTCGTACGTAAGTCGATGATTTTGTACTCGCATTCCAAGTCGAGCACATTCTATAAAATTGAGTATCGAAGAGTATATTTTATTATTTTGTAGATAATAATACAATTTAGACGCACAATCGGTACAGATAAATCGAGATAACTTGATTTTTTTTTTTATCGTTGCATGATTTTTATTGAAAATATTTCGGGCGCTTATGCCCGGTATACACGAGGCTAGCAAGCCAAGATAGCACACTAGGTATTTCCAGGGTCCGTTTTAGCTTGGCACAAGCCAGAGTGCAGGTTTACACCCAGGTTTAGACGATACTAGGAAATTCTATGCCAGTATCACTGCAGATATTATACAAGACATCGTTACTACACACATGAAGTCACAACAATCGAAGTCGAGTGTAAAGTGAAATGTTAATCGAAGTTGGACGAACGAGTAACCGTCCGAAGTAACGAGAGTCCATAGGTTAAAATGGACAGCATTCGCAGAAGAAACCAAATTAGACAGAAACAGCTGCTTCGGAATCTATGTCAATTTGCATTAGACGAATTTTTAGAAGAGTTATTAGAAGAAAAACGTATTTTGACAAGACCTCGGATTTTAAAAGGGAACGAACGTGGAGCGTCATCTGCGTTGCTTTTAGAAGAACCTTGATGATCTAGACGAGTACAAGAGCAGTTCGAAGCGAATGACGCCAGATATTTTTGATATCCCGTTGAGTCTTGTGACGCAAAAAATACAAAGAATGCATAGCACAATAAGAGAAGACTCTAAAATTGGAAACCACTTTAGATTTTCTTTCGTCTGGCGGCACCAGTTACAACAGGAGGGCTTTTATCGCGTTTCAAGATCTCCAACATCAGTATTTGTACCTGATGTATGTGTTGAAATTTGTGGCGGGGACACTATGTTAGCTTAAAAAAAACAGAACGTCATCCTAATCATGGCTCGAGACTTAAAACCGTGTAGACGAGCCGCATGAATTACGATAAATAACATTGGAAGGGGTGCGCAAACGGCCTGCTCCGACAGTTTACGGTCTATAAGTACACTGTTGCAGTTTCGGAGAGGACGTGGCCCGAAACGTCGATCGGTTCGTTTTTTTCGACGGGTCTCCGTCGTCGCGGGTGGCGAGACGAGACGCCGTCGATTTTTCGACGTTGCGGAAGAGGAAGAGGCGTAATGGGGGAAAAAAATAGGAAAATCACGAGGTCGCGGAAGACGAAAGAAGAATGGAGAAAAACGACCGTGTCACCGATGGAGGGGAAAAAAACCGTACAACGACGTGTTTCCTGCGCGCGTACAAAATTATTTGTCCTGCAGGTCTTCGGTCGCAGTGAACGCGACGCGTAACCGATTTTACAGTCGGAGCGGAAACGGCGTGGATGATTCGGCGACGGTGCAAGGAGACAGGAGGGGAGGTCACGCGAATATCACCCCCCCCCCTTCCACCCAAATACGCGTAATATATAATAACTCGAGTTCACGTCGTCAAAGACATTATAAAATAAAACGTTAGCCCCGTACAGCCGTTTCCTCTCGTGGCCTAAACACATCGGTGCGATAAGCATATTTTTTTTCATTTTCTTTGCTCGACTCCGAGAAGTTTACGAATTTCGCGGCGAAACAAAAATATTGGTATTAATTTTTTTATTATTCGTATTAATTTGGAAAAACGAAAATCTAAAAAAAAAAAATATCGGGAAAAAAATACTACAACTCGACCAAGTACAACTATTAATAAATTTAAAAATCAAATGTCAAGTTTAAACAACCGTCACACAAGCTACAGGCTAATCGAAAGCTATTTTCTTTTTGATACACATAATCTTCTTTACGTGAGAATACCAACACACACTTTGTAAAACTTGGTTGTGAATAACAAATTAACGTGTGTAATCTGCCATTTTCTCACAATTCACTCTGTACATTACACACGACGTGTATGTTATATAAGATGTACATTATTATTAATACATACGCATATAAACGATTATTATTGACAATAAGTAATTATAACGTTTCATTAAATATATACATATATTACTAACCGAGAGAGAAAACCGGATAAATAACTGAGATAATAAGGGAGAAAGTCACGACAGAATTATAATATGAGCAATAAAATGACGGTCCAAGGATCCCTCGCGTAATATTATAAAATAATATGAATAGAAAACCTTATTTTGAGACTTTCTTTAAAAAAATATTTGATCACGAAATATTTAACAAATGTATAGGAACAATATAATTACAATAATACAGACACGGGCACCTAGTAGTAAACAATGAAAAAATTAAAATGCATATTATTTAGGCCTTTCGTCGCAACTTGTCAATAACCACATCTTTTCCACTGTCCATTTCTAATATGTCCAAATCTTTCTTTGTGACTTCCTCGATTAGCTGTAGCTGTGCTCACCACACATGAACATGTCCACACCAATTTCTTACCTTTCAATGTAAAATGGGGATAAATTCAATAAATCATACTAATAATAGGTACTCTTTAATAGAAATTTAAATTTGATTTTCAATTATGAAAAAATGTATTCGTCAATAATAATTTCTAGCATAAAATAAAATAACTGTAAGTAATAAAATTATGATTTCATAAAAATTGTCGTTAAACACGAGTTGCATTAAAAATAAAACACGAAATAATTCCAAACATCTACACAATGTTTACAAACAAATAAAAGTAAGATCAAAATAATAGTGTAGGTAATTATTTATCGTATTATACACACGATAAAATCTAAAAATGAAAATAATGCGAATAAACTTTGAAAGACATTTTATTAAGTATATACGTATTTATTTTATAGGCAATATGAAAGTATATAAATCAATATAAAGGTTATCTTTAAATAATCATCTTATTAAAAGTACATTAAAAATGTACCTAAAACAATAATTTAACATGATATTTTATTAGATATGTGTATCAGAATTTTTTTTACATGATACTAAAAAAAAAAATTGCGCTAGGTCATTTTCTACACGTCTTTACATCATTAATATCTATTCAATGAGTAAAATGAACTTTTGCAAATCTTTAATCAACACGATTGTCAAAGGTCAAAAAAATTATGATATTAATTAGGTACTGTGCAATATAGATAGGTAACTATCCAAACAGTTAATTTATTTACTACATCTCAGATAACCTTTCAGATCATTAGGTTAATCAATTACTCTAACAATACCAAGTCCATCTCCAACACTAGTCTATATTATTAATAAATGTGTAATAACCATAAACAATTCGACCCAACTGACAAAAAACCTTAATAGTTTTAATAACTGTCGACGAATATCATTATACGGAACTGACCTAGTGTTCTAATTTACACAATATGTTCTACGTTCTTTCATATGTATTATTTGACAATGAATATATTTTATGTATAAATTCACAAACATAGGCCATGTATTTTCAGTAAAAAAAAAAACAACACATTGGAGGTTAATACCGTGAAGTCGAACTGACCGTTGTAGTGGCCTCGATTTTCACACCTGAAAAATCCTTAAGAGATCGGTTACGGTTCAGTTGGCACTATATCCGATCAGTTAAAGTAGACTGTAATATAGTATACAAAAACACCATACCAGTGTGACACATTAAGTAGAATACCGAATAGAAGAAAAAAAAATTAAACTAAGTAGGCAGGTGTCTAACATACTAGTATTTATCAAATTATTACGTAATAGGTACAATTTATACTCATTTAGTAAAGTAATTTTTATATGTGATAATTTTCCAACCGGTGCACACTAATCAGATACCCATAAATAAATGCATATAATAATACATGTAAGTTTTGTTAAAATGTTTTACTAATGTCGAATAAAACTTAAGTACCTACTTACTCCATACGGGGGATTTTTTCTCGGTAATTAAAATACCTAGGCATATACCTATTTTTATTTAATTTAGATACGTACCTATTATTAGAAATATTATCTATAACACTAAAAGTAATGAGGCAGGTATCTACTTATTTAAATTTAATCTCAAAAGAAAACTAAACAATACCATATAACTACCCTCATCTCGTAACAAAATATGTTTTACAATATATATCTATATAAAAAATTAGAAATATTTAATATTTAATTTACGAGTAATAATATATCGTAACATAATAATTAAGAAAAAAAACGGAAAACCTAGGTATTAAATAATATATTAAGAGTTTTCAATTAGGTACCTATAATAGTAGAAAACAATATAACACTCATTAGATAACTAACAATCTCTCGCTGATAGTTATTAATATTATTAATATTTTAGTCATGGCTAGAGTAATGAAATAAATTCAAATTTACGAATAGATTTAGTAGTACAGAGTGAAAATATTTAATTATTGAAAATGGTCAACTTGAATACAGAGACTTTAGGTCCATTTGATTCTGGAAAAGCTGCCAAAACCTCTAAACTAAATATAGGTGGTGTGTAGGATTATGACTTTGGTGAGCCAAGTCTACCATACCAAATACTAATAAAAAAATTATTTTCAAAATTTACATACAAAATGTCGAAATGTATACTGTAGCCGAGTTCAAAATTTTAAAGTCGCTTGATTTCATAAATCAATCGAAAAGTTACAAGTTAAAATCTATAATTTTACGTTATTGAATGTTATCACTTATTTTCAACTCGTGTGCGCAATATGCAATAAATTATCTAAATCTAGACTAATTTTATACTGAAAATTGGCCGACGTTAACACATTCAACGAAACAATTTGTTTTTCCAACAGTTCAATATTAAAACACTTGTTGGCGTGTTAATGTATAAAAGTAAATGATATCGTCGGTAATTGCATACGGGAGAGATACTTATATATAAAAAAAAAAAATCCTGTTCGTAACACGCGAATGCCTTTATTATTAGGTAAATTATTAAAATAAACCCAATAACGAGTCGAAGTAGGCACTTACACCATTGTTTTTAAGTCACGTATTTTAAACGGGTCGACTGTGTAATCCGAGCTGTTGACATTTTAAAAGCGCAGAAACGACAAATCGAGTGACGGGGCACACAGACTTTTGCGACCGCGTCATTGTGAGCCGGCTATTATTTCGAAAACGTATCCGACAAACCGGACGATGCGATCGGCGGGAACGTATCGTTCAACGCGACAAGACGAATACGAAGAAAGCGCTGGGAAGAGGGGAAAAAAACGCGCCATATCGGCGACGACGGGTCGTTGTTCGCAGGCAGCGGTCCCAAAAAAAAAAAAAGTAAATCTAAAAGACGACGGGAGAAACGTTTACCTTTTTCTGTTGCTTTTCCCACGCCGGGTCCAACAGCCCTTCCCGTTCCCATTCCTCTTCCGGTTCCATGTAACCGTTACTGTAGTCGATGTCGTTCGAGTGATTGTTCATGGCGAGCATTTAGCAATGCGCTGTAATTACAACACGCCGTTTGTCAGGTGACGAAATTCACGTTCTCTCGAATGCGCGCGTCTGTACTATCCCGACAACGCTATCGGACGGCACACCATAGAAAAGTGTACCGGACTATTTAAAAAAAAACGGAAACCGAAAATTATTATTATTACTTTTCTCTACGGCGGCGCAAGATCGGTATTTTTAAAACACTATGCTATGTACGCTAATACAACGCATACGCATATACGCACGTATATTATTTATATAAATAATAAATAATATATCAGTGGTATACGTATAAATTACGTAAAATCGAATAAAAAAAAAAAAAACACCGCACTAACGACCGCCGGTTACGCGTATCTATACACCGAAGCGCGGACCGTGTAGTTTTGTTGACGCGCCGCAGTCCGCAGATGCATACGTACGTGAGCGCTCGTACCCCTCGTCGCCCCACCACAGCTGATGGTCACACGAAGGCACACGCCGCCGCCGCCGCCACCACCACCACCGAAGCGGCGGCGGCTGGACGTGCGCCACGGCTGTGCCGCACTCCCACCATCCGGCCAAACGTCATCCCCTCCTCACCACCGCCGCCGCCGAGGCAGGCCAGATGAACGCGAAAATAACGGGCGCAGTGTTACCACGCGCCGCGCGTTGACGGTTTTTTTTAATTTAATTTTTTTCCACTTGCCGTCCGTCGTAGTAGTGCGCGGCGAACCGTTTTCCGCGCCGCTGTTCGTGGAATACGGTGCGCGCCGGTGCCTAGCGCGCGTTGCCGAGTTTTTTTCGTTTTTGAAAACAAGAAAAACGACGGATTCGAACAAAATAATCGGTACACAATACGAATACGGCGCGTCGTTTAATTAAGAATTTAAATTCACGTACGCATGACGCATATAGGTACGGGAATTTATAAGCGATTTAATTTGAAAATAAAAAAAAAAAAAGGTAGCGAGCCGCGGGGTGTTGTGGATATCGCTCAAGTGAATTACTTGGATAAAGATTTTTAAAGAGTTTTGTTTTTATTATAAATTTGAAAGCAACGGTAAACCCCATTGCATTCGATAAAACGATTCTGAGCGGAGCTTCGGTGTAATAACACTTTGTCTATTATTTGTACAAAATTAAAGTAATACGTGTCTGACGTTGTGTCCAAATTTCAAATAAAAAAAAAACTCAAAATTGGCTGTTTTACGAATGAAAAACGGCAAAATCTAAAAATAGCCATAAATTGTCTAAAATTGAATGAAAATTTTTTGAAGTTGTACAGTACAGAATACAATTTTGTTGAAAATTTCAAGACATTAGAATGATTGTTTTCGAAATTATAGCGAAAAAACTATACGTGACGTTGACGAAATCCCATTTTTAGCGGTTTTTCGTAATTTTTCGGTAGTTTATCGCGTCGCGTTAAAAAAAACTATTGAGAAAATCGAAAAATGCCGTCTTTAAAGTACCGCCTTGATGTGATTTGCTTTCAGAAAAGGTACTACACGAAAAGATCGGAGCACTCCTTCTGGTCGAAAATCTGTACACAGTATAGAAGAAAAATAAAAAATAAACATCATTGTAAAACCACTAGATCCCTCGCTCCGCTCAGAATCTAAAAAAACGTAAACTATACAAGAATATTGAAGATGTTAGCTGTGTCTATGCCATTCATCATTTGATGGGTATATATATTGAGTTTCCGCGCCAAAACTGAGTCTCGACTACGTGACGACATCGGTTCTCCGCGCCCGATGAAACTGTTATTCAAAAATCAAAATCGACATCGTCGTCGGCCGAGTCACCTTCACCCAAATCTGTATCAGAACTAAGATCCGAAGTCCTCATCAGACGACAAAGGGTTTTCAATAAAATTAAAAATTTCCTGATCGGTCAGTCGTTTTTTTTTATTGGTGGTGATTTTGATATTCCCGATGGACCCGAATTACTGTCCATTTTGTGTGAAAAAAAGGTAATAACATCTAATAATCTTACGAAATTATCGAAGAAATCGAGTAATAAAATGTTGTTTGCGTTTTGTAAATAATTGTATTTATTTCTACGAAACCAATAACGATAAGCGAGCACTCTGCAAACGCCGTCGTCATCATTCGGCGAAAAATAAAATTACCCACTAAAAATAGCTACGCAAAATCCAAATAATACCGATGAAATCACAAGATCCTACTGAATAACCACATATAAAAATCAAAACAGTACGTCTGTAACCGATGAAGTAATACACCCATAAAGCTACATATAACATTTGTCGACCGCGGTCCTGGAGACCCGTCAACGGTTGTCGACTGCGTGTCGCCCGTGGCACTGAACTATTGACATTCTTCCTATAATAATAATAATAATAAATAAATATTCCTACTTCTATAATTTTATATTTTACTCTTTAAATTTTGTAAATTCAGTATTAGTGCTTATAATTTTCAATTATACAAAGTAATCAGTGGCGGATCTGAGAGTTGATTTTGGGGGGGGGGGAAATTATTTCCAAAAGTTGTTCCAAAATTATAGATTTAAAAAATCATATTTTCAGTTACCTGTGTAGTATTACTATTTTTACTACTTTAATTTTTTTGGGGGAATTTCCCCTCCCCCGTAGATCCACCCCTGAAAGTAATACCTATTTACTTATAGCCTATACTCTGTAGTCTATAGATATACTTGTATGAGGGCATGAGGCAAACATTTTTATTTTGGAAATTATTCGAACTAATTTTTTTCAATTGTAAGTAAATGTTTTATATTTAATAACACCAATGGCTTTTTAAATTTTATTAGAAAGTTTTAAATACTATGAAAAAAAAAAAGAACTACGGTAATGTAGTATAGTGTAGTGTAGTGCTCCAATCTTTAAAATCATGCCTAATTTCTGGTAATAAATTGTATCTAGTTGGTACTTTAAAAAAGTCATTTTTTTAATTTTCTCAAAAGCGCCTAAAAAAAAAAAAAACGAAAAATTACATAAAAACGCGATTTTGTCAAAATCGACTTATTTTATTTCTTCATAATTTTGAAACCAATGATCATAGAAATTTGAAATAGTCACGAAATATGTAACGTTATATTGTATTAACGAAAAATGTTTTCAAAAAAATTTCTTTCAATTTTTGGGCTATTTATAGCAATTACAGATTTTAAGGTATTTAATTGATAGAAGAGGTAATATATATATACCATATATATATATATATATATATACCCTTAGGGTGGCCCTTATATATGTATATATATATATATATACACACACACACACACACACACACACACACACACACACACACACAAATATATATATAATAATAACATAATAAAATGTATAGTGTTTGTTTTTGTTATTATTATTAAAAGATATCTTAAAGAGTTATATAACATATAACGTAGGTATGCGTAGGTATGTGTTTATAAAAATAATACCGAATAGATGTATACAATATTAAATACAGTAATTAAATTAGAAATGTGCATACCCGTCCAATTTCCTTGATATGACTTCAAGTGAAATAAGGACACGAAGAATTAAAAATTTGTTATATTGCGCGACAACGGACTAACATATTTTATAATAAATAATTTATACGTTAATGTATTATCATAATTAATTTTAATTATACTAGTATATAATATATATTATAGATAATTATAATTAATAAAATTAATACATGTTACAGGATAATAGAAAATCTCGTCTATATTATAGTAAAGTCACAAAATTTAAATAAAAATTATTTTTTTATGTGTAATTGATATACAAACGTATATTTTTAGTCTATTTTAAATACGCTTCAACAAAACCGTTTTTCACGTATTTTTTCATAATGAATAGTGTGTGGATTAAATAATATAAACAGTTAAAACGTTAAATACAGCTCAATATAAAAATGACTTAAGAGAACCGTTAATGTAGAATAACATGTAAATGTACAATGTACATACCTATTTTATGTTTTTTCTAGTGTTATGAGTAATTAAATTAAATTATGTTGTTAAAAATAAATTAATATGGTTAAAATATCATAATAAAGGGCGTAACACGTAAAATGTGCTTCTCAGCAGTTTGTACAATAGAGTATATATCAGTGGTGTATTGGTAAATAAATTTAAGGGTATACCGTATACGCACATTTCTAAACACATAAGTTAGGTTAGGTTACCAAACAATTTTTTTTTAAAAAGTTTGTAATTTTTGTGCATTTTTCATATTACACGTTTTTCACCTATATTTTTCATACAATACGATTGTAAATTTTTAAACACTAATGAAAATATAGTAAAAAGAAGATATATACTAGAACACAACTACACTAACCTAACCATGTGTACGTTGCTTCCTACCACACAGAACTGGAATGGTGTGCTCTCGCTCCAAATCCTTAAAATTATAAAGAAAAATATGTAACTAAGGGTAACCAACAAATTATATAAATATAAAAAACCTACCAATTGGTGGCGACAAGATAAATAATAATTAACTAGCGTATACCCATAATGTGTTCATTTCATGGCAGGGTATACACAGAAAACTGAAAATAGGGATCTTGGTATACGGCGTATACTCGCGTATACCCTCCAATACACCACTGGATTATATATAGATGAATACACCCATTTTGTTCATTAAATAAGCTACATAAATGAGAATTTCAAAGAACTGTTATTCTATCATTATACAGACAAAAAAATAACAAAACTGGTCGTTGAAAATCTGACGTCCATTTTATTAGATCTCCCAGTTTTTACGATCGATTTAAAAACAGTTCTGAAAGAAAAATAAACATTTTTTTTTTTATGTGCAATAAATTGTAATATATATTTTCATAAAAATAACACATTAAATTGACTTATGTTTGTGGGACGTAGCCACGTAGGTACATTCAATATTTTAAATAGTGGTAAATTTCCAACCTAGCTGTGTGTTTTGAATGTGTCCTTAATGAAATACTTCTCATACGTTGTGTTTATTCTTTTACGTTGTATGTTTATGTATAATTACTATTGTTTGATACTGCAATAGTAAATACAGGCTCAACACTTCAACAGCAATTTTCTATTTTTCAAACACTGCACAATTTACAAAATGTTGAAATATAACACACTTATACTTATTGTGTACAAAACTATCTACAATATATTTGACTACTATTAATTACATATAATAATTAATAGATAATACAGTAATACGTAACTATCTAGTTTTAATCACGGATAATTATATTTTAATTGTGTACGAATATAATGATCATTAACAACTGATTATTGGACATATATGTCATTTAGTTAGCAGTAGGTATTATAATATTATTATGTTTATCTATGATTAGTTTCAAGACATTTTGTCATATTTTATTTTAAACGATGCTTTTCTCTAGTTAAAATATTGAAAATAAAAAAAATCTAAATAACTATAATAATTACTATTTTATATTTTTTGAAAATATTATTTAATTTTTGAAATTAATTTTTATACATTGTTTATTAATCTTTTCTCGATTCGTGTAAAATGTAAAATACCTACTCAATATGATATTAATTTCAAACAACGTAATTGCAGATATATGTTCAGGTAGTTAAATTAAGGAAATAAAGAAAATTATACATACTTGTTTTGAAAATTTGTTTTGTTGTCAATCCCACACAGTGGCGGCGCCAGAACTTTTGCAGAAGGTGGGCCAGGCTGAGGCCAACCAATTATAGAGGGGGGCCAATATTTTTACTCGTCTATTTGTGGTGCTTGAATATTTTTCGATACGTTTAAACCTCTGTTAACATATATTACAATTTAAATACCTATACATTATGTTACAACTTTTTAATATTTCTAAGATAATTTTTAATGACCAATAAGGATTAATTTAAAACCCATAAAAATTATAATTATGAATCTACATAATTTAAATAAATTATGGGGGGCCAAGAATTTTTGGGGTGGGCCCAGGTCCACCCTGGTCCGCCACTGAATTCCCACATTATAAATAAATAAATATATGTATTATATTATTCTTTAGGGTATTCAGTAGGTGCGTGATGGTATATAACAAATACAAATAGTATGAATATGATTAATCATTATACTCGTATGTAACATACATAATTCATATAATTTTGCATATTCTCGATACCATATTGACCGATTTTAAATAAGAACTCAACACAATTAATATATTTAAATATATTATAACCCACAAGTACCTACGCATAGATACGCATTACGTAATATTAATAAATAAAATGATCTTATTTCATTTATTCTTAGTTACATTTTGAATTGAAAATATTCATATTTTACAGATATAATATTATAACCTAATGGCGCGTAAATGTAAATTTATTACTTAGTTTTGTATTCGTAAGCACGTTTAAATTATGAAGTTTAACCTGTACAACCTTAACTTTAATACATATTATTATTGTACGTTGCACCAATGACATTGACATACCTATTTATTTTGTATATTATAGGTACTTAAAAAGAAAAATTTTATGCGAAACATTACATATAAAATTATTTTTAAAGTATAATTTACACTCTGACGAGTATATTGATCAACTACGATTAAATATATTTTATTAATTAAAAACATTAAATACAATATCTATATTTTATAAATTATAATACACTCTACTAATGTGTACGTTGAATTACAAGAGATATCTTTATCAGTAAATATGAACTGTATTATATTGTTACATAATACCTACACATATTTGACAATATTATAGTTTCATATAGTAATATAATACAATCATCAGTTTATTGTAATTGATAATAATATGTAATTAATATTTAACCTTTGTCTTATTGATTTATTTGAAATTATTTTGAACCACCTATGTATAATTTCAGTTTTACATTGTCAACGTTCCAAGTAACGAGTGACACAATGCTTAAACAGTCTTATGGATTAATGAATATCATTTGCCTATCAGCTATGATTTATAAACTTAATGTTTATATATAGATATCTAGCACATTAACGATTTACACAATAAAATACATTAAATACTAAGTAATAATATTATTGATATATAAGGTAGGTACTATGGAATTTACTTTGTTAATAATATAGGTAGGTACCTACCTATAATAACAAAATCAATTTTATTTACAAATATTACAGCTTATTATACACTGTTTTACATTACTCTATTAGCAACTAGTTTTAAAATGCTAATATTTTTAGAAATTGCTTCCATTTATATATTTCATTAAAAATGTTACAATGATTTTTTTCTTATAATCTAAATTGAATTACGCAATCGTATGTATTATTTCATTTATTTATTACTTGAGTTCTTTGGTGATCTTATATGTCAATACATATTAACATTTGTATTTACCAGGTGGTTAGAATATTATTTGAAAACTGATCAATAATGACATTAATATTAACAATTAATAATTTCAACAAATTTAAACTATATTGTTGTTATACAAAATATATAAAATGATTTTATAACATTTTCTTTATTTTCAATAATAAGGTTTCAAGTTTAAATGGGAAAAATTAGTGCTTAGATATTGTAAAATTCAACGCGACGCACAATATTTTCATTTATGTACATTTACACTAGGGTTATAGTATTATACAATGGATACAAATAAAAAAATCTGTAACGTATATACGTATAAAACTTAAATTTATTAATTGTTAACAATAAAATATAAAAATAAATCGAAATAACAATAAAAATAATAAAATTACACAATAGAAAAGCAAAATATTAAAATTGTTAAAAATTAACAATTAATATATTATCTAAAATATAGGTATAAACCATAAAGAAATATAAATTAAAATAATCTTTCTCGTCTACAACATGTTCCTTATTACTTTCTTATTTTAATATATTCTCATCGTAACGATTTACAGAGATGTAAAATATACATATTATACGAGTATATTGTTTGAATAAAATATTTTTCAAAAAACCAGATATATCGATAAAACACACAAGAAATTCAAATGTGTCAAAGAAAGCAAAATAAAAGTTTCAAACTTGTATACTTAATACGTTATAATGACACGGTTATTCATGATTTGAACGTTGTAAATGAAATCTCGAAATAAACACAAATGCATTCATGATAGGCTGTATCGCCTATATGAAATAAAAAAAAATGTCGATAGTAAATTATACCGAGACCTGAACCGACGAACTTGAATTGTTCAGTTAATTTGTATTATTTATACATCGTATAAAAAAATACAATTTCTAAGAATAGGTAATGAATTGACTGACCGAGTTTAATAATAAATCAAAATAATTGGTTCAAACAATTACTTTATTAAATAAACATTTGAACGACGAACTTTAATCGCTTTGTAATGTAATAGAAATACTATCTATTTACTTTTAATTAAAATAATATTATAATATTAAAAGTTATACAAAATATAGTTAGTTAAAAACGGATTTTACACAAGTGCCATATTTTGAACTCATTGTGCTATCATTTTTATAACACAGTGGCAACTATGTATATTAAGTTGCCTATCTCATTATGTATATGGTATAATATAGCAAAATATCACACAATATAAATGAAAACAGCATGGATACCCATCGGGATTTAAGTTGACTAAATTCGTTGACTTTTTAATAAGTCGACTTAATGGGAGTATCGTGGTACATTATACTACCCCGCTGCTGTCGTCGATTATTTTAATAAATACAACCAGTAGTTGAGAGCCAGTAGGACAGACGGACAGTACCCTACTATAATGTAAAAAATATAATATACGAGGCACGTCCAGAAAATAAGAGTACTGGTGTTCTCTCGGGCGGAGGAAATTTTCGTTGATAAAGTCGATCGCACTACGTTGTAAGAGAAGACCTCCCGATTCGAATGTGATGTGGAACAGCTCAAAACGACTAAGATATTGTGGTCGTAGTATTTTGAAGCGTAAAATATGTCTATACAATTATTTCCCGCGAAGTCTATTGACGGAGGTCTACAAAAAGAACAGAGTGACCAGTCTCCAAAGAGTTTTTGCAGTGCTATGAACTGGATGGTGAGGTTTTTCTCGGCTCCACTGCAACTGAAGATGATATTTGGGCTGCACATTGAATTCTTAAGACGAAAAGTTATTCGTCATAGTGGCGTGACACCTTTTCATCGCTGACGAAAAAGTTCAAAACCGTCATTTCGGCCAAAAAAGTCATGGCATTGGTTATTTTCGTAAAGGAATCATTATAATCGAATTTTTGCCTCGGGGGGAGACCATAAACTCGAAGAGATAGTGTAATACACTAAAAAACTTGAGGAAGGCGATTCAGAACAAAAGGACTTCTTTTTGTCGACTGTGAAGAGGTGTGACACAATTATGATTGTTGTTTTTTCGTCTTAAGAGTGTAACATGTCACCCAAGTTTCATTTTCAGTAACAATGGTGTCGAGGAAAGTCTCGATTTTTGCATTTGATACTACGGCTACTATTTTAGTCGTTTTGAGCTGTTCCACGTCTCATTCGAATCGGGAGGACTTCCTCTACAACGTAGTACGGTCGGCTTTATCAACGAAAATTGTATTCGCCCGTGAGAACACCAATACTCTTACCTTCTGGACGTGCTTTGTATTAATATGTTATGTGTCTAAATCGTGTATTTATTATAGTATTAAATTAATTAGGACAAACTATTTCCATTAAAATAACTCCAGCTTGAGAAATAAAAAAATGCCGGAAACTAAGATCTGTTAAAATTAGAAAAAGTAAGGTAGTGAGTGAAAATTAACGAAGAAAAATGTATAAAAAGGGAGAAGACATTTATACTATATGAAGTACTATATAATTGGACTAATGACACTGATTGTTATGGTTTGTTTCCCAAAATAGTAACACGGTCGATATCAAATTGTTCTTTCTGACAATTTTACTCGTGATATGTACACCGTACACGCTCCAAAATGTCTGAAAAAGTGTTTGGAAGTGTTTCGATTATTCTGAGTGGAGATTTCAATCTGAAGAATTTGAAGAACAAGGAAAGCAATGAATATTCATAGTTTTCACTAAAGATAAATAGTTCGGATTTGAACTCAAAACAAATCTTGAAATAGCTACTAATAGGATTAGGGGAGGAGGAGCTAGTTTCATAGATATGATATTTGCTAGACATTTGGAAAAAGTCGATGCATAAAACAACATTATAGTTATTTCAGTTACCGCACAAACAGTTCTATTGTAGTATTGCATAGAAAATAATAATGCCTCTAATAAAACTTATTCTATGCACGCTGTTTTCATAAAAACTGACAATGAATTATCGTTGCTTTCATATTAAAAATAATAATACAACTCGAGTAACACCCGGTCAAGTAATCTACTCGAACCGACATTCATAGCATTCCACAGCTCCACTAACTTTTTAAAAATTTTGTTTTCGATTTTTGGTTTTCAGGAATTATAAGATTCCGATTTCAGTTTGGCTTACCAAAATTTATTTATTTCGATACAGAGGTTTTGATTTTGGATATCAATATTTACACAGATATTTATTGGTTACAGTGTGCAGTATACATTAAATAGGTACCGATTAAAATTTTTTTTTATGATTTCGATATTGCCGGTTTGGGTATTGATTTTATGATATTAAAGTACTTACGTATTATAAAATTAGTGGGTTCGATTTTTAACGATTTTTACCAGTATTTAAAATAGGTTTCTTTTTAAGCTCCGGTTTGATAAAATATGTATAATCATTCCATTATTTTTCGTTTATAATTCGAATTTCAAAAATGTTTTTTTATAATTTTGAAACGGAGAAACTGAGAAAGTATATAACTAAAAATACTTACTACGCAATAAATAATAATGTTTGTATTATGTATTGTGGTTATTATTTTTATGTGTCGAGTAAAATAAAAAAATATTTTAGGTAATAGTCAATAGATATTTTATGATGCTATAATATAATGATGTAGCTGTATATATATGTATAATATACATTGTATATACACACCCACTAAAATTATATTTAAGTAGGCACCTACAAATATGGGCAACTGTGTAATGCAATATGAATGAACTAGTTTCTGTACCTACTACTTCCTTTCACTTTTAAATATAGTGTTGTGTTATTCTCACAGAAGTTTTGAATGAATGTCTGACCAGCGTGCACGTTTTACAGAACTGTTGTTGATCTTATATTTTTAATTTTTCGAAAAACAAAAAAAAAAAACAAAAAATGAAAACCGCAATATTAACGTTGTCTTTTTTGTTCGTTGTCACGATACTCGAGTCAACAGAATCTACCATGTATATGAAACACGGTAAACATTTGGAACCCGGTAACACAATATTTTATAAAAACGATTAATATGCGAATGTAAATTTTATTGTAAAATTATTGTAATCGTATAATATCTTAGTTTTGGAGCCCATATCGTCAACAGTCGAATCTATTCCAATATATAAATTATCCCGCGGTTTTGAGGTTGGATCGGTTAAGGAATACATTGATAAAACTACGTTACTGACTGGTAAGTAAGAATATTGATTTAGATTCCCATTTGTAAATAATACCGAAACTATTGCATTATGAATATTTAGCGAAAAACATCAACAAGTTGAAAGATGACGAAACGCACAAAGATGAAGATGCTAAAATAAAATCTCAGACCAATAACTAGTTCAAACTTAATTTATGTTGCTCGTTGAAAACGGTATATATTGTTATTATTTTTGTTATTATTATCATTTTTTTTTTTTTAATGTTTGTATATCTTTATATACAGTTTTATACTTTTATACGTTTTATACAAACATTATATATATATATATAACAACAACTGTTATAAACCATATTATAAAATACAGTTTATAAACTTTCTATATTATATTACAAATGTACTAAAAATTTTGATTTTTTTACCAAAGCCCAAAAGTATATACCTAATTAAACATTTTATAAATAAACTAAAAACGGAAAGTAATTTATATTAGCTAACGTTTAAACATAGGTATTCGTTTCTTATATTACACTGGCGACTATTTCGGTGAATTCATCGCTACAGTTTTCATAAAACAAATAAAATTTTGAATATCTATAATTATATATAATATATGATGATCGATGTGGTGTACTATATATATACTGCTATACAATTGTCTTATTTATATACATAGTTATGGTCATAGCATCACATAAGAGAAAACTAAGGAAGACCTATATGTAATTGTTGATAGAAAATATTTATAAAAGAAATAAAGTTGGCGAGTATATTGTAAAAAATATATTGTTTTCTATGCGAATACACTGTGGTTCGAGTGTGTACTTATATGGACATCCCTATAACAGAAAAGTCTACGTGTCCGTAATATTATTACATACGATAGCGAGGTATGTACGTACCTCTATATAGTGCAGTATAGTTATACTATTATTGTTTTTCTTAGTGCACAATTCTTATGAGCATTTAATGTGTTGTCATATTAATAGACGATCGAGGAGAATATTTTCATAGCGTGCATATTTCAATGTTACCCGCAAATCAGCTAATTTAAAAGAAAAATAAATTTGTAGAAAATTTAGGGACTTTAAATATTTATTACCGTTATCTCAGGAGCTTCGTGAAGTCCATCTATTCCAATTATAAACTAAAGTAAGAACTATACAATATAATATGTCTATATATAGCCTATATGACTATAATATAATATAATTAATAAGAATATAAGGTTATGCAGTTGTTATAAGAAGGTATGTGCGAGCGGCAAGTAGACATATTTTGTTACACAACTAATAAATAATATGTAAACAATAATATATAACTATTAATGTTTTCAGATAATGCAGTGTATAAACGCATTCTTTAGAAAATAGCTTTTTTTCTCACACAATCAACTTTAAACTATATTCTTATACATTTAAAATGCGAACCAAGGAACTGCATTTATATAATATACCTATAACCTATAATAAATTGTGCAAGAGTCATGCTGAGATGAAACGAATTTGTCAGTAATACATGTATAATGTATAATATTATAGCGTTCGAAAATTGTAGTGGCAACATTATAGGAATTTGGATTTCTGTAAACCTAGTACCTACGAATTTGACTTTAGATCTCAATCTATAAGATTATCTATAATATATAATAAAATTACATCATCTTTATGGCTACTAGAGAGAAGAGAAATAAAATAAAAATTGTATTAACTGTAGTAATTAAAAAAGGACATGAATTCTAAAAAATTATAGGTACTTAATATTAGAAATTAATTGACTTTTAAAATATTATACGAGTATATATACTCGTACATACAGACCATTACAGCAATATAGGCACTTACCTATTGTAAAAATGTAAAACGCTAATAGTTTCTTTTCTGCGCTGAAAATTTAAAATAATTTTAAACATATAGTAAAGATTACGTAATGATATCATTTGTCTTAATAGCAACAAAATTAAGAAGTGAAAGTCCACGCGACTATTTTCATTAACTATATTATTAGTCCATAACAATTAAATTAAAAAATATAAAAACATCTTCTCTCGGATCCCAGTATATATATATATATATATATATAAATGTGAAAAGAAAATCTTTGTCACGGGTTGGCTTTGAAATCACTCATCCAATCGTCATGCGGTTTGTTTTTGATTTGTAGAGTAATCTATACGCAGAGGGCTATATAGGCGCATGTTTAAATATATAAAAAACAATTTTAAATATACAAAACGAAGTAAAAACACAGTAAAATAAAATAATAGATAATCTGCAGTGTAAGCAAATTATAACCTATTATAACTATATACATTTATAAATTTCAATTTATTAAAAGATATTATATCTTTGATTATTTATATTCGAATTCGATAGGTAACATGTGAACAACCTTATTATTTGAAATGATCTTAGCAGGAATGACAACGGCAAATCACTCTGCAGTCGCTCATTTCCCCACGTAAGTGGCGCTGACGTGTATTTATAAGTTTGAGTGACAAAAAGAAGCGTTCGTTTTTTTTTTTAAGTAACAAAAATTTCTGATAACGCCTATACGTTATATACATTATAGGTACTCTAACTCTACGCGATCATTTTCCTCTATTTCTTCGCCTTTTTTCTACACAAGTAAAGTTTTTAAACGAGGAAGTATTTTTTCCCTCCACATTTTCCTATCCATAATCATCTCTTTATTCGCTCCACATGCTTTCATATCCTTATTAATGATCTTTTACATTTTTTTCTTTGGCCTACGCCTATGCCACGACTTCTTCTACAACTATAACTCCCTTATCTTCTTGAGGGGATTAAAAGCGGGCATTTTTTCTCTTTGTCTCACACACACACACAAAACATAGCAAAATAGACTTTTCCTATTTCCAGCGTACCGATCGATCTAGCGATGCGATAAGAAATTTGAAAACGGATTTAAATTCGTCGTGCAGTCTACTTCAGATGGATCGTGCAGATCGGTACGTTGGAAGTTGGAAACGTCTATTTTGTCATGTTTCGTGTGTGTAAGACGAAGAGAGAAAATGCCCGCTTTCAATCCCCTTAATTAACTCATTATCATTCCTCAGTTCCTCCTCTTAACATGACAACATCTCAACCTAACTCTAATTTTTTCAATTAACGATATAATTTCCGAACTATATTTTTGTATATGCATTCTGAATTCTGTCTAATCTAACATAGTACCTAATTATTATAGGTAATCTCACACATCCTTCTTAACATACTCATTTCTGCTATTTCTATTTTCTTTTCCTCACTTTTATTCAATGCCCAAACACGACAACACGCCAACACTCTATTCCACTCATCATCGCAGACCTAACTACAGTTATATAACATTTTTTTTTTACCTATCTACTCTAAAAAACATTTTTTTATCGCACAATACCTATACTCGTAACCTCTCTGTTCTTTATTCAGTCACACTTTATCTCATTTGTTACATCTTCTTGCATAATTGAACCTATAATGATCTACATTATGTATAATGTATAAAATATAATGACTATAATGTATAAAATATAATGAATATAATGTATAAAAATATAAAATACCTACAACAACAATAGACAACATTACAACAAAAAAAAACTACAGAATTATATTTTTAATACGAGTAAGTAAAAAATTATCGGTAGATAGGTACGCAATACTTTTTTTTATTTTGCGAGAAGACACTAATATTCTTATCGATATGTCCATTAGACATTTAAAAATTAAACGGGTACCCACTTTGCAGTTTGCTCTCTCTCTCTCTCTCCAAATGCTATCATTGATTTTAATTAAGCCATTTAAAGCGTTACTTTTCTTTAAAATTAACTTAAAATAAGTTACTTTTTAAAATTCAACTTTATTAAGTTATAAATACCTACGTTATACTTTGTACAACACTATCCAAATAATGAAGTTAAATTAGCAATGATATGTATTAAGCGTAACATTAAATAATACCTACTATATTAGTGTTTTGTACTTACTTATTGGTAAATATAATGTTATTATATAGACTACATAAGACGATGCCGGGACATGAGCACCCACATAGGAAAAGTTTTAGGGGGGAGGGCAAACAATTTTTTCAAAATGTAAATTACCTAAATAAAGGTTTAATATGTTATTTCGTGAATTCATTTAATAAGGACAGAAAAAATAAAATTTAGGTACCGAATCAAATTTATTATTCGGTAAACAAGAACTGCAAATTTCTTTGTTTCATTCCAAACATATAGGTATTTATCATTTCCAAAATGAAATTATCCCTGTGCACGTTCACCCTTTCACGACGAACGCTCATCATACACAAAGCACTTAAACGATCTTCATCTGTAAGCTGAACGAAGCCGCGTTTTTATTCTTTTCAATGTACCGAAAGATATCTTTCTGTTGTGTATACGTTTTTGGAGACGATGATTTTCAGTAGGTACGTGAAAAATTGCAGGATAATATTCACAATGAGCCAATCAATCGACAAACGAAATATCATCACACTGGGATTCAACCAAATTTTTATCAATAGCAGATTCCTCTATAATATTTTATTCACATATTACGAGTATATAGGTACCTACTCTATGATTTACTATATTGATAGTGTTCACGGAATTAGCTTAATATTTTCTTTACAATCGTGTATTTTTAAACTTATTTCATACTATTAATAATATGATATTTATTGAATAACAAATTCGTATTATTTTTCCAGGGAGGGAGGCAAATGCCCCGTCTTGCCCTCCCCCAACGAAGACCATGTGCAGGGGGGACATCTTGTACTATTTTTCACGAGTTTTTTTTTCGCTAATTAGAAAGTTTTAATAGGTATACATTTTTATGTATTTTGTTATTTTGTTTATATAGTGTGGTGTGAAGGTAAATCGTAGACAATATTTAAACAATATACGCGTTATTTAATCGAATAAATTATTATTCATATTATGTAAGTACACTGTACACAAGCATATTATATTCCATTTGGCTTAATCTCTATTTATTATGCGAACGCAACGTGTTCATATAATTTGACACATTTGCCAATGGAGTCACGTTTGTTCATTTTAACACTGAAATGAAATAAACGGATTTATCTAGTAAATATGTTTGCCAAGTTTTCGGTTTTCACAAATTATATTTTCGAACGGATTAAAATAAAAATCAATAACGTATTTTATACTGTTATTGAGTAAGTATAGGTACCTACATACATAGTGAGATAAGTATATTTGTAATGGATTTACGTAGGTATGCATATTTTGAACCCACCAAAGTATTAAATATCTACGAAAATACGTTTTAAAACGAAAAACATTCCGCGAATACTGTTGAATTAAATTACCTACTGTTACTAATTTCAATTATAATTGCAATTTACAAATTACACTGAGTAGTGACTAATGAGGTTATATGCGTTGTTTATAAAATATTTTACGTTTTTCGAACGGTGTATTTAATATTTGATCAAAATATTCGTACCATGGTTAAATTTTAATAAAAAAAATAAAATATTTTTAAAAAAAAATTTCGCTATATGGAATATAATTATGTAGGAGTATGAGGTATATTTTCGCCATTGGTGTCCCAAACATTGAAACTAATGTATTAAAAATATTCATAATTATTCGTACATATTGTAATATTCACCTTTTAGAGATTTCACAAAAAATTATAATCAAATACCTGTATAGTATACATATTATACGAGTAAACAGTACTTCTAACTTTAAATACGTTTTACGTCTATGAAATCAAAATGCAAGACCAGCGACAAAAATTGTATTCACTACCTATCATTAAATATTATAAAATAGTTTTTCCAAATATTTGTATCCTGTTCTTCTGATTTTTAATATAAAAAATTTACGATTACATTTCCAAATTCATTTTTTAAATGATCGTTGCAATTTTACCTATATAGTCTTTCTGTTTAATAACGCAAATTTGCAGTTCATAATCAGTAGGTATTTCAAGAATCGCGATCATTAAAAGTTATTTGACCTTTTACAAGTATAAACATATTTCTAACATTCCAAAAAATGTAACTATTTTGTTTTTAATAAAAATGTTCAAAATTCTACAATATTGTAGCGATAATACACACACACACGGCCGGATAAAAATGTTGTGATAACAACAAGTTATAATTGGATAAAAATTGCAGGTGAAATACTACTGTTGTTCAATGAAGTCCATTACACGGGTTTGATTGGTTTTACACATGGTAGATTATATTCTGCCATGATTCGAGAAACTATTTAATATTATCATCACATAAATCCATGTGGTCCAACCTTTTTTTAACTTCAGGCCAATTTATGTATTCATATTAATATTAATATATTTTTGTAATTTATATTATTGTTACAAAATTTAGGCTTATATTAGGCATAAAAAAAAATCTGAAATTGGAAATCATATCTAAGCTAATTTATGGATTTTTATTATTAAATATACAGAGATATGTTCAAGGGAGAAAAATAAGTTATTTCAGAGAGCTGGTTGGACCACGTTGATATACATAATGAAGAACAAATATATGCATCAGTACATCACTGAAAATAATAATAATAATAATATGAACAGTAAAGGAATGTTGTTCTATAAATGAAACCTTTTGTTTTAGTAAAAACATTATTTTTTGTCTACAAGTATAGCAATAATAATAACAAATGATATAAATATTATTATTATATTTAAAATTACAATAATTAAATACTAGTTATTAAAATACATAAAAATACAGCATATTATGTTAGTGTTAGAGCAAAACATAAAATTTCTGAGCTACGTCTTTACAAAGGAACAGAAATTTCAAGTTAAGATATAATAATTTTTTATAATTACATAATATTTACTATTTAGTCACTAATGTAGACATTTTAAAATAGATATGTACATTTTTAAACTTTAAGGTTCTTTTTAAAAAAAAAACTTATTAACAAGCAGGTTTATTGAGAGAAAAACATATACATTACATTTAATTATTGTATACACTATACTTCCTGATTAAAAATTGTAATAATTAATTTTAGGATTTAAAAATTACACAAAACAATACAAATGTGCTTATTTTGTCTACATATATATTTCATTAGTTGTAATAAAACATTACACACATATTTATTAAGAGGTTGGATGAAACACCGTCAGCCAAAGATATTCTTTTGTATTATCCCAAATCAGAACTTCTAAAATGTGAATGATTTAAAAGGCTCAACTTGTTAACATTTAATACCTGAAAAAGATTATAAATAGATCCAATTCAATATCAATATTAATACCAATTGAGTTAATAGATATCTATTAACCTATACAAATTTGATCTTGAAATGCTTCGAAGCACTGATTGAACCAAACTTGTCTATTAGTCATTATTCAAAAGTTATAAAGAGAAGTTCTTAATTAAAGAATCTTGACTCCTCCATAATGTTCAAGGATTTCAAGTCAATTTTTTTTTATGTATGTACTGAAAGATTATTTTAAAATAAAACTGCTAAAATTAATGTTATATTTGTAAAAATGTATTAAAATACAAAAACAAATGGATATCCATACTCTTCTGTAAGACACAATAAACAAAATCTATAAGATTTATTAAATGATTTTCAATACACTGTTAATTCAATGTATAAAAAATAATTACTTTTTAAAATTCAATTTTAATAATTTTTCAAATTTCAAACTCTTTTGATCGACTTTATTCAACTGTATACTAAATACTTATATATTTACCTTTGGATTAACATAAATTGGTCTTCCATCAGATGTAGCATTCCTTATAAGAGCTAAAAATTAAATAGAAATTATTATTGATTTTGTATAATTACAAGATAACAAAATTTGTACACATTTCAGTTATAATATTAGGCTTATTTTTATAAATAAAAAACAAGTTTACATACCACTTTTGGACACAAGGCCTGGACTTTTTTTTTCACGATCACACGTAGCACCAATTCGTTCAAATACAGATTTGGAAGAACTAGAATCTAAAAATAAGAATACATTTTTATCATTTATTATGAAACATTTCATTAAAAAAATAATTATCAATAATATTTACAATTAATAATTATTGAGAATATGTATATATATATTACATATTATAAAGATAGTCAACTTCAGCGAATAATGTTGATAAGACTATGTAATATTACATTAGTTGTTGAAGAATATCAAAAACAGTTTTTAATTAAATATTTTATTATTGATAGATGATGTACTCAAAAAAAACTAAGCTTTCAAATATATCAAAATTACTCTAAAAATACTGTACATTTTAATTTTAAACGGTTTAATATACCAGTATGATTACCATAACGCTGATTGGTTTTATACTTTTATGTGAATAAAAATATGCATTGCTTAATTTTATTTTAAACATACCTAGACATTATACAAAATATATAACATATAAAGTAAAATATATGTATATGTATAGAAAAACTACAATAGAACAAATACACTATACCTAATATAATTCCTTTTTCAAGTTTAACAGTTGGTCACCTTTATAAACTAAATGTTCTTTACATAATATTTTGCAGACAATAGATACATTTTTAAAGTAATTAAATATTTTTACAAATTTCTTTTCTTACTTGTTTCTTCGGTTTTTATTCTTTTTGTGAAAGGACTAGTTTCTTCTGATGGAATATTAGGTCCATAATATGCATCACCTGTTCCCTGAACAGTACGTTTGATTTTTGCATTGACACTAGGTTCGCCAGTTTGTTTTATACCAAGACGTTTAAATACTGAAGACTATTAAGCATTAAAACATTTATTAAATTTGAAATATAAATGTACCCAAATACCAATTACTTTTCTAGATTCTGTAGCAGGAGAGTTATTACTATCGAAATTAGGAGTTGTACTGCTTACATCACCTACACCCAAACGATCGAAAACTGAGCTTTTAGTTCTTAATTCAGTTGGTAGAGGGGAATCATCATCACTTTCTATAACGGTTGGTTTAATAACTTTAAGTGTTTTAGATTTTGGAATTACTTTTCTAGTAACGACTTTGATGGGATTTTGTGACTGTTGTGAAGGATTTTTTTTCTTGACTACTTTTAATATTGATTCTTCATCGTCTTCACT
This sequence comes from Slavum lentiscoides, assembly GCA_032441835.1. Classification (NCBI taxonomy): domain Eukaryota; kingdom Metazoa; phylum Arthropoda; class Insecta; order Hemiptera; family Aphididae; genus Slavum; species Slavum lentiscoides. The sequence continues at coordinate 3,884,201 of CM063718.1, read as the reverse complement.
TTCACTAGAGACTTTAACTTTCCTAGTAACTAACTTTTTTACTTTATTAGTAACTGAAAAAAGTGAAATTCTTATTGTTATAATTACTTCCCGTAACATAAACGCTTTTTTACTTACCTATTTTTTTTTTTATAGGTAAAGTTTCATTGATTTCACTCTGGTGTTTTTTGCTCATAGAATTTTCACCTCCAACAGAACTGTTACTATCATAAAAGCCCTTTGGACAAGCATAAAATATAATTTTTGGTTTTTTTAATGTAACAAATAATAAAAACAAAAACAATAATTACCTCTCTATAAACATCTTTTGCGTGTTTTAGTATTGCAATTATATCACCAATGACTGTTATACCTATTTCCTTAAGAATATCTTTGTCTAAATCCATTAACATATTAGACTGAATTCTATTTTCATAAAAAATAGTTGCATATTTAGATGAAGCAAACGAAGGAATACCAGCATCCGTGAAAAACTTAATCCACCAATCTAAAAAAGAAAAAAAATCGTAATTAGGCACTTATTAATTAAAAGAAATATGTATATAGAATTTATCAAAATTTTAATTTACATTTTATGGGGGGGAAAAAGGACGGGTAAATGCAGTGGGTTTTATTCATAGACAGAATTCAATTAAAATGTTAACTATATGATGAGTCCGGTGATAACGTCTCCCAATTATCTACAAAACTGATTTCAATTTTATATTACAAAGCTAAGCAAGTGTTTGCCGTTCAAGAAAAATGTTGGCCATAATTAGGCCACCCCAATCGTGTAATCCTAGCTATGTTCCTGCACAACTCCCACGGCCCTTTTTTATTTTGCCAACGATTACTTTTTCATATAATATGAGAACTACTCTGGATTTTGCATATAATATAGTACTACTTTCCAGCGAGTATCAACAATTGGTATTTTTTAGATTTTCTCTCAATATTTCTTTCAAGCACACGGAAAAACTATTAAAAAAAAAAATTGTAAAAAAAAGCACATGTAATTTTTGAATTTTTTTTTTATGGTAATTACTCCGGAAATAATAATTCAAAACATATGAAATTTATCTGAACGACATTTTTTTTTCGAATCATGTGGAAAAAAAAAACAAAAATCGGTTAGCAGCCTACAAACAAGAATAAAAATCATTAAAAAACGTCGGGGGGTGACTCGGCCGGAGCCCTCTTGTAACCGCCTACGGTTTTATCTCAATTAATGTAAAATACCTTATAACCATGTAATCGGTTAGACACACACACACACACACACACACACACACACACACACACACACACACACACACAACAAGAATAACCAAGCGAATAAAATAAAATTGAAGGTTTCCGACATGTGGCAAATAGACCTTTTTACCTTTGCTGAATGTAGACATGGCTCGTAAATTACTCAAGACCGGTACTGACTATCTGAAAACAACGGGAAAACGGACAAAACGTTACACGATTAATAAAATCCAAATATTTCGGAAAACAAGTAATAATAATAATAACAATGGGCATTATTTACCGTTTACTAAAATTATTAATTAGTACAAAAAAAAAAAACGAACAAAAACAACACTGCGGAATAGGGAAAAAAAATTTTGGAACGTGATTACACAAGATGATTACGTCTGTTTACATATCTCGTTACAGTAGCCAGTGCCGACAACACAACGACCGGGTTGCAACGTCCGGGTGTGCATCGGCCAGTTTATCTTCCAAGAGTGACGTCGACCGCGGTTACTGAAGTTAAAACATCGAGTAACCGCAGACGACGCTTGCGTTGTCCCACCCCGCCGCCGCTGTACCTTTTGCGTTTCGAGTTTTCCACAAGTTTTTCTCCTTTTACCGAGTGTTTTTTTTTGTTTTGTTTTTTTGACGGCCAAATTGTTTGGTTGACCTAAATATCGTGAGCCGTAATAATACAGGCGTTTTTCAGTTTTGTTTGTTTTCTATTCCAAACGTTTACACAGTAGTTCAACGGTACACACGTTAAAACGCTAAATACGTATCCGAGGCGAGTGAAAGAAAGGGAGTACGTTACGAGCCTGTTATTATTATGAACACTCGTACGAGTACTACTGCTGCACACTAATCGTCGTGAAATCGTCCAACAGTAAGTACACCTGAATTAATACGAATTGTGAATGACAATAATCTGCCCAAGACGTATTGTAATTGCCCCGTTAAAGCGTCGAGAACGATCGGGAACCATGGCTCACGCTTCTGATTCGTCCAGTGGTACGACGTCGTCGCCGATGTACGATTTCTCCGATACGGATTCCGATCGCAAGAACCGTGGTACGAGCAGTCGGCCTCGCCGTTTGCCGACCAGCAACAGCAAGAACGCCGTCGCCGCGCGCATGAATCGCATGAAACAAAAACAGTACGTTAACGACCTGGAACGAAGAATGACAAAGTTAAGGCGCAAAATCCGGTGCATAAAGAGAGAGCTTAAAGACCGCGAGAAGAGGTGGGTGAACTGTCGCCGACAGGTCGCATACTTGCGCGGCATGCTGTCCAACAGTCGTGAGATCGGCAGCCTGTTGCGTAATATACGTTGGAGGAACATCTTGCCACAAGGTAGTAATGTCGACAAGACTTTAAACGAGTTAAACTCTGACGTGAATGTTGACCGTTTTCCTGTTACCACAAACCTTAGTCTGTTTGATGGTTGTTTTGATTTATTAGAGGGAAGAGACGATCACCACCGTCCTCAGGAGCTACCTCAAATCGCACCTCAAGACGATGAAGACGACAATATTAATCCTATAACCACCGAGGTAGGTGTATGCTTACATATATCTAATAGAAGAATATCTGTTGAATTTTGTGATGAATGCTCTGCTAGATTTTACGATGATCCTTTTACGCCACAAATTTGATTACATTTTTTTTTCTCATACAAAAACATGTACGGTACAGATAATTCGTCACAATCAGTTGAATCGTTGTTGCGCATTTGCACATTAATAATTTACGCTACACAAAATGATGTTGTATTAAAACATTTTAAAAAGTATTTTACTATTTGAAAATAAAATTTCAATTGCATATGTCTTTTGAAGTATCAAGTATAAAATTTTGATTTTAACCATTATTTGGCTTAGCTAAAGTCGATAATTTTTCATTTTAATATTGTAATCTTTCATTTATAAGTAACTACAAATATTTCTGTCCGTATTTGATAAAATAATATGAAATTGAGTGTAATTTTTTTTTCTCTACATATTAACTAAATAAACATTTCTTTGTATAATAGTTATTAATATATTTTATTAATATTTATAAGATAAAATAGTTTAGAATAGAAAATTGGTCATGCATTTAAGTTTTTAATACCTATATTTGTTATTTAATTAGTAGTTTTGGGAGATATCTGTTTGAAATATTCTGTTTTTAATGTTGGAATGGTGAAAATATTTATTTAAAAACAAATATTGTACACAAAGTTAAACAGTTGTCTTCCAAAATGTATATAATCAATTATATTCTCATTGTTAGATAATGGTTATTTTGAAAAATTTCAGCTATTCAGTGAAAGAATCCCATCTAAACATGTGTCTGTGTGCACGGTGTTACCGTAGAAAACGGTTGTACACATGCATATCTGTGGCGTAAATGATTTTAATTGAAAATATAAGGTTGGTATAAAAAACGTCAGTTATAATTATTTGTTTTAAATTTCATTAATTAAAAAAAAAAAAAATATTTTTATAGCCTATTTATGAGTAAAAAAAAAAAAAAACAATTTAAATAAAAATTTTTTATAATAAATGTTCATTTATGCTACTTTTATACAAAAAAAAAAAACTGTACAATTGCTATTAATTTATGTTGATTTTTTAGAAGCCGTGATCTCACATGTACAAATATTACATGTCAAACTTTCAAATTAGGCATAAGGTAAGCGCAGTGTTTTTATTGTAGTTTTATATTATAAATGTCTAAAACATTTAGCATGACCAATTTTCTTATTAAGGACAATAGCATATTGGTTATTTTTATGACAAAATGTTATTTTACCCTTGTTTATTAATTAAGTTCATAAAATGTATTGTTTCTTGAGAGTAATATACTCCGTGCCACAAAATATTGCAGTCAGAATCGGAGTATAGTACACATTTCATAGTATAAAGTATTAAATGATGAAATTGTAATTAATTATAAATATAATTAATTTTACTTCCTCCCCTCCCCCATTGTCATTAATATATTTTTTTTAATTATTCCAACCTAACTACTGCAAATAAATTATGTAATTGAATAAATCAAAGAGAGTATCTTTTAATTATTATTATATTTGTTATAATTAATATGTAAAACATTAAAACATAGTTTAATGTATGTATAAATGTTTAAGTGTTAAAAATTGACTTTGTATTAAATGTAATGCTGTTTTATCATACAATGTTATTATATTTATCTTGTAAGGTGGTATTTTACATTGTACGCCAGAGTTTGATTTTATATTATTTCTAATTTATGTAAATACAATATTATTTTTATTATTCAATAAAATTGAGTTAATATAATCATTGTTATTTTTTTTTACCATATAACAAATTGTTTACCAAATTTGCATAGCAACCATAACTATTCATTTTTATACTACCTATATATTATAAATAATGGTTTTAATATAATTAATGAAGTGTATTAATTTGACAACACTATCGGAAATGTAAATGATGACTCCACTCGTTTAAAACAATATTAAAATGTGTTAAAATAATTTTACAAATGTGAATTGAAATCATTTCATTTTATGCAATCTAAAGGGTTACGCTTTAACTATGTAAATTCGTCATTTTGTAATTTGTTTATTATTTGATGGTATTTATTATATTTACGGATATTTAGCTGCCCAAGGACAAGACAGAAGGAATATTTAAGAGTAAAAATAGATTTAGATGGTATACTATGAGAGAGAAACTAGTTGGTTAGACTACAATTAGGGGGATGTATGTAGTAAGATAGAATATGATAGAACGTGGGCCAAAATGGTATGGTTCAATAAAATTAATAATGGTTTGAAGGTAAAATATATGGAAGCCACGTAAAATGGTGGTTGAAAATTAATGAAAAGAAGATGATAATGTGACTATCTGAAACATTTATTTCGTATTCAACTTTAACCATAAACATGATACATTGTTCATTTCTATATAAAAAAAAAAATGACTAAACTTTACAATTTTAATATAATGTAGGGTGTACGAGTGTCAATTTTGTATTATTGTTTGATATTTTATTGTTCTCTAAATAAAATTAATATTTATACAGTTATTTACAATTAATGACACATTTGTATATAATTGGAGAATTTATTAAAATAATAAATATTAATTACAAATACAAAACAATACATTCAATAAAATTAAAATTGTATTTGCAACATTTCTAATGTTTAACATAATACAGTTAAAGTAAAAAATCTGGGAATTATATAGTATGTCCAAGATATACCAAGCAGTGGACATCTGTTAAGTACAATATTGTAATATTTATCAATTTACAATGTCAAAAACACATTCACAGTTCTTAAATTACCTTAATTGGTATTTTTACTGGAAATCATCTTTATTATAAAGAAAAACGCACGTCTTATAGTATTATATTTTATAAAGTAAAAAACTGTCGAGTTAATTTTTAAATAATTTTTGTAAAAAAAAAGTAAATTATAATTATCACTTATAGATAAATAAGTTTTAGATTATTTATTAACACATGGATTTGCTTTTATGACATTTCAACGTCTTTTTGCTGCTTTGCATTAGTATTTTTACATACAATCATACAGGTTTGGTTGTCCACACACACAAGGATAATATTAAATAAAAATAATAATGAAAAAATCAAAGCGATGATTAAAACAACTTTAAAATGATAAAATTACTCGTTTTTGCAATAGGGTTTTCTAATCTAAGCGGTCAGAATATGATCTCGTAATATATAAATAAAGGAGAATGTCGAAATTTCATAAAAATATTGTATCACGTAATAATAAATAATAAAAAATTTATATAGTTAATTACTTATAATAATAATCTACCTTCTTAAAAATGTTTAAATACACAAATATATAAAAAAAAATTATAATTACTTGTATCATTTGTACAGATTGTTTTTTGTAATAATTAAAAATTAAAAACATATATAAATATTATTACTTTTACAAAATTTAATAACAAATAATATTATAAAGTATATTTCTATTTTTGTTTAATCTACACTGCCAGGACATTTTATAGAATGCCTAGATTTTCTACTTTTCTAGTTTATTTGCAATAATAATAATAATTTTATTATGACTAGAAGGAATTTTTATATGAAACACTTTTGGTAGATATATGTATATAAATTAAAATTATAAACGTACGTCCTAGATAAAAATAAAAATTAAATTTGATCACCAATTAAACATTGCTCGTTCTTTTAAAATTCTAATACTCCACGAAGACCATTCTTTACCACTGATCCAAAGTTCATTAGACGATTCTAAACCAGCCAGTATTGCAGCACCTTTCCATGTAACAATTTGTGGGTCTAGATCTTTCGGTGAATTGATAATTTCAATATGTCCTAAAAATTATACATTTAAATAAAAAAACTGAAAGAATGTTCATCATGTGTACAGAACAAACCTCCATAGTAAACCTGTTGTGCATTTAATGATATTTTGCTTTTTAGCCAAGCACAAGCTCCTTCAAATTTAAGTCCTCCGCCTACCACTAATATACTGCTGTACATTTTCCGTTTAATATCGTCTGAATCTAAACGTTAATTCATCATTAGTCATTAATCTTTTTAGATAATATTTTCTGTTCAATATAGTGTAAACTTACTTAATCGTTCAATACTCTGTACAATGACTTTATCAAGACTTTGTGGTCGTCCTGTTTCAACGTCAAAATAATTTCCAGCCGTTTCAAATTGATCGACACATATTTCTTCTTCTGTATTATGAACAATACTGTTTTCGGCTTGTGCTTCAGTTTCCATTTCACGACCAGTTCCTCTTCTCTAATGAGAGAAAAATGTAAAACGAATCTCAACACACGTATAATATCTACACAAAATATATAATGAAAAATTACACTAGTTTCTCTTAAGAACTCTTCGTCATAAGGATCTTCCGGCAATGACTTTAATCTTTCTTGAATCACATAATGATTGGTATCTGTAATACCTAATAATGTTGGATTGAACATCCCCAAAACAGCAATCATTGCTTCATCGCCAACCTAAGTATAATAAATCACGGTACAAATTACTTGCTCTTTTCTAAACGTATATTTTGTAATATTACTTGTATAGTGTATTGAACGTGCTGTTTCGTTGGTTTCATTACAGATATAACTTTTTGTACAGCTCCACATTTATCCAAGTTTAAATGACAAAACTCTTGTTTTAAACGATCCAACAATATAGCATCGTAATAATTAGTCATAGGATTGCATTCATGATACGGGAAACCGCATTTTTTAAGTAACCAATGAAATGTTTGAGTAATGTTTGCTAAAAATAAAAAAATAATTTAAAAAACTTGAATGTTAGATGATAACAGCAATTGCCAAACTGTGCCTTGTGACATTATATAATTTATGATATTCACAAGAAACACGGGATAAATTATTTACGTTTAGGGAGATGTGAATCACAATAGTTTGAGAATTTCTGGTTGAAAACCTAACTTTAGAATAAGCGTTTTTTGTGTGTATAATTGAACATTCACATGTTACATAAAAAGAGTATTTTTAAAAAAAACATTACCTCCACCATAGCGTAGTCTTATCCGAGTGTTTGTTTGAGATATACCATCCTCTACACAACTCACAGACGTTTTTCTATGACCGACGTCTACAACACACGCATACCCCAGACCGGAACCATAAGTTGCTGCAACATGATCCTAATAACGAAATGAAAATACAATAGTCATTAATAACAGTGGAAAACTCTAATAAAAAAAATGATAAATTGTAATATTACTTGTATAAGAATGCAAGATTTAAATTTCATACTTAATAGTATCATTGACATCATCTCTCTGATATGAACTCTGTTGAATATATCCGGAATAATAAGGATTACTTTGTAATTCTATAAATATAATAAAATAGATATACATGTAATATACATAGGCGGATTTAAGGGAGTAGGCACAGGGGGCAATAGACCCCCAATATATGAATTAGCCCCTGCTCCCCAATAGCAATTCTGTAAAATTGTTATATTTATTTAAATTTTTTATTACCGTAAATGTTTTTTTGTATTTTAGTGTACCTACAAGTATAGCATGTTTTACATTTACGAAAGACAATATTATGTCGACAATGTCAATTATTGACAATGTCTACGTAACTCGTGGCTTACTTATTATTATATTAGTATTTGATACCGCTGCATAAATGTTTAAAGAATGTTTGGGGACTAAAAGTCCCTCAAAAATCAAATCCTAATTAAGTTAATATATAATTTGTTTTTTTTTTTTATATATGATGTAATTTAACGTTACATAAATCTAAAGATAAATAAATATTAATGAATTGAACAAAATACACGATTTTATTACTCAAACAAAACTGTTTATCATAGTTTATAAGACAACAATTTTATACTTTCATTATTATTACTAACTAAGTTATTTTGATGATTATTCCTTTATTACTGAGTAAAGAGTGAGGGCAGGTACAATATTTCAACATTATCTGCTCACATGAAATTCTGAAGTCTTAATGCCAAGTAACTTGTTTATACAATGTGTCCAAATCGTTTCAAGGTCTGATAAAACGGCTGTTAACGAACCTCCAATTTGGTCATTAACGTTTAACTCCCCGTTAATTACTGGAAAGAAAATGTTATAATTCAGTTCGGGATCTATGTTAAAAATCTAAAATAAAAAAATAAAAAAATGTATGCGTACTTATTATGCATTTGAATAAATTATGTTTGAAGTTTAATGACTTACATCTTCTCCGTAGATAATGTCGTCTGAGGGCGTCACAGCTGTGAGCTCTGGTATTACAGGATCTTTGTTCTGGGCTACGGAATTCCGATTGTAAGCAGCTATTTGTTGTGGCGGTGTTGCGTATCTTCTGTCACCGTTCGACTGTAAGCTTGACTGTAACATATGCGATGCTTGCAGTCTACTTTCTTCCATGGTAGCTAGTGTCTCGAAGTTCTTGTAACATAATATAGAAGTTTACAACATTAGGTATGTATTGTGTTGGCACCAATAATAATATTACGACAAAACAAACTTTGTATGGAAAAATCGGCAAAATTTGGTCCCTTCTAGCGGTTCCCGGCTGTAGACTGAGTCTGGCCAAACCGTGAACATATCTGTGTGGAGTAATATCACTCGCTCGGCCTATCCTCAAATACAATGATCCCGGATGTATTATGATCACAGAGGTCGGAGACACTTTTTCTAACTAGAAAACAATTCGAAATAATGGTTTGCAGAAAAACATTTATAATAATAAACTCTAAACAATTTTTTCGTGTATTACCGTTGAACTGATATCGTTAAGAATAGGCATTTTTTTCAACTGACTTTCGACGTATTTACCGACGATTTTGACGTCGCATCGATTAAAATTCAGAAAAAATTATCTATCCGATAGGTAAATCAAATAATATTAAATCTTTTGAAATGCACTGACATTTGACACGTCTTGTGTTCGCGGTAAAACATACATTTTCGTAATTCGTTAATTTTTTTAAACAATATAAAAAGATAAAATGATTAGAAGTGGTTGATTATGACACGAAGCGGTATCACGAACTGAGATATAGTATCACCAGTTACTACAGATTAGCTTGTTCTGTGTTATAATATTATTCATCTGATTCGTGAGCAGTATCAGAAGATCAGCAGCGTTTCAATGTTATCAGTGATTCGTAAAAGGTGAACCGTGGTGGGGTACACTGGTGTGCGCTGTGCCGGTGTTAATGTGAAAGGTGTGCTGCAAAAAACTTGAATTTTCTATAACAGTTTATATTTATTTTAAATTAAAGTTTTTAGTTTGAAACCAGTGGCGGATATCTTGGGGGAAGGGAGATAGGTGGATCGGCCCCCCCTTGGGGTTTTTATTACCTACCGGTTACATAATAAAAAATAATAGGTACATTCACATTCATTTGTGTAAAATAATTTTTTTTTTCTGATCTAAAGCAGTGTTGGATGTATTCCGACGTAATTTGAATACAGATCTGCTCAAAAAGTGTTAAACGGAAAAGGACGTAGACCTTTTTTATTTCAATTAAAATAACTGTATTGTCCGTAATTGATTTGAGTCATAAACTTCTAACAGCGATATGTGGGAGGTGGCGGAGGTTGAACTCCACGATCAGGGGAGGAGAGGTCGTTAGCTCACTATTGAGTTTAAGTTCGGCCCCCCTCAAGACTTTGATATAACTGCCACTGTTTGAAACTAAAAACTTAAATTTAAAATAAATATAAAAAATTCGATTTCAGAAGATTCTAGTCCAAAATCATACAAAATATTGTCACTGTTTTATTCCTACTAATCCTTTTAGTCCTTTCACCTCAAGCGTTAATTTCTGCTCTTCAAGTCTCTTATTCACTTCTGGGTTTTCTCCCGCTAACACTACAGAAAAAAAAATTATAAGTTTAAAAGTTAAAATTAACTTTTTAACTTTACTTATTTTTCCTCGAACTAACATGAACTATTAACGTATTGTAACGTGGCCGGGGTTCCATGTACTCGTGTGTGCATCAGCACATGTAACTATGTTACAGTATTTTTTTTTTTTTTTTAAATTAGATCAATTAGTTTAATTTTGAATTTTCATTGCCGAAAGTTTATTTGTCAACATATTTCTTACCTACTCCTAAACGCGTTCGAGACTAACTTGAGTAATAGGTATATCTACCTAGAATGAGCGGGAGTAAACGACTTAAAATTTTAAATAAATTGTAAAAAAAATAAAAATTGTCTTTTTAATTTATGTTAATAGTATTTTGTTAATATAACCGTCACCTATATTTAGATTTTTAATTATTTTTAACTCGCAATTAAGTCGTTATAAAATGTTAGCAACATTTAAATATTTTCGCTTATTATTATTAATAACCGTTTCAATTTTATCTCTTCTGATCAGTGGCGTGCCCAGGAATTTTCAATGGGGGATGTTATAAGTAAATAGTAATAATACATTTTAAATTTTAATGAATTGTCGTGGTAATACCAAAAACTCAAATGTTTATGTTTCAAGCTCTCCAAAATCGTTTCTAGCTTATAATTATGTACATTTGTAAATCGTTCTACAATTAAAATTAATTTAAATTATAACACACTAATACCAATTTGTTCAATTAATATAACATAATATGTTATGTATAGTGAATGTTTATTGTCATAAGTAATAACTTTTTGCTAATAACTAATGAAAAGTATTAAGTAATGACTCTAAAACTGCAGCTCTTATAACTAATAAGTTGTTTTCTGTAAGTCGGCAAAAAAGACAATGGGGGGGGGGATATAACCCCTAACCTTCCCCCCCCCTGAGCACGCCACTGCGTCTGATAAGTAATACATATATATCTACCATTATCTAAAAATGACCGTCCTCCTGCAGTCTTCGGCGTTCAATTTTGAAAAATTAGGAAGCGTTGAAATATTTTTGCAAACTAAAGAGATACTCTGACGATACCACCGCGTGTTGCTGCTATACCGAATATTCGCCTTGTGAATAACCGTAACGCGCAAGTGCGGTTCACGTTCACACGTCTTGTTCGCCGTCCTATACCGGCTACGCGCGCAACCATAGTAATTAATGAGATTAGAGAAGTCAACCCAGATCGACGTTTCGGATTAATTTCCTTAGCCGCGATCGCTGTACACGCGTTTACATCACAAAATGTAGGTATCTGTAATCAGCAGAATATTATACTAGAAATATGTAATATTGTGCGAATCACGATGTACATAAATACACACACACACACAGTAGCATTGTTGAATACAGATAAGTATTTTTTTATCTAGATAAAAATAAAGACGATGGAATTAAAATATATCTACATAACATACATGCATGTATCTTATAATGAATATTATCGTCACGGAAACCGGTGCATGGTTGTGAAACTACTATTTTCGGGTTTCTTCTATTTGATGACGACGAGATAAAAAAATTATAGATAGGCAGATGGCTCATGAAACCTCATGTGGATCCAAATGAGAACCCATTAAGGTAGCTCTCTATTAAATTGTCATTTTTTTTTTTATTTATAAACGCCTTGCAAACGGACAGACGAGCAGAGAGACGTTGCATTTTGTATAATATATAGAGATATGAATTCTGCACTATAATAGTATAATATCCAAATGAATCGCTAACTGCAGAAAGGGGACAAGTCCATTTTTATCAATTTCGCGTTAATCACGCGTATTTACATCGTTTACTGCAAAAAGGAGCCAAATCCGACTTTTCAAACGCCAAACATAACGTTCGAAAATTCCCGTTTACTACAGAAAATATGCCATACGTTATTTAGTTTTAGATTCTGAGCGGAGCGATGAATCTTTGTTTTACAATGATGTTTATTATTATTATTTTTTTCTATCCTGTGTACAGATTTTCGACCAGAAGAAGTGCTCCGATCTCTTCGGTCACAGTTTGTTTCCAGCAGCAATTCGCATCTCTAGTTGGTACTTTAGAGAGATCATTTTTCGATTTTCTCAAAAGCACCTAAAAATATAACTCAAAAACGCTAAAAATGCAATTTCGTCTTAATCGATTGTTGTTTATTTCTTCGTAATTTTGAAACTAATAGTCACAGAAACCTGAAATTTTTACCAAATGTGTGACTTTAGACTATATTTACGAGAAAAGTAAGCTCCGCCCAGAATCGTTTTATCGAATGCAATGATTTATCATTGCTTTCAAATTTAAAATAAAAACAAAACTCTAAAATCTTTATCCAAGTAATTCACTTAAGCAATATTCACAACACCCCGGAGCTCTCAACCTTTTTTTATCGTTCAAATTATCGATCGTTTAGCGATTCAAATATATTAAAAATATCTATAATATATTTTTAAAACAAAGTCTTGTGTATTAAATGCGTAAATTTAAGCCTTTCCGTTATATTAAAAAAGTAAATTAATTTGGAGTTTCTAATACAATTTTGATATATTTTGGCCTGACCTAATGAAAATGTCTGGTTTCGTATTTGAAAAAAATATAATACGTATATTATTATATTGTATTGCATAAAGATGGTTTGTGTCATTTGTGATAACTGCGAAACTATTCCAAACTATTTAACGTTGTCACTGGACTTCCTACGTAGTTGTATTTTCAAGATACGAATAAATAATTATTTTATAACTGATAGTACCTATAATATATTATCAATACCGGTATTGGTATCCACAACAACGAATCAATAGGACGGACGGACGGACGAACACAACAACGGGAACGTTAAGGTATTTAATATCCATATATACTTACGTATAGAAACTTAAAAACTTGTTCAAACTTAATAAAAAACTACTGGGGTCGAGGACCCAACTCGGATGTTGCAACCGAAATTGTAGGCACGGGCGTATGGTAATAAATTATATGTTTATATTTTTATGGTGCCGGGAGTGCGTGTTATTGTATCGAGTTTGTGCTGCCGATGAAAATATTTATAAGTTATAGCTATTCTAAAATAAGCAGATGGTGGAGGGAGGTTTCATATTGTACGTGTAAAAATAACTTTTAAATATTGCGAGAAGGTTTTCTTGATTTCTCTGGTACCGAAAGGTAATCCGGATTGACAAATTGCAGCGCATTAATATATTTTATATTAAACTCACGTAGTCGGGTTGATGATATTCATAAAAAGTTTAAAATATTTTTGGATGTATTTATCCCCCTCATTCCCTCTCTGTAATTATACACATTTACGCTCGTGCAACGCACGCCACGATGGTATTATATTGGCGAGTCTTCACGACGTCGACGATGTATTATTCGTTACAGCTGTACACAGTGCATAATTAATTTTAACATTTTAAATCAAGTTCAAAAATATTGCAGTTTATTTTTTATTTATTTTTTGTAAGTGGGACAAAACTGCAGTTATGAGAGGATAAACGCCAATATGAATAAAGTGAAATAAAAATGTAGTTGGTATTTAGACAGACAGAAAAAAATATCCTTTTTCAAATACGTAAAAAGATACGTAATATTATTTAAAAATGAACAAAGTTATGTTATAACGTGAATGTATTAACGTGACTGGTCCTATATAGCTGTAGTTGCTTTTTACTTTATTGTGTTCATCTAAATCCAAGTGTTGTTTACGAGTTTTAATTGTACCACAGGCGGAGTTGTACTACGACGTGTCGTACATCAAATTAAAAGGATTGGACTGTACAGTGTACACGTGTAGAAAACAAAATACATTTACCACCCTGGCGGTGTTATCTCAAAAAGGTTCTCGTAGGAATAAAAATGATTGTATTTTCGAATTACTTTTGTACATATGTGTGTGTGTGTGTGTGTATATATATATATATATATATATATAGAGAACTTGGTGGATTTATCTTATATTGTATTATATTAAATAATATGTAGCCTATCTCTATACATATTATGTTTTCATGTAGGTACGAGGATTAAGGTATTACACACGAACATTTTATATGAATTTAAAAGCCAGGATACGTTTGATAATCGAATTTACAATACCTACCTTAACATTTTAACATGAAATATTTCCGTGTAGTAATTAATAATAAAATAGTACAAATCAAATAAAAAAAGGAATAAAAAGGATATGTGAAAGAAATACAAAAATAATAAACTTCTACGGGAATCTTCTGTAAGTCGCTTTTCTAAACTTAATACTAGCAACGCCTATTATAAAGAGTTGTAAGTGAGTATTATAAAGTGTAATTTGAACTTCATCATCAAGCCCTGTAGGCCTATCATTTATCAATTACTAGTTAAGATTTAATTTTAAATGCAAGTACGGTAGACAGAAAGAAAGAAATTTCAATGTTCTTCTAATCGAACAACTTATAGTTTTCCTGTATGCGTCAAAACGTTGGAAAGAATTAAGTGCGCAAAAATATTGTGTTGTTTATATGCCTTGTGGTTTGAGCATACGAGTGCGTCATATGAGTATATGACTAATTTCAGCATTGTATGAAGTACAAAAAATAAAGAAACAATTGAGCACTATCAAAACACAATTTTATTTTTATTTATTAATTTTTTAGAGGAGGGGCGACACATTTTATGTTGCCCCTGGCGGCAATTTTTGTAAATACTGACCAGTATATATTATATTATATTATATTATATTATATTATATTATATTATATATATATATATATATATATATATATATATGTGAATATACTGAATATACAATAACGCCAAAGAGTATTATGAAAAATAAATAAATGTATAGAAGTTGTAATACATTTATTTACTACCGGTTTCCACAAAAAGTCATCATCAAGTATTAAACGAAAATGAAAAATACAATAGAAAAAGAAATAAAAATGAACAAAATTACACAGAGAAAGTTATGAATATTACAATAAAAAGACATAGGTAGAGTTTAAAAACAAAAATAAAAAATAAAAACAACAAACAATTGTGTACATAGTGAATTAACTTATTAAAAACAACTACCTACCTATGGCATGTTATTAACATATATTGATGTGACATTTTATTTTAAATGATGTAATTGTTTGATATGTAATTTGTTAATTTGTGTTTTTTATCCTGTTGTTGTAATTTTCTTTTTATTCGATGATAACTTTTTGTCGAAACCGGTAGTAAATAAACGAATTTAATACAACACTTTCTACATTATATTTCTTTATTTTTCATAATACTTTTTGTTTTAATTGTATATTCACATATACATATTTATATATTTTATATATATACAGATTTATTAATTAATAATTAATATTATTATTATCTGCAATCCTAATGATACATTAAAAAGTCTAGAATAAACCTATAATAAACTAACAAGTTTAATTTTAATATTTAAATAAATAATTAAATATTTTAATACTTTTCCATAAAAATATGCAGAGCCGACGTAAGGGTGTAAAGAGTGTAACCACACAGAGCCTCACGTTTTTACTTCAGCACAGAAGCTTCGCGTTTTCTGTGATAATAACATAAAAATATACTAAAAATAATAAAGAACTATTTAAAAAATAGTTTATCATAATTTAAATTAACTGATTTGGCATTAATTGCCATAGAGATTGAGAATGAAATCATGGATTTTTGAAGCTCAGACAATATTTTGAATAAATTAAGCGATAAAAAATACAAGAAAAAACCATTTTAATAATACATTACATTACATAAATGAATTTATTTAATGATTATAATATTGGAAGTATTTGTACTCGTACTTTATTTTATTATTTAAGTTTATTATTTGTTTGTCAGTTTATACAGTTATATATTTTATTTGTTCAAAAAATAAATATTCATATATACGCACAGTGTGAGTACTGAATATATTTATAAACCAAACTTTGATCAATAATAAATGAGGAAAGGTTACAGGTTTGACATAGAAGGCGCAATAATGAACAAACAATTTTTTCAGGGGGAGGGTAAATTTACTTACACATTAAAAACTAAGTATTTGGAAAAATTACTCGAAAATGTCAAAAATCGTGAATGGTTCCGTCAATTTGAGAGGAGGTTTTAAGCAGACAGCTCTTCAAGCCAAATATTATCTAATGGTATTTAAGAATTTTTTTACAAGAGCCATGCTATTATTATTTCTTGGGCCTCGCAAAGCATAAATAAACAAAATAAATGTCAATAAACATATTTGTATATTACGAGTATATCTCTCTTTTTATATATATGAGTGTATATATATATACTATATGCACACACGATTTATGAAAATTAATTAATACCTAATTATAATGTATCGGAAACATGTATCAAGTGTATATACTAACAAGGAGGGCAGTTAGGTACTCAATATATTATGTTCTTCCTCCCCTCTTTTCTCTGAAACATCATCAGATTCTTATATTATTTCATAAACTAAGAGTTTTAAAATTATTATTATTATATATAAATATAATATATTATTAATACATATATATAATCATTTAGTTTTGTGGATTTCAAACAAGCTTATGATAATATAATTAGAGAAAATGTATGGAAGATATTAACGAATATGGGTATTCCAATTAAAATTGTAAATTTAATAAAGCTATGTAACAGTAACATAAAGTGTGTGGTCAGCGTACAAGGAGAATTTTCAGATCCGTTTGAAACTTGTAAAGAAGTAAGACAGGGTGATGAATTATCACCTGTGCTTTTTAATCTAACATTTGAAAGTGTGATAAGGAGAATGCCACAGCCACAGAGAATGGAAGTAAATGGAAATCATACTTTACTGGCCTATGCAGATGATATAATAATCATAGACGACTCGAAACAAGATACGAGTATTACAAATAGTACGTCAAGCCTAATGAAATTAGGTGGATACGTGGAGTTGTCGGTAAATGAGGAGAAGAAATGTAAGAGAGGGTAAGGACAAGTCAGAACTGGAAGTAGACGGAATATTCTTTCAATAATTACAGGACTTCCGACCTTAAATACCTCAGGGTCAATATAAATAACAGGAAATGCATGCAAACCTAACGAAATCAAGCTCTGTTTAAAAGCTAGAAACGGATATTCCTTTGCCATGTCATGCTTGTTTAAGTCAAAACTACTGTCAAACAAAACCAAGGGAAATCTATATTCACGTATCTCAGAACCGTGGTGTCATATGTGTGTAGTATCGGGGCTACAACAGCAGGAGATGAGAATAGGTTAAATATTTTCGAGAGAAAAGTGTTAAGGAAAGTGTATGGACCTACATATAACCCAGACACTCAAGTTTAGGAGCGAAGCACAAATGAACAGCTGAATCAATTATACAAAAAAGGAAATATAGCTAAATTTATAAGAGGAGCAAGATTGGAGTGTGCTGGTCATGTATGGAGAGTCGAAAAAAGTATAACTAAGACAGTATTCATGAAAAACATAAATAAGAAAAGACCACGTGGTCGTCCGAAGCAATGATGGTCAGATGTATTTAGAAGAGATATATTGGACCTGAGACCAGAGTGGAAGACACACAACAAAGAAGAGAGGAAAAAACTAGTATTAATTTCAAAGGGCCTAAATGGTCTGTAAAAGCAAAAAAAAAAAAAATATATACAAGCACAGATTCATTCTCTCCTCGATTTATTTTGGATGTTCGGTACTTATGGCTAATTAAAAAAAAAAAATTAAATAAGACGTGAAACATTAAAACTGATGACACTAGGTCATACACAAATAATATTTTACAAAACATTATTAGTGTAAATGTGTAATCAAATACAGTAGGTATTATAATATACTCGTATACTTTATATGAACAATTCTGCTATATCACACATAAATGTATCAGCACACCGTCAAGCGTCAATGACTGCAATAATTATTTCGTTCACGATACATTATGTACACTACGTGATTAACCCGATTGTTGTTATCAATTATTAATGCATGTTATTATATATTTGTAACAAATTGGAAACGAGAATGTGGAATATTGAATTATGAAATTGCGAACATTATACACGGGGATGAATAAATAATATAGCATATAATATATAATTATTTTTCCGCTCATAACATTAGAATAATAATTATTTTCATAAATTATGTAATATTATAATATCATAATCTCCTACAGTACGGTAAAATATTATGATATCCATAAAATATTAAGCATAAAGTATAATTTAAAATGTTATACACTAAAACTTGTTTGATAACACGTAACAATATTAATTACGAGACATTGGATTTTTGTGGGAACATCATTTAAATTATAATATGTGCAGTGATTTACTCACTAAAAATAAATATATACAAGTAGTGTAGTGTATAAATATCTCTCCATTAAAATCTCATAGTAAAATTGATTACTCGAAACAATATATTATAACAAAAGAAATATCATATTCATCTACTCGACAGACCATTCGCAACCAGTTTTCGTCGTCGCAACACTCAAAACAACAATTGTGAATGTCTTCTATAATTCATAAATTATGTCATTGTAACTTCTATATATTAAATAGCTATATCAATCCTTTAATTGATAACAATAATTTTTTTATTAAAACGTAAATAATTAGAAATTATATTTTATGTGTTTATCTATACCTACATTATATAGGTCATGTGAATGAGGGGTATAAACCCGGTTGACCCTCTTATAAATACGCCACTGAGGTAAATATTTAACTGAGTCAAGAGATATGGTAAGCGGAAAATAATATAAAATAATTACACTTTGAAATTTTCATTAATTCTTGCAGTGAAAGTGTATTTTTAAATAAGTTAGATAAATGACGAAGAGGGTATCTACTGTTTTGCCGATATGTTGAAAACTGTAATTATGTGTTTTGTTAGACTACAATCGCTTTGTAGTAAATTTTATAGAGAAACTTCGTCTCTATCACTGATGAGTGATGACAATATATAAATATTAATATTAGTATTATAATACATAAATGCTATATAATACGTGTTTTAATAAAACTGAAAATTTTAGTTATTTTGAATGAAATACGCGTGCGTAATATAAATAATTAATAATTTTCGTTTTCAAACTAAATTTAATTTAAATAATTAATATATTATGATTAAATTTTCAGAATATAAAAAAATACAATTTTTAACAAAAATTCCCTTGGTGTTATTAGTATAATTATACATTTTAGATTCTATACGCGAATAATGTATTGATTTTACAATGATGATGATGTGAATTATGGACACATTTTTCATGTATATGTCACTAGTGCTCCGATTTTTACATGTAACACTAGTAGAAAATTTGATCTATTCGGTACTTTATTTGAAGCGTTTTTTCGATTTTCCCCAGTAATTTTCTTAAGCAAAAAGAAAAACTACTTTAAAAAGAATATAGGTAAAATTGACAATACGAACAATTTTTACAAAATTAAATTTCGTTTTTTTGTTAAAATTTAAAAAATGATAAATTAAAACCCATGCTATTTTTTTCAGTTATTATCATTTTAATAATATACTCACTTGCAGAGGTAGCTTAAATATGCTAAATTGCTTCGGTCGAAAATTTGGGGTGATTATACTGGGTCACCTTTGGTCATAATAATGAAATATAAAAATGTTTTAAGAATGTATAATATTACATAACCTATTGATAAATAAATGCATTGGTATGCGCAACTTTAAACATGATAGTAATTACTGAGGGAGAACTGTAAAACCTCAAGCTATACCCCACCCCCCCAAAAAAAATACTTGAAAACTCGAAGTGGAATTTTTTTTATCCCATATGATTTTATACGTTCCTAAATAGGTCTACGCAGTGCGAGTAAATATTAAATTAGGTACGAAAAAAAAAACGTTCTTGCTGAGTTGAAAATATTCCTTATTATGGCTATAATTTCATGCGTATTTTTAATTACCAAAATTAACTTTAAATATAATATATTGTAATTAATATATTTTTAAACTTTTTACCAGAGATAGCAGAGATGAAAATTTACCTAAATCTTGTTTTATATGACATATATTGGACATATAATGTATTTTATTGTATATAATAGTAGTTCTGATAGTAGACGAAGAGATTATCATTATCTGATTATAAGTCAAATTGTTTGTGGGTAGGTAGTAGGTACATTTTTGGTTTGCCTCGATGAATTGAATTAATCAAGACGCTTCTGCTCACTTGTTAGAATTGTTCTGTATAATGACTACATAGTTATTACATGAATTATCTAAAATAAACTCGTTAACGTATGGGTTATACAATTTTTCTAATCAATATTTACTACATCATAGGGTTCTTAATTTATGTAACCATATTGATTTAACTGTTATAAATAAAATAAGATTAAAATGCACCGAATACGACTGTGGTAAAGTGGTCTGTGATCGATTTTAGCTGTATTTACATTTGGAGTAATTGTTTTTTAAATGTAATGTAATATACATATTAGTATATTACACATAAATGGTATTTTATGCCTTAATTTTATTTCTATCGTTAGTTTATATAGTAATATTAGTTAATGTACAGAATGACAGTTTGGTGTACATATTTATTTTTACAATAATTCCATAGTTACTACCGGTTATTTTATAAACTACTTAGTTATTCTTTATATTAACGGAATTCCGTACGTTAATATTAACATATTTAAACCGTGTTGATTAATTTGGCTTAAATAGAGGAAATCCAAATATGACTCCTTCAAAGTACTTTCTGTACTTTTTAAAAATGGATACTATGTTTTAAATACCTAGTAGAATATAAATATATAAATTTATTAGAAAATCGGGTTGTGTTCATGTGCGGTATACAATTATTTATCATTGCACTCGAAATTTAGTACATTATTATATTCACATTTTGTATTTGTATTTTATTTTTTAAAATCAGAACGCGTATTTTATAAACAAATTATAATTATATCTTATCTAAATATCTTTAGAATAAATTATTATTTATTTTGTGTAAGAGCTGTTTTGGAAATTTGTAAAAGTAAGAAATTTGCTAATGAAATGATATTTGTTAGGCGAATACATTTATGTAAAAATTCAAAACTTTTATTCAGATATATGGTGTACACTGTGGCGTATACCTTTAGATATATCACTGTACACGTGCATATTATATTATTTTTATCGGGTAGTTATTGTATTCATGCGAATGTTATAAATGTACATTTTTATCAATATCCTACCCTAATAAAGGTATCATTTTCACACTATAACCTAATATTATTTAAAGTTACAGAAGATATTAATAATTATATGATATGCAAACCTACCTAAAAATAGTCAATATTTTTTATGAATAGTATAGAATTAAAAAACAGAAATTCTCAACTAAATTACTAAACTGTAGATACCTTCAAATATTAATTTAATAAAACATTATTATAAAAAGAAATCCTAGGAAATGTAGGTATTTCAACAACTAAAAGGTGGAACTATAAGGTTTATTCTACATTAAATTTCACGTATATTTCGCCATATCATTTAAAAATGCGAAGACATTAATATCATTTACTCACTTCATTTATGTACGAGTCACCCGCTTATATACATATATATATATATATATATATATAAACATAACTTAAGTTGAGCTAACGTATAAAAATGTGTAACGCGTTAAAAATGTTGCAAGTTTATCTGCGGAAATTATTATTATAGGATCCAAATCATTAAACAGATTTTATACAATATAATTTTAATGTATTAATGTATAATTGTGTGAAATTTGATAGTAATTAAATGTCAACATTATCCGATTTTGGATATTTTATTTATCGTATGGTTTTGGTTACACGCAATAATCTTAAATATAATAGGTATTCATAATAATATACGTAGATATACCTACAATAAAATAAAATAAAACAAAATGTGAAACAGAAATAAATAACAACGTTTAATTATTATTAAACGTTGGGTAGACTTCACCTGAAGTTTTACCGTGTTATCAGTGAAATTTTTAAATTGTTAATAGATCATAGTTGAGGTTTAGTTTTGTGAACACTTTCATCGGGGCTTTTGTTCTTCGTAGTGATGGGGGTCACACCGTTGTTAATACTGAGAACCAGTAAGTGGGAATCGGATTTTATCGTACTAGATATGAGTATAATGGTGTTATTAAACTGAACATCCACTTCTGCCACGTGAGCGTTGTTTAGCCATACGGGTGCACAGTATTCGGCTATACAGGTAGACTAATCCTAGGGCATCGTAAGGCATGTTCAGGAGTAACTTATGATATGTTGCAATGTTTTTGTCTTGTGTTGTTTCGTGTGCTAAGTTTGGTCACGGTATTTTCGAGATGGGTTTGAAGTGATGTGTATGATCCAGGGTTTCGCCAAGGTAAGGTACTTGGGATGATGATGATGGTTAAAAATGTTACTGTTGAATTCTACCTGGAGTTGGGCAATGGCGAATATATTATTATGGTGGAAAGTGATCGCCTCTGTTTAACTAGTGTTAAGTTTTAATTTCCAGTCACGGAAGTGATCAAGCGCGTTGACAACTTCTGTTAATATTTATATATATATATATATTTTTTTTTTTTGATGATTTTGAATAATGACCGTCAGTTAAAAAAAATATATACATATATACATATACTTTTTTTAAAAGATTAATATTAGTGTTAAATGGATAATGTAAGGATAAGCTGCAATGTAACATGGCATTAAAATCGATTTGATACAAAAAAAATTAAATTTTATATTGAATAGGATACACTGTTAAAATCAAAATGAAAAAAAAAATGTTAGTTATACTATATAAATGACTAATATGCGGTACCTAGTGTGGATTTATAATTTATTAAAATATTGAAATTGCGATGCGAAAAATTTTTGCCGAGAAAAAAATTCAAATATCCTTTATTTTCTTGTTTTCCTTATTAACTTAATCAAAATATTATCTATAGCTTATAGATATATGAAATAAATAAACGCTGTATGTTTAGTGACCCGGACGTCCGGGTTGATTATAATATATACAGTACCAAACGGTTGGACAAAATAGGAACGGAGGTCGAAGGCGGACGACGCGGTAATCATTCAATTTTCCCTCGACGTCTTAGGACAATTTCCCCCCGGCGATAGCGAATTTCCCTCCGGACAACATAAAACGCGGAAAAAATAAATTTTAATTTTATTTCATTTTACGCGACAAGTTCCTTTACGAATCGTGAGATATTAATTTTATAACCTACGCACATGTTTTACTTTTAAGTTTTAATACTGCAATACAGGTGCACTAGCCGTTCGACGATAGCCCGTATATATCATATAGTGTCGATAGTTTGTGCCTAATACACCGATATGTCATGTATATAGTTACTTCAGCTTGCTTTGAAACTTGAAAGTATATATATATATATATGTAAACTATATTTCCCACTTTCCCACAAAAAAAAAAACAATTAAGCAGATCGTACAAACACAATTTCCAAATTTTATTTTTCTCGTATAAAATATATACAGATGAGCTATGTTGCTTATTAAAAAGTTGAATTGCATATAAATTCAATCTCTAAAATAATAACGTTGTTATAGATGTGAAGAATGAAAACGTCGAGCTCCCTTTAAAATGCAAATATGTGTGATTATGAAAATTTGAAATATTTTAAAGAACCCGGCCGTTCGAATCGTTTAAGGTTTAAAATAATCATAAAATTGTTCAATTATAAATAATATCTAAGCGTTACCGCTTGTCAATTGCTAACAACTTGTATATAACGTAGTAGTACGCAGTACACTGCAGTAAGTTTACGAATAACACGCGAACCAACAGAACCCCCAGCGCGTGGTTGTATCATAATTGCCTATTCCGAAACGCCGCGAACGTTCCTCTTTGATTTCCGTTGTTATTTTGGTCCGGCCAGCTGCAGGGTCTCTGTAATCACGCCGTTATTTATTTTATACGCGTACGATTAAAAAAAAAAAAGGCGCGAGTGTGGCTCAAGTGGAAAGCTCGTACAAAGTTTTTACGGTTTAGTTTGAAATAGGAATAAGACAACAAACTATTCGTTTAGATTATTGTGTATAACAAATGAATACGACAAATATTATTACTCATTAAAAATTTGATTACTTGCGGATTATTTTATTTTAATAATAAAATGAAAAAAAAACTTGTATTTCCACAAAAAAAAAATTTATAATTATTGATAATAATTCGAGAAACGGTACACTAACAATACAACATACTTTACCGGTGTGTATAGAATTTACCGTTTGAATTTTTTAACTGCAGCGGACGATCCGAGTACTTTTTTTTCTTCGTTTAAAATCTCGACGAATTACACATAATATATTTTCTCGAAAAATATGTGTATTCTCTTGCGAATTAACTTGGTTACAGAAAAAAAAAACCATTTGAAGTCCACATTTGATGGGCGTGACGCGATAACGAGCGATGCGTAATCCAGCTGCACGAGACGGATTAAAGAGTAAAAAAAAAAAAAACAATAATATTAAAAACGGATTACCGCGATCGTGTACCGATCATCTGGTATGCACACACACACACACACCTATATATGTACCAGTGTACCGTAGGCGCGCGGCGGGTAGGCGTGCTACCGTCGTCGTCGTCGTAGCGTTCCGTCGATGGCCGACGGATTCCGAAACCAGCCTTTGGCACTGCAGTGCTTGCGCTCACCGCTCGCGTAGTATTACTACCACCACCACCACCACCACCACCGATACTACTACTGCTACTACTACAACTACCACCGTTACGCGACACCGGCGCGCCGCCGGACCGAACCAGCGTTCCCGGCCGGCCGTTGTTCGGCTACTCGCGCGTGCGGTATTGTTTTCGCGCCTCTGAACATCGGAAGTTCCGGCGCGCACGGTTTGCCAAACGACCCGGCGCGGCGGCGAAACGCACAAAAGTATTTTATTCGGTTGTAAACTGTTAGCAGTGGTAGTAGTAGTAGTGGTAGTAGCGGTTAACGGTTTTTGTTTTGTGTAATAATAACCTACGACTGCGCGGGTGTTCAACTCGAACAACACAAATTATAATATGGTGAAAAAAAGAAAAAGAAAATAACGGCGGGAAAAAGCGAATACAATAAACGCTAGTTTTATACGAGGAAAAATAGTCTCACGCGTGCCACCGCCAAAACCGAAGACCAGCAGCAGCAGCAGCAGCAGCAGCAGCACAATAATCGTTCGAATTAGTGTGTGTGTGTGTGTGAATAAAATACGCGCGGTTCCGAGCGGCATGATACGTTTGAATTCGATATTCGTTTTTCAACTGCTCGCTTTCCAAGGTAAGAGAAACGATCGTTATTACGCGCGCGGTTCTTTATTTGTTTATTTTGTTTTTCTTTACACGCGTGTAATTTCCGTAAAAACACGTAATACATTATTATCTGTTACGTGATATTATAGTATTAATTATATATAGTAGTACATATTATAATATTATGGTATTATCGTATATTATTTATATATAAAAATGGAGCCAAAAATGTATAACAATTCATCAATTGAGAACGGCTGGGCCGATTTGGCTCAAATTTTTTTATAATTGTTCGTAATTGCCAGGAGAAGGTTTTTACGAAAAATTTTTGTTGGAAAAAATTTTTTAAAAATTTTGATGATTGCTTTTTGGCGAAACAACGTTTGCCGGGTCAGCTAGTTATTTATTATATATTAAGGGGCCTGCACCGGGCATGTATGGCTGTACTTCTAGGTGAGATGCATAAGATTACCGTAATAAAAACTAAAAAAAAAAAAAAAGTTGTTAAAAAAATTGTGAAAATTGTTCGTATTCAAACACTCGTTATAGCTTTTAGAAACAAAATGTTGAGAATCAAAGTCCAACGCGCACTGTACGACGTCTTCCTTTATACAACAACAACAGTAAAATTATCGAAATCGGACGACTCTAGGGGGGCATGAGAGTTTTTACTGTAAAGCATATATATATATATAAAATCGAGCTTTTCATTTTCCGTCTGTCGGTGCTGTTGACATGTGCAAAATAAAATTTTGAAAATCGAAGTCCAATGCGCCCTGCGAAATGTTTTCCTTTTTCCAGGAAAAAAAAAAAGAAATAACGAAATCGGATCGTTCTACAAGGCGTGAGGCGTGTACGTGGATAATCGTCGAAATCGTTATTTTTTAGTAATCTCGAAACCAATGGTTATAGAAACTCGAAATATTCGTCTAATATGTATACATAATTTTATATTTTATTACGGAAAACCTTTTTCCAAAAAGTTCTTTCAATTTTTGGCTATTTATAGCAATTATAGGTTTTTAGATACTTGAATTTACGAAAAGAGGCGTGACTTTTGATTTTATGGCTTAAAAATTTAATACAATTTCAGCTACGTACGTTATTTCAACTATACTCAATAATACATTTTGAAAATCGTCTGTCACTGTTTCGAATTTTTCGACAAAGTGTATTTTATTTTTTGCTTAAAATCACGTTTGTTCAATATTAGAGACTTGACAAATATTTTCCAAATATTTAACACTCTGTACTATAGTATTAGGGAAAACAATTTTTGAAAATTTTTACCTACCTAGGTTTAATGCAAGAAATTATATTGAAATGATGTACCGCGTATTACGACGTTAATCGTAAATTATATACACATATTATATATGTATATATTGATAATAATAAATAATATTACACCGAAGCTCCGGTCAGAATCGTTTTTTTCGAACGTAATGGTTACTTACCAATTTATGGTATTAACAAAACTCTAATGTCTTTATCCAACTTAAGCGACATCCGCAAATCCTAGCGGTTCACTGCTACCTTTTCGTTTATTGTACATTTAAAATATTTCAGTTCAATATTCCGAACGTGTGCGTTCGTTTTATTAACGCGGTTTTAAATTTTAATTATCGACCACTATTCGCACACGTTTTGTTAGCGTCGTAAATGCAAAGAGGATGACACACCGACGGCAATTCGTGTGGGGGAACCAACTGTTTCTCGAATGGTATAGTCGATATTATAGTAGGATTTTCAAATTTTTACAACGATATTATAACCGAGAAATATTTATTTGTGTCGAAGCGTTTTAAACGTTTGTCCAACGTAAATACAATTTAAGTTATTCCTCTATAAATGTTAAATCAAAAAAAAAAAAATTTAATTTATTTACTAAACATAATTGAGTAGTGTTATGGGGGGAAAAAAAAGGAACACAAATAAAATTCTGCAAAAATGTGATAATCCTATACTATATGCACTATTTATATATATTATATAAATAGGATTCGAGAATCTCCCGAAAAACAGTTTTCTTTTTTTTATGTATAAATATCGTGATTACATAACAATAAAAAAATGACGCTGTGACGGGAATATATTTTAATGATTTTTAAAGTATATTTAAATAATTTTAAATTGTAAGATTTTTCTTTTTCTTAAAATTTCATAAAAATTGCATGTTTAGAACCTCTTGAATAGCTGGCGTGTAACGTCCTCTTAAATACTATTTGTTACTGATCACGTACACGGTACACCCCATTTAAAAAACGTGGTGAGTTTAACAGATCTATAACGGTTGACTCGGCGATATTACATTTCGATTAACGAATTCGTATATCTATAATGTATTAATTGATCATTTCGGGTTAATGTGTTTGGGTTAAGTCTTCATTTCATCGTTCTCAAATATTTTGGCGGGAATGCGTTATTATCGTTGAATACTGCCACGGAACTATAACGTAGGTACGTAATGTATTTGATACTACATATATATATATATATAGAATTTGTTCCGGTGGTTTGAACACATTAGCGTTTATAGTACAGGCAAATGCCTTAAATGTATTCTAGTTTTAATCTTAAATGACTTATCTGAGATACAAAGTAATTATTATATTGTTAATACCATTGTCGTTATCCCATTCATGTCTGCATAGTAATATGCCGTCTATACATTTTGTAAATACATAAGTATTTATTTAAAGTTATAAAAAACATTTGAATATTTTTTTATATAATATTATTTGTTTGAACAAAATATTATTTTAATCGTACATCATTAAAAGCGTTTTATAATATTCGTGTTTTATATATCTTGAGTTTAACTTTGAAATGTTAATAAAATTGTCTACTTTCTACATGTGCCGTGTTCCTACTTAATTATAAATCATAATAATTAAACGCACAATTGTTTTTGACATATTAAATACCATAGGTCGAGAAAAACAAAACACAATACAGTTTATAGTGTGAACAAATTAAAATATGTATATTTTATATCATTCTTGATTTCCAATATAGACACTATACTAGATGTATAAAAAACCCACGCCCTTTCAACAAAACCGTTTTACGCCCCCACTCTAAAGAGAGTGAAGCTCACAAATTCGGAATCACGGGTCTACATTTAAATTTCGACACAATGCACTCCTAATAATTATAAATTAATGATGTTCACAGATTTTAATTAACATTTTTATAGTTATTGAAGGTACTATTATTAATCGTATTACTAATGGAAGAGTGTAACGTTATAGTAAATATTATACTGTAGCATTATAGTCAGTTTAATGTACAGCTATTTAGGTTCGTTTAGTTGAGTGTAAACCTTAACGTTGTTTACAACGTTAAATAATATTGGGTAATTTTATTATAAAAATATGAATATTAGAATATATAATTTTTTTCGACAATTTCTAACTTAAAATACATATATATTTATATAAGCTAAAATGGGAATTTTTATAATTTGTTGCTAAGTTGTTAAGATCACAATTTTGAAAAATTACTATAATTTTCTAATTATGTACAAGTGATTTATTCACCCATGATATGCGTTGAACATTTAAAATTTAATCGAAAATTGAAACAGTAAATATTACAAATATGTTCCTATAAAATTAAGTTAATTATACGTTTAGGTAATTTTTTCCCTGATTATTTTTATAGCTATTAACTAGACTCTAGACTCTAGAGTTCTTAGACGAGACATTTTAGGTAAGAAGGTGCTTCTGTTAGTTCTTGTATGGTTATAAAAAATTTATATTTAATTGCTTTATGTGTATTTAATTAAATTTAATTAATTTATCATTCAAAATTTTTAAATTTCATTAGACTTAGGACTGATAACTTATGTGTAGTTGGCGTGTGGTTAAAATGTGTTTGTCTTTTCGAAATGAGAAGTTCACACGATAGAATTCACATATTAGTGTAGTTTAACGTACTTCAATATTTTGATTTATTGTAGGAATTCGTAAATTATGTAAATACTATGTATTTCTTTTGTATAAACATTTAAATTCATTTTCATTAATATTTTTTACAACGGAAAAGATTGACTTCTGAATTCGAATTAACTAGTAGTATCCTGAAATATATTTAATGACTCTCATTTGGAGGCTTCTGCAGGGACCTTACAATGAGCATATTGGTGAGATCCCTTGTTGTTGGAATAAAATATGTGTGTATATACGTATTTACATCAATATAGGTCTTTATTTCCTGCTGGCTGTAGTTCGTTTATAATGTTTAATTAATATAACGATATATACTAAAATTATCA
The DNA here is from genome assembly GCA_032441835.1 of Slavum lentiscoides. Classification (NCBI taxonomy): domain Eukaryota; kingdom Metazoa; phylum Arthropoda; class Insecta; order Hemiptera; family Aphididae; genus Slavum; species Slavum lentiscoides. The sequence continues at coordinate 3,854,041 of CM063718.1, read as the reverse complement.
TTGATAATAATAACACGTCAACATTAAATTTTATTGTATGTAAAGTATCACACATATTCACCACGAGAAACAACTCGTATAATTTAAAATACTGAATTATTGAATAATATTTATTTTCCATTTTTATGTCAAATGTCAATGTTATTACTTAGTGGCAATAACGATAGTTAAATATATTACTTCAGATATCGACATAAGTTATCGTTACTCTATCCAAATCGATGTAAACGAAATGTCGATCACACGCGCTTATAAATACGAGAACTCGCATATTGTTATATCTAAATATATATAGATGTTATGATATGCTGTAGTAATATAATTATAATCGATCAAATTAATTATGAGATAAAATAAGTAATATATGATTCAATATAGAAATGCTAAATGTACTGTACGCCTACTTCTTTGAAAAGTGTGTGTGATCTTACTGAAAATATAATAACATATTCTTATCATTTAATCAGTATAAATATATATATATATATATTTTTTTAATTGCGTGCAAGATGTCGCAAATAATTAAATGTTGCACGTAAACGTGTTAATAGAATTTTAATAACGTTTATTACTATAAGATTGATGAAAATCCCTGTACAAAAAATATACTTGGCCCGACACTTCATTAAAATAAAAAAAGGAATACAATATCAAATTGAGTTGTCTGTTTTTAACAATGGTGTTATAATTACTTTTGTGGGTAAAAAATTATGGTTATTTTCTTCAATTGAAATTTTTTGTAAAGTAAATAACAAAACAGAGAACAATAGATACAGTTACAACTTTTAAATATTCATGTAACTATCCAGATAAATTATGTATACCTATTATACATGATTTATTTATTTACAAATAATAATAATAATTTATCAGTACTGCACAGTAAATAATATGTGTATATCATCAAACACAAATTGGGCGAGTATCAAATCAATATTTGGATATTTGGTAAATATTTAAAAATCATGTTGTAAACATTTCGAATATAATCGTACACACAGATATTGTAATATAAAATACAAGGAAAATCTCATATTATTATAATTATTGATATCCGAGTTCAGTAATTAATTTTAAAATATTTCAAACTATACGCAATATAATAATTAAAATTTAATTGAGAATATATACGCTCATGAACATCAAATAATTTTGAAAATAATATCCAGCAAAAAACAATACCATTGAAAAGTTTTTTTGTGTCGGATATTTTATTCTAAGTATTGTTGAAATATAAAAATATCGATAATAATAATAATAATAATAATAAAGTTTTTTTTTATAAATATTTTTATGACGAAAATATATAAAAATTATACCTACCGAGTTTGGCACTTATTCTGTACTCTATGCGCAGTACGTTTTGAGATAATTAATATTACGTTCAATAATGTCTAGTTCTTAATGACATAAAATATTTTGCCGTTATGATTGATTTCAAAATTATTAAATACATACAGAAATATTTTGCTTTGCACAAAATCGTACCTATTTTAGATGTAAGAGTATTAGGGTAAAAATCATTCTGATGAAATCATTTTACCATCATACGCGTTACTGTAAGAAGGGAAGGGTGTTTTCATAATGACTTTCCGAGTTCTGCGAATTTAAGATTTACTGTTATGAGGAAGGTCAGAGATCATGATAAACAACTGTGAATAAATGATAACGGACGAATTATAATAAAGTTGTCAAAAATATATGTTTTATTAAGAAAATAAAGCATTTTTAAAAAAAATCGTAGCAAATATTTTATGAAAGACATAAATAAACTACGAGAAAATTTTGATTTAACCATATTGTTTAGTAGGTATATAAATCTATTGATAATTTAATTATTTAATATAGTTATTATATTGAACTCGTTGTTGTTATCATCTATTCGATACACATCATTATTGATTTAGTTTATATTTTCTTAGTATATAAAATATAAATGGACTTATAATCATTTTAAATCATCAAATGTAAAAATGTTAATTCCGTTGACCTACCCTACAAGATGTCTATCGAGAAGATTTGGAGAACTTAATGATATTATATATTTTATAATCGGTTTTTAAGTAATACAGTTTGAATATATGTATGTACATTTGCTCACGTAGTATGTAACAATGTGTTGTTAATGGTTTACAGTTTGGTATGTATAATGAATGCGTCGTTGATTTTTCAAGTATTATTCTCTCATCGTCATCCGTCTGAATATAATATGGTATATTCTATAATTTTTTTTAATATAATCTGCATTAGTATATCTAATGGCCTTGTCTTATCTATTGACAATGAAAAAATGCATTTCCAACAAATTTATCGGCAGATATCTTACTGAATATTTTGTCTTCACAAGTAGATCAAAATATATTTTAACGACATATCATGTTACACATAGGAACTTGCAGAATGATATAACAATTTTATTTGTTTGAAAACAAAACACATGTAATCTGAAAAATGAAATAATATGTTGAAAGTAAATTGTATAAAATTTTAAAAGCCCGACATATTTTGTATGTGAGGATCAATGTATTTTCAACAGGTTAAATAGGTAAACAGGAAGTTGTCTTAATTTTGAACACACTCAAAATGTATGGGAATTATAATTTTCTCTTATTAAAATATCGGAAAAAATAATTTCTTTCAAAGAAACTAATTTCCAAATAAATAAATCACCTTCTATACGTTGTAAACTGTATACAAACTTATTGTGAACGTGAAAATAAATAAACAGAATGAGTTTCGAAACGTTCAAAGATTCTTTTAGGAACTTATATGATTTGCATTATTTACGTTGTACTTTGATAATAACATACTGCGAAAATTATAATAAATATTAAATATTTAATCGCATGTTTATTTTAGCAAAAAACCAATAAAATATTTAAATGTTACCTATACGTATTGCGTTGAAAATTATGAAATCTTTTAAGACACTAGAGACATATTAATATATGAAATTTACATGTTAAACAGTAAAATTCGTCGTAGATTACATCTTTGTGGTCAGATATTCCAGAACGTCGTTTGTAACGAATAATCGCTGAAACGACCGTATCGTTTTCAATTAGATTTTTGTCATTGTATTTAACCAGGGTGTTTTAAGATATCAGTTTTATAAATGGGTTGGATAAATAAATAAATATTATAATAACGTACATTTGTGTAATATATAATTTATAAAAAAAAAAAGAAATATAATGATTGGCTACTTCATTCCCACACTTGCAAAAATATTGTTAACCGTTAATAATTAAACAAATAAAATAAAACCTGTAATTGTATATTATTTCGTCAATAATAATAATATCGGATAAAACACGGAATAAAAAGAAGACGCTGTGTTCGCAATATTGTCTTTGCTGACAGTTTAAACTGATTCCACAATTGTTTGACATCCTGTAAGCACGTTGAATGAGGCATCGAGGGTCGACAATCATGGTTAGGTGACGGAAACTTTGTAATAAAAACAAACATTTTCACCGTGAAACGGAACGTTGTCCATCCCGTCTTCGGATCGGCCCATAACATTTTTTTTTTATTACTCTGTTAAACATGTAATTATATTGTGGGCCACAGCGTACTTTGAGGAATTCGTACTGGGCGGCATTATGACTAAAGGGAATAAGTCTCCAGGTACCTTTTTAGATTATGACTTATTTAAAAAATTGTTCACTCTCCCGTGTTCACGCGTCCAGTTCTCCTGGGATAATTTGCAACGTACTATGATATTTTATTATACCCGACTATATAATCACTGCAGGGTGGCACTGATTCTTCACTAGGTGGCACTGTAGTGTCACCTACTTTATATATACGTTGAAATACGCTCTGTTGTGGGCACAGACTTTTTAAAAATCAGTACATATTATAACATCCGATATTGTTTCCGAGTTTTTTCTGTTCAATTTTGATTATCTAAGTGTCATACGCGTACCCGTGCGTTTTCGGCGCGATACATTTCGCCGTGTTGTAGTTCGTTTATTGTTCAGTCTGACGTTTGAAATTCTTATTATTTTCCACAAAACCGTGGCGGATATTCACTATACGGGGTCGGCGTTAATGAACGAACGCGAGTAAAAACAGTTCTGAAGACGGCCGTCGAAACACCGGATTAAATAAGACATATACGTAGATACAATATACGCGGCCGTAATCCGTGGCATTTGAACGAAATTCTAAAACGCCACTGACTACTACACCTGTTCATATGGTATTCGTCGGTATTGTAAAGAATACTTTTTATTTTGTATTCGGTCTACGTATTCGAATAAACGGATGAAAATGCATACAGAATACGTGTTCGATTGCTTTTCAAAAAATGTATTCAGAATATATATATATTCGAATACTTTTAACCATTTTTTTTTCTTTTGCTGATTTATGTTAATTTTTGGAAATTAACGTTTGATGAATCGATATTTTACTACATAACGTATAAAGCAGTATACGATTTAGGTAAATACTGAATATTATAATAGATTTTACATTGGCTAATACTTAATACACCGGATATTCGAATGTAGTTATTATTGAATCGCGAATACCACGAATACCAATTGTATATATATATAAAAAAAATGCACGGTTTTCATTTGAATTCCCATTGATTTTAATATTTTATATTAAAAGAAAATAGTAAAATACACCGTACATTAAGAGTACAAACATGCTTTTAGAAAATCAAAAAAAATACTCTTTTTTTAAAAATAGTTTATGAAAAATTTGTTATTTAGCATATTACGATCAAACGAATTATTAACTTGATAAATAGTTAAGAAGTACCTACATAATAATTTTAAATACACGAATTGTTTTACTAGTTGTACAAATACATTGTTGTTACGTTTTAATAACATCACTTTTTCAAAATTTTGGTCGCTCGTACGACCACGTTTTTTTTTGTCAACACTGCACTCACAACACGCTAAAAACTCTTTCTACCGAGACACTATACTTATTTACGTGAAAGAGGAGTGTTATATATTATATGAAAACATTATTAATTGGTGGCGTTTCGTTTAATGATATAGGTAATTTATTAGGATTTTTTCGTAAGTATATATATAAAAGTATGAATTTTTGTTTGACAATGGAAAAAAATTATTTTCACTTATCTCAAAGTTTTCATCGCATTCATTAGTTTCACTCGATATGGTATCTTGAACATCAAATAAGTTTGTACGCATTTCTACTATAGCATATGTAAATTTTTTTTTATACCAAAATCTTTATTTGTATCATCGCACCAAACAATCATATCCATTAGCCATTTTGTATTTCGACTGAGACGAAAAATTATTTTTCATAATTTATTATACGCCGTATAAGATCTACGATTTAAAATTAAAAAATTGTATTGTTACAAATTTGAAACTAATTTCCATGTTCAGAAAAAATATTTATATATTGAATAAAAAATACGAAAAAAAAAATATATATTCAGAACACGTATTTGAATACTATTTACCAAAAGTATTTAAAATATTATTCGAATACACGTATACGAATACTTTACAAGAATGATATTTGTACGGTTGTGGTTTACCATGAACCGAGGTTTTGAAAAAAAAAAAGAATTAAAATCGTTCTCGAAAATAAAAACAAATATTTTGTCATCTGAAATATCGGTGCATTAGAGTCGTGTATTTTAAATTGCGACACGCATGGAAAATATACCTACGGGCCACGACAAACAAGTTGAAAAAAAATAAATAAATAGACAGAACCTTTGCGAAAAATTGTCGTTTATTTTAAAAACTTAATATTTTATTCAAATAATTATTGATTTCGTGTCACGCGTTGCACAACTTTTAATATATTTGCGTACGTATAATATTGTTACTATTAATCATTGTTTCTCAATAATTCATTATTTTAACGTCTATCAATTTACATTAGCTATTTAACGTAAAATGACAAATATCTTCATAACAATAACAATACAATATAATTTGGAATCATTTCCGTGAACGATTTCTAATCACATTCTGAACGTTAATTATACATACAAACGTATACGTACAACATGGAAACTCGTAAATTTCAGGGTTGGCATACATTTCGTTTGTCTGTAAATTATTATTAAGCTACAAAATCCCGTCATCAATACAACCGCGGTGGATTTAGGACTCGGTTTAACATAAATCATTTCGTGCGTTTCCTTTGGCTACCATGTGACCTATTACTCATTGTTTCCGGGGACCAGTGAGCTATTGAATATCGATTCGATTTCCACCACATTCGTTCAGCGAAATGCACGGTATTATCGTTTTTGTTAAATATCTCGCTTATACTGGCACATAATTTAGCATTGCATTTTGTGGTTAATGAAAGACGTGAAAAAAGTCTTGTAATACGAGTCCGCATCATTAAGAAAGTGTATTTTCAAAATTCATAATTTATATATATATATATACACGCATATTGCATATATATTTTTACTTCATAATGTTCCATATCGGTTTACGTTTATGTGTACTCGTGTTTACTTAATTATGAAAAGAAAAAAAAATTAAAAACAATAATATTGTATTATAAAAACGTGTAACGAAAATTAACGATTAAAATTATGTTACGTTTAAAACTGAAATAAAAATAACAATAGTTTAATATTTGAACATTTTATACTTTTACAGCATAATGCTTTATAAATATACAATAAATAGACTGAAAGAACCTCTTGTAAATTTTGATTTAACAAATTAATATATCTATACTCTTGCTACGTTATATACAGGGGTGTATATTTCGTCGTGGCGGAGGAGATTCAATACACTGATGACAGTATCGCGTTTGGATTTATCTGGGTTATAGTGCAACATGAATTATTATTAACGATTAATTTAACATTCCGTTTATGGTTACATATAATGATTTTTGTCATTTTATTGTATTCCATAATGCGGAGGAAAAAAATATATTTTATTTAGTCAAGTTTTGGCTTCAATAGGAGAAAAAGTATTATTCTTATTCAGTATTCTCATGTGGTATTATTTGTTTGTAGTATACAAGTTGTCATATCAAATAAGTAAGTACCTATATTGAAATATTCATTAAGTGATGACAACAACTTGTAACACCGGAATGCATCAACAAGATAATACCGAGAACATACGAGTATAAAAAAATAATTTTTATTTTAAAAACTGTGTTGGGGGTATTGGTGGCACAGTGAGTTTGGGGGCGAAATTCTGCAATGATTTAAAAACAAAAAATTGTATAGTCTTCAAAAGACAATTAATATTTTAGTGTAAATATTTTTCAAGTGTTTATTAGCAAGATGATTTATTTTTATTATGTTGTTTGTAAATAAATATGATTCTATTTATTTAAAAAGTTATATATAATTTGCATTTTATTTGTTTAAAAGTTGATAATATATTTATTTTATATTTGTATTATAAATTGTTGATTCAGAAATGAGGAACACAACCTAAACCTCTGTTGTTACGTCATTTTAATGTGAAAGATACAAATTTTATTAATTTATATATATATATATATATATATATATATATATATATATATGTATGTATATAAATATATAAATTAATTTCGCATGCATCATTTTACCCTATGATTGGGATAAAAATTTCGCATTTGTCTTTAATTACAATTATTTAAATTTATTAGCTAACATCATTGGTCAAATAAAATTTTGATCAAAAAATTAAAATTTAGATTAGAATAATAAAAGAAAATAACATTGTTAAATTCATAAAATATTAATCACACACTGTGTTATTAGTATCATTGACAGAAAGATACTAATATTATGATGATTGCTGTTAAATAAAATGTGCGTCATTTTATCTCAGGTCATTTAATACATTATTCACTTCAAACTGGTGGGGTTGCAATTAAAATTAATATTTAAATGGCAGATGTAGATATATATATATATATATATATATATATACATCAAATAAAATATTTTGAAAAAAATATACCCACTTTCTTGCTTTTACAAATAATTCATGTATAGTACTCACAACTTCAGTACTTATAAGAACATCACCCAGTAGTCATTAAATCAATCAACACATCCATTGAACTATAAAATAAATTATACATTTATAACTGAATATTACACTATATAACATAATTACGAAATAATAACTATCAAGTAATCTAATAATATTATGCAAAGAGGAAAAATCACTGATTAGATTTGAAGAATAAAATATTTTATTTAATTAATTACAAGCAAATTGACACACTTTAATGTAAAAAAACATCTTTTTATGCTTTTGGCATCCTTCAGCTTTGCCCTCTTCACGCGTCTCCCCCAAAATATTTCATTTTCAAAAAGAAATAATAATAAATTAAGTGATCAGTTGGGTAGACGTAAATTTGTAATAAACCTAAATAAATATAATATACATTGAGTAGTAATCTCTCATTATAATTTGTAATAACACATAAAAATGAAAAAAATGAAAATTATATTAAATTAAATTTTAAATAATTATAATTATTGATTGTAGACCACGCGTAATAATAATAATTTTTAATTGGTTAGTAAAAAAAGAGATTTTTTTATTTTTAGAAATACCTATGTATTTTGTTATTTATTGATTTTGAATGTACAATTTTTTTTGCATAATATGAGATTTTTGTATATATTTTTTACGCACAAATATTACTAAACAAGTATATATCTGTATACAATAATAAACATATAAAATAAATGTATAAAATATTGTGCGTATTAATATAGTGCACTCTATTATAATCAGACAAATAAAATATTTTTATACCTAATATCATTGATTATAGAATATACTATTATTCTATAATCAATGCTAATATGCATAATACCACATAATTTAAAATAATTGTTTATAGTTTATTTATTTATTATTATTATTAAAAATAGAATTATTTTCCTGCTTATTCAAATAAATTACTGTTTTCAGGATGAAGGAAATAATTTTGAGTCTAATTATATTTTTGTTTATTTTATGAAACTGTTGTGAATATTTTGTATGTATATGCAAGTTCGGAAACAGTGGTTCTAGAGTCTTCAAATTTGCATAAAAATATATGCAACTACATACATACGTTTTATGTATGTTTTTACATACATGTAAATATATGTACATTGTATGTAAATATGTAATATATAGAGTTTATATGCGTATACAAACTTTCAAAATAAATGTTTTCCAATTTCGGCCTATAGTAAATAATATTACACTGAAACTTTGTTCAGAATCGTTTTATTGAATTCAGTAATTTATCATTGATTTCAAGGTTATAGTAAAAACAAAATTCTAAAACGTTATCTATAAATAACTGAATGAGCGACATTCACAACACCCGTGGCCCGCTACTCTTTTTAAAAATTATTCGGTACAAACATATAAAATTTTATTATTTTACTGATGGTAAAGTGACGAATATTATTTTATGAAATATAATTTTTTGAAATCAGTGATTGATAATTATAAAGTAAAAATTATATAACTGTAAGACTGTAAATCATTATTTTAAATAATATTAACTTCCAATTAACATAACAATTATTAAAACCTAAATATACGTATATTATAAAATTTGTTTGTTAATTTTGCAAATAATATTAATTGATTGCAAATAATTATTATACTCAGTGGTCATTTGTTATTATTATTATTAATATTATTTTTGATTTCGTAGTTTATTTAGTTCAAAACGAATGGTTAGTGTAATATAACAATCTCATTAAATACGTAGTATGATAATCGGCGTTACAATAATAATTAAACAATGTTTTTATTATGGATTTTAGAATAAAATTAATGTAATATTTTTTTAATTACAAATAACGTATTTCTTATTAATATCGAATATTTGATTTTATTAATAATAAAGTTGAACGCCAATTTCAATAAAAAAAAAACCATTAAACAGGCGTGACGTAATAAATTAAAAAAAAAAAATCACACTGCTGTATATTTTCGATCGAAATTATTAATTATTATTATTTGTTAAAATTGAATTATATATATATTATTATAATAAAATCTTGTTCGAAATTGTAAATAATAAATCGCCACTATTATAGTGGAATGTTTTTAAATTACACGATTTTTTTTTTTTTTTTATTCATACGGCTTGATTTTAAAATGCGAATCGTATTGAATATTAACGGCTCACCGAATTAAAACTTTTCTGTATATTTATTGTGTGTGGCGTGTTGATACCCGTCGGATTTCTCTTTATGATGTAAAATTGGCTGGCCAGTGAGAAGCTTAACATTCAAATAATATACATACCTATACAATATACCCATCCAAATATATGACGTGTGTGGAACACCTACACGTATTGAAATGAAATAAAAAATACGGGACTTGGCCTTAGTAATTATACATAGCTGTGCGTATCAGTAGCGGGGACCGAGTGAAACCGCTGCATTATTTAATGAACACGCTAAATAATTAAATTATCGACGATCATCTTATTTAAATTATATTTTATTGAATTTACGTGCATATTTTACAGACAATTATTGTAATTAGTAATTAGTTTTCATACACATGTATTATAATATTCTAATAACAAAATTATCGCATTTGAGTTTTAGCGTATAAAAATTATTAAACTTTAACGCGAATTGTAATTGATTAAGATTAACTCGAAACAATATCCATCTGTTGTTGATTATTTCACGAAAAATAACGTGGCCAAGTCGTTTAATGTTTTCATCATTAATTCACAAAGATAATAATATTGATAATTTTCATAAAAAAAAAAAAAAAAGGAAAAGAAAAATCAATAATTACATAAAACAATTAAATGTTATGTTTTTGAAATATTTTAACGATTAACAAGTAAATAGGTAAATATAGATTATAAAATGTATATAAATATAAATAGATACGTCATACGAGTTACTATTTTTATAATATGTTAGAAGAATTAATATACACGCGCATCTAAAAACGAGCCGCCACCGGGTCGGGGGATACACTTTGGATGCGGAGTATTAAACGTAATAAAAAAGAAAACAATTAACGCTGCGTTCAAAAGAATCGCAAACATTTTCTTGAAAACGATTGGATATTTTATGCCAATTTTATAACATGATTTGAACATCTATCCTAAAAATCTATTTACTTAATACTATTAATATATTATTTAATTCATATTCGGTCGAGTTTTATATAAATAAGTTTGTTTTTATAAAAACGGTGTACCGAACACATTTCTTTGACGCTTACAAAAAATATTATTGCGCGATGTCAATTATTTTTCGCTTCGTCTGGAGTCCAAAATGAGTTTGACTATCAAAAAAGATAATGTAATAAAACTTTTTTCTTTATATTAAAATTTTATTTCGTAAACATTACAATTAAATGAAAAGACATATTATATAAGTTAGATATGTTAAGCCGTTAAGGTACACGTCGTTTTGTCTGTATAATTATGATTATACACTTTTTGTCACAGAGTCGTTGTTTTATCGCCACCACGAAATACAATTAATATAGTTTACATTTTTCTTGCTTTCTGCTTGTTGAGTATAACGCCGTTCGTTTCATCATCGCTTACACCAACGCAAATCTGTATTAATATTTTAAATCCGGGATCACTGAAAATAATTCGCTATATACGCGAAAAATATTTTTGAACTGAAATCGATTCCTTAAGAGTATTCAAATTTTTCAATGCTCATGATGTAATAGGCATACAAATTTTAGTTGAAATTATATTAAGACATAGTTTTATAATGTTAATTTTAATGAAAATTTCAAGTCTCCCGTCGTACAAACATTGAGAATCAACACGTACTATAGTTAATGAAAATATAAAAAATTATATTGTGTTTGGAATTTATTTAAAGGTTATGCACTTACGGTTAATATGGGTACCACTAAATTTTTAATTTATTGCAAAACTGATTTTGCTACAAGACAGACGATTCCCAAATAAACACAAATTTTGATATGCCAACATTTCGTATCTGGAAATTAACGCAAGGATCCGAAAATCGCAATAACCATGATGCAAATGCGTGATGATTACAAAGTAAAGTTGCAACCGTAAGTATTCTTATCCCAATCCAAAATCGATTATATATAATTTCTGCAAAATATATATAGGTACATACATGCGTTATCATAACGATACAATTTATACGAGAAAACAATACATTTCTCCGTAATTAAAACATTGAGGTTTTCAACTCAGAGGAACGAAAGGAATCAGTTTGCTTATATGCATGTCTGATACTTATTCGTTCAATGAAATACGATCGAAATTTTAATGTTGTAAAGTCGAAGAAAAAACACAAATACAAATCTTTCGAAAGAAAAATTCAGTTTAATTTGAGGTTAAAAAACCGATGCTTTATAAAATATTTTATCAATAGTTACTCTTATTTTGTATAGAACAAACACGAAATTATTTATTATTTCATAAATACTAAACGTTATTACGTCAATTACAATTCCAATGAAATGCTCTTGATTTTTTTAAATACTTTATTTTCCGAGCTTACTTAATGATAATAATAAATCAACTGCGTCGTTGTTTATATATATATATATATATATATATATATAGTACCACACTAGTTATTTAATGTTTGTGTATAATTTTGATGTTAGAAATTCTTTATACGTGTAGGTATTTACAGTATAATATAAATGAGAATTAATCAATAAATTCAAATGTGCTGCACTAAATAATATTAAGTGGTTATATAGAATTACCGTTATAGATTATTAATATTAGCCAAGTATTTAATAAAATCTTAATTAAAATTATGATTCTAGTGTCGGTATATTATTATGTAATAATAATAATAATAATAATAATGATATCACGTAATAATTAATATCGAATTTAATTTAAAATCGTACCGAAAAGGTATGTCCTTGAAATGTTATTAAATTTTCGTCGAATAAGTATTATAAATTTACAAATATATATACTCGTATATATGGGTCAGTTTAAAAATACAAACAGTTCATATAATTGTTATATAGTAGATTTAATAAAGAGCTGTAAGAAACGTCGGGAGTGGGACCAGTGACTAATTTTATTAAAGGGTAGAGAATTCAATGGCTGGGCCGTATTATCAGAGAAAGTAAAAAGGAAACTCTGAGAATAGTAATGGAATGGAAGCCGCATGGGAAAAGACCACGTAGTAGACCCTAAAAGAAACGGATTGATGGAGTTGAAGCAAGATTTAAGATCATTGGGAGTGGAAAATCGGAATAGCGCTCTACAAGAAAGAATTATATGACGAGATGTTGTAGTGTTGTCAAAATCTCATATAAATTAATTATGTTAGAGAAAAAGTAGAAGGAGGAAATAATGTAGTTAATTTATAATTAAATGACAAACATTAGGTACACTAAATGATATGATATAATACATGCAAGGCGTCAAGGTTACAACTTTTATACTTAACATGTAACACATAATATAGATATTTCATATACTTTAAACTGGCAAATATACTGTATTTACATTAATTGATTATATATTTTGAGATTTTGTGTATCTGTAGGTTAGATTGATCAATTTTTAATGAGTGAGAACAATTTATCAGTGACGTTATAAATATTATTATTATATATATATATATAATTTGAATAATTAGATAAATCAAACACAAACGACGTTTTGTATCAATTTATTAAAATAAAATACATACTATGTAAAACATTACTAAATTTTTAACTAAAAGGATTACTTAACGCTTAAATGTATTTTTTAGTAAAATAAAAAAAATAAAAAAATAATAATTATAATAAAAAATAAAAAATAAAATTGGTATTTTCCACCGATTAAATTTGTTAGTGGGGTGTATTTAGATTTGCAACAGTAAATATTATACATAATATATGGAATATGAATAAATTAGCATTGGGTAGTATTAAAATATTACACTTACGAATGACGAAATATAACTTATGGGTAATTAATATTGTGCCTAGAGATTTTCTTAGTCGTATGATGGTGACCATACACATTTGATTTCACGTTACTATTATTATTATTATATAATATTATTTATTTATAATATCACGTTATTATTATTATTGTTGCATTTTAATAACCTAAATGATTGTGTGTTTAAAAGATTTTTAGTTGGTCTATAAAAAAAAAAAAAAAAATAAATAAATACAACCCTGTTCATTTAAATAACTGGAAAGTCTATGCATTTTCATTGTCGATATTCAAAGTGAACATTTTAATAAGTTTTTAATAGTTTTATATATGTATATACATAATTTATGTGCTTTTATTTCATTTTATCAAAAGGCGTCTAAACACAGTACTCTCATTTAAATTTTAAACGTATATTTATAAGTTTTATAAAGTACATCTTACTCGTTCCAAAAAATATTCTCGTTTAAAATATTTATTACATATTTATCAACGAAAAAATGTATTTCGGAATTTTGTTGTCAGTTTACAACGCGTTTATAACAAATATCTTATTTATTTAATTCAAATTCTATTTTTCTATTCGATAAGTATTGAAACAAAATTGTTAATAATTTAGGAGTTGAATACGTTAAAATGTACATGTATAAAATGTATGAGATGTCTTTGATTGTTTTATTATTGTGTGTTTTTTCGATTATTCTAAATTTTGTTACATCCATCATAATAATAATGTCACTCGGAAAAAAATTCGTTTCATAAAATATAACGAATTTCCAAATCAGATTAGTCAAGTGTGTATCATATCATGTTATATACGTTGAGACTATACTATAAACATTAAAACGTGAAAAATTGTAGCGCGGTATTATATTTGCCAATATTTTACAGCAGAAAAATACAAGGGCAATAAAAAAAAATATTATTATCAACGCACTACGTTCAAAACGTCACCTTTCCTGTAGGCCAAACGTGAAAACATTTTCGTGCAAATCGACTGTGAAAAACGTTACCGACAGGTTTGGGATAAGATAATTTTCATTATTTTCAAAAATTATCTCGAAGTAAAATAGTTGGTTAGACATAATAATTATAATATACCTATATATATATAATGTACAATTATTTTATAATTTATAAATTTTATATTTTACAATGGTTTTTTTCAATATTTTATTTGTGAACACTTTTTTGTTTTAATGTAAAAGTAGCGTTCTCAACACGCGTTACGAAAGCAAATCGTGTGTGCACGGTATTCTTTTTTTTTTGACACGTTTTTCGCTTTTTCCAATAGTCACCTTGATCGTAATATTCGTAATCAAAACCAGTCTGAATATTGAAAAACAAGAAAATCGGCAAAATCGTCAATTTATTCGTTTTGGACACGGACAATTAAAAAATTTTTACCTTATTTACGATATATATTCATTAATTATACTTGCATAATAATAATCTATCATTAGCGAGTTTTTCTAAATTTACCGATTTATTGGAATCAATGTGATAATAAAATCTCAACAACTGACTTTAGCCGATATCCCCGGGTTTTTTTCATTTTATTTTATCGATTAAATATCATTATCCGCATAAACCCGTCACGTTATTTTAAATTGATCCAGATGTCTTTATTATTTACAGTACAACGCGTCGTCACACATTTTATCAGCTGATCGAGTTTTTTGGAGAATTTAACTAGACGTGTAAGCTGAAAAACTCTAAACGGAAATTGACCACGGACATAGAACCGGAGAATTGATTACGGAAATATAGAAACGGAGACGTGATGGTATATAGGCTGTCTGTGATTGGTCGGCCATCTGTTTATGCTGGCATTTTTTCCCGCTCTGTTTTTATATGATATTATGATAACAATGAAAATGTTATCAAATATTCATGTTTTCTAACCACTGATGTTGTATGTTTTGAACCAACTAAAATTTCAAGGTCATAGACACTGTTGGCCGTAAAACGTAGAGTTTCGTAGGCCTGGTTCTAAGCGGGGGGGTTTTTTTTTTCGTTGAAATAAATGAAATGAATTTATTTTTAAAACAATACGAATTTACACGAATCGCGTGGTTTTTTTTTTCCACCTCAAAAGTAATCCCGACGCTCAAAATTGCAGCGTGTTTTTATTTTTTTTTTATTCTCGCCCCGATACAACTGTAACTGATATATAATTTCGCATCCACCGTGCCGGCATTATTCTGCGATGAGAGAGTTTCGCGCTTTACATATGTATAATGCACACGCGGATGCTGCAGTGTGTATGAACTGGATCACCGTATAATCTGTATCCAGTATAGTCTGCTCTCTCTCTCTCTCTCTCTCTCTCAATCACACCACCCTCTGTGCATAACATATATATATTTATGTGTGTGTGGGTGAGTGTGCACGAATAAAAAAAGAATATATATATATATATATAAAAAAATGCCATCGTATGTTGAAAAATAATACGATGAAAATATGGACGACGAGAACACGGGTACAAAAGCCAAACTTACACACACACACACACATAAATAAATATGTAACTTGCCTGCATGTTGTTCAATAAATGCGTAGTTTTGTTGGGTTTAAAAAGGAAATTCAAAAATGCCGAAAACCAAAAAAAAAAAAAAAACGCCAATACACGTATAAAATGCTTATCCAATTTACCGCGAGATACGTATTAGTGGTGCAGTTGTGGTGCGCAGCCACTATTGCTTTCAAAAGTATAATCCGCGGTCGAAATCGCGGTAAAGTGATTTACGAGTTGAATAAAACACTTGAAATTGTTTTTCTCTCGTGTATATATATGATAAACTGATTTTTACGGTTCGAATTCGAATACACTGTCCCGACTATTCTAATGCCGTTTCACTTTAAACACGCACCAGAGCCATATGTGCTCGGTATTTAACGTATTAATATTAATAATTTTATTTGGCCGTTCCGAGTTCAAAATATTATCATTTCGATTTAAAAAAACCGTCGATTTTCAGTGTACGTACACAAATAAATAATTAAGAATCTCGATTGTATTTAAAATAAATATATATTATATATATATATTTTTTTTATTGTGAGTGGTTTTTTTTTTTTTAATTATTATTTGACTGTCCTGGGTCTGAAAATTATATTGAACATTTTATGCAGATTATTTTACACAATACACTGCTGTACAATCGTATATATATATAAAATAATTTTTTTATTGTCAATATATCTATAAACATTATATAACGTTTAAATAGAATAAACGGTGTTTTTTTTTACCGGCTAAACTGTACTAGAAACGCGTTTCTTTTAAAAATTTATTGCAATTGCGAATACATTATTGTTGATGAAATACGGGTATATGTTCAATAATATTAATAGGAGCGTACACACTGATTTTAGATTGAACATTTTGTGCTCAGCAAAATGCAAATATTAGTTTGTACATAAATAAATGTACGAATAATATTACCCATCAGTAAACTGTTTGATGCATGCGCGGTAATACGTACGAGTGCAGTACACATAATTATGCGGTGTATAATCTTAAAGTTCAATTAACGAGACCTTCTTTTCAAAAAAAGAAAAAAAAATATGGTTGGTTTTGACGAAAAAAATTCTGAGTGTACCTTAGATCTTAGGTACCTGAAGATTTTACAGAAAATAAAAAAATATATAGAATTTATATAAAAAAAAATTATTTTCAATACGGATGTTACGCACACATTTTTGTCTGAATATTTTTAAATCGCATTAATTTTATATCCTATTAGATGATATATGGCGTATACTTTTCATTTTCCGACTTCATTGCCATTAAAATACACGCTTAAGCTCTATATTATCTCGAATCTCGAAGATATAAACCACCACGTAAATTACTACGCCACCATTTAATAAAACTTGAAATTTAAAGCATAAATTAATGCATACCACTGAAAATGATAATTGACTAAATAAAAAGGTGTACGTAAAAAGTTGTAAAAGCAGGTGTATAGTTTCAGATAATTTTTTCTTGTTCGATTATTTATACACATTTTATTTCCATTTGTCTATCTTGACAAAGTAATTTATTAATTTATAAGGATCGTAAAACAAAATTGACAAATGAAGAGCTGATATAAATTTACGGATACAAAAAATATGTACCTTATAATATTTTCGAAAAAAAAATTGCATATTATACCTGTTATTTATCTAAACATATTTTGGTGGACGTTTTAGATCAGATAAATAAATTTTTAATCAAATAATGTTATTTTCATATAAGTCGATATAGCGATTTTGAATGACTCATATTTGATATTAAAACTTATGACAATATATTGAATTGGATTGGTTATGAAGAATTGTTTTTTGTTTACTGTCTATGTATTATTAATATTATATTAGAAAAAAAAACACTTTGTAAAACAATACATTCTTCGCTTTGTTCGGAATCTGAAAACGGAACAATTTTTTTAGAAGTATTGATTAGAATGATTCATAAATATTGTATTATGTTGAAAATACGAAAAACCTTATATTACTACTCGGTAAAGAATTAGATGTTTTCTTTTTAATGTTTAAACTTAGTCGTTACAATTATTATTTTTCCAAGTCGTAGTTAATAAAATGGAGATCATATATTGTAATGAGTGTCTTTGCCTTTTGCATAATATCGTGCGCTATGAATTAATTGTTAATAATATTTTAAACGATTAAATATTGCATGATTATAATATATTATTTGATTCACGCGTTTTCAGTAATTAAAGGTAAGTACCGATGAAATGTAGCTGTATTTGATATTTATTTATGTTATTCTTTGAATTTGGGTGACCATATGCGTTTAAAAATAAATTATAATACGTTATTAATGAATAAACAATTTGGATAAGTTTTCGACTGCATTATGTATACTTCAATGTATTATTGAAGTGTTGACGGCCATTTAAAATAAAAACTAGAACGCTGCACTAATCCACGTGTAAAAAATGTTTCTGAATTATTTTGTTTGTCATAAAATGAGATATTACAGAAAAGTTTTTTATTCAATATTAATACACTAAAACTTAAATCATTGAGAAACATGTGTATTTGACCTAAATGTGTTTTGAAACAATTGTATACAATAATGAAAAAAACTGTAACTTAACGATTAAATCACTTTTCTATATACTATTATAGATTGTTTATGAATTTAATATTGTATAATAATAAAAACAACAAAAATAAATAAATAAAAGAAAAGGATATACAAACGAAATAGGAATAAAAATAAAAATTAATATTCCTATATTAAAATGAAAACGCAATAATAATAATATTAATATCAATTATTATTATAATATAATAATACACATTTTGTTATTATAATATTATAATTAACACTAAAATTGCATTCAATACTGATGATAATTTAATTATATAAATAAATTATAAAATAAAAAAAAAAATGTCCAAATAATAATATCAGCAAATTTAATTATCATGGAATTCATGAACTTAAAATGTAGTTGTAATACATTTTATTTTTGTTAAACGAACAGGAATTGTAGAAAAAAAGATAAAAAGATACAACACATCTCTGAAATAAAATTTAAAAAAAGCTAATCCGAATTCTAATTCAAAACATGTCTTGGAAATTAAAAATATTACTTTCAATATGGGTGGATATTGACTTAGACACTTTAAATATATAATTTAATATTTATATAATTTCAATTTCGGGAGAATTACACACACACACACACACACACACACACACACACACATATATTATATACAAAAAATTAAACAATACATTAAAAAATATATCGAGATTTACAGATTTAAAAAAAATTTTTTATATTTATATACATCAAATAATTTTTATAACATGTTTTAGTTGTTGTTTTTAAATTTTGAAAAGTTAAAAAAATGAATTCACTGCGTACACAATTTCTTTACTGTTTTTATTTTTGAGCTCTATGTCTTTTTATTGTAATATTCATAATTTTTTTTTTTTGGAGTCTTGTCCATTTTTATTTTTATTCGGTTGTTGTATTTTTCTTTTTCGCACAATACCCGACGATGACTTTTAGTCAAAACTAATAGTAAATAAACAAATTATAGAAAACAACTCTAAAATATTTTTTTGTTTTTCACAATACTCTTTGGTTCGCTTGTATATTTTCATATATACATTTATATTTGCATATATATATATAATACACATTTATAGTATTACAATATATTTTACATAATATAGTATACTTACTTTAATTTTTCTTATTTTTAACTTTCATTTCATATTGTCGTCATCCGACACAATATCACAGATTAACTATATTACAATAAAGTTTTAGTTTTGTTTTACACACTAAAACAAAACTTTTAAAACATTCAGTTCGATACGCACATAAAAGTATTTAGTCCACTTTTATGTCGCTTTTCAAATATTTAAATATTCAACATGAATTTATTGGGCATCACGTTTAGCTAATCAAATAATTTTACATCGTTATTGCAATAGTCGAACTGTTTGAAATTATACCTGTGTGTTATCAACAATTTCGATTAAATTTCCACTTATGTATACTTTGTATTACACACACACACACACACACACACACACATATAAATAAACATATATATACACAGGTATATGTTTTATGTGTGTAGTCAGTATAGGTAATATGTTTGTGAATATTGACTACAAAAAAAAAAAAAGAAGAAAACAAAACAATTCAGAAAAGTTGATAAATTGAAAAATGTTTTAGTGTTAAGAATAAGCTATACAAGTTTTTCTACTAATGATTTCGTTTACAGTTTTCGTGTTAAACGCAATCATATGCACATAAACATGTGCACCTTATTGCCCGTGATTTATCGGTGAGCAAACACGTAACGCGTTATTGTTCAAGAGTTGCAACAAAAAGTTTTTGTGATCAACATTTATACGGAACCTTAAAATCTAAAAACTTGGGCAATATCAAACTATTTTATGTACGACATAAAAATAGAAAGAGAATAAAAACGTAACATTATGGAAACTTAATAGTAGCGAATATTTTTAAATGAAATGCATTTTTCGACGCGTTATTAAATACCACTTGTGCGGTGATCGCTACCAAAAGCTATTTGATATTTTGGACTTTTGTAATTCGTTACGTATGTATAGTCATGGCTGAGAGAGTATAATGTTGTATTTAATGAGTAATAGAAATTGTCTAAAACTTTTTTTATTTTTTGTAAAAAAGTATATAAGTTCTATTGTAAAACTTTTAATATAATAATAAGACTACAATTATCCAAGACTAACGCAACTCAAACGTACACGCGTGTTTGATAGCTAACTTTTAAAACTTACAATTCACATTCTCTTGGGATATACGCTACATGGGCTTTCAAAGTTCAATTAAATGTACCTCGCTTTTTATTAATTTCGTTCAAACGAAAATATAAAATTATATATATATATATATATATATATACGATGGAAACATCAAAGTTTGAACCCGTATTTTATTTTTTT
The DNA here is from genome assembly GCA_032441835.1 of Slavum lentiscoides. Lineage (NCBI taxonomy): Eukaryota > Metazoa > Arthropoda > Insecta > Hemiptera > Aphididae > Slavum > Slavum lentiscoides. Next base: position 3,832,680 of record CM063718.1, on the reverse strand, counting down.
TTCTGAAATATTTTATTATTTTTAAATGAAAATTTTTTTTAAAAAATTTATTCTCGCAATCATAAAATACGATTTTGTATACTTATAGCTCCAACAAAATAGTGTGCCATTAACCCTATGCGTTACAGTTATTAAATATGCGTGCTACAGTTCATAAGCGAATTCCTTGTTTTTGTGCAATCTATTGGATATAAAATTTTTTTTTTCACAGCAATTATATTACTATACAATTATTATATATGTAATATAATTTAATATAATAATTTTTAATTACATTTATCCCTATAAAATTCTAAATTATTTATAATCCTAAGTAATATTGGGTTATTTTAATGATAAACAGCTCAATATCTCCGTTGAATATTATTAATTAATTGTTATGGAAGTTTAATGATTATTTTCAATTATATAAACGGACAGATGTGTTTTTTCTCTTTCACACGAGAAATGTACAGCCCGTTCTTGTATGATATCACATAATCAGACATTTGTGTTAACAGAAATTCTTATTCGACTTTTAATAATGAAGTGAAATAAAAATGTACAGATTGTTTTTTTTTTTTTTTACAAACGATTTTACTATACCAACTTACACATTACACACGCTGTTTAAACAGCAGTACCATTTCAGTTTTTCATTAAGCCACGAACAAAATTAAAGAAAAAAATGGGTCAAATTTTCCTCACCACCATTCCTACTGTTAAAAATATATCTCATATTATTTTAATTTACTAAAATGTACATAACATATTTTATACTCATTTTACTTCAGCCCTTCCCCTCCCAAAAAAAAAACCGATAATTATGTTGTAAATTAGGTAAATACCAAGTGTCCTTTTGGTCAAAACGCCATGTTTAGGATTCTGACTGAGCTAACGAAACTGCAGTACGACTATATACGTCATTTGTGAAAGTCTGTATCGCCCGAAAATTTTAATGTTTTACAGTGTACGTTATTGTTAAATAAAATAAATAAAAATAATCATAAGGGAAAGTGTACATAAATTAATACAAAATATGTCCATTCTAGACCGGTGGTACAATATAGTTTTTAGCAATAAGACGACGCGATTTGTACTATATATATATATATATATATATATAATGTGTCACTGATCACGATTTGCAAAATATATAATGTACGGCGTTCTACCCTTTTGATACGCCAGAAATTAAATAGTTTTGGTGCAAGGAGCAATTCATTAGCAGAACTAATTACCAACTAAATTTAAAACTCACTCACCGTGGGAGATAATTTTATTTTTGGTTCATGTGCGACGAACAGACGTGTGTATCTAAGTTGGGAACACAGAAAAAAAACATGCAATTTAAAATATCATGTTGTATACTCGATACGTTAATCCTTTTTAATATGAATAAAAATATTTCGATTAATTTGTTTATTCATGAGTGGTTTAAAACAATATATACGTATATAATATACGTATGTATATTAAAAAAACAAAAGCTCTGAATTGACATTTATGTTATTATTTTTACAATAAAAACTAAATTTTAAACGACTTAAATTTTCATTTGCAATAGATATTTCCAAATGACGTTGGCCACAACTGTGTATGACAAAAAAAAAAAAAACGAAAAATATATTCCGTTTTTGTCCGTGATTTCGAGTTTTGGAATTTTGCTTCAGCTTTATACTTTTACTATGCGTCATTACATTATACATAGACGTTTGATAACGTGTACGCGCTCACTGTATAATTATATACCTTTATTAAAATAATAAGCGTACAATTATAAATAATTAAATTAAGCATGATATTACACAAATATTTAGGTACTTACGCCGTTCATGAATTGGATTAAATTTTCGTCGAAATTCATGGTAGAAAACATAAACGTAAAGGCTGCAACGATAATTTAAACTCAGCATATAATAAGGTAGAAAAAGGAAATAGGAAGAATAAATAAAAAAACAAAATAAAAAATCTAACGGCTGTTACATCCAATATAAATTGGTTATTATTTACACATTTCAAATTATGTCGAAACTAATGGCCGACACAGCCGAAGCATGATATTTCGACGATTGATTTCGTTATTACATTAAAAATTATATACTATATAATATACACATTATATATATAAAGTACGTTTAAAATTGTTCACCAAAAATACCATTGAGGCAATGACTTTAGAGTGTACATAAAAATGTAGCTTTTAAATTAATTGTTTCGTTTTATGACTTTATGCCGCAAGCCAATATAGAATACCCGGAATAAGATTATGAAAGAAGAATAATTCTTGAATATTGTTGGGTTTGTTTCCACTGGGCTGCATTTTATAATTTAATAGACATTACGAAAGAAATTAAAACAATCCGTTGTCTGAAAAATACAAGACAAAAACGGTTTCGTCGCTTTCAATAATTATAATGCTTAATGTCCCAACAGATAACCATTGGACGTTATGTAATTAAATTATTGTCTGCGTAAAAACAAATTAAATCCCGCAAGTAATTATATTTAACAGTATGAATTTAAAATACACAAACGCAGTCAATCGGTTTCTTTTAATGTCGATATGGCAATACAGTATAATAATTTATATTGTATACAAACATAAAGAACGTAAAACAATATTTTCAAATTACTTTCACTTAAACGTTTATTGGATACCGTGATATTTATAAATATTAACTACATAGATCCGCGCATACAATTTCTCAAATTTCACACGCCACTACTAAATCGAATATTTCTTTAAAATTTTATTTTTGATTGAGAAGAATACGTTCGTTATTTACTTAAAAATAAAATACGAGTACTTCTCGGTAAACATTCAATAATAATTAAATGTAGAAAATAATATAAAACTCAATATCAAGTTAATAACATTTAATTAAAGTAAACTTAAATTTAATTAAATTCTAATAATACTATTTAATCAACTATGGATACTTAATTATACGTACGATCAACTCTAAAGCCTTTGATAAAAATAACAAATGACAAGAATAAAAATTATATTACAATTTCATTTTCTGTTATTATATTATACGCATGTAGGATTAATAATGAAAAAGAAAAAAATTTTAATAAATACAACTTTTGTAAAAATATTTGTTTATTATCATTGAAACATATATATATATACAATTTAATATTTCTTACTAAGAGCATTTTAACGCTAGTCAAGTTTAATGTTGTATACATTTTATGCAGTATATATTGTACGTAATGACAAAATTAGCAAAAAAATCATTGAGGAGGGCAAAGATTCCTCCGATATCTTGTGTCGTGGGTCGTGGAGGGCAAAAAATGAAAAATTGGATAAGGTAACATCGATTTTATTCAAGCAAAAAGTTTAAACAGACCTTCGATAAGTCAGTCATATGCAGTGATAGTTTTAAAGGCAGGAAAATGGACATGTGTCATCTGGACACTTGTCCGTGGATAAGCCCCATCTATAAAATATTTTATTAAATTGTTTAGAACAAAAATTGAACCAAGTATATCGCATTATACTAAAAGTCTAAATAAGTTATATATAATAACTTATATAACTTATACATTGTAATATATATATTACAATAAAATTAATTCATTTTTTAAATAACACGTTAGATACGTGTCAAATATAATCGGTGTCAGAACACTGCAAGACAAGATACGGAAAGGGAGAAATTGAAAGCATTTTAACATAAAGCGAAAAAGAAGTATCGTATAAAGAAAAAAAAAACCATTATCACCACCGTCTAAAAATGTTTCGCGTTCTTTTTATTTATTTATTTTTTAAAATAATTATTATTATATTATAATGCGGTATGCTATCATATAGTTAATCCAGAGAAGGATTTGGATTGATCAAATTGGATTATCTTAGTTGTTAGAAAGAGGTTGAATGAGTGCTTATGGGAGAAATGTATTACAATCAATATTAACACTGCGTTATATTTTACATAGCTATTTTATTACGTTTCTTACGTGAACAATTTAAAAATAAACTTACAACTTTTTAATAAACCAAAAGTTTATTTTACGTGTTTAAATATAATACATGGATTTCAACACAAGCTCATAGCAGGCCAGTTTGGTCGACGGTAAATCGCAAATTATCTTTCTGATCATATATTTCTCAATTATAACTCGGGGCTTGGTTAAAAATGTGCGGTAAATGAAAAACGCTGAATAGGTATTTTGTTTGTAAGTAATACTATATATATATATATGTTTGTGTTTATGTGTGTGTGTGTGTGTGTGTATTATGTAAACAATTCGATACGTTGAACGTAATTATATAACTAATATTGCAAAATCAAAACTTATACAAACTTCAAAAATACTTGTCTGATTCTAATGAATAGTATAAAACATCAGAACGGTTATAATAATTAAATAAAACTATTATGTGACAATATTATATTTTTTCAATTTCTATTTTCTATTTAAGTTAGAATAAAATTCCGTTTAATTCGATACAATTTTAAGCGAATATTGAATTTTTTTTTTTTGCTTTTTGCAACTTTGTAAATAATTGTATAATTTAAAATCAATTTATCAACTAACGTGAAAGCTGTATGAAACTTTTAAAGCGCTTAAATCTAACTCTGAAAGTAGAACGCTTTTACAAGAGAAGAAACACATTATTAAAAAAAAACCCAATTCTCTTTAAAATTAAGATTTCATAATACAAATTTTAAACACAATTAAGAGACTATGAAAATACATGATACTACTTATAATTAAATTGAATAAAAAGTGTATGATTATACGCATATTTATTTTGGACAATTAAAAACGAGTATTTTTTACTAAGATATTATAAAATTTTAAAAGTTTTTATAACTATTAAATATAACTATTAATTTTGATACAAAGACGATTTCATTCAAATGGAGTAGAATAATAATATGTGTTTTCCGTTTATATACATTATACAGTTATCATTTTGAGTGGAAGATTATAAAATAATTTTAATTCTGAATGAATAAGGGTTCTTACAAAAACGTGAAGTGTTGGCAATACTACAAAAAAAACCTTTTGAGTAACAGAAACAATTCCATTTGATAAACTCGATTTAACTTTTCTTTATTTTATATTTCATGATGAAATGAAAAAAAAAAAATTATAGGACTTGAACGTGGTGGTGATGATTTGAATTTTTTTGGAAATCAGATTTTTGAGTTGTAACTACGAATTAATCACCTTCTTTAATCGTGGTTATAACCTGCGTACTTTTTAATTTTATTAGTAATTTAATAATTATTGTATTATTTAGTAATTTAATTTTAATCGACTGTTGTCTGTTTGCCACGCGATTTGTAATTATTACTCATAACTCGTTAGTCATTACTACAGATTTGGTTCGAATAACTACTACATTTCCATCATCATCTCGGCACAAATAATGTCGGCCCACTGTTAACAAAGGGGGGGTGGGCAAATGCCCACCCTGCCCCCCCATCAAATGACGCCACTGCCATGGGGTCCGGACCCCTCCCCCCAATGATATCCACGCAAACACGTTATACCTACTTATAGTGTTTTTATACATGAAAAATTTTTTTATCATAGTATAAAATAGATGTAAACATTTTTCGACGCTTTGTCGCGTTATCAATTTTTAAAATTTTCAAATATCGTGATTATTTTTGTTATCAATTTGGTACTGGCAACATGGTTAGTTCTGTAAACCAACAGTTTAACAATGAAAATTTTAATTAATAATTTTATATATTTTAATGTTGAATTCGACAAATATAAAAGAAAATATTTGCATAGCCCAATTTCTGCGTGCGTTAATAATGTTGTTGCGACTGTGACATTACGTAAAGGAATTTTCTATTTTATCAGTGGGTGCAAAATACATTTCACCCCCGCCCTTAAAAATGACCTACGTACGCCAACGCTTGATACGGACAAAACCCAGTTTCGGTCACCACTTGTTTCTTCTCAAAACTATGACGCTATCGATCATAAATCTTATTCTCGACGAGATAATTTTCTTCGACCTCAATGACTTGAGGCTAGCGAAAGTTTCATTCAAATCCCATAGCTGGAAAAATAAGCGCGTAGATTATACGGAAAATGTAAGCTACGATTGTTAACATTCTTCAGTGTTGCGATATTTAACGCGAACAAGCTGTCACGAATATAAAATAATAATAAACGAATTGATTTTGGATGAACGTACTTTTTCTAAATTTTTTCCCACAATTTTCAATAGAACGCATAGACATTCCAGTGGTTCGTCCGAAACTTGGCCTAATAAGTTGGTAATGCAATACGTAATTGTATTGGTCCTTACCATATTTCGGTTAAAGAGTTCACCGATGAATCTAAAATGAAATTCGATAAAAAAATCATATACACGTTATTGTAAGTGTGGGTTATATATGAGTCTATTTTTTTTTGTTCGTAAATTATACGATATAGCGCATATTATGTTACCGACAATTTCCCACGGAACGTTCACGCGATCTCCTTTCGTATTCCTCGTATTCGATTTGGAGTTTTTTCTTCTTCTCCTAGTAATAATCAGAATAAAATTTTAACTCGCCCAATAATCAATAAAAGTAAAAGAGGCAAGGCCGTGTACGTTATGTGAAAATGAATCGGAGATGGCAGAAGATTAGGAAAAACCTTGTGCTCGAAAGTATTTTATCATAAACTCAAAATTGAAAAAGGTAATTGACTCAAATACAATGCGCGCTTCTCGGCTATTCGGAATTTTTTTTGGAAATTATAGCTCTCGACAATTTTACTTTTAAATTCAACTGATTCGTACGTAAAATTTTACAAATTCATTACGTGATTTTTGCACGAATTTATTTCCTCGCGTTTCTTTTTGCCGTCCTTTCGGTTCACTTGGTCCGCTTCGAATTGTCGCTGACATTTTTTTAGAATGAGCGATTTGAAGGACACGGTGCCCTTACCGTCATCACACGTCACTTGCATGGATTGAATAGACGAACACAAGGACGCGTAAAGGCGTACGACGTTTTGTCCTTGGATCGCCTGTAAAATACGTGAAAAAAATCGATTTTAATTAAAACAGTATGCCGACTTATGTTAGTTTCTCGGTCGCATAAATATCGATAAATAGAACAAAAAAAAGTGTAATCATTCTGTCTAAACCGATGAATCATACGTTGCGTTATTATCTACAGACTACAATTACCTTTTCGAAAATTAAATCGACGGTATTCTGCAATCTTTCGATCGTATCGATCGGCAAGGCCGTTAAATTCTTCGTCAACTGAACTCTGTTGTCTTGTGTAAGTTCATTCAGAATCGAGATGACATTTTTCTTTAACTCCTGTAAACACGAAAATACATAGGAATAGAAACGATAATTTTCAGCAAATATCCTTCATATTACACACACGACAATAATTATATTTGCGTATGCCTATAATCTAAAGTCGATATCGTGTTAAAAATATCAGTTTTTCAATAGATCTGGATTTTAACGTTCATAATATAAGGAACAAATTACTGTTGTAATTTTCATAAACACCAATATGAAAAGTGAATTTAAACAAAGCAAAGCACACAAAAACGGGATAGACCATATTTATCATTTACTATACACCGCGATGTGAAGAAATATTTGTTTGTGTCCAACTGTTTCGAGTTTAAATTACATTTTTATATACGAGTATACCTCAGTCTCGTGTTGTTGACTTTTTGTCTCACACTTGAGGACAGTCGTATCTGCTTCTCTTGCAACCGTCTTCGGAATACACGCGTTTTCCGACTCGTTCAATTTAGTTTTACTGTTCGACGATAGCTCGTTACCGCGAATGACTTTTTGCCGGGCCATCGTCGCCGTAAATCCTTCGCCGTCGTCGCGTTTTGATCTCAGCGTATTGCATTGCGACGGTCCGGTAGATTTTCTAATGGCCGTGTCGCCGCCGGACTTGTTCGGCGCGTCAACCGGTTTTTTTTTGTATTTTCTATTATTTTTAGAATAACGATTTTTATTGGCTTGCAACAGCGACGGAAACGATTTCTCGTCGACGCAAAACGTTGGTTGTCCTTTGTTGTTTGTTGCCCGTTGTTCTATGAAACGAAACACAAGTCAAATTATATGCGATTATTTTGAGGATAGTTTATTAAGAATAACAAACCTTCGGCGCGGATTATATCGTCGTCGGACCGATTTGCACTTGTCGGTTTTCGGATTTTTTCGACTACATTCCAATCCGAAAGCTTTCCATCGCCTTCGGCTTGTTCTTTATCGACAAATAATCGGCTGTCGCACGACTTCTCATGATCGTTATTAGAGGCGGAAATCGGTGTTTGCGAAGCACAGTCCGCTTCGTCTAACGGTTTACAATTCTTCCGTCGTATTCGCTTGGCTTTTTTACAGTCCTATTATAGGCCCACACAATACAAACAATTAATACACAGACGTGAAAAATAACTGCCAATGTGTTCTTAACAGATCGAATTCTTACATTATTGCGGTCTAGATTAAAACGAGAATTCAGTACGTTCTAAAGAAAACGACCGAGTGCGTAGTTTCATAATATAATGATAGTATCTGGTTGAATTGAAATAGAAAAATTATATTATCAAACATATACACACGAGTCATGGAGGAACTCATCATCAGTTCAATCGCTTTTCGAAAAAAATCATTTAATAATAACGACTTCCTTGGATAAATTGTCGAAGAAATGACTTTCGTATTGCCAAATTAAATGTCTGTCCGAGCTGGTTTTTAATAGTATTCGAATAAGAAAACGCGAATTTATTTCCAAACGACATATTATATTCAGACGGAATTTTCTTAAATTTCTACATTTGTACTGTAAATGAATCGGGTTACTTGTAACTCGTCCACTTCTAGTTTTTTCTCGCACTCGGTGGGGCGAGAAATCTTCTCTGACCGTAATTTCTCCTTCGTCGTCGATGTACTCGTTTCGCTGACGATCGCTTCTTGCAATTGGTCCGCTAATAATACATCGACCTTTGCCTTTTCCGCCTTTTGGTCACATCTCGCGTTCTTGTTACGTTTGAGACACGAACCCAATAACGGTATTCGTCTCACACATCTCCAGACCGCCTTTCCGCATGTTCGAGCACCGGAAAATACTGTTCTTATTGTAGAACTCATTTTTTAATTAAACTGAAAAAAAAAACTATTATTCGTAATATCACCAGAGAGTTGTGTACACGACAATCTCAGTAAACGTACTGACTATATTTTATATTCAAATCAACATTATACCTATTAGCATGTGTATCCAGGGCAATCGCAGTGTATATTATAAAACGTTTTAGAGGGTTTTCACCATATCAACCAGTAAAAAATAAAGTGTAGTAGTAATATTAATAATCATAAGAATAATAATTATAATATTAATAATAATAATCATTATGTACCTACATAATATTTAACTTAAAGTGTATTTTTCTTACGATTTTCCAGTGTCGACTGTGATTTTGTTTTATATTCTTAGGTGACACGTTGCAATAATATTCTTTGCTTTACTTTACATAATTATATCTCATAAATTCATCAGTATAAATTTTTTTTGAAAAGTCCAGAATCTGCCTTTTAAATAAGTGGAAAGTTTACTGTGATTTAAAATACAACTCAGTCAGAAGCCTGGATTTAATTCTATTATTTACTATAAAAATGTCTAAAAAATAATTGCTTTTTAATATTTTTAAAGAAATGCATATTGATTTTTAAAATAGTAATTTATGGAAATATATTTATTGACTAAGACAATATGATTTTGTAATGATATTTAACTAAAATTTATAAACACGCGTAGATTGCATTTATACATTTAAGTGAATGTAAAATTACATTTAATTGTAAATATATATCACGTATTAATTATTGATCAGTAATTATAATTGAATGTATATTCGTAACTAAAACGTTCTGAATAAGTCCTCCATAACAATAAAACTCTGTGATAGTTTTTCTAAAATTAATTAATATAAATTAATATAGCGTATAAAAAATATAACATAAAAAACTAATATTATAATAATGTATGAAAAACGTTTTTTTTTAATTCCCAAATATGCTCGTTAATGTATGGATTACAAAGTTCCACTAGTAAATATATACAGAATAACGGCTGGGTCTGAGTTAATGTATAGAATTTATCATCACGTATGGTTCAAATTGTTACAACAAAGAAGGTAAAGCTAGGTTAAGATTAAGGTTAACCCTAACGAAGGTTAGGTTAGGTTCTAAAAATTTTAATGAAGGTATCTCATTTTGAATATATTTCTATATTTTGATTTTTTTTTGTATTTTTTGTGTTATACATTAAGAGTGAATTGACGTTAGATGCATAATTTTTTTTTTAAATCTGATATGTATGTATACACACTTCGATAATACATTTTTTTTCAAATGTAATGTATTACATTGTGTTAATTAATTGTTAATACAATAATTAAATAGATTAATTAATTGCAATAGATAGTTTATATAATACCTAGTTAGTATACAGAATAACTAGTTAAAATATGTATTTTTGTGTTTATTCAATACTTTAACTGACAATGTTAGTTATTCTATAATATAATAACTAGTTATTATATAGAACGACGTAATTTCATACATTAACGCTCATATATATATATATATATGTGTGTGTGTGTGTATTTGTATTATGCACGTTTTTTTTAGATTTGTTGGATACCATAAGGCAATGTGGTCCAACGTTTTTTAGCTCGCGTGCCAATTTATAAATGAAAGTTAATATGATGGGCCAAAAAAAAAAAAAGAAAAAAAAAGGTTAATCAATGAAAACTTAATTTATTATTGAATTACAAATATCTTTATAAGTATACAAGTAAATTGTATTCAATTTTTATGTATGATTACTGATTATTAATTATGATTTTATATATGATTAATTAATATTATGATTGACAGTGTTTTTCTGAAGCTAATCTTTTAATATCAATTGTACATCTAAATTGATAACCTGATGCATCAGTCTAATGATGAAGTATCCATACGATTTCTTAATTTCGACTTAATTAAATGTATATGACTAAATTTGATTCAATAATATATAAGTGCTTCCAAACAATGACAAAATTTCCGTAGTTTTGGGAATTTTTCTTATGACAAAATTATACAATATTTTTCAGGGGACAATTTTTTTTCGATTAGAGGAAAGGGTCCAATTGCAGGTCACACAACTCCATTTGTAAATCAGAAAGTTGTAGGCAGACATAAACTACAATGAATCGATAAATAATTAAAATTTAGATTTCAATGTATCATCATCTTTAATCATAGGATTAAATTCTTTTATTATTTTTGAAATAATATTTTTAAATTCAATAAAACATATTAAATGGTTTTCAGTGTTTTAAATTTCTTAACGCGATGAGAAGTGTGTTAAATAGGATCATTATTGTTTAACACATTTTAAGAAAGCTTTAATTTTTTCCCGAAACCTTCAACATTACTATCAAAGCTGTTATATATTTTATACTATGCCTTTTAGTTTTAATTTTAAAATATTTAAATGAGACTAGTGAGAAAAGCAAGAGACTTTAAAAATTTATATTTTCCAAGTCCTCATACAAATTTTGTCCAATTTTGTTATTTTTAAGAAATTTTAGAATTTCATTTCTTAACGCAAAAAACAGGTTTAAACAATTTCCTGCAATTATTAAATAATTTTAACAATTATTATATAATATATAGAAAATTGACGAATAAATTCTTTGTTTCAAATGAACTGATATGAATCACAAGTGTCGTAAAATTCAATGACTTAGTATTTAGTGAATAATTAAAAACCTCTGACTACAATTTTATACTTTCATTAATTTTGAAACGAGTTATTTACGAATAACGGCAATTTCTTTTACAACTTCAACATAGGTATCTTTTAATTATCTCGTAAATCATATAATGTCGCTTACTTCTTTAGTTTAATATACATTTAAGGATTCCCGATAACGTTGTTCAACGAAGTCGTTCATTTGTATGGAATTCGTGTATTTGCCTATTTACATTTACTTTGTTTTCAATTCCAACGCATCAACACGATGAAACATATTTATCTAATATATACTAAAATATATTTAAAATTTAAAAAAAATGCATTTGTAATTTTTAGGTATTTGAAATGTTTTGTGATTATATGAATAATCCAACGGTTTTATTGTTGTTTATATTTTAAATATTTATTTTATATGATTACACAGTTAAGTATTAATTTATGAGATATACATATACTTTTATTTAGTTGCGTCTACATAATAATGTAACAGAAAATGGTACATAAATTTGTATACTCATATTGTTACAGTATCACAAATGAAAAAATATAATTTTGAAAACTATTCAGTATTACATCATAGGTAATACATGTATACGAGTGTTAAAAGTTATTTTATGAAATTTAATCTCTTTTTAAGGATCTTTTTACATTTAGCATATGAATTACTCATTAAACTGATTTTAATAAATGAGAGCCGGTCATCATGTTTGAGAGATCCTGGTTTAGATTTTCTGAAAAATGATTCAAATTATAAAATAATAAATTATAATAAGCATGAAAGATTAAAATACTCTCACGTAAAAATAATAGGGTATTAAAACAATGCACGTCACTATGGAAATATATTTTTTATAAATAAATAAAATATCGAAAACGGATTTTAGACCAATTATAAATACTAAAAGAATATGTTTAAAATGTAATTAAATTTTATAATAGTTCTTTATTTGTACCTAGTCTTTCCTATTTATAAGACGCGTTAGTTATACATACATTTATAGGTATTAAATAAAATACACGTGAAAAAAACTTTTGAAAATTGAATACTTAAAAGAGTTTATTGAAGTTTTTATTTTATTTTCTTCGTTATTTTCAATAATTATCATATCGTTTGTGTTTATACTTTGTGTTTAATTTCCAATATTTTTTATACTTTTATCAATATTCACAAATTTCTTGATTATGTCTTTTGCATAATATAGTACTTATGTTAATTTTCGTCAAAGATACTGAAGTCGTTATACTACCTTTGATCCTATCTTCGCGCTTCACAGACATTATTCAGATAATGAACCCGAAAAATCAACGAATGGGAAACAAGGAGTTTGGATAGTACTTTTTGAGAAGTTCCAAACGCGTTACATACATTATTATTTAAAATCCACAAGATAATCTTATGTCAACAAACAAAACTACAAGTGACGTATTATAATGGCCAGTGGCGGATTTACGGGGGGGGGTCCAGGGGTCTGGACACCCCCAGATGCTGATATATACATATATATATTTATTATAATTTATATAATGCACTATACACAGGGTCTGACTCAGAAGGTATAATATAATACTTATATTAAAATTCAGTAAACACTTGTTTTTATAAAAATAAAAATAATACATTTGAAATACATATTATTTTTTAGGACCCTCCCCCCAGAAGAATTTTGAAAATCCGCCACTGATAATGGCTAACCTAACCTTGTTATAAATGGGGCATTCACCCCTCCCCCCGTGGGCCGTATAATTATATGTGTGCATTGTTATTTGTGTTTATATATTTATTTTACTTACGGTTTTAGTTTCAGTCATATTTGTAGTATACGTATTATAATGCTTTGTAATAAGGAAACACAGTTGAATAAGTTTTTAAATGTTTGTAGTACCAAAATTATTTTTAAAAAGTAATTGAATGCTTACTACTTGTTTTTATACTTTAAGTGCTTTCTTTAAAAAAGTTCTTTAAATTAAATTATTTACATTATCTATCAAGTATTATTTAATAAGATACAAATAATCTATATAATTGACTTAAAAATCTATGTAGTATCTACTGCTTTTTAATTATTCATATTTAATATTTGTTTTATGCTTGTGCATAAAGCAATTAACATGATTACGTTCACAAATGGGCCAGAATCGCTTGTGCGGGCTTGCACTGTTGCATATATACCAGGAAATCAGTATACCGGTGGACGATATTATTAAACGATTTTTAAAAATGAAACAACGTAAATTAGATTTTGTTATATACAATTTTCTTATTTTATTATTATTGTGGTTTATATATATAGTATATAGTATAGTAGTAGTATTTAAATATATTACTCCTATATTTATTTATATATATAAAAATTCTGAATAAAAATGACATCAATTTTAGTAATTTCTATATATATTATTTAGGATATGAATTGGCAGTGTTGTAAAAATACTGCTCAAATATTATTTTGTAATATAAGTATAATTGTTATACTAAAATATTTTTAAAAAGTGTTTAAAATGATAAAAATAAAGAATAATCTTTAATTAAAAATATTGTATGTAGTCTTATAAATATTCACCATGATCAGAGTTGTTGATGACTTTAATTCAATCTTACTGATTCGTAAAATGATAGAAAAATACGGTAACTTAATATTATATTTTCAGATATGTGAAGCGTAATTATTGAAAATGTTACATTTGTATGAATTGACAGTTAACATATTTAAACAAAATTGTATTCTCTACTTATACAAGTTATATCATTAAATACTTCACAACACTGAGAATAGATATTTAATATGATGAAGTAGTAATATGTCAGATAAATGAACTTATTATATATTCAATCTATTAATTATATAACTAGAGGTTAACGTTTATAACACATCCTATTTTTTATTATATTCGTTGTGCGGTATATGAATAAATAACAAATTGTATAATATAATTAATTCGACATTGTTTCAAATACTGTTTCGAGATTAAAACAGAATAACGGACTACTGCGGAACGTGTATAAATAGGGGCAATGCAATATTATAAATACAACATTAAGCAAAATTATCTTTGATCAATGTTGCTCATATTTGTATTAATAATGATTGTTATATGGTAATAGGCATGGCAACTAGGAGAGTATACGATCGATTTATACTCCATGTAGTACGAATACCTCGAAGCCAAACTGATAAGGAAAGTTTGTCGGTCCACTTAGAAAGTAATCTATATTGTTTGATCGTAATAAATGCCGTTAAAAGTTTTGTGTCCCTGATTTTAAACGATTCGATAAAGCTAAATTCATTGATGATACACAATGAAACAAGTTTGATTATAATGTTCTTGATCCTTAAGCAGATAAAATGAAATCAATATATTTATTAAGTAGATATTATAATAGTGAGAAAATAATCAAAAATTTAGGTACGTATGAAGAAAATAAAATAAAAACGTATGGACAAGGGAGATAAAGTTTGAAGTATACTGAACGAACACTTGTTTTGCTTCACCATTTCGGTGCTACAAAATGTTGGACAATTTTCCAAAGTAGTTTTTAAAAAAGTATCTTAAACATGACCATTTAGATGGAAACAGAACATTGAAATAATAAGTCATTATTGGCTATTGTATATAAATATATACACATACAATTTAAAATTATGTTCAAAGAAATTTGCGATTAAATATTCTTACACTATGTTAATGACGGTATAGTTATAAAATAATATCATAAATATACATTATATTTATTTATTTTAATCTTGAATTAAAATGACAAGTAAACGCTTCTAAATAATATTATTTTCCCAAGAGAAATCTTAAAATTACCTAATGGCATACAAATAAGTTATATGATATGAAATATACACATATTCTTCAATAACATTACGTCAGAACTTTGAAAAAGTAATTTTTTATAAAAATGAATTTTTTTCTATTATTTGATTAAAATTTAAAACTTTATTTACTACCTGAGGAATTGCTCATATATTGTTTTTTTGTTGAAAATATACAAATAATATTTAAATAAATAATCAATAAATATTTGAAGTCTTTATTATATTGATATACAAAATTCGTTACAAAATGAAAATAGTTGACTTCTCTGTGTCAACATAATATTCTAATCTCTTTCAATTGTCACGACGTGTAACTGTTGCGCCAATAAAAAAAGAAAAAGAAAAGAAAAGAGGAGTTTCTTTCGTTTTTTCACATTCTAGAAAAATTGTAATTTAAAATAAATCCAAACTACTCTAAAACGTGTTTATAGAACCAAAAAAAATATGTTTGAAAAACTAATACACTCTTCACTTGTCGCTCAAAATCTAAAATAATGAAAATATAATAAATGAAAAATACCTATTTATTATTTACTTATTTCAATATAGACTGATGGAAATGTGATGAGCTAAAAACGACCAATGATAAATTCTTATTATTCGTTTTTTAAAATATGTTTAAGATTTATAAATGAAAAAAAAATTACCCTACTAAATAAACGTCCATTACAAATGACATCTAGAGAAAATTTTAAAATAATCTAAGAAAATTCTAGTAGAGCGGTATGTAAAATTAATTGTGAATAGAAAATTTATTTATAAATAGTATGGAATAGAAAATAATCAATTATCAATAGTAGTTACATTCGCCACCAGTTGCATAACAAGATAATAATTTAAAACGGTAAAAACAACAACAACGGCGTAGCAATAATCTATTTTGTTGGCTTATCGCATATCAAAATATTGTGCCTAAATATTTAATAACTTTATAAATTTCCACGGTTATAATATAATATTCAGAGACGAGGTAAAGAAATTTCATTCAGCAGCCGTGACGATAATAATGTAATATAATATGGAGAGATGTGTATTTTGCCGGTAAATTTTACGTGCATTTTGGTAAATCGACAAATTACATAAAAAAACATTTCTCATGAATATATTAATTGTTTATACGATTGAACAAGAAGTGTCATTAACTGTATTTGAGATCACATTTATTAATTTCCTACTATAATTAGTAATTGATTTTGTATAAATAAAAATTATTAGAAGTCATTTGATATCATAATCCATGAACCACGTGGTGATTTTTAATTTTAAAATACCTAGAGCGTATTTTAAAATAAGATTTTGCGGAAAAATCAGTCAAATTTCAAACACGCAGATTATTGAATGTAATTTCCATAATTATAATAAAACTGAATTTTTTTCAATTCAAATGTTTAAATGTATTTTTGCGATTATTAAACTTTTGAACTGTATTACTAAATTCAAATATTTCATAAATGCTTTGATAATCTTAAATAATTTATTGTACTATTTAAAAATTTCAAAACTTTTAGAAAAAGTCTATGCATGAAAACGTTTGACTATTTCTACCGTCTCTAAACGCGTACAGAACGTCTTTAACGAAAACAGTAAATTTTTTTCCTTCATAACAATCACAACATATAACAATTTATAAAATAAACTATAATGTAAATATATATTTTCAAAATTCTCAAAATAATACTTTCTGTAAACATGCTGTCCTATTTTTAAAAATAACAAAATACTGTTTTTTGGCTAATAATTACAGGTTACTGGTATAGGTATTCATTATTTTTCTTCGAGATAATATTAATGAAATTTTGTCGAAAAAAAAATGTCAAATAAAATTTGTTGTTGACCTTAAAATTGGAGAGGTCACACTTTAATAATATACAATAAATCGCATGTTTTACAATATTATTACAGTTAAATTTTTAATATTTATTTAAATAATAATTGTTTTGCAATTATGGTATCTAATTTCGGTTTGACAATTTGGTGTGTTTTCATCTTCAGGCCGAACCAACTGCTTACTGTCAGATGCGATATACTCGTTCATCCGTATTTATGCTCTTATTACACGTGATGACTTTACCACAAACTGATCGCCGCCAGTGATTTACTGATCGCTTTTATGGTCTAACCGCAGGCTCATGCTAACGTCATTGATTTACATTAAATTAATTTTAATAATGAATTTTGTAATGTACTTAAATCCCAGTTTGACAAATTATTTTTATTTTTTGACATTTATTCTTATGTTTAGTTCCCTAAAGTTATTTATATTATTTTAAAGTTTTGCTGATTTTATATTGTGGCCAGGGTTCAATAAACATTGCACAACAGAATTGCCATATGGGTTTTTAATATATTTTCCAAACGTTCATTAAACCTAATATCTTTTCTTTTGACCTATCATAACACTGCTTATCGTATTTTCACATCGAATTTTATAAATATCCGTTTACCCCCTTCCTCTATTTTATAATTTGTGTTTCTTTGTGAAGCTTTTAAAATTTTACCAGCTTATTGGAAACGGTTATTATTATTTTAAATATTAAATATAACCTATTATTATTATTAAGATTAAAATATAATTATTTCACCAAGTATAGCCACATATTTTGCCATACCATATGTAGGAGCAACCATATTAGACACAATTAGTCTCATAATGTCAGTTGTCACCCGACTTGTGAATCTTCGGTTTTTTGGGTATTTTTATATAACAAATGGGTATTGTTTTTTTGTAAAAAAATCTACTTTTTCTTTGACTATTAATTTTTAATATTTTATTATTTTTGTTATTTCCCTTATCATTATATTTAATGGTTTTTTTTTTTTTTTTTTATAAGGACCATTGTAAATCATTTCGAATGTCCTATTGAAGTGGCCTTGTTTCTTCAAAACCAATATAGAATTTCCTTTATCTGATTTAAGATAAAAACAATCTTTGTTTTTCAATTGTTTTATGAGCTTAAAATATTTTCCGTCTTCATGATAAGTTATTTGGACTGAAATTTTTTGGAGAAATTTTAAACACTATTTCCCAGTTGTTTTCTCATTTTAGAAATCAATATTTTGACTAATGAATATTTATAAATATTCATTGTTGTAAAGTATATTTGACGTACATGTAATTTATAGTACTGGTAAAAAAATTTAATTGTATAAATTGTGTGTACCCTAATTGGTTAAAAATAGAATAAGTTAACTCACGTTTTCTCATTTAATAATATAAGTTAAATTTAATCCATAGCTAACAAATGACTTTCCATCACAGTAAATTTTAATTAAAAAAAAAAAAATTATTTGTGAATAAAAAATTTATTAAAATATCTGAAATATTCGAGCATTGTACTCAGAGCCCAGAAGTGACCATTACACTTTACTGAATCGAATTGAGTAAAGTACGAAATTTCTTTTTTTACTTAATTATTATCTATAAACTAAGTATGTAAAAAAAAATTAATCAATTGAATATACTGGGAGGTATTTCCCCCAAAAATGTTGCCAGTAAAGTTATTTTCAATAAATTCGATTTGCTTATAAATTATTTGTATTATACGAATACTATATTGTATAAAGTATAAAAAACAAATTACGTAATATTAAATCCGTAGTCTACGTAATTGATATAATACGTCAAAAATAAAATTTTGTAAATGTTCTTCAACATATAGGTAAATTTAAATTGATAATCAAATTTTCCATTTGAGAATAGAATAAAAATATACAATTGTACTCTGCCTATAATATTTATAAGACTTATTGAATAATATCCCTTTACCATTCTCCACTCTATTGGTCGAATTGGTTCCGACTTTTAATCTATTGTACACTTTTACGTCACCACTAAGGTCAAATATTTTATTATCCCGTTGACTTGTAAATTGTAATGTGTATATATATATATATATATATATATATATAATTATTATCTTATATAGAATCGAATTGATACAATTTATTGAATATTTAATATCCAATTTTGTCTACCCCACAATGCGTTTTTTACGAAATTCGGAGTTAATTCTTGATTTGGAGAGCGGTGTGACATGCTAGACCAGGGATCGGCAATAGGCGAACCGCGGAGAGGAAATAACTGGACCACCAAAAATATTTTTCTTTAATGTTGGTTTCCGCACATAATAGAATAGTAGATATTTCATCTATTTTTATAATGTATAAAAATAAATGCATTTATTAACTAGGTTTAAGTTTTTTGTGGCCCTCGAAAATGTTTTTTCAAATTATCTGGACCTCCATAGAAACTATAATTGCCGATCCCTGCGTGCTAGACGCTTTCAAACCCAATATGACTATATGGTACTTTCTGAGAATATTATATTGAGTATATATTTTATATATAAAAGTGATATATATATATATATATATGACATCGTTGTACATAAATTTTAGATAAAAAGCATCCGCAATTTTATACTTCAAAATGTGCACGATTATGTGTGTTTAAATGTTTGATAAAGACTGAAGATCGTACGCAGTACTGTTGAACCTTATACCTTAGAACAGAACGCAATTATTGTTGAGGGAAACGTTCAGGAACCGATTCGGCATCAGCTTTAATTCGAAATATTTCAAATGATTGTGAGTCGTTCTCGACTAAGTTGAAATTAAAAATAATATTTGAACGCATTTATCACAATAGCGCCTATGAATGGACTCGTTTTTAAGTAAACCGTTGATTACAAATGAAAACTACATTTAAAATATCCGAAAAAATAACAATTGGAAAATTGAAATAGTGATGGAATACAGTGGAATAACGTGGAACACAGGTGTTGATAAAAAAACGATCGTAATGTTACGATGTTTATATTCAAGTAAAAAAAAAATAATAATAATAATAAAAAAAACTGTAGAGTTGTTTTTAAAATTAATGTCAAGTTTTATCTTTATAAATGTTATGCTTTCGAATATTGTTTTTTTTTTTTTTATAAAATTATGTACTGTTTTGTCACATTTATAGTCGTATTTTTATTTTAATATCCGCAGCAGTATTTCATATTTTTTTATGATGACCAGAAAAAAAAAATTTTATCAATTATAGAAACAAATCATAGACACATTATGTTTTTATTATAAATCTGATTGCCACCTCGAGTAATGTAACGAAGTCAGGAGTTGCTATTCTTAAATGAGACAGGTTTATTACTGAGAAATATTTTTAAATTGTTGATTAAAAAGGTCATTGTTACTGAACAAGTAATAACCACGTCGTCTTTTAATTTTTACGTTTTATACAAATACGTACATCACACTATAATATAATTGTTCAGAAATGATTTTTATATTCGAAAATGTAATGACGTATAAATAATATATAAATATAAAAATGTGTTTTGTAAAAAGAAACAAATGTTTTTAATGAAAAATTTAAAATAATAAAATTCATTAATTAAAAATTTCGTTTTTTTTAAAAAAAACCACTATTATTTTGCAGTAAAAAAAAATGTATTTAATGAAAAAATAAATAAACAAAGAAAATGACCTGACCGGATATATTAATATTATGTGATATTGAATTATTTCTCACTCGGGGAATGAAAGTTGATAACTAGAACCAGAAGTTATTAATAATATTTGATTAACCCACTTTATATCATCTGATCGGTTCAATAAAAAAAATTCTATAGACGAGTTAAAGATGAAAAATACTTATTCTCGTGGAAATATTGAAATTCCTCTATCTCTCATTCCGCGTGTTTACACTCTAATGGTTGTTTAATGTCCAATCTATTTTTCAAATATTAATTTAAATTCACTGAATGCTTTTTTTAACCCGTATAATTTACTACTTGAATTTTTTTTAAATAATGTAAAAAATAATACGGTGTTTTATCTATGCTCAGAATATACGTATGTATACGATTTGAATTAGTCATTTAAGGGCCTGAGGTTTTTTTAAATGTTCAAAACGCTTTTAACAATTTTTATGTAAATGTAATGTGTCACACAATATTTTGTCACATCTTCTAAATTAATTTATCTAACGAAAAAATATTACAAACTTCTTAAATTTATTGAATACAAAATAATAATGTTTAATATCAAATAACTGGAGAAAATATTTTGTTATTGACGATGGAAAATAAATTATTATTATTATTTTTTATACAATATTTATTTGTTTTTATTGTTATCAAATGCGTATTCTATTTAAAAGAGCTTTTAATTTTAAACATAAAATAACGACACATTTCTAAAATTACAGTATTATTATACTACTGTACATTATTGTAATGTTCATAAATGATGATGTTTTATAAAGAGTAACGAAATTTTTACTGATTGTTATAAAAAAAGGAAGAAAATCAGTGTGTTAGTTAAATTTATTATTGAAAAAATTTAATTGTCTAAAAATCTTACTTTATTTCTATATTTATAAAAGAAAAACATTTTATAATTATTAATTATTTTAGACGACTTGCAGTACTCATTCAAATCATACAATCGAAACTTATTGGTACGAAAAACTGAATGTTTAAAAATAATTTTAACGAATTACAACATAAATGATCATAAAATAATACATAAATCTAAATATTACTGTTTGAAGTGATATGTAGACATTTATGTAGTGAAATTAGAATTTTCAAATTTTACAGAACTGCCTGAAACTTACACATTTTCTTGGAAAAAACATTTTATATAATATAAAATCCGTATTCCAAAAACAAATTAACATAATAATAAAATGATCGTTTTACTTACTGAATATTCGTAAATGTTTCATAAAGAGCGATATTTAATACATTTTTTTTTTTAATATAATAATTCGTTTTATACGAATAAAAATGTTAACGTAATCAATCCAAGATAATGTGCACTAATAATAATTCTCTTGCAGTGCATAATGATTTTATTATGTAAAGGAGAAAAATGTCAAATTAATTTACGGTTTTAATTTTTATTCATATTTTCTAGTTCGGCATAATAATGATGAATATTCTATATTAAAATAATTTATTATATTTTGATGAAATACATTGCGTAAGTACGGAAGAAAACCAACGAGCACCCAGAGTTCTGAATTTTAACGTGTATATTAATTGTGTCAACACGGAAAACACAAAACACACATACTCAACACATTTTAAACATTTCTTTAACATTTTAACATTTCTAAACAAAAAAACCATAGGAATATAATTTTTACAATTAAAAAACTAATTATATTTTTAAAACATCCTAATGAAAAGAATGTCACAAATATTATTTTCACCGAGAAAATAATGAAATAATTTCGCGTGGCAAATAACCCAAAACGATAAGTTTATTGTAAATATTGTGAACGGAATTTTCGTTTGAAATATATGGTATCTCTAGGATTCCTAGAATTCTACATTTTTTTTTTTTTGATTTGTAATATCTTTAATTGGAAAAAAAGCAAACTTTTGAAAATCAATATCGATTTTATTTCATTTTAAAACGACGCGTTGTTTCGTGTCATTCACGATAACAATAGAATACTGAGTAGCTCGCTGCTATCGCGCAGAAAAATTGATTGTCAATTCTATATATATATAAATACTCGGTTCCTAAAAATTTCTGAAGCAACAATATTTAATTTTTGTCAATTTCATCTCGCAATTTTCTTCGCTACGCGGTAACAACGATTTTTTTTTCATTTTTTTATGCAACGTCTTCTATAAAAGTGGAATATCTTTAACGCGCACGAAGGAGATTAATAATAGTAATAATAATAATAATAATAATAATAATAATAATAATAATAATAATAATAATAATAATAATAATAATAATAATAATAATAATAATAATAATAATAATAATAATAATAATAATAATAATAATAATAATAATAATAATAATAATAATAATAATCATGATAATAATGATAATAATTAATAATGATAATAATGATAATATTAATGATAATCATGATAATAATGATATTAATGATATTAATTATATTAATGATATTAGTGATAGTAATGATAATAATAATAAATCTACAGTAATTTTGAAATTATTCGGAGTGAAAACGAGCGGTCGTCCCGTGCCTTGTACGTATATATCGAAAGCCAATCGCGAATATTACACAATATTATATCACATTGCGGTACAATCCGATTGTGTCAATTGTCATTATTTCATTAGGTACACTTATATGAGTAGACTACCAGTCGGGGAGGTAATGTGTCGTGTTTTGAAGTCGTTCTCGACGCTATCGTGTCCGTGTTCAGCGGCGACGCTGCAGACTTAAAAATAATCGTCGTTTATACATTTATCGTTTGACACTTTTTTTTTAGTCCTTCGTTAGCGTCTCGCGCAACTTTCACTCGTCATCGAAACCGTTTCTTCTCAGCTTTCTCGTCTTTCACGTTCCGCCGTCCCGTCACCGTCCATTTGTTTTTTTTTTTTTTTTGATCGGCCGTCGTCACTTCATCGTTGTCCGTCATAACTCCCGATTTCTTCCCAGTCTCCCGGTTGCATATACGCATTCTGGGGTCCGTTTGGGCACCTGAATTCAATTACGCTCTCCGATCGTTTGATTTTAAATTTCCCGCCTGTTTAATGCCTATTATTATAGAAGGACGGGTATATTATATTCGCGTGATAAACGTGATCGTGATAACGGATCTTTGATGCGTGGAAAGTATAAATCCGGAATTATATTATGTTCCATGACATTTATCATATGGCAATATATATGTATAGGTAATAATACTTTACCTATTTGTATATACTCGAACTGATCGAAATCGTGAAACGGATAGATGAATTATAATGCTGTAAAAATAGTTTTATTTTTCTGGAGCCTTTTCGTGTTAAAACTTCCTTCCGTCGTATCCCGCCTCTTTCGCACTTCTGTTAAAAGGGCACAAGTGATAGTTAATACGAACACCTATTCCTGTCCAGTTAAGGAGAAATAGACTATCTATTTCCTACTATATTACCAGTGTTTTGAACTAGATCGTTGAAACGATATAAATAAAGTTTTCTAATTTATATTTAACATGTCCTACAAACTATGGGCTGCGTTTGTTTCCTAACACAATAGCAAACACGGTCTTACAACGAGTGGTCAGAAAAGTCAAATACAAATACATTAATAAACTATATAAATACATTATCGTCTGGGCGACCTGGATGTTGACGGGAAGTTTATTAAAATCCACAGATGAAGGGCAGCATGCGAGTCCTGTTTGTTGATTATAAATAAATAAATTGAATCGATTGATAAAACAACACGGTCTTACGAAGCGTAACGATTTCACTTTAAGACACACGTCTTAAATAAATTATAAGTATTTAAAATACACCAAAAGCCTCTAGTTAAATGACTATTACAAATGTTTTCGCCAAGTCTTAAATCCCAAACTAAACATTACTAATAATATTATTAAATTGATAATGTATTATAATATTACGTAACGTGTCACTGTGTTTTGCTTACTTGGAAGTTGGAGGAAACGCGACGAGGCAAATACAAGTGAAGATTCAAAGAAACTATATCGTTACCGCGTGAAAAGAAGGTAGACTGAAAATGTATTTCGGCTCACTCGATGAAACCTCTCATCCCTCATTACTCTTCTCTACATACTCACACGAAACGACGATAATAATTATAAATATAATAAAATGCGTAACCATAAAAATTTTAATTACTAAAATTGAATATTTTTAATTAAAATTAAATATTATAAATATTTAAATACCTACTCATAAACGATAGCAGTTCGATTGGATGATGTTCACACAGCGCTCCGGATAGGCAATTCAGGAACAGTTTAACAGAATATTAGAATATTATACACAAACCTTTATTATAATAGTACAACAATATCATATTTTTTCGGGAAATATGTAATAATTTGTCACATTAATAATGTTTATCTTAAAGAAATAACGAAACATTCGTAAACTCCATTATAGCCCGTGAAAGAATATAAAAAGTAAAAACGTAATACACAAATAACTGGAGTTGAACACTCGTTTCACTTTCATTGTGTGCATTTTAATTGTTAAACAATCAATAATGTTTCGACTTGACAGACGTGCATATTTGTTGTTATGACTGCGTTTATAACATAATTATGTTATCAAATTTGTAGGTACTTAATTTGTGGGAGATTGGGAGAATATCGTAAAATTAATGCCCAAAAATATTATAATTGTCTAATTATCGGAATAGATATTATTGTATTACGATTCATTCGTCAGTGCAAGCAACAATTTTATAGTGCATATCATATCCACTTTATGAAACAACTCTAACAGTCAACTTGTGCACAGAGACATGGCACACGCTCTGAGTTGAATTCAACCTAGCACGATATTTGACATCTGACAATAAAAATTCATCACTTCTCAAAGTAAACGGGGTTTATATATCGAATTTCGTTATTTTAATTTTAACATTTATTTATGAAAATAGCACATAAGTTAAATTAAACCTTGTTACTCTAAATGATTCTGCAAATAGATATATTTATTAATGCACTTTGTTTTACATATTCAAGTAATGTTGAATATTTTTATTATGTTTGGTGATTTTTTTTTAAGGCATGAAGTAGGTACTATTATTTTATATATTTTCAATTATTTACACAAATAGAGTGTATGTAAATATTATAACTTCTACAAATATAATATATAGCATATAGTTAGAATATTTATATTTAAATACATTTCCTTATGTGTTCTCATACATTTTGTTAATGTGTACAAAAACCAGTCTCCTAGAAAATACCAAGCGCCCTTGTCTATTACCTACATGTAAATTTATAATTATTATAATAATTATTGTAGGAAATTACAGTAACATGCCAAGTTTACAAAAGATATTTATAGCTTATTTTTTGTTATATACGATTTACATCGTAACATCTTTACTTTAAACACTTTTAGCTAACAGTATACAATTTAACAATAAATGAATAATATCAGTACATATAATACAAATTGTAATAAAAATAGGTATAGGAGTTCGATAAATATTGATTAGATATGTACTTTTCTTTTACTGGTCTAGACACATGCTTAATATAATAAATTCTGTTATAGAGTTTTATGACTTTTAATCGAAATTTAAAAAATATAAAGTGTAATAAAGATGTATTAAAAAAATTAATACAAAATAAGTTTACGTAATTATAAAAGCTCTTAAAATTAAAAGGATTAAATAACTATCTCGTTATTCAAACTGCCTCAAATATAACAAGGTCGTATTAAAATGTTTTATTGATAAATAATTTAAACTATCACTTATCACTTACAATTATGTTGAATAATAACTGACAGCCTTACAGTAACAATATAATAAAACTATATACGAGTATTATAAGTTATAACTATATATAATATATGTATGTATTACACTATATTTTTATAATTTTGAAACATAACTACTATTTAACATTTTAATTATAATTCGAATTTTATATAAATTAAATTGCTTGTATTCAAGCAACTACGGTTTGATTGGGGTTTAAATAAATAAATGGACGAACAACGTGCGTAGTAAATATGAATTCCTTATTTTAAAACTGCAAAATTTGTTATTTAATATTGGATCCGAGTCGAGTAAAAATAAACAACAACAATAAAAGTGTATTTATTTATTTATTTGTAACATTTAAAAATCTTTACGATTCAAATTATTGACGTACAATTTTCTATTGAATGTCGTTATGATCCTACGTTCAAATAACGTACATTGGAAACTTCGAGACTTTTTAAGAATATCGGTGATTTTTTTGTTTTTAAATTTAATTTCAAATTTTTATTATAAATTATTATACTTTAATCATTTTGATTGTTAAGTTAATAAATATAAATAAAATTACAGGAAACAAAAGTTGTAGAAATGATATACACAGAATCATTATTACTGGCGAGTGAATTCGAATAGGACAAAAATATTATCATATTATATTTGTTATCATAAAATACAACATCGAAAAATTGAAAAAATAATGTTATGTACTTATGTATTTTTGAAAAGACAAAAGATTAAAAGTAGTTAATACCCAATTATAATAGATTAAAAATGAATAATTCACACGAATGACAATGCCACATTGCCACATGATAATAAGTACTAAATATAACTTATAATAATAATGTTTGATAATTAATTAATAAATCAATGTCAAAATGTCAAAATTACGTAGATACTATGTTCGATATTAAATATTATTTGCGTACTGTTTAATATATTTTTAAAAGTGATTTGATTAACAATATTCAAATATAATAATTATATTATATTATATATGTTACCGGCAATGTGAATAATTAGGCATTATGCATAATGTCGAAAATGATCAGGAAATGTATATAATAATCACATTGACTGGGTATTATGAATAATGCCTAGGAAATGTACGATAAAAATATTAAAGAAAAAATTATTTATTAAATTGCCTAAAGTCACACGGCATTATACATAATGCCTAGGCATTTTGCATAATGCCTAAATTATTCACATTGCCGGTAACATATATATACATTATACATATATATATATATATTTATAATTAATATTAATAATAATAATAATATAAT
This sequence comes from Slavum lentiscoides, assembly GCA_032441835.1. Classification (NCBI taxonomy): domain Eukaryota; kingdom Metazoa; phylum Arthropoda; class Insecta; order Hemiptera; family Aphididae; genus Slavum; species Slavum lentiscoides. The sequence continues at coordinate 3,804,575 of CM063718.1, read as the reverse complement.
TATTATTATTGTTATTATCATTATTTATTTAGAATCAATAAATGAATAATAACACCCCAAGGGGTAAGAGTATAGTAAATTAAAAAATGACATTCGTTAAATTTTTTTAAAAGTACAATGACAATGGAAATTCTTTGAAATTAAACATTAAATTACACAATTTCACAACCGCCCAAAGGAATTACGAAACGTGCAAAGAAAGTCCGCTTTTCAACAAACGTAGTATAGCTATTCTGACGGTTAAAATAGATCAAGATCCAAGACATGTCCTGCTTGGATGTGGTTTTTACTTTAATTTTTTATTCCGCGTTAAATTCACTCGTTAAAAATCGAATTACCATTTTTTTTCGCCTCCCCAAAGGTTAAATATAAAAATTGGTTGTTTTCTCTTCGCTTCTGATTCATCAGGATTCCGTACACGTAGTACATAGTGTTAGTGAAAATAACAAAACGCAACTCTGTTTGGTTTCTCTACGTGTGAAATGCGTTACAATTAAATTACATATTACGGAAAATCACAACCGAATCCCGCATCCATCGCCCGTTTTCAAAGGTTTGTGCAAACAGTATTTCTGTGTAATTTGTGATTTTTAAAAGGTAAACTAAAAAAAAAAAAAACCAACAACAACGTTGAAAAACAATATTTATACCCTATAGATATACGTTAAACGTTAAAACTCATTTATACCAATTGAAAAACGTATACATTCGTAAATGGAATACACCGAAATTAATTAAAAAAAAAAAAAACGGATTGAAAATTGTAAATGTAAACCGTTTCGGTTCATAATTTATTTTACACAAAAACTGTGTGTCAATACAATATTAATTATATATATACATATATAAATTCATATGTAAATTTAACAGTGATGTACTAACGTACAATACGTAATACAATATACAGGATTAACATTTACGCGGAATAAGGTCTAAAACAATTAAGGGTGGTTTTGAGTGCGTTAGCCGGTATTCCAAAAATGTAAAATATAATAATTTATAATGTGGGGGGCGTACGAGTGGATGATACTTATATGGCGGAGCAATACGGTTAGGTTACGTTAAACGCAACTGCTGTGCATAACACACGTGCGTTTACCTCTATATTATAATAATCCGATTGTAATAGTAATAATTATCGTTTAATCGACGAATTACGTAAAACATATATATACACGTGTACAAATTAAACAGTAAATATGATTGTTGTTCCATCGTTTTTCAGCTTCAATCGTCAGTAACATAAAACTGTTGGACGTCCGTATTGCTAACCGCACGGTACTGGGCAGCAGTACAAAGCTAGAATGTACGTACGACCTGGAAGGAGAAAATCTGTACTCTGTAAAATGGTACAAGGACGGGGACGAGTTCTTCAGGTATCTGCCTAAAAGTACGCCCGAAATACAAGTTTTTGAACAACAAGGGATTTACATTGACGTAAGTATTGCGTACGTTTAATTTTACGATACTTTTGTAAATAGGAAATATGCGTGGCAAAAAGAAAAAAAAAAGTAGAATATTTATTATTTTTACTATTGAAATTAATGCAATAAATTATATTTTATTCACTGTTGTATTGAGTGATTGAATATTTTTGAAGACAATACGTGTTCGGTTTCATGCGAATAATTCATTATAGTAACACGTCATAATTATAGTACCTACGTTCCCGTATTAAAACAATAATATACCTTTAAAACACCTATAAAAAAAAAAAAAAAAAAATAAGCGAGATCCAAGTATTGAAAAGTTTTTAAACGAAACACTAGTATATTTATCTATATAATTTATGTCTATCGGCATAAATTTTGAATCGATGTAATATTCTATTATTAGAAGAAAAAAATACGTAAATATTATAAACTTGTTTTATATCATCAGACTTATTGATATGGTTAATACATTTTCACCCGAATGAAAAAATGATTATTCTTCACTACGAACTCGGGCTGAGTTGGATAAAATTCCAAAATATATTATTATTATTACACGCGGTAGAAATACGAATATATTGCGCTCCCGTTTTCTGCGGAATGGAACACGTGTGTTTCGCGGGACAGGGATAGTAATGGTTCGCGTATATGCGGTAAAACGACAAATTACTTAGGGTTGACGTTCGAGTAATGAAATATTCAACGGAAATATTTTTATATCACCTAGCGTTTAGGGTCCAGAGTAAATGTAAATATCATATCATGGGGTCTGTGACTGTGAAATGACTTGAGCACAAAAACGACCGGGACAAAACAGCAAAACGTGTCTTCACATATTACGCGCTCTTAATAATAACGAGGAATACGCTATTCTAAACTACGCGGTAGTTTAAGAAAAATGACAGGTAAAAACCTCGAAAACAACTTGCTCTAACGGCATTATTACAGAACTGATTGAGACGACAGGACCATAGTTTTTGATTGATTTAAAAATATATATACTCGTATTATGTGTATATCGTAGGTAAAAAAATATTTCTACCGATTAGAACAACTTTTTTTTTTCCAAATTAACGACTCGTCTAATTAAATTCGAATATTTCACAAACACGACATTTAACGAGAAAAATCTAGCCGATTGTAGCGTCATTCGTGTAACCACAAATCGCGACTACGAACAAAAATTTGAAATTTCCTCACAGAAATCGAATTATTATACAAATGAATTCTTGAAAATATAAAAGGTGTAATATGTAATAATGTGAAATAAGTGTGAAAAAAAATAAAGAGTAGCGTTTAGTAGAGTGTTAAAGTGGTGATAAAAAGAAAAAATGTGCCTTGGGATTGTCAAGATTTTTTTGAATATAGTTGAAGTAACGTTCAGCTCTCAAAAGCAAAAAATACGCTTTTTACGACGTAAATAGCTCAGCGTTTAGCAACTGCGATTAAATAACTGCAATTTTCACGTAATTTTTCGTGCCGTGCTTAAAAATTATCGAGAAAAAAATTTTCTTCCAATTTTCGGGTCGTTTTAAATTGCGCATAAAAAATTACTAAGAAAATCGAAAAACGTTTCAAATAAAATACCAACTAAATACAATATTTGCTACCGGAACGTAACGCATGACGGGATCATCAGAGCATTCTTTTTAGTCGTAAATTTATACACAAAACAAAAAAAAACCTCATTGTAAATCCAATATTTTCCTCGCTTCGCCCAGAATATATATTATATATTTTTTTTCTAATATTATATCTAATATACCCATATTTTTGTTGAAGCTTTAATTTTAAAAATCAATCTTAAAAAAAGATCATTTTTGTACCTGATTATTTTTACGCATAATTCGCGAATTCGACATTATAATATCAACCGAATATCGATAAACTGATTGTACTTAAGTATACGCTTTACTGAAGTGCATAGTACGTAATATTATTGTTGTATATCATATCAGCATACACATAGCTGAATCTAGTACAATGAATACATTATATTAAACTGTATAGATGATTGAAATAACCCAGGAAGTCACTAGTCAGTGAAAGCATAAAGTGCTGTTGGCTGTTGTACATAATTTCATTGACAAATATGAAACAATAATTTAATTATCATTATAATAGTGCACGTAATAATACAATAAAATATTGTAATTGTTCTCCTACCTAATAGTGATACACACAAATTATTGCGTATAATAAATAATAATATTAATAGTTATTTAATTATGTTATTTTGTTTGTAAAAGGTATTTTTTTTTTTTTTTTGTTAAATTTAAAAAGTCATCTCATTTTGCATTTCAAATAATATAATATTAATTAAGTTCTCGATTTATGAATTGAGAAATCCCGTGATAAAATTTTAATTTAAAAAAAAAAATTGTTTTTTCCTGGCTACGACCTTGACTCTTGACTGCTGTTTACAATGTTTACTCCGGCTCGTCATCGCTGATTTTCTTTTTTTCAGATCGATAAATCGAATTCAAATGAAGTCGTGCTCAAGTCTTTAGAACTATCAAGCAGTGGTACGTACAGGTGTGAAGTATCGGCGGAAGCTCCATCGTTCCAAACCGTGTTCCAAGACAGAGACATGGTCACAATAGGTATGTCTACAAAACGACCGTACCACAAAAAAACACTGAATATTAAAATAATACATTTACACGCGGTGTGTTCAATATTAACATAATATGCGGCTCTATAGGAGAAGGTCCGTGGATTTCTGGTGTACAACTTGAATACAATGTCGGCGAGACGGTAAACGTTAACTGTACGTCGAGTAAGATGACATTTCACACACGTCTTATGTGGTACATGAACAAAGTACAGGTATTTATGATACAAAATATACAACCTATATGTATAGTGCATACCGTTCCTGTAAATTTACAAATAATATATATATATAGTACAGGATTGAAAAGCCGAACAACACAAAAAGAAAATAGAGAGATGAGTTTGTGAGATGTCGAAAATTATTGTCTTGGGAATATTGTATTTACTTGAAAATAATGTTACTCGATTTTTATCTCTTTGGCAATGAATATCCATTTCGACGTTTTCACTGTATTATATATATATTTCTAATACAGTATATAATATCAAATGTATAGTTCCGTTATGTATTTTTTTTTCTACGTCCAAATCGGTAAACATATTATTAAAATAAAACTTCTCTAATCTCGCATCTCGTATGATCGAGTAAATTTATGCCAATAGTGGAATTTTTTTCTCTGGGTATTCGTTCTGGGTGGAGCGAAGAATGTATTGGTTTTACAGTTTTTTTTTTAGTTTTTTTATGTCTATAATCAACTATTCTACCAGAAATAGTATTCCGATCTTTATATGTCAAATCATTTTCTGGTGATAAATTTCGTCCAGTTGGTTTTTTAAAGAGATCATTTTCGGTTTTTCAAAAGCGCATAAAAAAAAAATTAAAAATTACATAAAAATGCGATTTCATAAACACAGTTTTCCGCAATTCCGAAAACAATTATCCTAGAATCTTGAAATTTTCAAAGAATACGTTACTTTGAACTATAAAAGTACAAAAAATTTTTTAAAAAGTTATGTCCATTGGATATACACTACATTTTTAATAAATAATAATAGACCAAAGCTGAGTTCAAAATCGTTTTTATCGAATGCAATAATTTATTATTTTTGTAATTTGCTTTCAAATTTATAGTAATACCAAAACTCCAAAAATCTTTAAGTAATATTCATTTAAGCGACATCTACAACACCTGCGGCTCGTTATCTTTTCAAATACAAATACACATTTTCAGCAAAAAAAAATACTATTAGGTATAAACAAAAATTATACAATTCTGGATTCACATATTTTCTATCGGCTATTTTTCCTTTGCTAATTTTCAAAAAGTAACAACAACAACAAACCGAATAGAACATTTTCCATTAACAACGAATTCGCCAATAAGTAAAGTTAGCAGCGCAACTAGAAAATTCCTTATTGACGAAATTTTATTTCAACAAATTTCGGGATGACATTAAAAATTTCCACAAATTATCAACAAATTTGTTGAATGTGTAGTTATAGTATCTATTTGTTATATACTTATGCGCTGTTCGTTTTATGAGGGAGTATACTATAAAAGTGTTCAAACTAAAACGTTACAGCAGTTTCTCTCTGGTAATTTGAGAAATATAGAAAATTCTTTCATTTAATAGCGTTTTTATTTTAGAATATCTATAATAATTTTTAAAGTTTTATTTAGAGTTTTAGTTTTAACTCAATGAATATTGAAATTCAATATTTTAAAAAAAAACAGTTTAATCGCACTACGATAAAGAATTTAACATGGGAAAACGGTTTTTTTACTACTAAAATGCATTTGAAAATTTACTATATATGATACATAAATCAAAAGTGTATGTTCCCATATGAGTTTTAAAAGTTTGTATAAAAAACTGAAATACGTTTATTACAAACATTGCCTCGGATATTGTAAAATAAAAACACTTATAAATGAAACATTTCTTTCTAATTCTTCTTTTTATTTCAAGATAATTTATTGCTGTACATTTAATTCTGAACATTGTATATAATACGAATCGACCTACTCGTATACCAATATAACTCTGATCCAGTTTCTGCTAACATATTTCACTATATATAGTGAAATATGTTTTAACTAATATATTCTGCAGATTATATTTTATAATAAGAATATCATAACATATCCATCATATGTACAAGATTGGCTTTAATACTCTGTATTTGTCGGCTGCTCGCCAAGACACAGAAATGGTTTAAAACTTATTTTTCAGGAATAGTGTTTGTATTTAAGGAAACTCTATAGACATTTCTATAGAATTTCCTTAAATTATCTAATTTCTGTTGTTTTCAAATGAAATATTACTTTCTAAATAAACTTTTCCATGTATACTTTTTAGTCGATAGTAATATACAGTTTTTCCATTATTATACTTTTTTTTATGACAGCTATATGCTCATGTAAATAGTCACGTAAATATTTTAGCAACATTCTTTAACATTATTTTTGGCAACAAATTTTAATTTGTTATAAAACATTTAAGAAATAATTTTTTTCGTTTATCTATAAGTAGCTTGAAATTCTTTTGAATAAAGTAAATATACCTAAGTCATTAAATTATGTTTAGCAAATCCATCACATCGAATTCTGACTTCTTTTCCTAACGACATTTATTTACCTACTTGATTTGCTCTTATAAATATATTTATGATCTTACAGAAATCGTAAACAAATGTTCCATTAAATAGGTACTAAAAGAAATCAAATATAATTATAACTATTTGACATTTAGTTAATCCCCATACTTAAAGCTCCTTTTATTATTATATTCATATAATAAAAATTTTAAATCTTAAAAATAAAATCTTTAGTAGAAATACGTTGAACATTTTAAAATAAAATGTTTAACCTTCATCAGACACAGATTTTTCTGATTTTGGATCTTCTTCCCCTTCAACTCGGTGAAGATTATTGTAAAATTAATGCAAATCATTTAGTACTTATATAACATTTTTTAAATTACTAAACATAGATTAAGTACATTTTTTTCCTAAACCTCTTGGTTGTTTCTTTTTGTTTGTTTAATGTCGTTAATTCATTCAAATCCTTTTTACTACCGGGTGATACGTGCACTATCTTAAAATGGTCAAGTTTTCGTAAGAACCCATATCAGTATAATTAATAATAATTATTCACCTTTCCGTTGAATGGTATAATCATTCAATATTAGTAAATAAATTGACGTGAGCGATAATATACTTCCGAAGAATATATATATATATATATATATATATATATATATATATATATATATATATATATATATATAAGCATAATCAATGTCATGGAAATTCTAGGTACATTCATAATATTAATTTATTAGTTTACGTTATAGTTAATGTTGTTAATTATTTTGAAGTAAAATATTATGAAATTATATCAAAGTATACGTAATATTATAGAATATATAATTAACTTTGTCAGAAAATACAATTTGAATTTATATTAGGAATTAATTAGTCTAAAAAATAATGTGGAATATATTTTTGTATAATTAAATGTCATTTGGCCTTAACCTAAATTATTATTTTAATATATAATGATATAATAACATAACATTGGTTCAATTGTATAGTACAAAATATATTTAATAGTCGTTTTATTATGTACATATAATAATAATTAATAAATACATAATAAATATTTGCATTTTCTCTCAAACCATTTTTCATAGAAATAAGTGACGTCAGAATCTAATAATAATAACATACGAGTACCTAATAAAATTTATGCGCATAAAAGAAATTAAAATTATATAAATCAACATAATATTTTATGTAAATAAATAAGTAAACAATATTTTATTTATTTAAATATGAGAAAAATATAATATTTAAATATAAAATAGTACGTGTATTATAATGATCTGGATGGCTAAATGCCGATATACTTTAATAATAGTAATAATAAAGTATAGTCAACAAATTGTTTTTAAACTTTTATTATTTGATAACAAAATTTTTACTAAATTATTATTATTTTGATATGAAATTATCAAATACTAATTTAAAAATTTTAATTTCTAATGAAAGTTGGAATATTTATTACTTGTTCGTATTTCTATTCATGTCATATTTTATAACGATTAAGTAATAAGTATTCGCTAAATTTAAATTTTACATACATTTATGGTAGCCAGGAACAATTACAATTCAAATTCATCATAGAACACAAAATATAAATTTACTTAAAAACATATTTATAAATAAAATCGCTTGTTTAGATACAGTGGTACATCACATTTTAGTATATATATATATATATATATATATATATATATATATATATATATATGTTACCGGAAATGTGAATAATTTAGGCATTATGTATAATGCCGTGTGATTTAAACAATTTTATAAATTTTTTTTTTTAAATATTTTTATCGTACATTTCCTAGGCATTATTCATAATACCTAGGCATTATTTAATAAGCCCAAACATCATTAGGCAAAGTAAAAATAGATAATTTGGTATACATTCTTATACATAAATGTTAAATATTATATTTAATTTTAATTATTAGTACACGTTGATGATGAATGACATAAATATTAAATAGTATATTTTATTTTATTTCTTAGTACACGTTAATGATGAATGATATTTAGATTTACAAATTATGTTAATTTTTAGGCAAATACAGTTTTGTTTAAACATTTATTTTTACAAGAACATTAAAAAAAAAACATACTTGATTATAGAATAAATATAATATAATTATAATATATTATAAAATCAACGGTATTACATATAATATAAGTATTATATTAATAATAATATAAGTATTTTACATTTCCTGATTTGTGTTAGGCATTATTCATAAGGCCTAGTCAATGTGATTATTATATACATTTCCTGATCATTTTCGGTATTATTCATAATAACATATGTATATATATATATATATATATACTAAAATAAATGAGAATAATTTTTCTATTACCGAATTACATACATTTGTAATAAACTACAATATCATTAAAACACGTTTCTCAATGTTTTATATATATATATATATATATATATATTTATATACGAGTATAAATATATATATATTTTTTTAGGTGAACTCTACAGCCGTGCATGGACCATACTTTAAAACACATTACAATGCAGGTAATGAACAATTGGTGACAACTATACTTGTTCTTAGCTTCAAAGTGACCGATAGTCACTATAAAAATGGTCGTATTCATCTAAAATGTGCGGCTCAGCTGGGATCGGTATATTTACACTCGGATGAAAAAATTTTAAAATTCACCAAACGACCTCCTACCGAATCAATAATTGTGAATACAGTTAAACTGGCCAATAAAATACAAGGTAAATATAAATCGTTCAATAATAATTGGGGTATGAGTACGCGTCATTAAGTGTATTAGTAATACTCGTATATTTCATTTTAAATAAAATATGTAATCACTTTATACCGTTTTCAATTAAATCAAAAAACACTAATATATATATATAATATATACATACGTCATACAGTATACATATTATAAGTGATTCATAAAAGACAATTTATTATATTATTATTAATATACGTGTCATCTATCAGGCCAAAATATTATGTGTAGACCTTTGTATTATAAATAATATTTGATATAAAAATTTACTATAGAGAACCTCCAAAGAGCAAAATAAATGTAAATTAAAAAAAAAAAAAAAAATTTAATAATTTTGATAAATACTCGTTGCATATTTAAAATAATACCTAATCAAAAATTTAATGCTCGTAATTAAAAAATATTATTGTACAAATGTCGTGAATGAATACGTGAAATCCAATGTACACTATTACCAAATACATATTATACCTACCAAACATTTTAAATTTCATTTTCTACTTTTCTCAAAAAAAAAAAAATTAATTGTTTAATCATTCTCCACGACTATTTTATGTCTCGGAGAATATTTAAAATTGAAAATGAAATTATATATTTTAAATTGTGCGTATTTATGATTTGGTTTCCTATATAATCTATCAAATTCATTTAATTACAGTGTATAATGAAAATAAATATTATGTACTTCAGTATCGATATTCGAAAATAACGTGCAGTAAGAAACTGTACCCAGGTACAAGTTAATTGATTACAGTCAATAAGCTGAATATGGAAATGACACAAGAACAAACGTGAAACACGTAATCATTAAATTTAATTAAATTAAAAAAAACAACGATACGCATACTACCTATATGTTCGTATAATATTATTGGTACATTATAATAACAAAAACCAAAATCAGCCAATTATCTAAGTTCATTATAGATAATAATTTGATAATAGGACGAATAACGAACGTAAGATTAATTTCGTAAAAAAATACAATTTCCTAAAAAAATTGCGATTTGTGACCTATTTATAATAATTAGTTTTTGTTTTCTATACAAAGTACAGAACCGTTCTAATACGTTATTCTCGTCATTTTCGTCATTGCCAATAGAGTTACTAACACCGACCTTGAGATAATAATATATTACAAACAATTATAATACTGAGCAGAATAATCAGAATTAAAACGAGGAATACGACACATTTGTCGAGAGTGGAAGTACCACCTAACTCTCTATAAGTATACAATATACTCGTTTATTAACTATAATATTTTATATAATATATCAATATTTTAGCACAAATATCCTGTTAATTTTTGAATTTAATGTGTAACCACAGAATTTCTTTTAAAAATTAAAAAAATTAAAAAATACCCGTACAAATAATATGAGGTGTATTATTACAAATCACGTTAAACGTATACATTAAAATTTATAATTGTTTTTAATTAGATACATATATATGTATTTATGAGTTATAAAACACTATTTATGATCAAAATTTTCGTTTAGATGATTCGTGATTTACGTACAGTTTTTATTTCGAAATCTGTGTTTTTTTATATTGTTTCAAAATCAAAATCGTACACAATAATCACAAATTATACCTGATTATTATACGTAGGTACTTAAAATGAAATCATATTCCGTTAGACGTCAAATAGACTAGTAGAACAATTAATCGAATAAAAAAACTACTTACAAGGATTTAAAAGTATAATATATAGTAGTACAAAAAAATACCGTAGTCGACTGCAAAATATGTTACGAGCATTGCAGTGGGAGATATCTATTGAAACCAAGTCTGAAAAAAATAATGTGTAGATACAATAAAACACAAACAAATTATTTTCATAAAATTGTTTTGTCAAGTGTGTTCTAAATACATGTATACATCGGACGAAGAAAACCAAATATTTTCAGGTAAACGCACGTTTTAGAAATAAAAATGATTATATGTCCATTATCCGCCGATAGTAATTCAGATGATCTATACACAAATAAAAAGTATGCGTAGGATACCGTTATGGAGGAGCCAGCCAAAAACAATTTTTAATAAATATAATAATGAGATGCCGAAATTCGATTATTAATATTTGCATCGAATGAATGTCTGCGCGTAATGGAGTTCCCCAAATATTGGTTCACTGATGGGACTTTCTATACCGCGCGCGCATCTCCTAGCTGACAACAAAATATAAATATAAAATATGTCATTCGCCTTATTACATGTAGTAAAATAATACCCGTGTCAATAAGATATTTTATGGAAATATAAAACTAAAAGAGTTAATCAACATATTGAAGAAACGTTATCAATTTCTTTTTTTTTTTCGTCCTAAAATATGGAAATAACCAGCTATCGATTTCGAACAGACCCGTTTGTATCGGTTATTGAAAAATTTATTATTAGCGTAAAATATGTTTCCTATTTATATTACACTACTTACGTTTACTTGTTCCAAAAGGTTTTTGCGAAAAAAATTCTAAACTTTTAGTTTAATTTGTGCCGAAATATCATGAGGAAATACAAGAAATCTAAATAATTTTATTTATTTATTTGTAAATTATTATTTAATTAAAACAAAAACACGTATGTTTAATATTGTAATGGCTCATTATTGGTTGTATTGATTTTGTTTCGGGATTTTAATTCGTTGTAATAACTATTTTATATGCCGAATATAATGTCAAAATATGTTTCGACGAAAATCGTAACAGCGCCTACGACAATGAAACTGTATAGAAACGATCTATATTGGTATGTCTGTCGGTCAAGTTTCAAAAAACCCTATGATTATATTATAGTTAATTTGAAACGTTTACGATGTCCGTGAAGTTAGCCACCCAAACTTCAACGGCTGACTTCAAATTTGGTCATTAATTTGTAAGTAATTTGTAAGTATTTGTAAGCCAAAAATCAGAATTTGTAAGTCATCCCTTCTCCAATTATCCACGATAGTACGTATCACGGCTAACTTCACGGGCAAGTTAGCCGTTATATATTTTTTCGACTTTTGACTATACTTACAAATACTTACAAATTAATGACCAAATTTGAAGTCAGCCGTTGAAGTTTGGGCGGCTAACTTCACGGACATACGTTTACGGTATATAATATAAACGGAAATTAATATTGATATAAACCGAAATACATCAACTACGCGTTTAGTTAAGTAGTTTTAATTTATTTGTAATATTATATGTTATCGTAATACTAATAATCATTATTTTATATTCGAGTATACATTCAACGTTTATTGGTCGTGACAAATTCGAAATACAGTTTTCGGTTTTTTTTTTCTACTGGATTTATAAATAATTTTCTCGTTTTTACTTTCTTAACTCTCGCCTCTAGTAATAAAACGTTATGTACCGCAGAGTCGACTACAAACGTGTTTAACGTGTTAACTACAAGACCAGGTCTGCGAGATGTCAATGCATCTTTTTATAATAAAACTAATTATACAAAAAAAAAAAAATCGCCGCTGCTTTAAAGAGAAGAAACAAGTGATCATCCGACTATAGATAAAAGACTTGATTTGTTTACAGTGTCAATTTTCTTGTATAAATATACAGACTCGCTGTAGTGAAGACGCGTGTGAAACCACGTTACAACCATTTAAACAGACGGCTAGAGTTTTTCGTCCCAGTAAGCAAGACGTGGCGCTTTGTGTGTTCGCACCAAGAGTGTTGATAATAATATTTACTTACTATTTATAAGTAGGTACACAATCTTTACCGAACTCAAAAATACTCGCACTAGTAGGAGTAAAAAAAAAAAAAGATGTCTGTTTACCGCAAATTTAAAATGCAGATTTGTGTGTAAAGACTTCTGCTTTTATAATTATGGAAGTGAGAAATTTCAACGAATTGTTATCTAAAAAAAAAAAAAATCGAAATAAAATACTTTTTTTAAACGTGTAAATGAACATTCACGTATAAAATATAAAATATATATTTATGAATATTTCATTATCTTTCGTGAGAAGACATTTTAATAAATTAAACATTATACTATTGGATTCCGAGTGAAACGAAGAGTGTATTTTTTTTTACAACGATATATTTAAAAATATATATATGTATTTTTTTTTTGTCTAGTTGGTACTCCATTTGGCACGTTTTTCCATAGTTTCCGTAAACGTAAGAAAAAATTACGAAAAATTTTCATTAAATTGCGAAATAAAAAAAAACTGGTAAACTTGTCAACACGTCCGTTTTAGTTATGTATTTTTATTGTGTTTAAATTGTGAAAATTTACCGCAGGCTTTGACACATATTTAAAAAATCGTTTATAACTGTATTTTAAGTGTGCGAAGTTTAAATTTTGGAAAACTACAAAGAACATCAAAATCATCTTTTTTCCACTGCTATGATTTATCGTCGTTCTCACGTTCAAAATAACTCTAACAAACCTGACCAAGTGACCAAATATTAACCGACTCTACAATACCCGCGATCTGTTACTTTTTTTTATAAATTAAAGTTAGGTAATTTCTTAATAAATGTTTTATTTGACACTTATTTTCGACTTTTTCACTACCTAGCTAATTTAATTATTTCCTAATTGAAAACAACACAAAAATTGTAAAAAATAACAGGTGTTGACAAAGATAATTTTTGTATTTTTTTAGAACTGAAAATGTTATACAAGCATAGACATATGTAATATCTTAACAATATTTATAATATTCTTAAATTATTAGAAAATTTCGAGCGTAGCGCAGAATCGTTTTTCGAATACAATTAATTACCATTGCTTTCAAATTCAGAAAAATAATAAAACTAATCCGTCTGTGTCCCTGCACATAAACGTGAACCGATATTCACAGCACTCGCGTGCTCCATATCTATTTATAAATATTTTTTAGTATAATTTGTATTTAATTGTTTTTAGATTTTTTCCAAACTCACCTACGTGGTAACATTTTAATAAATTCTCGTATTTAATATTTTTCGATTCTGAGCAAAGCGAAAAATGTATTCAGTATTATTTTTATATGCATCACTTTTCGGGAGCAAATTTTATCGAGTTGTTATGCTTTATTTGACGCGTTCTTCGATCGTCCTTGTAGTTTTTATGTGTAAGAAAATACTGTCCAATAATACCAAAAACTATAAAATTGTTATATCATCCGATTTTAATGAAATCGAATTTGTTTTCTTTTCAATTCCAAAAAGTAAATAAATAAATAAAAAATTACGCGAATCACTTAAAATTTCGTCTTGTTTTTTTAATATTTTGCAAACATAAACATTTTTGTAGAAATAATTAGATCATTAATGTGCTGAATTGATGAAAATTTCAATGATTTTCTTCTTTTTATTATTAAACATTTTATGAATTTAAAATTTATCAGCCCGAAGATCTGAAATATATTTATACAGTCCATTGTTTTTTCTATTATTATTGAAAAACTTCAAATATTGTTACACAATTAATGTTTTAATCGTTCGAATTATAATTGAAACAAAATGATTTTTCATATAATAATAATAAACACGCGTATAGGTAGTGTTTTTTTTTTAAGAAATCAACTATTCAAACAATAGTGTTTGTGTTAATCTCCTAAGTTCTTATCATAATAAATTGAATTTACCTTAAAGTCGTTTTTTTTATACTAGTATATATAATGATTTACCACTGCGTTTAAATTTAGAATAAATAAATAAATAAATTTGGAATACAACGCAAATAAAACGTCTATTCTCAAGCATAATTCATTCGAACCGACATCCAACTGCACGTACGGCTCGCTTTCTTTTTAGACATTTTTTTTTTTTTTTTTGCTATCGGCATACTTTTACGGTAATAATATAATAAATTCAAATAAATTCAAGTAATTCTTATCCGGAAATAAAATATTCACTATCTCACGTGAAAATATATAAAAATGGTGTTGCGGATGTGTCACGTCAGAATATAAATAGGAGTAGCTGTATGATAACCTGAGAGTGTCCGATTAAATACGTATGTTTGATAATTCGAAATTCTGAAATTCGGATAGGTGCGTATACTACCTGTGTTCTACAGGATCGTAACGTACATAAATCCGGTAAGAACATATAGTAGCATGATCTTTGAGTATTTTAATCGTAATTTTTGTTGAAACCGAAAAATAACCGAGCAAACGTAATTCACACTTTCTACATTATTCCGTTCGAATTACTATTAAAGGTACCACCTGCGCTACGATGCGACCACAGCTGAGTTACACCACTCAAGAGATGACACTCGACTGTTATTATTAGATTCTGAGCGGAGCGAGGAATCTATTGATTTTACAATGATGTGTTCTTTTTTATGTCCGTACCCAAAAATTCTACCAGAAGGCGTGCGCCGATTTTTACAGTCACGGTCACATTCCGGTAGCAAATTGCATCTTGTTGGTAATTTAGAGAGATCGTTTTTCGATTTTCTCAAAAACGCCTGGAAATATAACTTAAAAACTACCGAAAATTTACATCAAAACGGTAAAAACGCGTTTTCGTCGAAATCGATTATCGGCATTTCTTCGTAACTTTGAAACTAACGGGTATAGAAACTTGAAATAGTCATCAAATACGTAACTGTATGTTTATTATATTAAAGAAAAACTATTTTCAAAAACTTTCTTTTAATTTTGGGCTATTTATAGCAATTATAGTTTTTAAAGTATTTAATTCATAAAAAGGGGTTAGTTTTTGTTATACAATATCCAAAATATTACACCGAAGCTCCTTTCAGAATCGTTTTATCGAATGCAACGATTTTTATTATTGCTTTAAAATTTGTATGTAGTGATAACAATAGGTACACTCTAAAATCTGTATCCAAGTAATTCACTTAAGCGGCATTCACAACACCCCCCAGGCTCGTTACGTTTTATTATTATTATTATTATTATTATTATTATTATTATTATTATTACCGATGGATTCTCACACGCGCGGCTTGTTATGTACGCTCTTATAGGTATAGGTACGCATATTGTATTCGTCACGTGGCCGCAGCACGCGCCACGCGGTCATATTGCGTCCAGAGTTTTTCTGTATAACTTTTTTCCTGTCGTGCCTCCCATATTGTAGCGAACAAAAATTACTACGGGAAATCAACGGTGAAACGCCACAGATGCTGTGAACAACGTGAGTGCAAATCCACCACCGAAAACAAAATAATGGCCAGTCGCTATCCCGGCGGGAAAAGCGGCGTAGCGCGAGTTCTATATAAATACGCGTACCTTGTGTACTATTTGTGTCACGAGATTATCGTGTATATTATATATATATATATAGTAATTCGTTTGCTATACAACACATTACAATTATATTTATAACGTCAAAGAAATTAAATAAAAATCTCATTTTTAACAGTTACACTTGGCCTACTAACATAATATTTTTAAGTTTTTTTTTTCTCATCATTATTACTAGAACCCTGCGCTACCCTAATGATCACAAGTTATTTCACAGACAAATTGATTCGATATTGGAGTGTTTGTCATTGTATTGTAACACTGAGTAGCAAGACACTTTTTCGGATTTCAAAAATCGTTTAAAAATTAATAAAGTAACAATTTTTTCTAAATTGTACATTTTGTAATTGGCTATCTTGATTAATTTTTTTTTTTAAATAGTATACAATTTTAATTTTTTAATTTTAAGTCCTTTATACAGAAATATTCTGAGCTGTTCCTTTTAAAAACAATTATGGGCACCCGTTAATCGCAGCGTTATTATAACCATTTTTTACTTCCATAATTTGGCCATTGAATAATCTTTGGCTGAATACTTGTCTAACGATCACAACTCCTGTACCGTATAGGTTGACATAATTACGTGAGACGAATTATTAATGTGGAAAGAAAAGAGGTCAGCGATTAGCTCTATTTCAACCAAATACGTTAAACATGCACGATAAAGTGTTGAACTGAAAACAATTGGAACCAACAATCAGAAAACTGAACATGGGAAGGGGCGTTAATCAATCAAGTTTGAGAGCTTTTATTACGGCGTTGTGGGTCGACTGACCGACAGGACAACCAATGTACCGACATTGGTAATTTATATATTAATTATAGTTAGATATTTCCTATAACCATACAATGTCGTTAAAGAATTTAAATGATAAAAAGAATATTAAAAAGGTAACGAGCCGCGGGGTGTTGTGAATATCGCTTAAGTGAATTACTACTTGGACCAAGATTTTAGAGTGAATTTTTATCACTATAAATTTGAAAGAAATGACAAATCATTGCATTCACTAAAACGATTCTGAGCGGTGCTTTGGTGTAATATTTTAGGTATATAACAAAAACTAACCCTTCTTATGAATTAAATAACTCAATACATGTAATTGCTATAAGTAGTCCAAAATTAAAAGAAAGTTTTTGGAAAGTTCTTCTCGAAATCACGTTTTTACGTAATTTTTCGGTAGTTTTTCAGTTATATTTTCAGGCGCTTTTGAGAAAAACGAAAATGACTTCTCTAAAGTACCAACTATAGATGCAATTTGCTACCAGAAACAAATTGTGACTGTAAAGATCGGAGCACTTCTTCTGATAGAGTTTTTGGGTACAGATATAAAAAAAAAAAACACACAAAACACAGCTTCGTAAAACCAATAGATTCCTCGCTCTGCTTAGAATCTAATATAAATGTACAAAGACCGTATTTTATCAACTTCGAAATATATGTCTTTAATTAAAGCAACGTCTAAATACATTGTGGACAATTATATAATTTCATATAATTTGCCTGTCTATGTTCAAACATAAAAGTTGGAAATTACTATAAATAATTATGAGGTAAGTCAAGAAATAACAATTACTTGTAAATTGTAATATACAGAACAAATCGGTTTCTTTACTCTCGTAGAGGCAAACTGTAGAAAGAATAAAGTAGAATCGGATGCTGAAACTGTTATTAGAGGAGCTCCGAACGAGGCCACGACAAACTAATTTGAAACAATGGTGTGAACAAAGCTCAAAACACCTATTAAAAATCGTGAGGTTCAAATTCTTTTGGAAAATTTTCCGATGTATTGGTCACATGCTTTTCATATAACTTTTGTATTATTTTAGTTTTTTTATTTGTGTACATTATTGCCCCTTTATTTGTGTTTTTCATAAAGATAATATTTATATTATTGAGGTTAAATCATATAAATTATTATAGATAGGTAAGCAAATAGAGAAAAATGGAAATTTTAAATAATAATAATAATACAATTTCATAATAGACATATGAAATAATTTAAATTATAGTATTGAAAATCATATACACAGGTTTTTTTTAACATTTTATAATAAATTATATCATGTATACTCAGTTTATTAATTATTATGTATATGATTTTGATACATAATAATTTAAACATTTTCCATGAACCTGAATACTTTTTTTATTATTCACGCATGACATTATAGTAAAATTAACATTTAGTGTATAAGTAATTGTAGCAATTTTCCACTTTTGACTCGTTTCCTAGGCTAAAAACTAAATGTCTGAAATAAACAATAAGTTATAATGCTTTGTATAGTACGTACTTGAAAAATGTCAAATAATTGTACCTATAAAATAAAAATTTAAAAACAAATTATAAGTGTGGAATATTAATAGTTATGTATTATTGTTATTGCAACAGACGTGTGGGTATCGTTTAATAATTTATTATTGATCCGTAAAAAAAAAGTATTTAAAAATGCCACCGTGAATTTCGACCGTATCATAAATATGACACGAGTGTAGTGTGATACCATCTGCTCGGGTGTAGTATAACCAGTCTTGTAAAGTATTTGAGTAAATATATTTAAATACTTTTATAGTATTTATAATACTTTTTAAATAAAGTATTTTCAAAGTATTTAAATATTATTTCATAGGTATTTGTACTAGAATTACAAATACTTTTATTTAAATACTTGTGAATAAAATTTCTTGCAATAAGTTTTAATTTTAATACATTTTATTCAATCTAAATTTTCAAATGTATTTGAACGTATTTCGAATTTACTATTGTGTTGTATGATAAACTGACAGTTGGAGATTTATTTATATCTGCGGGTGTTATTAATTAATAATTATTATAACTACATACTTACATTATTTTTATTAAATATGATATACATTTAATACAGGTGTATATATATATATAATTGTTTTTTTTCTTAGGGTAAGCGTAAGGGTTGTTCCCCTTCACCTATACCTGTTCATCATAATATAACGTCATGTTTAATAAATCAAGATTTAAGGAATGTGATACACAGTGCGTAACATATATATTTCCACGTACATATACCATGAAAAATGTTGGTAAAAATAATTATTACTAATTTTAAAAATATTGTAAAAGCTAAAAATTTTGTAATAATTTTTATATTTATTATTTAATGATTTATTGAATCAAATAATTTAAAATTTTAAAGTCGAGTAGTAGAGAGGTTTTAAGACCTATACAAAAATATAATTTAACAGTAATACGACTGCTATAAAAATTAATTTAAAGCTCCGTTCGAATAAGTATTTGTATTTGTATTTAAATACATACGAAGTATCTGTATTTGTTATTATTTTATTAAATACTTTTTTTTTAAAAGTACTTGAAATACGTCTTAAATACTATTTATATCAATGCATTTGTATTTCTATTTAAATACAATTTTAAAAGTATTTTTTACAAGACTGAGTGTAACCTATTGAAATACATGGAAAATGCTATATTTTCCTAGCGTTTTCTGATAATATACTCGTATAATAAAATTCGAAATCAAATTAAATGGCGGTGTATTCTGTGGTGAATTATCTAGAAACGAGTGCACATTAAAATAAAATAATACTATGAATTAAAAAACACGGCGAAATAGATAGAAAACGGCAAATAAATAAATACTTGAAATTTAAATTTTTGTTTGATCTTAAACAGGCATGATAAATGTGGGGCAAAACCAAATTTTGGTAGGGTATAGTCGTAGGTATATAATCGCCATTATACGCACATAATTTACAATTTATTATTTCTCTGATAACAATAAATTTCTAATTTGTTCCTATTCTCAAGCCTTCTTCAATTCAATTCTTTTAATCATCATATCTCCCCTCTTATTCTAATGATCAGATCTCTCTTGCATAATATCTCTTCCCGCTTCCGGAGCGAAAAAATAGTTTAATTTCACTGGGTTCCTGGACATGTTGATAGTTTGGATAACGAGATTGTAGACATTTTCTTCTAGGCTTGCTCAATTCAAGTAATTCGATTTATTACAAATACATTATTCCACCATTATTCAAGCTTGGCAGCATAAATCGTCCTCCCTCTCTTCTCGTTTGCTAAATGACAGAGAATTCTGTTCTCGTAGTTACTCACCACCCTCGGTTCTGGAATCCAAAATTATCCCCAGAAAAATCATTTGTTCTTTCTTACGTTAAGATTCGGACATAATCTGCTATGTAATATTTTGTTATGATAAGCATATATGAAACCTTAACGACCCCTTTACATACACGTTATTGCGAAAAAATGATTTGCAATTTTTTTCCACATTATTTTCAGGTTTTATTCCCTTTCTACGGATAGTATACTAAACTATCTTTATCTTCGCGGTTTTAATCCACCTTCTCAATTCAACATTCTTAATTCTAGACCTGTTCCCATAATTTGCACCATCACCTCATTCATCGTTCATTCACCGCTTCTCGATTTAATATTTTATTTATCCTATTTTGTTTAGTTTTAGTTTTATTATATGTGCATGATTTAACATAATTATCACTATTTTGCCTGTAATTGTTGAGCCATATTACGAGCATTACACTATTACTACTTTGTTAAATCAAGCCTCATAAATTAAAACAATGTTTAATTTAGGCATACTCAGTAGTCAATACTAAAATTTGATACATAATAAATTAAAACCTCGTCATATGGGAGAAGGAGAATAGATATCGGAATATCACTTCCCATAATCCTTCCCAAATAATCACTCTTTACGAGTAATAGGTACTTGAAATGTCTAAAATATTAAAACATGATTTTAAATTTTACTACATCCCACAAATGGACTTGGTAAAAGGCTTAACCGATAATTTTTCTTATTTTCAGATACTTCGACGAGTATACAATACAAACCGAATATATTTCACGTGACATGCGTTTTACTGTTCTGTCTACAAAACAACGCTGGAACGTACCACCGGTTACAAACTGATAGCAAACAAAATATATAAGCCCGTGTTACCTATTTGTTATATTGTTATATCCCTATAAATTAATGAAAATAATATTATTATATGTACCTACAGTGGCGGATTCAAGGGAGGGGAGCCCGAGGGGCCCGGACCCCCCCTCTTGGCTGTTATATATTCATAGTAGTATATAAGTATATTTGAGTAATACTTTACTTGAAGGTCTTATATCAAATCCTAAATATTGTACTTATAGAATTATACATTTTTGGGCCCCCAAAAAAAATCTTAGATCCGCCACTGTGTACCTATATACCTATATTCATTTATAACCATAAGCGTGTTTACGGATCTAGCCACTCTGGCAACGGCCAGACCTTCAAAATCAGTCCTCACTAAATTGAAAATACTTTTAAAACGTCAGTTGTGTTTTTCGCATTACTACGGAGTCCGCTTGAAACCAGCAACCTGCAACTTTTAGAATAATAATAATATACCTCCCGTTCTCGTATTTTTTTTGGTAAATAGATTTTTATCTGTGTCGAGTGAAGAAAACGAACAAAAAACCTAAAACATTGTACGAATATTTCACAAAGCACAGAAACAACGTCTACGTTATTATTTTTATTTATTATTTAATTTATTACACGATACGCTCTTATTGCACGATATTATTACTTATTATTATTACCTATTTCTTTTTTTTTTCACAAGATATATTATTTATTAATAGTGTTTATACAAGACAAAAAGTCCACATTTATTTATTTTTATGAACTTTAACTGTCATATCGATTCGTTGTCATTATACACATTATATTTTCTGATTGTTATTTTGTATGTTTATATATATATATATATATATATATATATATATATATATATATATATTTTTTTTTTGTCAGTCTAAATCAGTTTATATAGTTTAATAATCAGTTTTTTTAAATACGTAATTTTGTAATCAATAATATTAATTTTTTTTTTGTATGTATATATACGAGTAGGTATATATATATATTTTTTTTGACAGTCTTCATCAGTTTAGCCTTTTTTTTTTTTTTTTTAAATTATATCGAGAAAGGGGGGTGGCACCGACGTTAGTCATTTCACTCCCCCAACCCCATCGTTTATTGTTGACAAACAAAATACATTATAATTACATTGTTCCTTGACACTAAATACAATAATTGGGGGCCTCTAACCTCCCTAGTCTTGGCCTTCGACCCACACGTTAGTTAAACTTAACCTATATCTATATGTTCGTTAGCTTGCCTCTGCCATATTCTCTCATCTTCTTCCTTCTTTTGAATTACCTCGTTGATGTAGTTGTTGATGACGTTCCAGTTGCTTTCGGTGGCCAGCATGTTCTGTATCATATTTTCCACCCCAAATTCTGTGTTAAGTAACGTTCTGACTGTTCTTCACTTGTTTTCCCAAGCGTCACATCTGATGAACGTGTATTCGGCATCGTCGACAGGGTCATCGCAGTATCCACAATTCGGTGCGTTCGTTCTTCTGAACCGGTGTAGATACGCTTGGAAGCATCCATGCCCCGTCAACGCTTGGGTCAGTCGATAGTTTAATTGGCCAAACCGCCTATTTACCCACGGGGCAACGTCCTTAATCAATTTCCTGGTCCACTCGCCATTTCCCGTCGTGTTCCAGCTAGCCTGCCATGACTCTAGTTTCTTATTTTTTGCCGATTCCCTTGCCAATATCGGGTCCATTCTATTGGTTCTCGCATCGTATACCGCCTTCCTTTCTTCTGCTATCAGTTTAAGAGGTGGTATGCCTGTTATGACGTGTAATGCGTCCGTTGAAACTGTTCTGTAAGCTGATGCTACGTGAAGCAGCGTCTTCCTTTGGCATTTGGTGAGGATATTCCATCCGCCTGGTTGCATCATATCAGCCCATACTTGTGCTCCGTACAGCATCTGTGATGTTACGACAGATGCCAACAGTCTTCTGTTCGTCGACTTTGATGCTCCTACGTTAGGCATAATCCTCGCAAGGTTCTGTGCCGTTTTGCTTGCTTTTACTGACACCATTCGCGCATGCTCTATAAAGTTCAGTTTACGATCCAGTTGTAGACCGAGGTATTTGATGCTCTGCGCCGATGCGATTTCGGTTCCCCTCATGTTCACTCTTATGGTATTGTACGTCCTCCTCCTAGTTATTAGCATAGCCTCAAATTTCGCTATTGCTACTTCCAAGCCAACATCGTCTAGCCATTTGAGTGTGATCTCTGCTGCTTCCTCGAGCAACTCCTCTACCTTAAACGTCACTATGGATTTCGCAACTAGTGCAACGTCATCAGCAAAAGCGATAATTACCACCCCTTGTGGCATCGGCAATCGCAGTAGCCCGTCATATAGGATATTCCACAAAGTGGGCCCTAGAATTGATCCCTGTGGTACGCCGCTGGTTAGTGGAATGTCGTGGTCGGATCCCTCAGCCGTGTATACAAGTCTTCTGTTTTGTAGGTAGTCTTCCAAGATTTCGCATAGGTATTGTGGTACTCTTTTGCCCGTGACCGCATTCAGTATATTAGACCAATTCGCTGAATTGAATGCATTTTTAACATCGGTTGTTAACATTCCCACTACCTTTTGACCCCCATCTTCTTGTACTATTTTTCGTACGTGGTTGATAGCATCAAAAGTGGATCTGTTTTTCCGGAACCCGTACTGATTTGGTGCAATCGCTTCATGTTCTTCCAGGTGTTTTCGTATGCGGTTGTCTAAAACTTTCTCAAGCAGTTTCCCTGTTGTGTTTAACATGCATAATTCCCTACATGACGATGGGTTCTCTACAGGTTTGTTACCTTTTCTTATCAGTGCCAATCTCGCGGTCTTCCATGGGGTGGGGAATTTCCGCTGCATGATACATTCATTTAATACTTCTGCTATGATATTCGGATTCTTCCGCGCTACAGTTTTAAGGACTTCCGTCGGCACGCAGTCAGGACCCGGTGCTTTCTTGTTTTTCATTTGTCCTGCGGCTTCTTGGAGCCCTTCATTAGTGATTTGAGGAGCCGCTCCTTGTGGTTCATGTGTTGCCGGCGCTATGGGTAGGTGTTCGGGAAACAATGCTTCAATAATTTGTACCACTCTTCCCGGTTTGTTGATGCCAGGGATTGGACTGTTTATGTCAAGTTTACCCATAACCAATCTGTAGGGCAGGCCCCACGAGTCTTTCTCTACGTCCTCGCACAATTTTTTCCAGGACTATTCTTTTGCGTGCTTTATGGCCTTGTTCAAGCTCCTCTTTGCGGCCTTTGCTTCTTCCTTCTCGACCTGACAATGGTCTGGTCCGACTCTTCGTAGCTTTCTTTGATACGCTCTTCTTAAACGGTTATTGTTTTCCCTTAAAGCACCTATTTCTGGGCTACACCAGTGGACGGATTTCCTTTTTTTCCGAGCGTTCCTCTTTGGCATTAATTTTGCGCAGAGAATCCTCAAGCTTTCGGTGAGTTTGAGAGCGCGATTTTCGGCATCTTCTCCTACCTCATTTGATGTTGTCATCTCGTTGATTGCTTTTTCTAACTTGTTTGCGTCCAGCCGACTTAAGACCCATCCTTGTGGTTTTGATTGTGGCGCTGCGTTGGATTCCTTTATTATATAAAAGATGTAATTATGGTCACTATCGCTGCCTTCTTCAAGGACCTCCCAATTCTTTATTTTGTTTGCCACGTTTCGTAAGGCGAACGTTATATCGATGATCGACTCCGACGGGCTGGAGTCACTTTAATATATAGGTTTGTTACCTGTACTGCAAACTATGAGTCCATTAGCGTGTATCATTTCTGACAAAACGTCCCCTTTGGCATCGTTGATTGCGGAACCCCAGTCTTGGTGCTTGGAGTTAAAATCACCTGCAATCATCACGTCACCTGTCGCGGTTCTGACACTATTTTCTAACCTCCCGATAAAATCTTCGTATTCCGCCATACTCGTATTCGGTGACCAGTAGCACGAGTATAGCCTGATTCCTCCAATTTCGATCCATATGCGAATCCTGTTTCCGGTGCTCCTGTTTCATCAATAGCTACTGACGTTAAGGTAACGATTGCTGCTCTGTTGTTTGCATCGCAGTACTGATCAGTTTAGCCTAAGCTATACCAGTTCGTCCTAAAATGTAAATTTTAATTTCAGGATAAACTAGTTTATCCTGAAATCGGGTTTAACCGATAACGTATACACAGAAAAAATATAGCAAGTCCAGATCTCTTGTTCGGATCTGCAAACAATTTTGTACACGCCTATGTTTATAACCCGATATTATTTTGTAATACTACCTATAACAGGTACCTGACCTAATCACCTACCTACATATACGAATATTCACACACTTGTCATTATTTACATGTAATTCTAGCGTAATATAACGAAGTGTATTATGTTTATTATAATATGTATACATATAGATATAATGCTTAATGCTGATTTTACGGGTGTGGTATTTATTTATTTAAACAATGGAACATTTAAAATTCAAAATATATAATATTACTCGTACATAATATAATATAAGTACCTACATAATACTTATAGACATATAACTTTAGGCCGATATCAAATGAAGTGTGAGTAAACTGATAATAAGTATTTATTTTGTATTAAACTTGAATTGATTTTAAATTATATCTTACAAATGATGTATCACGTATCCAACTTATATACTGTTATTATTACGACGATTATAAATATTTACACGTCTCTTCTGTGAATTATTAAAACATACACATTTATACTTATATTACATAATAGTCGTTTTAATGATTGATCATGTTTTCTTTCTGATTAGTTAGTACGAATACAATGTAAATGTATATTAAAAGACTATATATACGAGTATAATCTCACATTATAATATAATAATATAATTTGTTAAACTTATTGATTATCCGTTTACTATATAAACATATCAACTTGTGGTATTCATTTGTTACTATTACTGTTATTAAAAATCTGTTCCAGAAAATTTACACAAAATTTACCTATATACCTACTCATATTTTTGTTGTCTTGTTATTTAATATATATTTTATCTATTAGAATAACCAAATAATTATATCGGGTTGGCCACTTTTTGAGGGACTTTTGGAGTGTTTACCTTTAAGTGTACACTACTAAGCTTGATGTTGATTATTAATAACATATTAATAATTTAATAACATATTGACATTTAGAATATTATTTATCAACGATTTTCGGATTTCATTTTAATTTTTCGCGATCTTTTCGAAAACGACCGAGATTTCTGCACTCTGTATTTCTCGATATTTTGTTTCTGTTACAAATTACATGATAAGATAAAGAAGTCCTAACCTCAGCCAAGTGTTTACTGCTTTCTACCGAATATCAGTGTCAGTAGGTATAAACTAAAAATTATACTATGCACGCTCCAAGAGGTAGTCATGCTCGAAAATTGACGTCAAGAGCAACAAAAAAAAAAAAAAAATTCAACAAGTCAAATGAGTGGCTATGACAGACGTAGAATAAGTTAATAATCCGTTTTACCACTCGTTTTTCATTATTTCCGAAGATTTTTAGTGAAATGTAGAGAAATGTGAGAAGAATGTTCAATAAAAGATAAGGACAAACAAGCATAGTCTCACGATTACGATTTTGATCATAAAATCCTCGAACAAACATAATTAATGTTTGATTAGTGTATTTCAGTATTTTAATAAACCAGATAAAATGTGAAGATCTGGACATACCAATGTCAGTTTTTTAATATAAACAAAATACAAATAAAGATTCAATAGTAAAAATTATATACATATATATATAAAAAAAATAAATAAATATATACCCTATTAGATATATTTTGTGTCATTTGATAATCCAGAAGTCTACTCAGTCAATATATTAATAAAGTTGTATATCGCTTTTTTCTTCATTAATTTTAATAAATAAAATCTGTTATAGTATCTCAACATATAAATTGAAATAAAAAATTTAAAAAAAACATTTTATTTAAAGTTTCCTTCGTGTTTGCAAGAACCCCAGCAAATTAACCAATTACGTCGTAAAAATTTAGGTTTTTTTTTTCTTGTTATTTTTAATTCTAAATAAGTCATTCTAATGACACTGTTGATCTCAAATACTACGTTTTTATTTTACAAAGTGTAGGAAAGCACCTTTCTGCCGAGTCAACTGACAATTTTCGGGATTTGCGTATGGTAACATTATTGCGATTAAATATCGATTAATTATGGTACCGTTTATTTATTATTATGCCATTGATATATTAAACGCGATGAATATACAAAAAAATTTAATTAATTTATATATATATATATATTATTAAGAAAATTCACTAATATGTCACTTTCTTTTTTATGCCCCCTCGGAAATGTTGCACCCCGCATAATTGCTTCTCCCCAAACACAGGCCTGCAGTAGTTACTGCTAAATTCCATTAATGATTGCAATTAGCAATAAATAAGAGTGATAAATTGGGTAAAATTACACAGATAATATTCAATATTTCTTATAATGAATATTGTTGAATCTTAAGTTATTAAATTAAGAAAAATTAAATTATTTTTATTATTTGTTTTAACATTGAATTATTTGCATACCTAATAAAATGTACCTAAATGAACAATTAATTTTTTAAAAATCGTTTAAATAATAAAAAAAGAAAATTGTTTAAAGTGAAACAAAAACAATTTTGTTTGAGAATACTGCACTTTTGGGCTTTGTCGTATTAAATTTGTGTTACAAATTACTATTATAATAATTACAATATTATTATTTATTATTTTAAATGGTTTATACATTTACTCTTATTCTTATTTTTTTTTTTAATCGCATTGAAACAAAGGATATATTTTTTCTTATACAGGCATGTAGAAAAAGATTATAGTTTACTAATCGCGTTAACTTTTGTAAAATAATGTTGTCTAATATAATTACTTTGAAGTCAATGAACATAGCATTCATTTGCTTAAAGTTTAAACACTATATTATTTGAGTGCATTATTTTATTTTTATTACAAATTAAATCAATATATTTATATCTTTTTTTTTTTTTAATACAGCTCGTATAGTCGTATGCCATGTGATCATGGCCGGTTTAAGGCATAGGCGATGTAGGCTCAGGCCTACGTCGGCATTATGTAAAAGTGGCATATTTTGATTTGAATACGAAAAAAATTATTATATTATAATATATCAAAATATCAAATGATTTTAGATTTGCCTACATGTCAAAAATCGCTAGCACCGGCCCTGCATGTGATAAATATTATATAACTTTTTTTTTAAATTGTAAATTCAATCAAACTACAATTACCAAACAAACATAACATTTTCGGCACTTCTTAAAAACACTATTATTTTGTTCAAACTGAATAAAGTATTTTCAATAGGTCGTTTATGTACACACGTATTCCATAATATATTATAGACAGTGAAAATGTTTAATTCATTAAACTATTATTTTTGGAATTCAAAAATAACAAAATAAAAACGAATTTGATTTTATGAAAATTATATGTGCCTACAATTTTACGTATTTTTTAAAATTGATAGTTCTCACCGAATTTTAAAAAAGTCTCGGAAAAATCGAAAAATGTCATAATATACCATCTATGTGCTAAATTTGTTACACGAAAATGTGTGTATAAATAGATCAAAGCATTTCTTCTACAAGAAAGTGTTTATCTCAAAATCCAATACAATATGCATTAGTAATTTAGTATTAAAATAAAAAGATAATAACGATTTAATTAATTTTAGCAATTTTATTTATAATTTTGAAAGTACAATAAATTAATTTTAAACAAAAATAGACAAATTGTCTGATTTTCAACGACTACGATACGCACATACTTCTTAACAATACTTTGGTTCAGAATTTAAACTATACTAAAAAGAAATATTTGACAATTTTGATTCAAGAAATACATTTACAAAACAATGAAGATTTTTAAAATAAACAGAGTGTTTAAATATTCATAATGTTACACTAATATTTAAATATTATGATAAATTGTTATTTTACAAAAGTGTAGATTGGTAAAAATATACTAACATCGAGGTTTTACACGGATACTTATTATTTGGTAATTCACAAAGGGCTTAAAATTAAAAACATTTTGAGGTAATTTTAGAAGTTAAACATTGACTGAAAATAAAATAAATGTACATCAACACTTAGGGTTTTATATCTACAAACTATGTAAAAAACTAAGTGTTGAACATGATGAAACACATAAATGGCAATCATACAAGCTATTTATTTATCTAACACTACTCCCTCTACTGAAATAGAAAATGAACGCGTTAGTATTAAGTTTGAGTTAAGAAAGAAAATTATACAGTAACACGAATTCAAATAGGTTCAAATATATCTAGAATTTACAAAATAAAAATGCATTATTTACAATCAAAATCATAACTTTGAACACAAATACATTTGAAACAATACAATCTTGAATGTCTTATTTTTATTTTTGTAGAAACTACTTATAAAG
The DNA here is from genome assembly GCA_032441835.1 of Slavum lentiscoides. Taxonomy (NCBI): domain Eukaryota; kingdom Metazoa; phylum Arthropoda; class Insecta; order Hemiptera; family Aphididae; genus Slavum; species Slavum lentiscoides. The sequence goes on along the minus strand of CM063718.1, from coordinate 3,774,567 downwards.
TTATTCTGCTCTATTTTGAACAGTACAAATACTTTTGAATGATTATTAAACATTTTAATTTTAGTAAGTAATGTGAATAATTTTTTTATTACATCTGAAACTCTAGAAAAAGTTTGTATCATTGTACAATTTGCAATGGTATAAACTGATAAATTAAATCAGGGTTTCATATACATTTCAGCACTTTTCTACTTTCTCTTCATATAAAATACAATATTTATAAAACCATGTTAAATTAATTACATTATTATTATTATTATTATTATTATTAATTAACAGCTTTCAGTAGGAAACTTCAACAAACAGTGGCGGCTCATAGCTTGGACGATCGCAATGCTTCCATGAATTAAGATAAAAGAAAATATAATTTTATTCATACTCTCGTATATGTAAATCGTACAGATTTACATATATGAAATCATATTTTAAAATAAATGATAAATTTGTAAAAATAAAAAAGGTTAAAAAATAATAATTATTAGATACCAAAAAGACAATTAATTCATATATTTTTAATTTTTTATCTTTCAAATCATCAAATGAATGGACAGCAGTGCTGCATATCTTACTTAATATTTTTAGATTTTTATACTACTTACACAGTGTTTACAAAACTAATATATTTTTAATGAAATTCATATTTTTACTCGCATCTCTATCCCCCACGAACACGAGTCGCCATGCCATTACAAATATGATTTTATGAAATAATAAAAAGTAGACAGGACAAAATGTACAATATTAAAAAAAAAAAAAACAAATATTAAATATTAAAAGTTACTTAAATTAATTATTCGTAAATTAAATAATATTTTAATTTCTAGCCTACCTATATTCTTTTGAAATATTAAATATTCCAATAATGATTATTATTATTATTATTATTATTATTATATATACTATTATATTACTTAAATATAAGTTAAACAATAACTATAAACATACACATAAATAAATAAATAAATAAATATATATATAACTAAATATGAGTATAAAATCAATTATATCAATATTAGCAAATAATGATTGAAAAGATGTACATTTAAAGAGTGCAGTTAAAATAAATAAATTTTTATCTAACCACACATTATAATATAATAAAGATATATATAGCTACATCATACATAATATGTAAAACATTTCAAGCAAATTCACCATAGTATTACGTAAATATTTAAATATTTTTGAAAATGACCACGGTTTAAATTATAAATTATCTCAAATAATTATTAAACGACAATGATTTATCACAGAAAAGTATACGACAAATCAAGAACAAACTGACAAGTTATAAATAATAGAATATTACAGAACAATTATTTCAAATTATTTCAGATTATGACATACTATATGTGTAGAATACATACAAATAAATCAAATTATTTATGTATGTAAAATGGAGGAAAAAATTGTTCACACAATTAAGTTTTAAAAAAATTACTGAGTTTACTAATTGCGCTCAAAATGACTAATTTATATTATATAAATGGCAGGTACTCATCACAAGTGTGACTAGACATTGGCAGGGAAAACAAATACATTTAAAGTACATCCCCATTAAAATGGACAAATAATAAATACATAATACAAAAACCCAATTGAAATAAATATTTTTAATCATGTTACATAAAATATAAAATAATAATTGTACGTTGTGTAATTTGTATTTTTTTACAATAGTCTTGGATTGCTGTCTTATCAAAATTGATTACATTGAAATCACTAATTTGTGTTTAAAATATGAACTGTATGACAAGAAATATCACACAATTAATGATTAAAATAATAATAATAATTAATAAATCGAAATTACAAAAAAATATAAACATTTTCTGGGGATTATAAATTATAAACAGAAACATTTTTGGGGAAAATAAGAACTCGCGGGAGGAACATAATCTACTTCCTTTTAGCCACACATATGGTATTCAGATTTCATAAAAGGACGCTACACTTGCATTCGTCGTCTGTCTTACGTATAACACAGAAAATACACACACTGCATAATAATTATTTTTAATATTAACTTCAATCAAATTTAAAGACAAACTCATTAGCCAATCGGGTTTTTATCGATATTTCAATTTTTATATTATACAAATAATAAAATAAAATTATAACAAACAAAAATTTCAAAAATATACTTATGTATATAAAAATGTTATGATAAAATATTACCATATTAATTGTGATCATTACCAGTTCACTCCGTAAGACTTTTATTCGTTTATCTAGGTCGAACACTAGTAATCAATTTTTTTTTTTTTTAACAGCGAAACAAATTATAAAATTATAATTAAATTTGAATAGTTATAATTATGGAGCAATAAGGCAAAACAAAACAATTTAAAAAAAAAAAAATCAGAAATCATGACAAAAGTATTTTTAACAAATTTAAATTGATAAAATTAGAACGCAATTATTTAATCAGTGGCGGATCTACGGAAGGAATATGGGGGGGTCATATCCCCCCGTGGGCAAAAAAAAAGGTTTTTGCCATAGGGCACAGACTTCAGAGTAAAACACACATACAATATATACATACATTTTTTTATATCCTCCCCTTGAAAAAATCCTAGATCCACCACTGTATTCAATTAATAATAAAAATATGATGGACACAATCTAATTGACGTACTGAGGACTTGTTCATACTTTATTTTAAGCGCAATTAGTCTAATCCAAATGTAACATTCTTAAAATTATTATTCAATTCAATTTAACTTGGTCTGTCTTGTTAATATTGTTATTTTTATGCAATTTGTTGTTATTATTAAAGATCGCAGACAAGTAGTAAGTAATCATTTACATGCTTGGTTATAATAAAACCACATACAAATTATATCGTATATAATATTATTAGCATGTATAAAGTCTTATTATTAATATTATTTTAACTAGTACAGAAAATTAAAATTAATATCGATGACACTTTCGATAATATACGCTAGCACTTATCGATTGCTAACATTTAATAAAACTTATATTTTAAATGAAATTAGGGACTAAATTTAACGAATACATTGATGTTGAGAAAACAATATTTTAAACAGTCCAATGTTTAATAAAACAAAAAGGTAACATATTATAATTGGCATACGATATTAAAAAAATATTTATTTTCAATTAGTGTTAATTTACGATTCATTATGAATGTAGTTTATTTTTATTCGCTGACTAAAAATGGTTGTATTTATGAAAACTGTATTGTATTGTTTTAGTGTTAAATAATTATAAATTATCATTTGTAATAATACAGATATTGGCGACTAGAATATAGTTTATAGACGAACACATTCAGTTAGTAGAAATTAATCATCGTCAACTCAGGTTACGGTAAAAACTAATAGTGGTAATTACCTAACGTCAACACTCAACACTCAAACATTAAACCATGCCAATCATACTTAAAACAAGGTTCTTTCTCATTATGGCTGATCATCATCTGAAGTAGAGTCTTCTTTTAAAGTAGTTTCTTTGAACCATCCATCTCTGTGTTTATCTTTCATATTACTAACATGAGGCCTATGAAATGTGTAACATATTATTCTTCTAAAAGCGATATAAATATAAAACATCGAATCAAATACCTTCGTAATCGTCCATCGCCGGGTAAAGTCATTGATGAACGAGGTTCAATGCCATCCACAGCATGCTCATGGGTGGATTGTGGCCGTCGTTCTAATGTCATAGTTTCTGGTTCAGGGAAAATATCGTCATATCCTTCAGCAAGTTCTTGATCGTGTTTACAATTTTCACATTCTTCTCGGAAATCATCATTAGAAACTGTAAGTATTTTATCACTGGACTGATGTTCTTCATTATTTATTTGATCTAGAACAAAACCAAGTAGCATCTTATACTTTAATTACGTAAAAAAAAAATTAAATATCATACCATTTTCCAAGATCAACTGATTAGCAGATGATTCAGTAGCAGAGTCACAAGTCTGCGGCTGAACGTTTGGTTCGATTTCAGTCATGGTAACTGGTATAGTTCTATGATGAGTAGTAACATCATCTACTAATCCATTAAACTGTTGTGGTATCTGATGTGGTAATGTAATAGCTTCATCATACGGAGGCGGTGCATCACCACGTGGATAATATGTTTTCCATAAAGGTATATGAAGAGTTGCATGATCGCCATAATATAAATCAGTACCTAAAGGCCTTGGAAAATTCATGTAACTGCTAATAAATCCAATTCCACGTACACCGTCGGCAATTTGAGGCGAGTTTGGATCGCTGAATACTTCTCCATCTAAACGAATCGTTGAAATACAAAAGCACAGTAATATTTTATATTATATGGCTTATTAGTTAATAGTTATTATTGAACAGATTGATTTTTGATACGATTTAAAATATCGCTATAACATAATTGTGAGTAATTTCTGGTGTAGGCGGTAAAAATGAAAAATATAGACTAGTAGCCGTTTCATGGGTGGAGGGAGTCCAGGGGTACTGGACCTCCAAAAAAAAATGTATAAACGTAAATAAAATCCTGAATAAAATCTTCTTCTCCCATACCATTTGACAACATTTTACACCGGCTGTCGACCTGACGCAACCTCATTAGTCACCTCTAATGACCGGTCGAGATGGACGTGGAAGTATTCTGATCCCTTTCCGCAGGGAAAATTAACATAAATAAAATAAAAAGTATATACAATTTAATCCACAAAAGATATTATCGAATACTCGAATGAAAAGTATAAACAGACCTCTCCTCCCCCCCAGAAAAAAGACAAAAACCACCAATGAACGTTGGCAGTATGTACGAAATACGAATGAACATAATTACGCATTCACTTTTCGTGCAAAGACTATTTATCGATTAACGTTACAAATTATAATATAAAACGAATCACTTCCATAAGTGGGGCTACTCCAAGTCATTTAAAAAGATAACGTAACGCGTTAAACATTTTTAAAATTATTATAATTAAATTAAATGATTCCGAACACGATATGTATATTGAGATAAAAATGTGTGCACTTACTCGACATGATGTTTCTTTTATGTAATCGATTGATGAGAAATACGATTAATATAAAAAATAAAAATGCTGTCACGGTGCTAGCGATCGATCTAGCATTGATATTATCGCCTTTGTAGTCTATTTGATCGTTATCATTAAGAGATTCATCTAAACAGTTGAATTCACAGCATGTACTTCCAACAGTAAACGACTTGCAATCCTAAATAAAATCGTATTACGTTTAAATAAAAAAAATGTATAGGTACAAGACTTAACAACACCGCTAATGCGTGATCAATAAACACTGATATTGAGACTCGTTAAAATGGTCTCAAATTAAATAAAACAGTGTTGTAATACAACGAAATAACGCGTAACAATCGTAATAATCAAATCGAAGGTAAGATTACTTGCGGAGGAGAACAGAGCACGGCTTTACACCATTTGGCTACGGAATTGTCACAGACGCACAGAGTACAAGTGTCCGGTCCCGGAATAAAGTGTAATCCTTCCAAAACGGTACGGCCGTTATTGTCTTGACAATCGGTCTTGACATTACCTAAACGAGCGGACATTGCGCGGAATTAAAACAAATAAAATCGTCTAGAGTGAAATGTTCTCACCAAACAAATATCCGAGTATGGCTATAAATAAAATTAAATAATTTATCATATCTGTCGTATTCTATAGGCAGTTACGATGACATTTCATATTAATTTAACGAACAATATTAATGTTCATATTGACTTGGAAGTGCGTTGTGTGTTCGCGTCGGCAATAAATATTAAATAACTGGGTAAAAACATAAAACACTAGGGCACTTGTTAAAATAACAGAGAAAATTAAAATTAAAATACGACGTTTACCCCTCAACCATTGTCCCTTTGTGTTATCAATTTCACGCGTTTATCAGTACAGGATTCTCGGCCAATCGGAACGCGTTCCTTCGATCGAGATAAAATATTTTTCAAAACAACTGTAGCCCCTGTAGATTAGGGTACGTCCATAGGTCCCGTTAAAAACGGGATTGTCCTTTTTTTTTTTTTATCATCATGTCCCGACAAACTTCAAACGGGACCGTTTTTTATCACGTTTTTAGAAAACGGTCCCTTTTTAATCCCATTATTTCTATATTATGGGTAACAGAGCATATTTTAACACAAGTGCCACCCAGTGGTTAGTTAATTATTATAGTACATTATTGCAAATTATCCCTATACCTACTAGACATGAGCACGGGCGAACGAAAATTTTTTCAAGTCATAAACTATAAACAGGTAGGTAGGTACCTGGAGATTTAGTCCTCAGTCGTAATAACGCCACCCGCAGTAGAAATTCCTTAAAATATGCTCTGATAGGTAATTTATTTTTGGCGAAAGAAAAATATCAAATTAGGTATACGATACAAAATTTGAAACAGTTTTACAATTTGAAAACAGAGTTATACCTAAATAACAGATAACAGTATAAATAGTAAAGTTCTCGTGAAACGAGCGTCCAGTGCCGATGCCGACGGACAATACAGTATATTATTAGCGATGACACATGTCGTAGGTAGTAGGTACCTACCTATGGCATCATAATGGCATATGCAGTACGCACTAAAATGTGTAATATTTAATTATTTATAATCAATAATATTGGGTAATAATGTAATATTTTTATTTTAAATTTGTTTAATCGAAAATAGAATGAATTAAGTTATAGTGGAAGGGGAGGGGAGGGGTGTCATAGAAAAGTTAATAAGCAAGCAAAAGAAAAAGAGGTGATAATTTATTGTTCTTACGAATCTGCCAATATTCAAATTACATTTTAAAAATCCAGCTCTCCTTTCTCTCGGGACATATACTATAGTTTGATTACAGTAGAGGGACATTGACTACCAACTAATATCTAAGGGTCGGGTAGCGAGTTACAATTTGTCAACCCATTCTTACGTGCGCTAGTAAGCTTGCTTGAATAGTAGGTACCTACATGGATAATTCGCGCTTTATTTCTTTAATGTGTCCCTTGATTTTAAGAAAAACTTAATTGAAACGATTTTGGACACATTTAATTCATAATATACACAAATACTTACTATTTTCCATACAGATTTCCCTTATATTTTGTAGGTATGTTTATGAGAAATCATGTTTAAAAAAAAACACAGAAATTGAAATTTAATCTTTTTTTTTTGTATTATAAACAAAAATAACAATAATATTGTTTTATATATTTAATTATATAAAACAAACATTCCTTAAAATTTGTAATTAGGTAACACATAAAATAAAATCATTAATTTACATAAACAATTTATATAAGTATACCGAGTACTATTATGTCTTACGAAAAGTTTCAAAACAATAATCTACATAGTTCTGTTCAACTTTTGGCAATATTATCAATTTTTCTGATTTTTATTTTTGCACATCTATTCGACAATTCTTCTTTTTTCTTTTTTCCACACCACTTTTACATTTTCGTTTATACGTGATAAAATAGAACACAAATAACTTATATACGTACAGTAGTAGCGTATCTAGGATTTTTCCACGGGATGAGGGGATATACAAATTTTAACAAATATTTTTATTGTATTCATTATACACATAATATATTGATATTATTATATACTTGTTGTATGTAAACAAACATTTGTCATTTCTATATACAAAATTTGATTTATTTATTTTTTTTTCAAAATTGAATTTAATATCATTCATTTTTGTTCATACAATTATCAAAATATTGTTTTAAATAACCTCCCGGGGGGATATGACCTCATATCTCCCCCTCATAAATACGCCACTGACGTACAGTACGTTACTAGTAACTAACACCGGCGAAGCAAAGAGCAATAATGATTAAAATTATATAGCGCAAAACAATCGCACTGCAAAATAATGGAATAAACAACATGACTTGAAAACGCCTTAAAGTCTTGCGTAAAAATCCATAATATATTGAACATTAAATTATCATTATTATTTAACTATACTGCACGATATACTCCCGATGATCAGCTACCAAAATTATACCTATTTATGTATAATTTTCAAGTAATGACTACAGCCCAAGGGGCTAAATTCCCTTAACCCGCCCTCCCTTGGATCCGCGCCTGTGTCATAGCCAATGTGATGCTCAACTAAAGCACTGTAATATGTCTGCATTAAAATTACCACGTTTAAGTGGTATGGATCCGATTAAAATTAAATTCGAGTTAACAATTTTATAGGTCTTCCATATTGCCTTTTGTAATTTGTATTTATTTTTGGGTGGGTTTTTTTAATAGGTGTTTTAAGTTTTTAAGTATTTTACGTCATTTGATACCAACGATTATTACAAAATTAATTTTGATTGGGAAATATAAATAAATTAAAAACTGGGAAGATTATAGGTAAGTATTAGTAATTTTAATAATTTCCAAAATCTCTCCTCTCACAAAATAATTACGGCATTGCTGTAATAAACAGCAACAATATACATAGATTCGATGCGATTTCTCATTTTTCAGTGTCAATTTCGAGAAACAACGAACTCAAGACCGCAAATGTCACGGGTTCAGTAGAATTTTTGTCGCATTCTTCTTCGTCTTTCCACGCGTCTAACGATTCCCTGCTTATTACACGGTCCCGATAGAGCTCGCAGAACGGTCTCAATGCCTTGTCTGAAAATTATGAAAATAATAGTAATAATAATAATAACCGGTGAATGGATCCAATGGAAATTTAATTACAGAAAAATGTCAAAAATAGATAGTAAAATTTTTAAAATCATATCGATTACGTAACAATATCAATAGAGTATAGTTTTGCTTAAAAGTTAAAACGTAAACGAAAAAACCGTTACCTACTTCAAAGATAAAATTTTCGCTCACAACAATTTGCGTGCTCCTGACCGTCAAATGTTTAAAAAAAAATAAGAAAAACTAACCTTCAGAATTGTGTTGTTCTCGAAGGACAGTGGATATTATTTGACTGCCTTTTATGCATTGTACTTCTCGTTCTCGGATTTCAGACGCTGAAAATGTGTATACAGACCGGATGTAGTAATTCAATAATTTCCCGTGACCGCGACCGAAGAAATCCTCGTTAGGATCGTCTTTAGGTTCTAGAACGAATAAAAAAAAACTTCTATTAAACAGTAACAAATAATAATATAATAGTTTTTAATACATTTCGCCTTTTTGTTATTAATGATTTTAAATACAAAAATAAAAGTTGTCATTAATATTATAAAAAATCGGTTTATGTCAGACCATTGGTTAAATGACGATCACAGTTGTTGATGATTGGTACCTACAGTTATATTTATTTGTATCACTTATTTGCCCTATTTTATAATTACGCTGGATTAACGATACAAGATAAATTAATATATTTTTAAGTTATACGTGAAGAATTATTAGGAAAATTTAGATTCCTACGACGATAATATTTTTCTGACTGTCAGTATTTAGACACTCTTACTTAAATATTTTTACACAAGCACTTCGAAAAATCGCAAAACTTACTATTTGAACACACGATGGCGGTGGACATAATTAATGTCCGTATAAAACCAGGAAGTTTTATTATTTCCTCGTTGATATTTGTCTAAAACAAAAAAAAAATCATTGTTTAGCTATACACGCATTCAGCAATAAAATTTTATCTGATTGTATTATTCCATTTGATGAATATGGTTTTACATTCTATAATAATAGGACGTAATACATGTGTTACGTGAGACGTACTTGTAATGAATAATATTTTTAAGTTGTTGTCAAAACTGATAGTTTTAGTGAAAAATCTTTTTTACAAGTTTAAAAATATTAATCTAATGAGACATGGTGACAGTTAGGTCAAGAAACAACTACAGGACTATTGCGGTGTCACAGTATTGGGTCAAAGAACGGGATAGTATGATCAAAACGAAATTTGTCACCAAAAAAACTGCAGACGTTACACGTAAACCTTTTTTCAAAATGCCTACAAAATTTTTAATTTATAAAACATTTGAATTATTATTGGGGCGAGTATAACCTTTTGCATTTATCTACCAGCATCACTGACCACTGTATAATATACTTACAATTATCCATTTATTAGTCGTATCGTACAAGTTTTCGTTATTCCCAGTCAGCCTTGTATTGTGGTATATAGCCATGGATAATAGTAATACACCTAATTGCTACAAAAAGTAAAAAAGATATGATTATAGTCAATTGACCATATATAGTTAAAGATGATTATTAAGTTTTATTTGTTTTTAAATGCTGAGCAAAGTGAACAAGCGTTTTATGTTATATATCCAGTCAGTACTTTATTTGACAACTTTTTAGGAATTTCGCTGTAGTCCCCCCGCCAAAAAAAAAAAAAATTGAAAATTAAAAATGACTATAGTATATATATTTATAGAATAATATGTATGTATTGAAATTTAAAACTTCATTAAAACGAGTATTAAAAAATATATATTTTGTCAAATAAATGATATTTTACTCACACGTGTGTATAAGTTATTATTATTATTAATTTTTGATAGAATATTTTTTTTCAGGGGATGGAGCTGTGTAGCTTTGTTTTAAAAAATTCCATCTCCCAAGCGAAAAACTAAAATTGCACTTATAACTGCGTTTTAATTACGACTCAAAACTAAACCATATTCAAACTGACATCCAGAACATTGACGGCACGCTCGCTATCTTTTTTAAATTTAATTTTCAAACTCACGTCGTTTTTGAAGCATTTGTTTATTTGACTGTTGGGTATAAACACGTGGAGTGGTACATATTTCGACTGTGCTCTCCACATGTTATACGTCAGTAAAACGCCACTAAAATCCTACAAAAATCATACAAAAATTATTATAATATTTTAATGTTGAAAATATTTATATTTTTTTAATGTGAAAATATTTACGTATCTGCGAATCCAAAACTAATTATTACTGTAATATTTATAAATTCGATGTTGTATTGTTGTACAATCAATGTAAATTAATAAAGGAAAACGTTTAACAATTAATTTTACAAAAACCGAAAAATGCTTTTAAAAGATTCTATTTAAAAAAAAAAAAATTAATTGACTAAATAATTAATATAAAAAAAAATTTTCTCAGTGGAAAATCGAATTTTCTTAACGCATTTACTCTTCTTAATAATGACAATCACGTGTACTTACGTTTACATTTTGAACGTTCTCGTAACGGAGAATTGTTTGCAAAACTTCGGCAAAGAACACACTGGAATTATCAGGACATATAGATGCGCAAGCCTTTTTTAAATTGAAAAATTTGAACGAAGCCGCTTTTGAAATCAATAACGGAGCTATATATATATATATAAAGATAAATAACAGAGAAAAATGTTTTAATTATAAAGAAAATATACATAAAAATAAATATATATATAGATATATATTTTCAACTCACCAACGATGGCGGCGACGTAAGAGAAGAAAAGTGGGTAATCCATCAAGTGATCGTTCCAATCCTTGAGTACTGCGTCGAGCCTACGGATAACAAAAGTTTAGCACGGATGATGAAATAATATTTTTTTTCTAATCTTATTTTTCTGTTTCTTCGTTCCAAAATTGTTGGCAGGGACAGAAAAATTATGAAATTTTGAATTTTTATAAATCAAAGAAAACGTATTTAAAAAATTATTAGTTCCAAGTATAGAGGTGCAGTTGTCCTTTTAGCTAAAACGCACTTGACCGCGGCAAACAAGCGAATTTAATTTTTTTTTTTATCTGGTTTAATTTTTTGATGCTGAAAATGAATACTTAAATATAAATTATGAAAACTTATGTTCTCAACGTTTTTGGTAATTTATTAGAATATTGCAATTTTACGATATATTTTCGATTTCCGAAAATCGTATAATAATATAGAAACAGTGTAAATGGACGTAGTAGTACTGAGAGTGATTCGATCAACCACGCGAAGTAAATACTTCTTATAAAATGCGTTTACACATTAATTTTAAAAAAATATGAAATTCAAAAAGGAAAAATTTTAGTTACATTCCGTTTTTTCTAAAAATATCAAAGTGAAAAAAACAATCAGAAAAAAATATTTTTAAAAAATAATATGTTTTACCAATATTATCGGATTTTTGAAGAAAAAAAAATTATATGAATGCACGTGATATAGACTATCAGCGTTTTAAAATTTTTTTTTTTAATAATAAAGTAAACATAATTTTTAATCCTATACTCATAAACCGAGTTTTTCATTAAAAATAGACATAATATTAAAAAAAAAAAAAAAATTTGCTTCACTCTGCAGAATACTTACCCACGAATTATCGCCGTCATAGACAGAACTTTTTTCGACAAAAGTCCCGCAAACATATTCCCCGCTTCCATTCTGCTGTTCGGCCTACCGTTCAAGGTTATAAGTGTCGTTGACGTCACAAACTGCTGGTGTTTTGTGCGAACACACGAGTTTTTATCTTCGACAAGTGAATAAATTACGTCCTGTGTGAACACATTATTATTACATAGTATATAAAAATATATAGGTGGCTACAAATCAATGAAAAAAAAAAAAAGGAAATACGTGTGGCGGTCATATAGATGGGACTAGGAAATTGGATTAAAACGAAGTGATAAACAAATCGGTAGTTCTACAAACGTGGTAAAAGTAAAAAAAAAAAAAATCTGAGAGAAAAATGATTGAATTACAATAAGGATCTCATTAAGGCGATTGGAAGGCGTTGTTTTTTTCATGTATTTTAAACCGGTAGTAAATAAAAACTTTTTAAACGTAAATATATTAAACAGTTCGTATACGGACTTTGTGTCCACTTAAGTATTATTAAACGGATACGCACGTCCAAATTATGCATCTGTTCGTATTCTTCTATGATGTTTTCACAAAGCGTATGGATTTTCTCGTCCACCTCTGCAGATTCTAATTCGGGCTGTAAATTATCCGTGACGAGTTTTTTCGAAATGTCCGCAGAAACCAATTCGGAGTTTGACGGCGGTCGACTCGCTCGGTCCTCGGACCCGGACAGCAGCTCATTTGCTACGCCCGCGGATGATAATAAACGTTATAATTATTTATAAAATATTTATATTACAAATTATCTCTGTCGAAAAAATCGGTTAAACTACGGCGTTCAATACCTGCTACGGGCGTCGTACATTTTGTACTGTCACCCTGAGTATTCGAAAACGCCCATTTCGTAGATGGGCTCAAATTTGTCAACGTCGGAAAGTTCTAAAACAAATCGTCATTGTGCGTTTTAAATATGGATTTTTTAAACGCGTATCCCTCTCCCCATCCCCTTCTCTTCATTTTCAGTTGTTATTTTACTGAACGGGATCAAAACGGATTTTCTAAATATTGACAAATTGTCGAACTCTGATTTCTGTCTAAACACGATAGGTGTTTAGAAAGAAAAACAATTTAATAATTAGACGAGAAAATAAAAATGTTTAATGATTTCATACAAAAACCTAACCCACTGAGGTTGAATGCATATAAAACAGAATATAATTACAAATTATAGCTCTTAAAAGATTCTTCCATCCCACGGGTTACTGTAGAGGTCACGTATATATGTAAGTCATTTAACTTATCGAAAACACACTGTGTATATTTTATATTTTAAAATAGGGAATGACTCGGTATAACGTTATATTATAATACAAAACAGCTACGATACAAGTATAATTGTATATTACCTTCATTCCTAGTAGTTTGCTTTTATCAAAAGTGTATTGTTGTTTTTCATTCTCAGTGTTCGTTTGAACGTCTCCATTATTATCATTGCCTTCTGAAAGTACGTTTAATATTTTTTCGTTACTCAGCGTTCCTCAACCTTTGGGTGTGATAATGGGTCGCGAAGAAATTTAGGCGGGAAAAATAATAATGTTACACAACATTTTGTTTTTTTAAAAATAACTCATTTTTCCTATTTTCATAAAGTTGAAAACGAATCTAACTTAAGTATGGCAATAACCAATGGGAAACGAGTATCAAATCTGTACGAAGAACTCATAAAATCGTTGTCAACAACAGTACGATCCCTGCAATGTAGCGATAAAGTTCCCCGCAGTTAACTTCAATTCAGGAATCGATCGTTTTCGTTATAAAAATTAATTAAATTGAATAAAAACCTGTACACGAAAGTAATTAAGATCCCATTAAGTTTAAACAGAGAGATCTCCGTTTAGAATTTCTTCAGGGGGTCTATATGGAGCCCTCTGGGCCTTTTTTTGCTTTAAGAATCCTTTAGCAAGTATATAATATGGACAATATACACAAGTACACACAAACACTTACGGTAATTTATAAAATCACCACCTCCAAATTTATTATCAACACGATTATGTTGTTGTTTCTTTTCAAATTTGTGCGACGAAGAATCCATCGACTGCACCATCGCTTCGTTTTTTACTTCCTCTTCTATTTCCTTCATCATTTTAGGTTTATTTTCCAAACGTCTGGGTGTCCATTTGTCCTTTCGTAAGTCAATTATATCCAGAATCATGAATTTTATTCTGGACGAAATCTTCGACCCACTTTTTTTGGAAGCTAAAGCTTTAAGCTTATTGAACGTATCATTTAAATCACAACACTGCAAAAATAATATGCGTATATAGTCAAAATGTAAATTTGTATTTATTTTAGGAAAAATAAAATATATACGTAGAAAAATAGGTTTTTGTTTTTATAATCTTGTATTAAATAATCAATTCTTATATACAAAAATATCACTTGTATCGTAAACTCAATAAGAACAAAAACCTTCATTTTACCCAATTTTTTTACTTCTATTGTTAAAAAAAAATTTTTAATCCACGCATAAAATTATTAATTGTGTAGTTGGTGAAATTTTAAAATCTTAATGTTTATTTATTTACACAAAACATATAAGTAAAAAATTGGAAATTATTGAAATTTTTAAATGCTGTAAATATTTAGCTAAAAAAATGACTTAATTAAAAAAAAATTTCATAATATTGTGAGTTACAAGTTAAATTATTGTAAGTTTCACTAAACTGATACAAAAAATTTTTGGTCATTAACCGACTTTTAAAATTGTGATAATTTTCAAATTTATACTGTATGCTACACGCATTTTCTCTTGTAAGTGCCCGAATATAAGAGTCATTGGCTGTTATAAATTTATAATATACGTATATTGTATATACATATAAACAATAAATCGTGTACAATAAAAAAGGAAAATAAATAGGAATATAGGACTTTTTTAGGTGCATAAAATACGTACAAGCTCTAATTCTTTCCCGGTACTCCTTAAAAGATTGCATAGACATTCGAGCGGTTCTTCGGAATGTTGACTAACCAAATTCCTAATACAATGGAGCATAATTTTCGAGTTCAGCATATTTTGTTTAAATAACTCCCCAATGAATCTAAAAAATTTCATATTTTATATAATGTTATAATGTAAAAGTATGAATTTTTTTCATTTAAGTTTTATTCTAAAACTATATATATATATATATATATATACCGGCAATTTCCCACGGAACGTTTACGTAATATTCTTTCATTTTCTTCATACTGGAGTTGAAGTTCATTCTTCCGTTTCTATACATACAGGTATTTGGAATAAATTTTAACGCAGATTAATCGGCAAAAGTCTAATGTAAGTTTTATCATATTGTGTTTATTATTCATGTGTTTTTGTGTATTATATTGTTGATATTATATATTATTATTATTATTATTAAAATAATAATAAATTACGGGATCTTTGCACGACTTTATTTTCGCCAGTAGCTTCACAATAGCTATTTGTTGGGTGTTGTCCGTTTCGAATAGGCTTTGACATTTTTTAATAATAAGCCTCTTGAACGACGGTACTTTCTGGCTTTCCGCACAACTCACTCGTACGGATTTCATAGCTGAACATACCGCCGCATAAAGTGGCGCATAACTTTGTTCTTGAATCGCCTGTAGAATGTAGAAAAATACGATATTTTAATGAAAACCTATGTTGGTATACACATATATATCTAAGTCACTTAATAATATATGTGTTTTTTATATCGTTTCTAAATATGTAATATATTTATAACAATTCTATTTAATAAATTTAATTAATTAGAACGAAAACGGTAAATTCAATAGAACGAATAAGGAATAAATTCGACAATTCTCATACTTTCCTCCATTCTAATCTATAATTATTATTTTATCGTATATCCCAAGGCTATTTGACATTATATTAAATGTTCAATTCAATTTAATATAACGGATTTGTGACTTTTTATTATTTAACGTTTATAGTAATTTTAATTAAGTCGGCAGGACGCGTTAAAATAGCAAATAACTCTAAACAGCGACAAAAATATATTATTATTTTCATACTCATCGTGTCTAGTGAAATATTAATAATGATTTACAACTGAATAGGTTTAATATTCCGAAATGTGAAAAATAGTAAAATAATTGAAATTTTCTTTTTTAATTGAATACATATACTTTTAGCCGTAACGTATGAGACGTGGTGTTAATTTAACTTAACCCATTTGAGTTAATCTCTGTTGAATCTTCGGCAGATATATTATAACAATTATATAAACCCGTTGTGATTTACCTAAATCGTTTTATCAGAATCGAAAATGTGATCATAAAATATTTCGTTATAAGTATAATATTATACGTTACTTTTTCGAAAACTAAATCAATAATGTTCTCCAGACGTTTGACAGTGTCAATAGATAGTGCCAAGAATCTCGCGGTCATTTCAGTTAAATTGTCCGGCGTAATTTTATTCAAAATCGATATGACGTTTTTGTTTATTTCCTGTTGAAGTTATACAGATGAAATTTACACAATTCCACCCAAACATTTAGTTGAAAATTAAAATTTGTACACGACTTTTGCTTTTCATATATTATGTCTTAGGCCTCGACACGTTTAAAACACGGTCTTATCGCTGATTTAGAGCTCTGCATGGTCCGGTCCGGACCGGACCGGACCGGACCGCGGTCCGGTCTTTTCGGTCTTCTTATACTTTAATTCATAGCGGTCCGGTCCGGTCCGGTCCGATTGTTAAAGGTTATATGTCCGGTCCGGTACAGTCCGTCCATAATATTAAGAGTCGATCTAATGTATTGATCCGAGTTACAAAACCGTAAGTATAATTTAAATTTGAAACGCTAATTTAGTAATTTAATTATATATATATATATATATATATATATTCGAGTTTATTATAATGAACATAGTTTCGTCATCCAAGTTTGCGACATTCTATGATTGTCTTATTATTTATTTGACGTATATATTGCTTTTTGTTTTATACCGTTTATGTCGCAACCTGCAGGTTTTATATAGATATGTTTGTTGTTTTGTACATTAATAATATCTATAAATAATTGCCATAAACAGAAATTATTTTCGACCGGATATGTTTTGGAACAACATATTATATTATATTCAATAGCACTTATTTATAATTTTATTGTCAATGCATAAATCAAATTGTATACAGCGCCTCATACACACTACGCTCACGTGACGCATTAACCGACAATAACACGCCACACGTGGCAACACATCAGTTGACGGTCCAAACAACACGCCACGTGTATATAATTCATTATAATATTATAATAATCGTGTTTTATAAATCGTTATTTTATATTCGTTTATGGGTCGGGGGCAGTTTAACGAAAAATGATAAGATCAGCGGCCGTAAAAATGGCTCGTCGAATCTGTTGCCGACTTAGAATTATCGAAAAATTATATGAAAATAATTTATATCTGTTTTATGGGTTACACTGTATATAATATTTGAAATTTGAACGGTAAACGTATAGGCAAATACTATGTTCTTGTCTGTGACACTAACCAACAGAAATCGTATTATGATTTATGAGTATGAGTATATAGGTTTGACCAAGGTGGATCTATAAGGTGCAAACACTCCCTATAAACGCCATGAGAAAAAAATACTTTGTACATTGTACTTGGTAATTTGTACTGTATCCAGTAAGATTTTTGTTGGCAATGGTTGGCAGCACTTTTTAGAATTAAAATCCTTATCACTCTTCGAACTCTTATCATTTTTCGGTAAACTGCCATGCGCCCTCGTTTATTTTGTTATCACAAATCACGTTAAAATGTGATTACAACCACAGATAAGATAAAACCAGATGGTTCACTCTTTAAAATTTCCTATTCTGCCCATGTAATTCTCAAAAATGTAAACAAACTAAAACCCTCCTGAGATCAGTGTCATCACTGAGAGGGGAAAAAAATTTTTTTTATGAGTTCCTTAAATGTACAGCACTGATTTTTACTGTTTACTACCCGTCCCGCTATTGTACCACAGATAAGATAAAAGTTATTGGATACAATAATAAAATTATTGTAGAAAAATATGTACAGTAATTTAATTTATCGTATGTGCACAAACTGATCTCAGGAGGGCCGAATTATCAGTAAATCAAAGAGTGAACTATCTGGTTTAATCTCATCTGTGTTACAACTGCAGTAATTGATAACATCCGTTGAAATATTATTAAAAACGAACGGTTTTCCCATAATATTTTATCGCACGATTGATGAAAATCTAAAATTTTAGATCGGTCGCTGACGCGTGTAAAAGCGTGTGACGTGTGTTTGCGTGTTCACGCGTCACGTCAGACTAATGTATACATATCTATGTGCATTACTGACTGCTAGAAAATTATATTACACGTGGGATGACGTATTAATGCATCACGTCAAGCGGTTTAATTTAATTCAGTCCGGTCTCGGTCTTTTTTAGTCGATTGAAAGAAAAAACGGTCCGGTCCGGTCTTAGGTTTATATATTTAAATTCGGTCCGGTATCGGTTTTTTTTAAGTCGATTGAAAAAAAAAACCGGTTCGGTCCGGCCCGGTCATTGATAATTTTGTCGGTCCGGTCCTGGTTTTAGTTCAATTTTAGTGGTCCGGTCCGGTCCGTAAAATTACGGACCGTGCAGAGCTCTATCGCTGATATTGTTAAGAATATTTATCCTAGACGAGGCGCACAAAATCCGAGATGGCCATCGTCATAACGATGGATGTTACGAATTTTCAGATTTCAAATCTGTTTGATTTTTTAAATATTCAATTTAAATTCCCGTGTACCTCGTCCGTCACGCCGACACTGGCAGAGGAACCCGCTTTTTTCGCAGCGATTGTCGGAATCCACGCGTTCTCGGTCTTATTCAAATTGACTTCGTTGCTCGGCGAGTGAGACGTGTGTATGACTTTGGACGCCACTTTGTCTTGTCCGTTATCACTTTTTGCAATAACTGGCTGCTATTTTTTTTTTTTTTTTTTTATATTAAAAAAAAGGAATCGATTTAATTATATGATTTAGTAGTTCATTAGTTCTTCTCTAAGCTTTAAAAAGTTTCCATCACATACTGCATAAAAATATATTCTCAACTGATTGCCTATATTACGTTAATGCGGCTCTATAAATTAGTAAAAAAAAAAATATTGCTTTTAAACCTCAATTACAATATAACTTACTGTAGGGTTAAAAATTTTTTTTGAATTATTCATATATTTGAAAGAAAATTAATGTAAAATAATTTCCAAAACCATAAACGAGTAATTACGAAAAAACCATTTCATTCGTATTCTCATAAATCCGTGATTATAATATTTATATATATATATATTATTATACAGTATACAATTTTATATATTTACCCTTTGCGGTATTACACCACGATGTAAACCGTAATCGAGTTTACAAAACGAAGGCAATAGTCCGGTGCCGTATGGACACCTCGAAATAGAATTGGACGCGGTCTTCTAAAATGGTGCAATAAAAATTATTATATTTACGCGTACACAGATAGAAATAGATGGTTTGGTATACGTTTCTTGTTATATTATACGTCATTTATAGGATATTCGGTAGTTATTCAATAATTGAAATTTGTTATCCAGTGTCTATGAAGTCACTTATATACGAACCGTTATGCTCGTACGCGACTCCTGTTCCTCCTTTGAAGTGGAACTCGCTACAATAGGCGGTAGCGATGAATTCGTTGTCACAGTTTCTTTAACACTACTCTCCTCTTCAGTGATACGATTTTCGGCCGTACAAACAGTTGATAAATTCGAATCCGACGTCATGTTATCAATTCGAATTCCTTCGGTTTCGCAGTTCATCGTCGTCGTATTGTCGGTTAACCCTTTGTCCTCGGGTTTTGACGAACACATGGCTTCTGCTGGCAGAAGTTCTCTCGTTTGCGGTCTAACATTTTGTTCCGCGCTTTTCGGTTTTTCGTTATTGTTCTACACGCATTTTACATGTAGTACATACAAAATTAATGCATTGAAATATTTTGAATGGAATTTGATTAGAAAAAAAAACAGTAAACAAAACCCATTGAATATATATTTATAATAGTCTAGTTAAATTAAAAATCGAAAAAGAAGTAGCGAGATAGAATATAGAATTATAGAATAACAATATTCGTGGACGAGTTCAACAGTTCCGTTGTGAACAAAAGTTTTTACAACAGTTCGTTTTTACTTCGGAAGTTATACCGAGAAGAACAATTTGAAAATCACAAGTAAAATACAGGTTTTCAAAAATCAGGTACATTAACGAACTCTATTCCTGAATTGGCCGTAATGGATTGGCTGTTTCAATAACATCGCGTACAAGATACGAGAGTGTAAACAGAATGTCGTCCCAACTCAATCTCCCAGTCGTTCAACGAGCAGCATATACGTATACAGTTAATCTATATTTATGCGTGTATGACCTGCGTTTGACTGCATAGAGGATCGACAGTGGCGTGTCCGTCGCAGTCGCCCAGCCCTTCGCCGACACGCAGCGACGTCGTCGTGACGTCTGCGCCAAGTCCACTCAGGTCGCGACAACGCGATTCATCATCCGGCAGACCGTCTTCTACGGACAACTGTTCCGTTTTGGACTTTTCTCCGACGATGTCCGATCTACCGATTCCAGTTGGAACGCATCGTTTGTGCCATAATTGCTTGCATTCTGTGAAAAGTTTTATACAAATTGAAGTACATATAGCGTGTTGATCGTAAGTAGGAAGGGTACACGTACGGCGACATTTCTCCATCTTTTTCCACGGCCATTTCTTACGTTGATGGCACGCTCCACACTTGGACATTAGCTTTTTGAGTGACCTCGACGGCGTGATAACGTCGTGGGGACACGTCGAGACACTCGACGAAACCGGTAACATACTGAAAACGTTTCGATCGAAACGCGTATTACAATATAACGTTCGGTCGCTTACTGCAGCAAGTACCAGTGGTTCGTGTATGTATAAACACTATCGTAATAATATCTTATACTTACTTATCGTTCGAATACACAATGGTTTTTGAAATATACCAAATATTTTATGTATTTTTTTCGAAGTACGTCACGTTCAAATACTTATTAAAGGATAATTCTAGTTTTTTTTTTATTAAATTTACGTCTTATTTTCGTTACTGAGGAGACACAGAAAACTCAACGTATTATTCTTGTTGTCAAGGAGGCATTTGGTGAAAGATCGCTTAAATATCATATGATTTCTGTTATTATTATATATTGATCACGAATTCATTTGGAATACTTTTAGTTTCTGCTAAATTATTTATTTGTAAAAGTATGGAAAATAAATGAAATTATTATTATTTCTCGTATGGTTTAATCCAACACTAACAGTATTAAAATATTATAGCAACAACAAATATTACAATAAGAAAATATATAAACAATTTTGATAAAATGTGGAAACATAAAATATTAATAATTAGTTAAATAGATAAAAAAAAAAAAAATAAAATAAAATAAAATATATATGAGTGATTGGATGGTGAGTCGGGATACTTTTTGTTTGGTCTTAGATTCTAATGTCTAGATTGGTTAGCCATTTTGTTGCCGCTGCTGTGACCTTGTGGAGATGTTTCATTCCGCCTTGTAGGTTGCGTACTGGACATTCTTCCACGATGTGATTGGCTGTTTGATTATCATGTCCGCAGTCGCATTGTGGTGTATCCCTAAGTCCCCATTTATACAACATATTTCCCGTTTTTTCGTGGCCAGTCCTAAGTCTATTTAAGGTCACCCATTCCTTCCGAGGTAGATGGAACCCCGGGGTCCTTTCTGTAGGTTGTTCAATAATGTTAAATTTGTCAGGGTTATGTAGTCTCCATTCATCAGTCCATTTAGAGTTAAGGTTATAGTTTTCCTTAATTAATTTTTGTGCCAGCTTCCAAGGAGGTTTACGGGATTTTAATCTTTGGCTGGGATTATTATTCATGTATCTGTGTATGGGTAAACTTTTATTTGAGGCATGATTGTTATATTCTCGGACTAGGGATCTGTATCTTCGGAGGTGAGGTGGCGCTATATTGCTCAATACTGGTAGCCAAGGGACTGGTGTTGATTTAAGTGTTCAAATAATTATTTAAAATAAATGGTTTCAAAATAAATGAAATAATTGAATAGAAAAAAAACCGTGTCCCCCCCCCCCCAACAGGGTTTCTTTTAGACATATTTTCGCCGAGGGCATTTCAAAATTTCGCCAATTTGTTAAAAATGAGAAAAGCTAACGAGCCGCAGAGTGTTGTGAATGTCGCTTAAGTGACTTACTCGGATAAATTATTTTTCACAATTATACTATTGAAAATTGGAACAGGAAATTAAATAATTTTTTCATTATTATCTTTAACGCTGATCGTTAAATTTTATCGGGCATTCTACAACATCTTTTGGATAAACATTATTGGCCTCATATCAAAAAATTATTTGCTTTGACACCAATTTAAAGAAAATAAATGAAATGAGCAAATAGTTCGATATTTCTCACTGCTCATTTATATTGTACAACGGTTTGTAAAATTTGACTATAAAAAGCAATATTAAATATGCATCATTCGGAGAAAGTCGATATGCTATTTACTTATTGGGAGTGCCGTAAAAATCCACAATTATTATCAATTAAACTGTTTAAAGTACATAAATTACATACCTACCTTTTTTCGTTCTTAATAATCCTATTAATCCAAGTAAAATTATGACAAATCGACAAACGATGTTGCATTATTCATTCACAAGTTAAAAAACAACTGTGGAACATAAAATAAATGGCAAAGCGATAGAACCAACCTCTGCAATTAAAAAAATGTCCGTGTAACGGTAAAAATATTATAAATTCTCACGAAAAATTTCAAATAAATTGAAATATCCGTAGTTCAGCTAATATTAAGGACCTAGAAAGTTGATAAAACCACTGAAATTCTTAAAAAAAAATACGAGTAAAAATAATCAGTGGTCAAAATGGGGGGTTGCCGTTTAAGAAAAAAAAAGTTGTATTGCGCATGCGTATATCTAACCAACAGAAAAAAGTTCGAATGGCATAATAATATGTAGAATTAAGTATAACAATTAAGTAAAAAACGAGAATTCAAATAGCACGACTCCGCGCAGAGATATTGAGTGTTTTCAATTAGCGTTTACACACTGTATACTTCGCTGAAACGCTTCAGCAAATTCCGAGCTAAATATATCATTATGAAAATTATTATTTTTCTATTTTAATAATTCATTGTCTACATTGTCTACATTACCAATCATCATCATATTTTTGGTTTGTCCATGTACGGAACTGATAATGGCCTATGAACATAACGCAATAATACACGTATTATTACTCGATACGTATATATATATATATATATATACTCAAAACTTGAACAGAGATGGTCACCAGAACAATAATTAACATTGTAGATAACGCGTTCGTATATTACAATTTTATTATTTTTAATTTAATCGCTGTTTTAAAACTATATAAATTATCAATTTCACGCGGTGGCGTTTTAGGTTCACTATATAGTAGGTATTATAATATAGCTGTATATTTTTCAACCGGTTTCTCGCCTGAGAATGAAATAATGACTTTGGCTATTATGTTTTCGCCATAAACAATACGTAACTATAATATACGTGTTGAAGATAGATTGCGCTTTATAGGATAGGAACTTGGGAAGTGAATGACAACTATGATGCAGTTAAATTATATGTACGGTGTACATTTTACTCGTTTTATGTAAGGCGCCCACAGAAATTTTTCGAGAGAGGACAAAGCGTTTAAAACACACTATACCCATAAAACAAAATTTACTAATAATATTCGTCACATCCTAACGAGAATAAAGGCTATAGGAAAATTTCGAGTTTAAAAAAAATTGTGCTTAATTTATCGTGTCTATCCGCTGCAGGCGTATAAAAATACATAGAATAAAAACCGGAATGTAATTTAATAGCGTAATTTGACAATATTATTGTTATTACGCCTTGATAGCATTGTCTTACTAATGTATTGATCACGTATATTGCTAACTCATGAAATCGAGAAAATACGATTAAAAATTCGATTCCCGTTGGTGAATCTCCGACCAAACGCTCGATTACGTTGATGAATTTTCGTATTTGATTATTGCGTTTTTGGAAACTTGTAAATTATATTATTATTATTTTAAAATTTTACAGGCTTCAGTAGCACAGATTATTATTAGCTTATGTGATTGATTACACTTGTGTTATTTGTGTTTTTTAATACAAATGTATTATTTACGAGTATAAACGAATAGTTTTAATTTTTTTGTTTTTTTGATTCCTATTTCTTCGGCATATACTTCTTATCCTGTTACTCAATTGATTTTGTTGTTTTTGTTGTGTTCTATTTTGGATATACTCGTATATTAGTAACATATACATGTTTTTTTAGAAATCTATATTGTAATTCATTAGGAATGAAATTATTATATTTTAAACAATAATAATTGAAAACGAGAAGAGAACAAAATTGTCATATCCACATCTCGAAAAACGTTTCTTTTTTTTTTTAACACGTCACTTATTCACACACTTCTACGCGATTATTTCTTTATTAGCGTGGCAATAATATAAAATTACAATTTATCAATGTAATAAATATGAAATAATTGCGCTAACGCGTAATAATAACGAATCACATATAGAATTATTTATGAAAAACCATAATTGGACTAATGAATATTTTAGTAATTGTTCTTGTGAATCATAAAGTGTCGATTAAACGTTCTAAAACGTATATCGCGACGATTGAGAAATGGGAAGGGGCCTGAATGTTGTATCGGTCTTGTATATTTTTTATGGTCGCGTTTACTATATGTATTCAGTATTAACGTTTTGTGACATAAATCAGTTCATTTTACACACTATAGTTCTGTATTCTATCTGAATTGATCAATAACATTTTGATTTCGCCGCGCCAACCATGAACACGTATTACCTAATATTATTACTTGCAGCCGGATTATTCGGTTATTTGGCGGGTAATAGTGAAATAAATAAAAATAATTGAATAAACAGACAAAAAATAAAACTTCTCTACGCGGCGATTTATACCGTTTGTTGATTTTTCTAGACGTTCGATCTGAATGTTTAACCTTCAACGACACTTACGTCATGGATGGCGAATCCTTCTCGCCGCCCGGAACTGACGAATGTACGTCGTGCTTGTGCAAAAACGGCAAAGCTCTTAAATGCAATACGTTGGAATGCGATATGCCTATAAATACTGTAAGTGGACATTATATCATCTGATCTCGTTTCACACAGAAAGCAGGCAGACATAATAAATTGTTACCGTATTAGCATATAACGTTGCCATATTAGTTGAATGCAATTTTTTTATATTCTGTTGGGTAAGTAGTATTATTATGACGTGCTTATGGGAAATCGATTTTTTTTTAACTGTCGGAATTGTCTAATAATCGGTTTTAGAGCAACTGCTACGATACGGTTTTGTTGTTGTTCAGTTATAATATACCCAGACTCGGGTGAAATACTTTGAAATCAGAAATCTTAATGTAAACACGGTTTTGAAATTTTTAGAACTATATAATATTATATTTTGACAAAATATAATTAATATCCTTAATATGTGTGTGTAAGAGAATGATAACAATTTACTGGAATTTTTGTGTGGGTGCATAATAACGTTTTGCTACTTTTGAAATGTCCGTAGACAGTATTCTTTCGAATTGGACATTTTTTTAATAGAATATTGTGTCCCCTAACTGTACAAAAAAATCGAATTTAGAGGAGGAAGACCACGAGAAATTTCAGTAGGAAAATGTAATCGTTGATTGTGATTATAATATTATCAAATAAATTTTCGTTTTCAAGAAAATTAGTATTAAACACAGTATGTAGCATTTATATACGTAAGTTAGATAAAAATCAGCTTAAATTAAACCTGAAGATAATTAAAAATATATATAGATATAATTCAAAACGTCCTAAATCAGATAAAATATTTAAGTTTATTATAAACCGAGATGATATGTAATATGCGAAAATCATTTTTCTTGTTTGCGTCGATTTAAAACGTAATCGTTACTAATATCTCACTAACCTAATAACCTACCGTCTTGTTTCGGCATTTTACATCTGCGAACGTTGCAACGAAATTAAGTCTGGACCAATATAGGTACATATTATATTAA
The DNA here is from genome assembly GCA_032441835.1 of Slavum lentiscoides. Lineage (NCBI taxonomy): Eukaryota > Metazoa > Arthropoda > Insecta > Hemiptera > Aphididae > Slavum > Slavum lentiscoides. Next base: position 3,748,104 of record CM063718.1, on the reverse strand, counting down.
AAAGAAACGAGACACGTGCAGCTGAATAATTTTCAATAAATAAATATTTTTTTAACAGGTGTGAAATATGAATAATTTGTTATAAACTCATTATTAATCATTAATTTATCTTTATGGTATTTTACTTTGCACTGAAATAATGTCTGACCGATATTTTAACCTAACCTAATATTAAAATAATGAATCGTAATAATAATATAAACTATACATAATACAAAATTATTGCGGCGAAATAAACTAAGACAGCTTGTTCTGTACCGTTCCAGTGAAATTCCTTTCAAAATTAAACGGTTCGGGAATTTTGGATATTTCGGTACCTCGATTGACTATAGGAAATGTAAGGAAACTCGTGTTCTTCGATTGTTTTCACTATTTGCGTTTGATTTTTTTATTTTTTTATTTTAGTTTTTTTTTAAAAACTATACGGAATTTTAAAATAACTTGTTTAGTGTTAGACGTAATGAATGTAACTTTTTAGCTAATATTATAGAACTCATTCAAAAATGCTATGTGTAGCGTGAAAAAAAAAATGAAAACAATATTATAACGCGAACTATAACGTAGGGACAAATAAAGTACCACACCTACACCAACATTAAATTATAAGAGTATTTATAAATTTGACACTATAAATGTCTTATAAAAGAAATAAACCGCAAACTTGTCAATAAAATATAATATTCCGCAGATCTAATTGTTATTTTTACTATTATTATTATTATTATTATTGTTATTGTTACTGTTATTATTTTGTTTTTACGTTACAATGATCGCGTAAAAATTATACGGTTCAATCTAATATCGAATTTTATTCAATTATAGGATTGCAGAAGTTATATACAGGTAGATGGTTGCTGCCAATACGAATGTCAAGAACCCGAACCCGGAGAAGAATATAACGGATCAAATGGAGCGACCGATTATCATTCTGAATAACCGTGATTCTTTATTATACACTTTATTACTGATTCGTAATATTTTATAATAATCAATTAAATTAATTAAATACATAAAATAATATATTAATTTATAACATTAAACCAAGATGCAGTTATAATAATATCTAAGTTATCGATATATTGTTCTATATTAAATAATAACTATTATAAATTATATTTCAAAATTATTTTAAATTTTCTTTTCTTTTTTCGTGTTTGAATAAATAAATGAAAAAGGTGTCTGGTAATACGAACTGTAACGAAAATGTGTTTATCGATTTTATTGTATAATTCTATGGACACTATATTATGTACTTATTGAAAATATATTGAACAACTGAGCACGATTTCAGTTTGTTTTATAGTTGCAACTTTTATACCGAAGTATACAGTTAAAATTATAATTTTTTTTAAAAATACAAAAACTTACCGAAACTATAGCGTTTATACCGTAATAAAAGCTGTAGTTTTCAAACAGTTGTTGTGTTCTGTACCTAAATAATACAATTCTAAATTCCTACAATATTATGAACGAGACACTATTGCGTGTCACTGCGAGATAAGGTTTTTTTTATAATGTTACAATCTAACCATATTATATGATTAATTTTGATGCCTTATTTCGACAATATATTTACTAAATGACAGAAAATACGTAAACGATGAAAATATCTTTTTTCTTCGCACTCGAATCCTTTCGAAACGTTGCAGCCACGTAATAACAGGTATATGCATTTCCGTTAAAAAAAAAAATATATATATATATATATAATTATGAATAAATATTTCATAGTTATTTCCATGACTAAATAAACAGGCATAGATAACACGGTGCAAGAAATGTTCCCCAGACTTGGAATAAACGACGAAATTCGTGGAAAAACTTTCTGGCACGATTTAAAATTGTTACGTGTTATTATGAATTAAAATATTCCCATATTGACTTCATTATAGATAGACGCCCATTGCACACCGTAACTGAATCATGACTAAACAATTTATGTTATAAAAATATTAATAATTTATTTCAAATATCAAAAACCTCAACGAGACTCTTTCATCCGTATTGATATTGATATCGTTTTTTTTCCGTGTCCGGGGAACGCGCGCAGTGATAGCGAAAATAAAATTATAGCTGACATGCCTGTCTATTCAGCCGCGGTTATTTCAGCATCTATATCACAATGTATTGCAATATATAGATTTTTTGCATTTCGACGGTGACACGTACCTACCAAAATCTATTATATGTGTATAATAGAATAGTGGGTCCAGAGTCCGTCGACCGAAATTAATGTGGCAGAAAAAATCGCGAGTATTATTTCTTCCAAGACGTTTTGTCGTCTAAATACCCTGCTACGGATTGTGGTTTTCCACTCGGTACCGTTGGCTCGGTAGGTAGGTGATAGGCGGGTCTCCGGTTCGATTCCCGCCCGTCGGCGGCGAATTCGTGGTAGATCCGTCTCCGTCGGTCCGTTTTTTTTTTTCATTTTTTTCCGTCGCCTATATTCGTCGGCGCGTTATCCAATTGTATCGTGAACGCAATTTCATTTATTTACAGTTTGTCTTATCACTGTACATTCTATAATCATAATCAACACTATCTAAGACCGAGACCACGGTAATGTTTTATTATCTAAATATCATAACTATATGCCTGTTTCAATGTTTTATCACAGAATAAAGTTTTATGCTCGATTTAATGGTTTTGTATTAACGCAGCTTACAAAAAACATGGTATGATGCCTAGCCTGCGAACGCCATATTTGCCGTAGGCAACCGCGGAGGGGGAGAATCAATTCATAATATACTACTTTAATACGGGGCCCAATAATCGCTACCAAAAACGATATTCACAGCAGAGCGAGGCACACCTAGTGATTTAAGGATAGAACAACGACATTTTAACATTTTATAAGAGAGAGAGAAAATACGATTATTTGTATTTAATACAAATCAGTTTATTGTTTATTACTCATTAGTGATACAATATGCTTCCACGCGATGATTAGTGTGAGGCTGGTCGCAAATCGGATACGAATTTGTATCGTACGAATATTGGTAATTGTTGTACATTTTTACAATATCGAACGCGAAAAATTTCCATCTAATAAACGTTTCTATAAACTCGTATAAAAATGATTTACACTAAAACATTGTACACGAAAATACGGCGACGTGATAATTTCCAGCGAAAATTTCCTCTATAAAACGGCAGTCGTATACAAAGTTGTGCACCGTCAACAGTACGAACGTTTTGGTTGTCGTTACTTTTTGCAAGACGACTTTAACGGTAAAAAAAAAAACACGAATTTTTTCCGCGTCCTTCCGTTAACGACAGACGGAGGAATAACTTTCCTCGTCCGAATCGAAAACACGCTGCCTTCGTCGAAAACGTCGAAATCGCTGGCCGAGTCCACGAAATCGGCGGCCACCGCACGGCTTCGCCTCGGCGTTCGGCGCGTTGCCGGGCCACGACCGCGACGGGCCTGCGGACGACGGCCACTGACCCGCGACCGCCGCCGGCGTGCACTCCGAAACGGTGTCGTCCACGGGGCATTCGCCCGGACACGGACAGTTCGACGTGCAAGGCCGTGCGCACCGCGGACCGTCGAACGGACACCGGCCCGTGTCCGCGACGTTAAAGCGTCCGTTGTGACCGGAACGTCCGACTCCGCGGCGACATCCATCGGGCACCCATCCGGACATTGGCAGTCCGACGAACGACGGTTGGGCCGCGAGCACCGGCACCGAGGATCGGCGAACCGTTGGTCCACGCGTGTCTGTTACTACAGAACACCGCGGTGTACCTACTGTTGGAAATTTAAAACGCGTGAAATCTTAACAGCTCAGTGTCAGTAACAGTCGAACAGCTGCCGACGTTTACGGACGATCTCTCGTAGCAGTGTCGCAATTGTTTCTCCGTTAATAACCATAAAATTCCCGTATGGGATTACTCAGGATTCTAAAAAGAAAACCGCTCTAACGTCCACGGGAAAAAAAAAACTGTTGAAACCAGGGCTCGCAAACGTTATAATAACGTTTTGATTATAACGTTATAATAGCAAAATATCAGTTGAAATGAATATCAAAAAACGCAACGGAAAACAATAAACACTAATTTTAAACTATCACAAATTAAAATATATCATAAAACGAAATAAGTTATTAACGTTATATATCAAAATATCGAAAAACGAAAAATAGAATTAACGTTATTTTAATATTTGTAATCCAATTTACTACGGAAAATATAAGCTTATATGGTGTAGGTTTATATTATAGTTCTATAATAAGGCTGGGTTCACACGGACGCGTAAAAATTATTCAAAGATACGTGTCTGAGAAGATGTCAGTTGGTCAGAAAAATTTCTATTGGTAATATAATCAACATTTTAAGAAAAATATTCTGCATTGGAATATAATGTCAAAAATAAACCAATGTTCTCACTGAAAAAATGTGTAAAATCAAAAAATTAAGGATAAAAGTTAGGAATTTTATAATCAATGAAGTTTAATGAAGTACATTACTTTTATGAGATTTGAAAACGTGCTATAGTCTATGGGATATGAATGGATTTATTTATTTGGAAAAAAAATCGATATTAAACCAAATAACGTTAAAATACCGATAAACGTAAAACGTAAATATTATATAACGAAAAAACTTTCTTTAACGTTAAACACAAATAATCCATAACGCTAAAGTATATCATAACGATAAACGCTTAAGGTAAATAACGATAAAAAACGTTGAACATTATTTTTTTTTCAAATGAGAGCCCTGATTGAAACATACATTTAAGAAGAAGAAAAAAAATAACGTTTTTAAAAAGACGGCGAGACGTGTTGTGTGTATGTCGGTTCCGACAGGAATTGCGTTTGAAACCGATTCTGAGCCGCGCTCGTAGGTCGTTTCAATTCGCCACGGATTACTATGGCTTGAATCGGTTTCATTCACTACTGCGAAAATCAAATAGCACGTCGAATAAAGTCTGCGTGTACCTGTTGCGTTTTGTAATACGATTCGCTACCGAAAGGCGTGACAGAAACTCAAAGAATCTGACCGTTATAATTTTCCGTGCGTTTTTCTTTAACGAAAGCTTTACGTTTTAATTATGGCCGTTTAAAGAATTATAAAAAAAAAAAATAAAAATAAAATGTCTTACTGATCATCAGCATATTAAAATACATTTAATACATTTAGTTTGAAAAATACACGAATATCATAAGAATAACATTTGTTTAAATTAAATGTAATCTGTAAATAACTCCACGTGTGTTTATTTGTATAATCGATTTTATTTGTAATGTTTAAAATGTCATATTATATAATATTATAATTTTGTCTTTTATATTATTTTAATATTATAATTTTTGTTTTGTAACGTTGATAAATCTAATAGAATACGTTTGAAGTATTAATGTAATATATATTTACGTTTGAAGTATTTATGTAATATTGTTGTATGGCTTTTTGGACACGAGTGTTGGATTCGTGAACTAAAGCGCTAGTTGTACTTGACCATAGATTTACACGCAGTGCATACAATATTAAGTACTATTTCATATATTTTCGGTCTGTTTAGTTTAATTTTAATTGTTTACGTGTCGTTATCAATTACCAAATATAAAATAAGTACCTATATAATATTTAATTGATAATAACCACGGTTAACCGTGATAATAATTAATAGTGAGGTTCTGGTTGAGGTTACATATAGTGAACGAGCTTTTAGTAAAATATTATCTATAAAAACAAAATAAGTATGGATTGCTTTATACTTGCTGTACCGATTTTAATTTGAATTGTTTTATTATCTGTGTATATTAATAATTTACGGACTACAAGATTCAGACCTCGTATATCGGAAGAATTACAGCAATAAAACAAATATACATAATTAATTTTATTATTTATTTAATTTTTTTTTTATTATATAATTTTTATTTGCAACTATATATTTTGTTGACTGTCATACAACTGATAAATACTACCTATCCTATTAATCAGGGAAATAGCGGGAAAAGACGAAATAGTACGTGATATTGTATGTTCTATATTTGAATGTATGGCCAAGTACAATTAGCGCTTTAGTTCACGAAAGTACCACTTGTCGCCACGCGATAAGGCGTCGTTTTCCAACACGTGTAGATAACCGTGGTCTTAATGATTGTAAAAATATATACCTTATATTCAATAGCCGTTTCTTATTATGGTTAATTAATCGTTTAAATGATTAGTCCTCTTGGATCTGAACATCTGAATAATCTGGGGTTATATCTGGATTGTCATGCATAAATTGCATGTCGTTATTTGGTTGGGTTTCATTGAATTCTGGCAAGTCTGCTAAACATTTATATTGGCAGCAACCTTCTTCTTCCTTTGCATACCTTGGGCATTCCTATTATTAAATGAAATATCATATTAAATTTAATCGTAAACTTTTTACGTATTGCGACGTCAATACGCTTAATCGCGCAACGTAACACAACAATGTTAACTAATAATGCTGTGAAGTGTAAGTACCTAAACCTATTGACTATTGTAGTAGTAATAAATTAATGTATTTTTTGCGTTTTGTTTGTTTTAGGTCCTAAGCCGTTTATTATAATTTACAACCGTTATATGATAATCGAATTGATCAATATCGATTTAAACAAATATACTGCGCGTAAATATCGTATATTTTATGGTATGATGCAATTTAATCTTTTTTTGTTTGTTTTGAGTAAAATTATAAGATTTTTAAAAGTTTTAAGTAATACTGTAAACAGTTTTTTTTTTTAAATTTCTCGTAGATTATAAGAAAAATTAAAATAGTCATAAACAAACGATAGTTAAAAAAAAAAAATAAACTAAGTTAATCTACCACTAACACAATTTGTATATTTAAAGTTGAGTTTGTTTAATGTGTTTTTACTTTGAGTTATTTTATTGGTTAAGAAATGTTTTAAAAGCGCGTATATTTATTTAGTAGACGTTTTTCTAAAACAAGAAGAGCAATAGATTTTGTTTTATAATAATAATTATAATTATTTTAATAGTTTTAAATTTTACAATTTTTTTTTTTGTACTTACGTAACATCAATAAACATAACATACGACTTAAGTAAGATAATATAGTATATATTGTATATCTTTTGTATACATTGCGTTGGATACTAAAATATTATTTTTATAACATTTTTCTCCCCTATGAAAACAGTGTTCCAATAACGCTTGTGACTACTAATTTTCGTCTGAATGATAGTACTTATATACATCAAACCTCTCAATAAAAAGCGGTAGAGTACCAAGCAGTTGGCTATCATTCGGTTCATTCTCGATCGTGCTAGACCCGAACGGATCAGACCCGAACGGATCAGACCCGAACGGATTAGACCCGAATGGATGAGACCCGAATGGATTTTTTCCGAACGGATTGGGTCCGAACGGATTAGACCCGAACGGATTAGACGCGAACGAAACAGGAGGACTCTCCATTGTCGAAAGTCAAAACATAAAACACACATAATAAATAAGTAAAACAATTTATAACACGTAACAAAGTATATGGTAATTAACCAATTATTATGTATATAGTGAATCAGTAAAATGTATTGAAAGTATACGAGTTAATTGTAATTATAGTAATATTGTCATAGTAGCTATGATTTAAGGGCGCTGGAGCGTAACCTATTTTAAGGAGAGTTAAATAGGCATATTTTATTTTAGATGTACATTTAGGTAATATCTATGTGTGAGACGTAAATGAACATAAGCGTGTGTTATCCTTCATTGGCCTTTGCGTACCATTCCCACATTTCACTATACATCTTCAACAGATTCGATATTATTCAAGTGATCGTTACGGCGCATAACACGTCATCACTATATAATTCCCCGAACTACGATAACATTAATCACGGAGTAGGTAATGAAATATAAAATTAATTATAATATTTTTGATATACAAAATAATTAAATTAGTGTAGGAGTAAATATTATAATCGTTAATAATACTATATATACATACATAATTATATAAAATTACTTAAAAGATTTGTCATCATTATTGATATTTTACACGGTTCAGATAAAAGATGTTGCGAATAAAGCAATTTAATTTCGAAAACAAATTTAGTATTCATTGGAGTAGACATAAAAATCGTGTTGGTTTGGACCTACTAGATAATTCAGTAACAACAAATTCATTATTATTATTCCGTAACTTTCCATTTTCTTCTATTATTATACACTGGTATTTTCCTAGTAAAATTAAAAAACAAAATTTATTTTTATTTATAGTACTCCTATCTCTAAAAAAATTAACTGATCATTGAATTTTGAGTGTGTCAAATTATATTTTTGAGCAAAAAAAAAAATCCAATTTTTTCCCATTTTTGTTTTAATTTTGACGGGAATTTTATACAGAAACACACACTGAGCGTCGCGCTACGAGTGTACTGGACTGGGTATAGCGAAAACAATAGTCACTAGGTAATTCATATTTTTGTTTTCTTCGACAAAATAATAAATCTACATTTATTAATATTATACTCGTATATTGTCTCACCTAAACGGTATTAAATGCCTATAAATCGGTTGTTCGATTTTTTTATCGGTATAACACCGTTCACGATAATCGTGTACAATCTGCACCAGCACTTCGTGTTATAGTTTCGAGAATAAAATAATTCTCATAAGCGCATGCGCACATATAATCAATCACCAGCCAATAACATTTTTTCCGTTTTTAAATTAAAACTACAACAAGGAAAATAAAATTAAGGATACTTCGTAAAATGCGATTTTCGTTTTAAAAATATGTCTGATTTCATAAGCTCCTTAGAATTATGGGTTATGTAAGAAACCGATTTTGAAATTAAATTCTGAAATAAATAAAAATAATACTACGTTTTTTTTAATTTTTGATTTTATGGGACTTACATTCAGAAAACTAAAAACGTTTTTTTCTACAAAACCTAGAAAAGAAGTTGGATGAATTCGACTTCTACTTTCGTATTTCATATTGAACGCGGGGAAGTCAAATTAATTTTCTTTCCCTTGTTATTGGTCTACACCTATAAGATGGATACAAAATGCTCCAGCTCCCTAAACACGCGAAGGTACACCTATACGACCACGGGGAACAACAATAACGTGGCGCGTACCCATAATATGTATAGATTTATTTTTAAATATTTAGTGTTGGTTTTATTTTAAATAGAAAATAAAATACACTTTGTCGAAAAATTGGGAAATTGTGACAAACGATTTTCAAGATTTTTGATTATAGTTGAAGCGTAACGTACGTCCGACACATTGTATTATATATTTTTAATCCTTTAAACCGAAAATTACCACTTATACGAATGAAATACTTCGAAATCTATGATCGTTATAAATAGCCCAACATTTTTTTTAGAAAATGTTTCCTTAAAAAAATACTAAATTACATATATATATATATGGTGAGGATTTCAAGTTTCTATAACTATTAGATTCATAAGTACGAAGAAACGAAAATGATCGATTCCGACGAAATCGCGTTTTCATCGCTTTTACGTAATTTTTGGTAGTTTTTGAATTTTTTTTTTTTTTATGTCCGTACCCAAAAATTCTACCAGAAAAAGTGCTCCGATCCTTACGCGTAGCACTATTTTCGGGCAGAAAATTATTCGAGTAGATCTATAGTTGGTACTTTAGAGAGGTAGTTTTTCGATTTTCTCAGAAGCACATGAAAATGTAACTTCTAAAAAACTACCGAAAAATAGCATAAAAACGCGATTTCGTCGAAATCGATTATCGTTATTTATTCGTAATTTTCAAACTAATGGTTATAGAAATTTGAAATATTCGTCAAATATGTAACTGTTCGTTATATAAAGGAAAAAAAGAAATTTCAAAAACTTTATTTTAATTTTAGATTGTTTATAGCGATTATAGGTTGTGAGGTATTTAATTCATAAAAAGAATTAGTTTTTGTTGTATACCTACCTAAAATATTACACCGGAGCTGCGCCAAGAATCGTTTTATCGAATGCAATATTGCTTTCAAATTTATAGTGATAACAATACACTCATTTTTTTTTTTTAGGCGTTTTTGAAAAAATCAAATAATAACCCATTTATAGTGCCAACTAGATAAAATTCTCTACCGGAAACAAACTATGATTGTAAAAATCGGAGCATTCCTTCTGGTAGAATTTTTGGGTACGAACACAGAAAAACATCATTACACATCACTGTGAAACCAATACATTCCTCGCTCCGTAAATAATCGTATACATAACCGCGAAGTCTGCTTGCTTTTAACGTTAAACGAGATCGAAAATAAAATCCACTCACTTTGGTTTCTACAGGCGGTGTACACGGAATTGTATTGCAAAGTATAGGCGTACCATTTCCGCCGCAATAACACGTTGTACATTCGTCTTTTCCCACCGGAGTGTATTCCCGTCCTTCCAGAACGTAATAACCGGTATTGGACGGACACATAGACCTTACAGCAGCAGCAAAGTCTAAAAGCAAATCAAACATTACCGTCAAGAGTAGTAAATTTTGAAGGAGTAAAATTTGGCTCGTACCCGACCAATAACCGAATAATACTACCGTGAATATTAATAATATTAATTGGTTCAAAACCGGCATGGCGAGACAAATTTTATTAATTTTAACGATTCGTGTATCAACTATACGTATGCAGTGGTTGATAAACGTATTTTTATACTTTTTGGTTTTATAACGTTCCCTGTGATATATTGAAAACGATTGAACAGTACAGATGACGACCATGTAATATGAAATATACGCGTAATTCTCTCGCCTCCTTCCACACAATAATATTCGTGATTGTCGCGACAGTTGTACCTATTACAAATTATCGATAATTTATCATATTGTATAAAAATTATAGTATTTTTTTTTTTATTAGTCCAGATATAATTTTCAAAATAATTTAATCTGTGGCGGGGAGAGAAAGACTACGAATTCCTTGTCTCCTTTCTTCTCTCTCTCTCTCTCTCTTATTCTATTGATATTCTACTGGCATACTACATTTTTATTGTGAAGTTTTTCTGCTAGGTACTACAATGAAAAATCACACGGACACTGCAGTGACGACTTACTCAAACATCTGTTTTAGAGAAGTGGTTATTAATTCTGTAGAAATATTTTTTTCTCGACTGTCATTAATTATTATTGTTTTAAATTTAAAAAATGAAATATTTTATTTCTAATAAATTATAGAGTCGATACAAAATAAAATCTTCTATTATTACTCACGTTTATGAATCGTTGCCTACTGCGTAATAATAATAATAAATTTCACATTTAAAAAAAAGTATATTATATCCTTAAGTATAAATACATTTTTTAAATAAAAAAATTTAAAATTTAGAATTTAAGCGTTTTTTTTTTTTTTGTTGAAGCATTTAAAAGCATTTATCCGGTGCAGGGTTTTTAATCTTCAAAACGTAAAATTGTATTAATAGCAAATAATAGTTTATAAATTGTTATAGTTATACACTATTGCAAGCAAATGTTTTATTCTCGTTTTTAATTTTAAATTAACAATAGGTAAATCATAGTAATATTCGAAAAGCTATATTCTTGTTGGAATATTGTTTAATATTACGATTCGGTTTTTTTTTTTTATAAGTTCACATACACCGGTTTAAATTATTTACGTTAATTTATAACTAATTATTTGTTAACAAAGGTTAATGTTGATTAACTTTAATAATATAAAATTATTTGTGAATATACCCGATGTTGGTCATAGGCAACGCTTATTATATATAAGCATACCATTTAATATGAAAACAAATTCGTCTTTTTCAATTTTGTGGTTTATGCTGCAGTTCAATGAACTAAAAGATTAATATATTCATTTTTATGGTATAAAACAATATTAAATGAATAGATTTTTTTAAAAATGTTACAAACAATTTTTTTAATGTACAAATATTGCGTCATTTCTAATTATAACGGAACAATTATTATATACTTATTACTGTTCATCAGTGATTTATCAATTTAATTGTTTTATTATGCAAGCGTATATAATATTTATAAACCATCGCCTAATAACGAATGTTTTAATATTTTTTTAGGATAAAATTTTAATTGGTTTGCGTTAAGAATGTTTTGTAGAGTTGTTGATAGTCTTCTGATAAAATACACAAAAATATTAATTGGCAATATATATATATATACGCGAAACGCGTGAATTTGTTTCTCGATTGTTATTAACAATTTGTACTCGTTATAAAATATGGAGTAAGTCGTCATTACAGTAGTACTATTAAAAGCTGGCATTGAATCTCTAACCTCTAGACGCACGTATAAATTTAAATAATTTTCAGAATATCACGGTTAAAATAATGATGTTCAAAATTAATTTTTAGGTATATACACTTATATTTTGCATACGTCATGGTTCGACAATTTTATATTAGGAAATTTTTTCTTGGCAAAATCTTACAAAATAATATTATCCGCCGTAACTGCGTCGCGGTTGTGAATTCAAGTCAGGTCTTGAACGTGCGCATTATTATTATTATTATCATCGTTATTAGTGTTTTGTTATCTCAACACTAAATTATACGAATATATTTGTATTTTTGTTTTGATAATTATATAATTACTGAATAATAATACTATACTGTATTATGATGAATATTTAGGTCTGTTAGTAAAAATGTTTTTAAAATATTGTTTTTTTATTTCACCAAAAACCCGTGTTTCCCAAACATTTTTCTATTACCGCCCACTTAGGTAAAAAAAAAAAAAATTCTCACAAAGCCCCAAAATTATGCTTCGAACAAACATATTATAATAGTAAACAGAAATATGGATGTATTTATTTAATTATATAATTTAGAAAGATCAAAAGTAAAATGACATGTTTATGAATAAAAGAAAGAATAATAAATAAACAAAAAAAGAACAATAATAATAATAACATTAATTTTCTTAACGAAGAGCAGAGGCGGATATTGGGGGGCTTAGGAGGCTTTCAAGACCCTCAGAAAGTTTTATAGTCCATCATCCACAACACGTTAAACATTAAATGCTTGAAAAGTGGAGATTTCTTATAATATTGATAATGGGTAAAAATGTCACACATTCGATTAGATAGCCTCCATTTGTGAGAAAAATGAAATCTGGTGCGTTCGTATCAATTTAATTATATTCTGATTTATTTTTGCAGAAAAGGGCGCATCCACGATTCCCCACGTTTGGTCATTTATAATCTATTTTTTTAGGAAATTTGTAAATGCATCTGCTGTTTTTTCAATCACAACTATTGCAGGTACCGTTTTTTGAGTTTATTAAACTTGGTTTTTATTTTCTTTTTTTATAAAACGACCTTCAATCACACCGTATGTTAAAGTACTATTGTCTTCCTCAACGACCTTCCGGAGTTTAGGTGTTATTACCGTCCGCTTTGGGAAACACTGATCTATACCAAAAGTAAACTTTTTAGCTTAATGATAACTCGTCAATAAGCCCAGCCTCAGCTGATATATTATGTTGTGTATTTATTACAGTAATATATACAAATCAGACCGCAGGGCATAGGTCGTTCTATAAATGAGTCGACGTACATATGCGTGCGGTGAGTGGTGCTTCGGCACGGTTCAAAGTAATAAAAATGATCTAATAAGGCTCGGTTTAGTCAGTTCAAAACATTTAAAAATGAATTCGGCCCGGTCCTAATGTATTCATTATATTGATTCAGTTCAATATATAGTTATATTTGCGTACTAAACACGTGTAAATATCGTTTATATTTTTGATGCAGAAAGAGTTGAATCCGACGATTCAAACACGTAAAAAATATTACACGGAAAATACTATTTACTGCAAAGAGGTAAAACATGTCATCGAGTCTCTACGACATGTCCCCTTTCTACAGTAAACTATTATTTTAGTACCTAATAATCAGCAGTTTGATTTATTAAATCACGGTACCATAAGTATTCTATTTATATAATATTTCTATGGTTATTATTAGAGGCATAGAATGATTATTTTTGCAATTAAGTGATGATTAAATATTTAATTTTTTTTTAAATTTTTTCACGGCTTTTAAATTTTTATATTATAGAAGGGACGTATTTAAAGTATTTGCTGCGGACAGGGGACGTATACTAGACTTAAAGTACTATTTATTAAAAATTAATTAATGAACTATTATTATATTCTTTTCAATTAGTATATTGTTAACATTATTGATAAAAATATAATAAATTATTTTCAAAATTGTATCTATAATATTTTACGAATTATTCAGGTTTATGTATTTCTTAAAAAATTAGAAAAATTGGATTTGTCCCTTTCTGCAGTTAGCGATTCATATATTCTATAATATTCATATACAAATATAATAAGCCATAGGCTATTATATTAAGAATATATGAAAGTATTAGAGTATTAAAATATTTATCGAATTATTGTTACAATTACTATTTATGAGCATATATTATATTTAAATACATATAAATAATAATAATAATAATAATAATAATAATAATAATAATAATAATAATAATAATAATAATAATAATAATAATAATAATAATAATAATAATAATAATAATAATAATAATAATACTCGTAGGATTGTCAAATATTATTTTTAGTTCAATTCGTAGAGGAAAATTCAATCGGAATTCGGATGAATGTACAATGAAATTTACAACTGGGTTAAAGCAACAACAAGAATAATACAAATTTATAATATAAAATAATTATAAATATTATAATAAAAAGAAAAATTATACTGATACGTGTAAGACATTTACATTTAAAAATTATCAAATATATAGTAAAAAATACGTAAAATAATATTCCCGATCATTTACGATAAAAGTAGAGACCAACAGCGTAATTCTAAAAATAGATTGCATTTACTCATATTTTTTTTTTTTATACCTACTGCAGTATAATAACAAAACGTATAATCATAATGATATCGCCGACATGCATATACTGCGTATAAGTACACCAGGGGTTCCCAACCTTTTTATCATCGATTACCATTAGACACTTTTATGATCAATATGCGCGTACCACATCGTTCTAAAACTAAATTAGAAGAGTCTTTTTTTGTTTTTTAATGTGTATTTTATTTTTAATTCATTTATTACAATTTTTTTACCGTATGATATTTATAAAAGTAAAAAAAACAATCTTAATTTTTAAGTAAATCTTAATATTTAAATTACTATTTTTTTTTTAAATATTTTTTATTTATTGTTTTGTACGAGAACATCGATATCAGGCTGAATGGAACTTATTTTCACTCGTAAATCGCTTTGAATATCGAGCGTAATAATACTGTACTTATTATTTCAAATACAGCGGTTCAGAAAATCCATTCTTACACTCTAATAAGTACAGTGACAATAATGTACCGACTTATAGATGCGAATCGCTGACGGAAACAAATTGTGACCGAAGAGATCGGAGCACTCCTTCCCGTCGAAAATCCGTACACAGGATAGAAAAAAATAAAAATTAACGTCATTGTAAAAACAATAGATCCGTCGCTCCGCTCAGGACCTAAAACGTTCTATAACAAAACGCTGCGTTACAATTTTATTTCTATTTATTATTCGTATTTACAATATATTATTTATATCGTATTGATATTAATTAAACGCGTGAAAGTCGAAACCGGATAAGACGACGCGCTATATGAGGTGTAATATTAATAAAAATAATAATAACAATAATATTATAATAACCGTCAAAGTCCGGTTCGACCTTCGACCGACCGAATCGCGCGCCGTTATCTCATCGCGTGTGAAAAATAAATAAAAACGCGTTTAGTTCGCCGCCGCCGCTTTCTCGGTCTTCTCAATACCGACGAAATCGACCGCAGTGTGCACGCTCGGGCAGTCGCAGCAGTAGCCGTTGCAAAAGGTGAGTAATACGAGCAATAATATTATTTTTCGTTTTAATTTATTCGTTATTGTCATATCATATAATATTATTTTCTTCGGACGCATAGTCGGACACCTATTATACGATTATGAATATTTGCAGCGTGTACGACTGACGCGTATATATATATATATATATATATATATATATATAAAATAAATTAATAAATAAATAATAAGTTGCGCGCTGTGTTGATGATGTCGCTCAACTTGGATACAGATTTTAGATAGTACCATTGATTATAGAATATATTATATATATAATGTATAATCAATGATAGTACTGTTATTGCCGGTTTTGTAAAGTATTCGAATACTTAAAAATAGTATTAGTATAGTTGAAAAAAAAAAACAATCATTTATAATATTTATTTCTAAATTTTCGTCAATTTTTTTTCTGCGGTTTCGTTGAGTATATGTAAGATATTAACTTTTTTTTCATATATATATATATATACATGTCATTTATCAAATCTGACGTGATAATAATTTAGTATATATATATGCTATATAAATTTGAAAGCGATGCGATAAATCATTGCATTCGCGATAAAACGCGATTCTGAGCGGTGAGCCGCTGTGTAATATTATTTATTTTTTAATAATAATAATAATATCTTTATCTTTATTACGGAAATGAATTCCAATTTACAATTTCAAAATATTATCGCAAATGTTCTTCGAATTACGATGACAACACAGCAGTAGTACATCGCGTTTTAAATTATAATTTCTTAAAATAAACCTCTACATAGGTGGGTGAAAATTTTCGAAAAACGTTTCTCGTTATTATAGTGCACGTAATGTTATTTGGTAAAATTTCAAGAATCCATACAATATTAGTTTTGAACAAACGTAATTTTCTACACAAAATTTTAAAATACACTTTGTTGAAAAATCTGAAATGTTTATTAGGGAAAAATTAAGGTTTTCAAGATTTTTTTTTTTGAATACGGTCGAAGTAATAACGTACTTCTGACGCATTGTATTAAATTTTGAAGCGGTTCGAAAACTTCACTCGAATTAAACTATAATCAACTGCGGATACGTTCGAGAAATCGGAGTTAACTATTACGACCACCGTTCGAAAACGTCATGTTATTGTTATTCACTCGGAGTTAACTCTTGTTATCCGAATGAAATAGGTAGGTTATTCGTTATTCTACCGATATAACATTTCATATCGTATATATAGATAACAAGTAATTTTCATTTATGAAATAAACGGCCGGTCGAACGGTATTTATATTGTATCGCAACGTTTCGTTTAGCCATCGCGCGAGTTACAGTTAAAGTTCAAAATCAACAATTAATTAGTATATTATTATATTATTATATGGATAATTTCAAGAAAATATTGTAGTATATATTTTCAATCACTTATGAAAAAATTTTTTCATATTAACCATCGTTCGGGGGTTTGGTGGAGTGATCTCGATTGAACTCTACTCTTATCAACTCTACTCCAACTGAGTACTGAAACGGGGACTCAAATTAAGGGAATTTTACTGTGTGGAAGTGGTGATTGGAGGATGGGAGAGGGGCGTTACGTTGGAGTGAGTTTCTTTGTAGAACGCTCATTTCTTTTCTTTTTTTTTTTTTTGTATAAGAAGAGCCCCTCTTTTTTAATTTTCCCACTTCAAACACTGGTGTGTGTGTGTATATTACAATATATTATATTATGTATATAGTATAGGTACTCGGGTGACCGCGATTCCGGTATAAATTATATATATATATATAAGATACTTTAGGAATTGGCCAAAATTATTAATAAACGATATTGTGTTGCTCTGAAAACAAAGTTTTATTTTACATTATTTTCAACATAACTATATACAATAACCAGGCACGTAGACAAAATAAAATTTCGGGGAGGGGGGGGTTACAAAATGTAGCAATAAAAATTGTACAGCAACATAATAAAACAATTTCTTCCTCCTTACTTATTATTTTTTAATGTGACAAGAAATTATTTCGGAGGGGGGTTGATCCCCAAACCCCCCCCCTGTATACGCGCCTGACAATAACTTTATCTGAAAACAAAGAAACGACAATAAAAGTTTATTCTTTATTATTATTATTATTTTACTCAATTACTAAATTACTTTACGACATAAAAACCGTTTTGTTACAATTAAATAAATGAAACGGTAGCACTTTTCCATAACACATTTGACGTTACTTTCAACAACACTCTCGACAGTTTTTTTCTATAACCTAAAACTTTCTATTACCGCGCATTTTATAACACGGTTATAAAGCTTAAATATTCGGAACGCGGCAATGTTCGAAATAAAGAAATACATTTTCTTTACATACATAAATAGTCGTCGTCGTGGTGGCGATATGGCGGCCGTGTCGTCCGAACGCCGTGACAACGTGGTGCTCATACCGACGGCCGAGGCATTGAAAATGTTCGCGTACTCCGTGATCTGGGGCTCGTGGATGGTCGTCAAGAACGCCGTCATCCGGATCGTCGCCGACCCGCCGTGGTTCGGCCGCCGCTGCCGCCGTCGTCGCCGCTCGGACGACAGCGAGTACCGCGTGCAGCCACGCGCCGTCGGAGGTGGATCGGCCGGCGGCGGCGGCGGCGGACTCGGCTCGCCCGCCGCCAATTACGCTACGGAGGCCGCCAGAGGACACAGGGACCGTCCGCCCCCGTGTCTGTCCACCACCATTTACGGTATCCATTCGTACGTCAAAGTCAAGGTCAGCAGCGCCCAATTATATTACATAATAATCAAACCCAATTATTTACTAATAGTCCAGTCAAATTAGATAAAAGTTTGGAACTAATTCCTCGAAAGCTGAATTTTGGTTCACAATTAGTTCACGTCTTACTGATGAACGTACTAAAAGTCCCCAAGCCTACCCCTTGTGCGTAGCCATCCACCCCTCAAAAGGGGTGTTTTTGACCTCTCCGTTGTTTTCACTTATAAATCGTTAACTGTTAGACTTATGGCTAAAATGAATAGAATCAAAATTAAAGTCCGTAAAATTTCCTATAGGAACATTGTTTATTTTTTACTTAAATTATCACAACATAATGGTAAGTACAACTTTAAAAAAAAAATAATAAAAAAATTTTTTTTTTAATTAATAAAACCTATTTTTAGCCAAAACTCCTGGTCAAACGCTAAAATTACTTATTATAAAAATTAAAGAACATATAATTTTACGTAGAACACTGTTTTTTTTTTAAAATATTTATACATTATTGTAAGCTCCAGCGTTGTTGATATCTGCGGCGGCGCTAGAACTGTACTATACGGCGCGGCGGCGAGCACCCCTGTAGCCGTTTTTCCTTATAACTCTTTAACCGTATGTTGACTAGAAAATTTATAATTATTATTATTATTATTGATGTGTAAACACCTGTATTACGGCGGTATGAGAGTGAATCTGGGGGAAATGGGACGGAAATGTGTACCTAAGCTGTTGTCATCGGTGGCGCCGAACCTAAACGTGAACGTGGATTGGTCTTATTGGTACATGTGTTTTTGCAGGGTGGATTCACGGAAGGGGGGGGAATGTGGAAAATTCTGCCCCTCTAAAAAAATTTAAATTAGACAAAAACAAGGTCATCGACTTTTTCTGTACTTTTCCGACTCTTGGAAATAATTTTCCCCAAAATCGACTCTTAGATCAGCCACTGGTTTTTTTGTTTTTATATTACATGATATTATACTAAATAATTAATAAGTTTGATATTATAATTAATAAGAGTTCAGTTAACAATGATTGGCTGGGTGAGTGGGTGTGTAGATAATTCGATTTCGCTTCGTTTCAATTTATATTGACTCGGCGCCACTGGTTGTCATGGCAACTAATAATAATATTAATTAATTTACACGAAATTATAAATTGCGTGTAATGTGCAAGCTGTTGTCATGACAACTAATAATAATATTTATTATCGAAATTATACTTTGAATAAATAGATGCCAATATTCACAAATCCCAATCACATTTCCGTTCCGTTTTTACCGCTCACGCCACGTTTACACATCAATGTCTCGAGTACTAGCAGACTCGTTTTCTTTATTATTATTATTATTATTATTATATTCGGGAGCGTATGCCCGAGTGCGATATTGTAAAAAATACTTTTTAATAGCATTTAAAATGTTATACAAATCGTTTTCAATTTATTTATTTAAAATACTCGTTTAATAAACTTATTTTAGTAACATTCAAATATAAAATTATTCAATATTAAACAAAATTGCAGTACTTTAAAATATGCCATATTGAATAATTGAGCATTTAAGTATTTCAAAATGTACCTATTTAAATATTTCACAACACTGCAGGGTGTTGTGTTTTTAGTGTTCCAAACAACTCGGAAACGGTAAAGTTTATTTGTAATATACGTCAGGGACAGATCGGGATACAAATTTGGACCGCGAAAAAAATACGTAAGCCTCGGTTCATTAAAAAAGAAATGGAATAATAATATATAAAACCTAATATGTAGTTTCCTGGCTTCGCTCAGAATTAAAAAAGTACTAAATATTGGCATAAAAAAAGTGAGAAAGATCAATTAGGGAAAACGTTTCTACAGGCCATTCACGGAAATTCGCGAATTCCTTTGAATTTAAATTCGTGCAAATTAGGCATTAATACTTACTAAATATTTGCAAAATAATTCTTTGTGGATGGGAAACGTACGTTATAATTTCGGCTGTGAAATCTTATTTGAATAAATTTCATTCGATTATTATTGGTTCGCGATTCACAGGGTCTTTTTTTCATATTGTATTACCATATTTTTTATGCAGCAAAAACACTAAAACGCCGGCCCGATCCACCTCAAATATATGTATATCATTTATATTGGTTTTATATTTAGAAATGTTTTTTTTATTTAACCAAACAAAATTGAATCTAAGATACGTCTTTCATTAATTATACGTGTAGTTTTCGGAAGAACATTATTCGCAAATTTTCGGAAAATTGTTTAAATTTTGTTAATAATAAATAATGAATTATATATTTGAAGCCTTAGAAAAATATTTAAAAAAATCGATTGTTCATGTATCTATTAAAAAAATGTATAGTTTTTAAAACGTTTTTTTTTTTATTCTTATTGAATTTCGTCTTTTCGGCGTGGAATAAATTATTTTGAATACACTTATGTTTATTGTGTAAAAGACGGAGAGAATATTGCTTGTGGTAGCTCAGGTCTTTCGATTACCGTTATAAGCAGTGAAAAAGCAGGAAGGAAAGAACAATGTGTAAATGACGAGTGAATACCCAAAGGTAGGGCCAATATTCCGAAAAAATGAATAATATAAAAAAAAAAATCGAAATATTTTGCTATATAATTCTGATGTATTATATAGTGTAAATTATTGTAATGCGATAACCGGTTACATTACTTTAGATTATACATGGTGTGTATTGTGTCTCTATAGGTATTAAACGATCTAATTTTAATATAAATGACACCCGTGAGTGTATACGATGTATACACGATTAAATTTTCACTGTGCAGAATCGCCGTATATAGTATATATACGTATTATACATTATTAAAATTCAAAGAGTTCTATAAAAGTAATATTATTTATTTTTTGGTTACATACATACAAATTATGTCAGGCCTCATTCTAAAGATGTTTCCCTACTGCCCAAAAGCTAAATAAATTTTGTTGAGATTTATTCGGATCATATGATATATCCCCCTACCCTAACAGTAATATCGTATAAAAACCACGTGTCTTTTTCTAAAATCTTTTAATTTTAATTGATTCTTTTAAAAATAAAATTAGTATTCGTATAATTAATTCTAACACAACACGAGAAATTTTATTAATTTTAATTGTATTTATTTAATTACTTAGGATTATAATTAACATTTGGAATGAGTAGTAACACGAGTAGGTAGTTAATACCTATGTGTATATAATTTTTGAAACCCACTGCATACGATACGTGGCGTATGATAACGGGTTATTTTGTTCAAGAATCGAAATTAAAATGGAAATTATAAATATATATATAAATACGAAATTATAAAAATATTGCGATATAACTAAATTGTTTATCTACTTTTCAGTTTTTAAACACACTACGTGGACCTTTATAGGTTACCAAAATTCATGAAACCAACAGCCCATTTGACATTTCCTATTACCCAGTTTGAATTCTACTGCCCGTTAGAATAAGGCATAAACGAAAACAATTACATCACATTTTTTCTTCGGAAATGTTTACATAATATAACCTATGTACATACTACATACGTAAATGTGATCAAAAAAATATCCGCTCACGCCCTCGAGTCAATGTTATGACGAGGAGTTTGAACATTTATATATAGCCACTATATTTATAAGTATTTATAATAATCAATGATATAGCTCATACGCTATCTCTGGCCCGATAGCCAAGTAGATAACCTCGTATTGTGTCGGCTCCTATTTTCCATACGAATTCGACGAATACATTTTTACTTCGAAGTCTATAAGTTGTATCAACGTGTGTAACATGATATGATAACATTCTACGTCGACGCGGTAGGTTATAGGTAACTAGCGGTAGATTAGTACACTTAAAAGGTTAACCTGACCTTGCAAGTTACAATTATTGGTGTTGTTTTATCGACAAAATGATATCGATTTGTCAATTGAAATTTGAATTTTGTCAACAAATCGATACAGAAAATAGATATTGTCATTTCGACGATCACATCAAATCCGAATTCAATTATCAGTGCGTATTAATGATGTATTTAATATTATGTTACATAATATGTGTATGTGTCGTAGTGATATATGTATATTCAAATAAGACATTTTATCAAATGCCTGGACAAATAGTCAAAAATCGATGTTTTAATACAAATTTATTGTTTTTCTAGGCGTTTTACTAAATCGCTGTATTTTACGACCCATAACATAATGGCGTACGATAATAAAATAATAATTTTGGGCGCAATCCCTTTTGCCCAAACTCCATTATTCCCGTTTCGCTCAACGAATTTTTGTTGGCAGTGGTTATAAAATATGATATCGGAGTTTTATAACTTTATATTCAATTTTGTTTTTTTTTTATAATAAAATACTTTTTATATGGTTTAAGGAAAGGCAGTCGTAATTCATAGCACAAAATAATTATTTTTTGAAATATTGACACATATGTACATTTAACTAATTCATACAATATTAAACATTCACGAATACATAAAATGAATATTATTTTCTAAAATTTTGACACATACTTTTTACACAAATTCATATCGAGTGATTTGACCAGAATTATATTGAAGTATGTATAGGTTTTTTATTATTTTTTTGTCATTTCTTCATTTCTTTATCTTTTGTATGTTTTGATACTTCAACGCTGTTCATTTTTATATATGTTACTCATACATTTAAATTGTTCATGATTTAAAGCCTTATAAATGACGTTTCCTGTTTTCAGAATTTAGCTATATTGATTTTCCGTTTCCGAAAACATTATAGATTCAAACTTTTCCATCAAGATCCTTCGAAAAATGTTCAAGGTCAAAATTATACACTTACAGTATAAGTATGTAATTACTCCCTCTTAACTGTATAAGCATATTTGAATAAATATTGTTTATATAGAGTAGTATCAACATACGATTTCTTCAAACGTGTGAAATTTAGAATAAATTACTATAAAACGTACCTACATTCTACATGTAATAATCATATATTTTGTAGTAAATTAACCTTCGGTTAGATATTGATATAATTTTAATTAAACGAAATTGTTTCAATCAAAATATATCATTACTGTTGTTTGAAGGAGATTTGTTTTTTACGATTTACCACTAAAATATTTTATATTATAATAATAATTATTATTATTATACTTATTTTACGAATTACGTTAATTGCGAATTTTCCTCGCAACATTATATATTTTATAATGTTTGGTGAACAATAATTATTGCTGCGTTTGTATATTAATTACATTTTTTTCAAGATAGATTTTAAAACTAAATTAAACATATAATAATTTAAATGGAGTTATGTTTAATGTTATTATACTTATTGAATAATATTTTTTTATTTTAAATTTATTCTAATGAAATGGTTATTTTCATTAAAACTGTTTTATAATTATCTCGTTTTTTTTAAATTATTATATGCGTCACAATATCGTGACCTTTGAAACTAATTGTAATTAAATGTGTTGCGTTTATATCAGTTTGTAATTTAAAGATAATTATTTATTATTAAAAGTATATATTTTTATTTATTAAAATAAACTAAAAATAATTACGACTTAGGTATTAATTATTGTGAAACATGTATAATATATACATAATAACATGCATTATACATAATATATTTAGTTCAATTACTTAACATATTAAGAATACTATTTGTTATAACTTTTTTATATTTAGGGTGTGAAATTTCATTATGTTGAGAGTGGTGACCCCAAAGGCATGGTTGTTCTTTTGCTGCACGGATTTCCATCCTGCTGGATTAGTTGGCATCATCAAATACCCATCTTGTCCAACCATTTTCGGTAATATATGTTTAAATTGTTTCCACTACAATATTTTAATCGCGTTTTACGCGCAGATTATTGCTTAGATATTTTGAACCTCCTTTAATTACTGAATTTCCAATTGGAAAGAACAAAAAATGACTTAAGTTTCTCAAAAATATTATGGGAAATAACATAATTGATGATTTATTATTTATGTAAAGCTTTGATTTCATTTAAATATTAATGATTTTTTTTCTTATTATAGTTTTACTATATTGTAGAAAATACTAAAAGGTAGTTTACACATAAAAACATATTTTTCAATATAAATTATTTATTAACACATTTATTTTAATACAACATTTCATTAAAAGAAAATTATGTGCAATTGTGTCGAGGTTATCTAATGGGTGTATCATTGGTATAAATATTTAAAGTAAAACGGTAATTTTTTGTGTTATCTAAAATAATCTATAATTGATATTCAGTTAAAACCTTTAAAGTTCATATTAGAAAATAGAAAGTGCAATTTACATTTATGTTTATACTGGTCAAAATTCAAAATCAACAGTTCAACATTATAATAATCATTTATTTTATAAAGATTTTCAAGGTGAAATTTATTGATGTGTAAACATCTATTACGGCGGTATGAGGGTAAATCTCGGGAAATGGGACGGAAATTTGTAAGCTGTTGTCATGACAACTAATAATAATATTTATTATCAAAATTCCAGGGTGATCAAATTAATCACCCGTTACTTTGAATAAAAATACCAATATTCACAAGTCCCAATCACAATTCCGTTCCAACACCGCTCACGCGACGTTTACACATCAGTGTCTCGAGTACTAGCAGACTCGTTTTTTCTGTTATAAAATGTATTACATTATTGTTATACGTACTAGAAAATTGTTATATAAATGTTTAAATGTTTATTAATATATTTATTTATTTATTTGGATAGGCCATTAACAATTAATATACACTTAGAATTATATATATATATATATATATATATATATATATATATAATAATAATAATTGTATTATTATATTTAATTACTATGTTAATTATTACTTAACTAATGATTTAAACTATTTTGTTTAGCGTGATTGCAGTTGATCTAAAAGGTTTTGGTGACTCGGATAAACCGTCATCACGCAAAAGTTATAGAGTAGAGAGTTTAGTCAACGAGTTAGTTGTGTTTTTATCTATACTGGGAGTGGACGACATTAATAAATGTCACGTGATCGGTCACGACTTGGGTGCTCTGTTGGGTTGGTATCTAGTGCATCTGTGGCCCAATTATGTGTCGAAATACGTAGCCATCTCATGTCCACATCCCAATGTCCATTGGGAGTACATACCTACGTCCAGCTTCTTTAACAAAAAGTAAGTTAATATTACATAAACAATTTAAAAAAAATATTTGTGTGTGTGATCATTGAGTCCAAGTGCAAGTACAAATCTAAAGTCGTATCCATAAATGACAGCTATTTTAGTTAGAGTAGTGTTACGCATAATGATTTTGATTTTATTCGACAGGGTGTCAGCAGTTGTGCTCTATCTTATGGCAAAGCGGGGTAGTGTCTCGGAGTCTCAGAGCTTAGAGGGCCTCGGGGGCCCTTTGCCAATTCTAAAATTAATTGAATAATTCAGACGTAATACAATTTTTTTAGCATAATTTCTTAAGTAATTTATTCAAACTACTGTGTACATATTTATATGTAGTGACCCCCTCATCGTCTTCGGGCATTTTATACCCTTTATTTATTATAAATTATACTGTTACGCGGTCCTTTATTTATTTCCATCATCGTGTTGGTTTCACGATTATCGCTATCATGTAAACCGTCGTTATTATACACTGCAAGGTTATTATTTCCTACCATTCCAGTAACTATTCTGAAGGAGCTGACAAATCCTTCGTCAAACGGAAAGTTTTTAAAAGGTAATTCAGAAATAGTACTGGACAAGATCGACTCAAACGCCTCTCATTGATTGCATTCGAAAAAATTACTGTTTCAAAAATTGGATTTGAGTGAAGTAATAGATAAATTTGCAAATATTCACACGCGTAGAAGACTGTAAATTTAATTAGAAACGTATTAATTGTGAATTGTGATAAATCGTGTTTTCATAGTAATAATTATTTGTACATTATAAATTTTACTTTTTGTTTCTTAATTATATAAATGTATGTTTCCATAAAAGTATTCTCATTATAAAACAAGTTACATGTATATTTTAAATTTTGATGAACATAATATTGATTAAGGTCATAGTTTAATTACTGTCCCGGAGCCCTTTCCCATCTAGATTACGTCACTGGGTGTTAGAGTAAACATAACACTTTTTAACTTTTTTTCTTATTCATTTTTATATTGATTAATATTATATAGTTATGTTAATACTAATTATGAAACATGCTTTTTCGTATATAAATTTGCTAAATAAATAGTTCAGGTAGCAAAAATAAAAATTTCTATTCAAAATAATTAGAAACCGCCATAGACGCATAAGGCGCTTTAAACATAACATTCGAACGTAAATACGATTGTCGGGGAAAGGGCCTACATTATTACATTATATTAATGTGACAAAAATTACAATAGAAAACAATGTATTTTGTAAGTAGACCTTAGAATTTCCCATTGGTTTGGTCACAACTTGGAAACCGAACACAAAAAGACCGATAGGATGGCCCAGAGTGTGATGGAAGGATAGGACCACCAAAGATGCATCGAGGTTGGAAGTGAATAGTGGAAAGAAACTGACTCAAGATAAGGGTAGGTGGAAGCAATTGATTGTTGCAGCAATGGACCTAAATGGCCCGTAAAAGCCAATAAAGAAGGAATCGTCTAAGATACTAACGTTTCTATACTTTGTGCTCAGATTGAATCTATAAATAGTATTCTGTGTTCTGTAGATTGGTATTATTTTACTACATATGAAGTATTAATTAGTATAA
The DNA here is from genome assembly GCA_032441835.1 of Slavum lentiscoides. Taxonomy (NCBI): domain Eukaryota; kingdom Metazoa; phylum Arthropoda; class Insecta; order Hemiptera; family Aphididae; genus Slavum; species Slavum lentiscoides. The sequence goes on along the minus strand of CM063718.1, from coordinate 3,720,772 downwards.
TTAAAAAAAAATTTGTGATATAGATTACAGTGTAGAGAAATTATTATTTTTTGACAATATTATAAATCGCATATTTAAATTTTTAAGTTTTCGTCAAAAATTGAATTTCTATCATTGTAGCTGGATTTGCTTCAGCCAACTTCCTTATTTACCAGAAATGGACGCTTTGCAAAGTGATCTCAAAATAATTAACCAGTGTTATCAACACCTATCCAAAACTAAGCAGAGCGACGATTTAACTTACATCGATGCATATAAATATACATTTTCAAGAAAAGGTAATCATAATTTTAATACATATAACTCCAAATTGAATATTTTACATTATATTGCAATTAGTGCGACCTGCTGTATGTAAACATGTTAGCATTAACAAGTTAAAGTTATAATTATGTTGTAAAGTTCAATTCAATTCTAAGTTACTTAACGCTTTACTTTTTGTTAAAATCAACATTTACCTTAATAAATACATTATTTTAAACCTAATTTCTAGTTTATTTTATAAAAACTTAATTGATTACATTTAAATTTTGTTCAAAGAGCAATACAAAATTAAATTAAATTACTTTTTTTGAAGTTGACAAAAATATGTATGAGTAACATTTATCTGAACTTGGTTATACTTTTAATATTAACTTAAACTTTACAAGTTAAATAAAAAAACGTATCGAGCCGCGGGTATTGCGGATATGGCTCAAGTAAATTACTCTAGGATCATTATTTTGGTAGTTTTTTGTTACCGAGACATAAGGCTTGACGAGAAAATCCGAGCATTCTTTTTAGTTGAAAATTTGCAAACAGAAAAAAAACATCATTGTAAAACGAATAGCTTTCTCGCTTCGCTCATAATCTAAAAATAGTCAACTTGCCCAACATTGATTAAATATATATATTTTATTCAACTATTCAATATCAATATCGTTATGTTTTTTTTAGAGGATTGGACAGGTGCTATAAATTATTTTAGAAACTTGCCGTTTTATCGAATAGAGACTCGTATCAACAATACTTCAAAGTCCACCAGAGAAGAAGAAGACATGCTCCAAGTTCCATGCTTGCTCATCACTGGTAGCAAGGATATAAACATACAAATGGAGAGCCTTATCAAGTCCACCGAGTATTTGAAATCATCCACTTTGAGAACAATCGATAATGCTTCACACTTTCCGCATCAAGAACAACCTGAAATAGTCAATTACCTATTGACTTCATTTTTAGGTACCTATTATACGTATAATAATTATTAGGATTCATTTTTAATTCTTCAAACTAACTGATACTTCAATGTAGATATTAGTTTAATTTGTTTTAAAATATTAGTAAAATATGTGTTTCACCACCTAATAAAATAAATTATTTCATCAATTCATATTCATATGTTTTTTTTAAAAAAGAAAATTATTAGATTTTATTGGTCTATTTCAAAGGAATATTTTGTAAAATACAAAATCGAATTTGTTATGTATGCGAAAATACAATAACTAAAAATCTCAATAACCGAATTAATGATGTTAATAATTATATATATATATATATATATAGTCGTTAAATTCTCATGTAAGTCCTCAATAGTTTACGATCTTATTTCATAATTTTGATTTACACCATATTTTGATGTTGTATCAGTTAATCTTGCAAATACATGATTATATTGATTTAATGTATTTCTGTCACAGTTCGTGTAAATGTCATTCAAGAAGAATCACAAGCGCAACAGCCAAGCGGCATAGTGGGACGAATGAAAGGTATGGTGTCATCTGTGGTTACGAAGTATGGAAATACGTTGAAAGACTCGGTGCAAAGAAGACCATTGCTTTTATAGATGACGGCCAACACGTCATAAACAGCAGTTCGGTTCTTCAAAAGCAGTTTCAATGTTTACAATAGTATTGTTACCTATATTGACGTAACACTAAATATTTCTTTATTCATATACGAGTATATACTAATATAATTTTTTATGCGTACCTACCTAATGTATTTGATCGAATTTATAAACGAATATGAGATGGTTGTAAGAAATGAGTTTTAGATGTGGCACGATATTATGTCAAGTATACGAGTAGGTTGTTAACAATATTATTACTTTATATTATAATTACATAATTACATAATTTTACAACTATTATACTTAATATGTACCTACTAAAATAATTTTAGTTTTAAAACGGCTTTTTCTTGTGTACAGTTAATGAAATAAAGTTTACCGTTTATAAAAGCTGTGTAAGTTTTTAAGTAAGTATTCGAATGTTTTGTATGATTTTGTATTTAAATGTTTTTTTTTTCGAAATAATTGTTCATTGTTAATTGTGATGACACATAATATTATACGAGTATATATTGTATCACATAATTTTGCAAAGTAAAACGTTTACGAAAACAACTAACTGTGTTTAATTGAAAACTTGTAATTAATTCCCTTGCTTGTTTATACCTACAAAAGATTTTTATCGTTGAAAGAACTAGTTTTTGTCTCGTAAAATAATACAATTTACTTTCCTCAATATTTTATGTGATTATTTCTCGGCGTGAAGTATCATACCAGTAATTTAATCTGTTTAAAATTATAGCAATTATAATGTTTAACAGTCGATTTTAATGAATATACGAATAATTATTGCGTTTATTACGTAAATCTTAATTTATAACTAACTACATATAGCAATTTGGTCAGGCGTAATTGCGTATAATCATTAATTATTGTTGAACACGCAGCGATAAAAAATTTGTTTAGTCATCGCCGCCGCTGTGTCAATCAATCTGACGAAGACATTTTTTTTCTGTGTCATAACCCAGCTTTTCAGTGGTTTCTAAGAGGTTATTTTGATAAAAACTTATGATTCAATGTTGTGAATTGCATTTCGTGGTTAAAACATTTAAATATAAATTAATTTGTTTTGTTGAAAAAGTGATAATTATGTAATATACGGTAGTATACAGATATATATGTGTATATATATAATATTAAATAATATGCTATCGTCCCATATATTATATTATATATGATAATCAAACAACGTTGAATTTACAATGCGGCCAGAGAGCTTTGCTTTCATTATATTTTCCATATTATCTGTTGCAGTTCGAACATTGAACATATTGGATATCAATTTGATTGCGCCGTTTTAATTCCTTCTAACAAATTTACATCAATACCAGATGACTGCTGCATCACTGCAAATGCCATATAGATATGTTTTTTTTTTACTCTAAGCTTGGAAACAAACAAATTTATAAGAAAAGTGCTCATTGTTCTAGGCACATCTAAAAAAAATAGTAATTTTTTTATTTTGATTAATATACGTTTAGTCCATTGTGCTGGTTCGTTTTTGCAGTTCAGAATTTCTCACATTATGATTATTCCCTTGCGAAGTAGTCTTAATCCGGTGAAAATATTGTCTCGGTATCTCTGGTGTACGAAGTCATAACGGCCATGTCATCGTCTTCTCGGAAATCTAAAATGAACTATAACAAAAACCATCACTGAGAACTTATTAAAAAAAAAAGATTTTATTGTTAATCCATTTAGTAGTTTTGTAGTACCTCGGACATGAAAAACACTCGACTTTATATATAATATATTATGTATGTTTTGTGGGCTGAACTGGACATTGAAAAATGAAAACCTACCGAAACCGAACCGATTAACTATGCGTAGTATATCGGATATTAATATTTATTATAATTTATAATTCTATTATTGATTATTTTATTAATCTATTATTATTTTTCGGACCGAAGACTAATTCAGAAGAAAAATTACGTTGTTTTTAAGTTTTAGCCGGATCAAACGGCACGAGTTCAGTTTAATTGTCCACACAATGAGACTGTACCAAACCGCAGACTAATTCAGTCTAATCGGACCATTGATGACTGGACAAGTAGTAGAACGAGCTCTAAGTCATAGATACCCCCATTCGACAAATATGATAATATTATGTAACTATTAAAAACATAACTCAGAGTATTTGTGCGCGCCATCTAGTGGAGATATTCAAAAATGAAACACGTTAAACGATTATATTGCTTACGGATAGAGTGGACTACTATTAACGAAAAATAAAATATTTTATTGGACATCATGGATCAATATTTTTTCTTTTTCTTCGCTATTGTCGCCCGCATTACGTTCAGTTATTCTTTTTTTCCCCTCTGTATCACCCCATCAATAACCATTTCTTTATCTACATTCCACAAAAACAAAACGTCATTTGTATGAAAATAATCGAAACAAAATATCAAAGATCAAACACTAATGAAAATGTTGATTGCTATTGACTTTTATTAAAGTATTGAGATTTGTGTAGCGCAATGATTTTATTGAAAATAAATTTTAATCGAATCCCAAAAATATTAATCATTTATACAGATGTAAAAAATTGGGTACTGTAATATAAATAATATATTTTATTCTTACAATAAAGTCAATATGTCATTGTCTCGATAATTGTTATTTTACATCGAAATTAAAATAGTTTAAATAAAAATAAAAAGTGTTAGTGTATTTGCGTGGGCGTTATATGAGGTATAATAATATATATTTATGTGCTTCATACTGTTGTAGCATTTATTTCAATACGTGTCGGTAGAATAACATATTTATTGCTGAATTTTGAGAAAATGGTATATGTATAGATAAGCCCATATGGAATAGAATGACTCATGCGCTATAAATATATTGATTCAGGTGAATCACAAGAAGGAACTTTAAAGATCTGCGTTATTATTCTAAATCTGAAATCAATAATGATACATTTTTCATACAATTTCAAAAATTGATTTTGATCAAATTTATAGATTAATTAAAATCATTGAGTATTTAATGTCAAGTGGATATCTATCGTTCATAAAATTACCCAATGTGGTTAATACTAGTTAAAAAATTAAAATCAAGTAATAAACGATACTTTTCTATTATAATTTTTAACTTAAATATTCAAATTATTTTTCATCGACTAATTAACTTAATTAATTTAAATTTTCGTTGTAAGAATTTAATTTTTCACAGTTAATAATCATCAGTTATCTAGTTTGTTTAAAAATATATATATATATATATATATATATATGTATTATAAAAATTATGCATGCACAAACTCTGAGAAGTATTAACTTTGAAAAGGTGAAAATGAATCTCAAGTATTCATAAATAATTAAATTTTTTTCTAGTTTTTCGTATAAATATAATTATAATTTATACATAGATTAAACACGAATATAGTTTGTATATTATATTTATACAAAACATCAAAATTAATAATATTTTACAAACGAAATAGGGTATTTAATTGAAAACAATATTTTTGATACGTAATATTATATTATATATTGAAAAACTAATAAATTATGAATTGTAAACAATAGAAATTGTTGTGATCAATATATCATTTGAAAAAATATAGGATATAAATTACAAATGTATAAAAAAAACTCGTGTTAAGAAATAAGACAATAATGAGTACCCATACCCAGTCCTCGCAAGAGCACGTGCATTTGTATTACGTGGTACTAGGTGGACGCCACTGTTTGACGCTGTCCATATAATAATATGTAAAACGTTCAGAGATCTCATCAAATTTTTCACACCATTTTCTTTTGAAGATAATTAGAAAATTCTAAACTTTAATTAAGTAAAGACACGGCGATTTATGCGTAGATAACAAACATGCGGACTTTTATATTTGTATTTAAATATAAATATTACTTTCGACGAAATTATTATTGTTTTAAAAAACGTTAAAGCCTGTAGAGGAGTAATTTATTAGTGATTTGTTGAATGTACATTACTTTCTCGGCGAATTCTCGACGGAGAAACAATATTGTCAATTTTTAACAATAGCAATACATTTTTATTTTATTTTTTATTTTTTGGTGACTAAACAGTTCACGTGGTGGGTACACCAAGATCGTATATGGCATGTCTACTGTTATATTTATCTACAATATAATTTACTATTTTATATACGTTTGTGCTTAAATTCGCGTCTGCGGTCACGTAATGCATTATAGGTATTCGACGCTTATACAGTAAACTTGTATTACACGTGATAAGACCAGCTAGTACCACTACGAATTCCACACTCTCCGGCTCAGTCATACGTTACACGCGTAACACACGTATTATTATAATATCCCCTTTCACGAATCGCTTCAATTCGCTCACGACCGGTGTAATAATAATAATATGTATGCGAACAATCTTATTACCGCTTCAGAGAGATTCTGTTTTACACGGGTAAACCGCTCTTTTCGGCATACGTTGTTTCCAAAAAAATTTCCAAAACGATATTACACGTGTACCGTTCATTACGGATCTCCAATCGCATTAGCTGGCATGGTTTACGTTATTAACAACTGGATATAAACATTAAATCGCAATTATTGTACATATCGTCACTATATCGTGGAACGGTATATGGATATTTAATCGAATGCACGTTGCCAAGTGGAATGGATAAAATTTCGCACGGTATTAAATTACGAAAATTCTCAATTAATTATTATTGTCTAATGGATACATCTAATAATTTAGTGCGTTACAAATGTCTTAATCGCGTAAAGAGTATTCGTTCAACAGTATGATCGTATCGTATTTTTTATTGTTCCTGGCGATACGGAGTAATCGGATGACAGGTAATATAATACGCGTGGCAAATAAACGGGTAATTTTTTTTTTTCAATTTCCGATTGATTTTTTTTTTCTTTTCTTTAGATTTTGTCAATTGTTCCGTTACGACAATTGGAACTAACTACGGTATCGAGGACCAACACGGATTGTGCGTAAATTGCAGCAGTTGTGAATATAAAAACAATGATGAAAAATATTCAATCGAATTCTGCTTACCTAATGAGGTAATTATTTACATGTTAACGTTACAAATAATAGTCTACGAAACGAACGCTATAGCGATTTCGTGAATACGTTTTACGTGAAAGACTATGAAAATAAATTGCTGAGTACTGGAACGCATACGCACATGACGTATGAATGCGTTTAATTTCGAAATTTGTACCGAATGAAAATATTGATGGCGAAAAAAAAAGAAGATTTTTCGGTATTTCATCGTTTCTTTTTTAAATTGTAGTCGCTTAGACGTATATATAAAAAAAAGAAATTAGCGTGCCATTGGTATTGTGGATGTCGGTTCGAACGCATAAACTGTTTGGGAGTTTTAAAACGTTTCATTGTTGTAATTTTAAATTCGAAAGCAATTGTAAACGTTCGTGCGGGAAAAAAATAAGGAGAAAGAAACGACTCTCGACTTGCAATGCTGAGTTTATTGTAATTTAATTGAACGGGAAAAGAATGATTCACATAAATGAACTAACGCGTTTAGCTTGACAATGAATGTATACTGGTTTTAATTCGACATTTATTTGTGTGTGTGTGTCTGTGTGTAAATATTGGCCAAAATAATTATAGACATTTAGATGGGGTTTATTACGGCGCAGTAACAATAATAATTGTTTAAAGTATTCGAATAAAAGTAATATTTATTTGAATTAATTGTATTTATTTCATGCGTTAAAATTAATGAATTTACGGCGAGTGTACACAATTTTTAACGCGTATCAAATACATTTTTAGGAATTTCGAAATAAGTAGATATACGTATAACTACTGGTATATAAAATATGTAGAAATATAATATGTCTTTAATCTTTTTGGTACTGAGTATTTAGTGTTAAACACGCAATATGTCACTGTTTTAATCGATAAAAATTTGTCATTATTTTCCAAAATTAGAACGGTTTCTGATTTCACAGAAATTTCAACATTGAACATTTGAAAAAAAAATCATAATTAAACGTTAAAATTATATAGATTTAAATAATTAAAAAGTCAAATAACGAGCCGCGGGATGTTGTGAATGTTGTTTAAGCGAATTACTTGGGGTAAGATTTTGGAGTGTATTGTTATCACTCTAAATTTGAAAGCAATGATAGATCGTTGCATTCGATAAAACGATTCTGAGCGGGGTTTCGGTGTTGTAGTTTTTGAATTAAAGTTTTAGGGGCTTTTGGGAAAATCGAAAAATGACCTCTCTAAAGTACCAACTAGATGCGATTTGCTGCCGGGAACAAACTGTGACCGAAGAGATCGGAATACTCTCGGAATACTGTTTACTTTACTCGTCACCACCCAATTGGCCATTTCTTTTTTATTTTATTGTTTATATGATTTTAGTTTTTACTCATATTACTTTACCTACTCATAAGTTATCTGGTCTATCAACGGTTCCATGTATGACGTTTTGGACTTTGGCCTTTACTTTACCTACTCATAAGTTATCTGGTCTATCAACGGTTCCATGTATGACGTTTTGGACTTTGGCCTTTAAATAAAATGATTATTTTAATTTTTTTCCGCTTATTTATTTTAATTTTTTTTGGGATTTTCACCTACACTCGTATAGATAACTCATCGTGTGCAGAATTTCCCGAGCAATTTTACCGTGTACTAGCAGATGGCTGTATCACGCAGTTTCATTATATCGTTACGCGCATGTAGATGGTGGTGTCTGCGTAGAACTGTAATAATCGTACCGTCTGCGAATAAAGCGCTTGCGTTTCAAATAGGTCTCACAAAAATGCGTACTAAAAATACGTTTGTGGAAATCGTATAGTGATATTATTGCGTGTGTAAGCAATATACGCATATTAAATTTACGTATTAAAATAATATGGTTCTGACGTTGTAGAAATTTCCTTTTTTTTTTTTTCTGTTAGTCTAATATTTAAGGCTGTATCAGCTATAAATTCTATTCATATTACGTAGGATAAATTTTACAATTTTTTTTTTTAGAACATTTTTTTCATATGCTTTTTGAGTTTTAAATTGGAGATTTTTTTAAAACATTTTTACGAATACGTTTGATGACTCAAATCAGTTTTATCTCGTAATTTTTTATTTTTCGGTTTAATTTATTGATAATATGAAATAATGTGTTGAAATACACGTTGTTAAAGTGGTTCAATCGTTTTGTGTCGCGGGTATTTTTTCATTCACGAGCTGCCATTACCGTCACATTTAAAACGATTTTATACAATTATTTCTCCATTGTATTTTTTTTTTTTTTTACATTTACGTTATTTTTTTTTTTTTTTTTTTATTGTAATTTTTCATACAATTTTTTTATTTTGACTTCTCTGCTTCGAACCACAAATTGCGAACAAATATTAAAATCAAGAATTTTTAACCAACTATCTGTAATAATCATATATATAGTAACTGATAATAATGTATGAAACAAAATTCGAACGTATCGAATGATAGATTTTTCTGTATTTTTAAAATCAATTTCTAGTGTTTTTTCTCGAATTTTCGGTGCACTTTTATAATATTTTTATTACTCGTTTGTTTTAATTAATTTTTTTTTTATATAAATTAATTATAATCGTCTTGCGAGTATCATAAGTAGTATTCGTAAACGTGCGCATACAGCACACAAATAGAATCGTGAAATACACGTGTATTTTATTGTATGGTGTGCAGTATTGATATAATTGTTACACGGAATGGTTTTATACTCGTAATCAATATTGGACACGCGTATTAACGATTTATGATTGATTTAATAATGAGGCTAGTCGAGGGACGACCATTGTTCATTTCGTAATCAAAAGTTATTTTTTCTTCATTAAAATTGTATACAACCGGAATCGACTAGTTATACAGCTAGTAATAATAGATAACATTATACTTGATTGATTGATCGACAACTTAAATACTCGCCTATCAATGAAAATTATATACTTAAAAACACCAAAAAAATTTTTATATTATGTACTTTCAATTACTTAATCGTTGCTAGAGCCAATAGATATTTTAAAAGAGCAACAAAAGAACAAAAGGGGCTGTGAATACGTTAGCGATATTTTCGTATAAGAAAAAAAAAATATGACGTTACGTTCTAATTCCGATAGTCGTTTTTATCTAGAAATTGTTATGGGTCTCGTGTGCACTAATGTAAACATGAAATATCGAGAGCCTATATAAGGATACGTTTTATTTTTACGGCCAATAAATTATGAATCGATAAGTACGCGTTACCCATAAGCCAGAAAAACACTCAATTAACGTTTAATATTTAGAAAAATCGAAATTAATTAAAAATTATTATTCGTAATAAATCGATATAATATTTACGGGTGAAATATAAAAAAAAAATTCATCACAAACTACGTAAAAAAATGTCGAGTATACTGTTCGTATAATTAAAAAAATTTTTTTAAAATCAGTAACTTAATGAAATACATATTTTTATTGTTGTATCATTACTTTACATTATATATGTACAATTTCATGTTTAAACCCAGGAATAACATTTTTGGTGAGAAAAAGCGGGGTTGAAAATTTACGGTTTGTCAAAAGTTCTCTTAAATTTGTATTTTATAGTCGTGTGTAGGTAAGTAGTTAATTTATTATATTTGCAGTGATGATGGATATTCGTGTATACGGGACTATATCGTATCAAACATATGTACAAACATTTTTTATCCCTATACTTAATGCTACGAAATTGAGATCTTTGGTCGTTGACAACACCGCTGCAACGTCTGTTTCTGTGTAACAATTCCTCACACAGTTGTTTTTAATATTTCATAATACGTAATATAAAATAATTATTATATATTTAATTATGAAATCAATGTTTATTCAACTATACATTGAGATTTATATTGAACTGTATATATATATTTTACTCAGGGATTGGAACCTTATTGATTTTATCGGTTCTGGTTTCGGTTCGGTTTTTGAAAAAAATAAAATTTCGGTTTCGGTTCATGAAAATTGCGAATTTCGGTTTCGGTTCCGGTACCGGTTAATACCGGTGTAATAGGAAAATCTTACCTCCCGGATAATCCTACCAACCGATAAGATTATCCTAGAATAATTGTACCCCCTGGTAAGATTATCCTAGGATAATTGTACTCCCGGTAAAATTTTCCTAGGATTATTGTACCCCTAATGGAGGTAAGATTATCCTAGTATAATTGTACCCCTGTATGATATTCCTAGTATATTTGTACCCCCGGTACAATTTTCCTAGGATTATTATACCCTACCAAGGGAGGTAAGATTATCCTAGTAAAATAATTTTTTTATTTTGCTATATTTTTGGCGCTTTTGGTGATAGAGGCACAAATTCAACGGGGTCAACATTTTGGTTTAGGGTACTCTAAGACCCAAGTCCAGTGTGTTACCCTTTAGACAATGGGGGGTACATTTTTGGAATCGTAGTACTAAATTCAATTTTTGTCGTTGAACACTCGCGATATCATAGATAGGTTGAGGATACTTCAGTTAAAAACATACTAAAAAATACCCCCCTTCGTTTTTTGATTTTGATGTAACTCCGTTGCTATTGGTGCTAGGAAAGCGGTTCCAACGGGAAACATTTTGTTTTAGTGTCTTTTAAGAGGTACGCCCAGCAAGTTTCCCAAATCATCCCCAAATGAGGGGGTACATTTTTGAAATCGTAGTAGTGAATTCAATTTTTGACGTAGAAAATTTTTTGAAATAATACCTTATAAAAATGTAATAACAATACCATAATAAAAATACCTTTTAAAAGTTAAGGGAGGTTGGAATCGTCATACTTGACTCAATTTTATCATATTTCTCATAACCAAAAAGTAAGTATTACTTATATTAACAATTAACATACATATTATATTATATAATTATACATAATTATACATATGTTAATATATACATATATACAGTGATGTAGTCGTACATTTTTTCAAAAATTGAATTCACTACTACGATTTCAAAAATGTACCCCCTCATTTGGGGATGATTTGGGGAAACTTGCTGGGCGTACCTCTTAAAAGACACTAAAACAAAATGTTTCCCGTTGGAACCGCTTTCCTAGCACCAATAGCAACGGAGTTACATCAAAATCAAAAAAACGAAGGGGGGTATTTTTTAGTATGTTTTTTACTGAAGTATCCTCAACCTATCTATGATATCGCGAGTGTTCAACAACAAAAATTGAATTCACTACTACGATTTCAAAAATGTACCTCCTCATTTGGGGGTGATTTGGGGCAACTTGCTGGGCGTACCTCTTAAAAGACACTAAAACAAAATGTTTCCCGCTGGAACCGCCTTCCTAGCACCAATAGCAACGGAGCTACATCAAAATCAAAAAAACGAAGTGGGAGGGGTATTTGTTAGTGTGTTATAAACTGAAGTACCCTCAACCTATCTATGATATCGCGAGTCTCCTACGACAGAAATTGAATTCACTACTACGATTCCAAAAATGTACCCCCCATTGTCTAAAGGGTAACACACTGGACTTGGGTCTTAGAGTACCCTAAACCAAAATGTTGACCCCGTTGAATTTGTGCCTCTATCACCAAAAGCGCCAAAAATATAGCAAAATAAAAAAATTATTTTACTAGGATAATCTTACCTCCCTTGGTAGGGTATAATAATCCTAGGAAAATTGTACCGGGAATACAAATATACTAGGAATATCATACCGGGGGTACAATTATACTAGGATAATTTTATCTTCATTAGTAGGGTACAATAATCCTAGGATAATCTTACCGGGGGTATGATTCTCCGGGAGTATGATTCTCCTGGGACACCGGTACTAACCTGTAAATAGGATGGTCAATTAAAAAAAAAAAAACAGATTGCTTTGAATTTAAACATTATATGTGCATATCGTTACGTAACATTTGTTAAGAACGTAACAACATCATGCATAATACGCGAAATTTATTTATTTTTTTATTGTTGTTATTCCGAACAATGTCTTATTATCGTAATTATCAGTCTAATAATTAATAATTAAACTAACTAAATTATTTAATAATTTAAGTATTATTAGGTTCAGAAAAAAAGATAAATATTTCATACTTTCTACAATGTTACTTTGTACGAAAAAACATAAAAAATACTAGATTTAATTGGATTTATATCGTTATGCGTGTATTTTGTTACGTAATATTTATTGAGAACGTAACGATTTTACATAAAATCTATAGAATGTCAAATATATTAATTCGGTTTGTTTTTATTCCGAGTTATTTTTTTAATGTTTTATCGACGCAATGCGTCCAATGATATCCGAATCATTTTATTAATTGCTCTCGATCATATAATTGTTATTAATATTACCTAAATGGCTGGATTCTGAAATACACAAGTTTGAAATTTCCTATAATATTGTTTTTTTATGAAAAGAAAAATCTGTGTGCGTTTTCTTGGAACACATTACTTTTGGTCGTAAATCCGCGTGTTTTTAACGTATACACGCCCCTGTAGGTACTTTTTGATATAAATTAAACTTTATTTGAATCTCACTACTTATAAATTCCTGAGCTTATTTTGAGTAGCACTCAATAAACATAAAGAGAATGTTAGCTCAACAGTCTTCCAAACAAACTTTCTATTTTTTATATTATTTTAATTATTGTAATTAATTTTTCATAAGAGCATACGGTTAGGTTAGATATTTCTAGTTCTAAAATACGAAGATCAATAAAATTCAAACCTAACTAATAAAACTGGTATAAAATAACTTATACAATATACTCGTATGTTTATTATACATAAATATGTACTAATACAAGTTGAATATTACATAATATATAATGTACAACTCTTTTTTTTAATACCAAAGTCTAATTTAATTATGTTTTTAATTTATTTGCAGAATTGTACCGTACTCGATTGTTGCACCTGTAAATATCACTGCGAAGAACACTCGTGGACTAAACATAAAAAATGTCGGACCAAAATAATTGAAACTAATCGAAAACCACATTCTCAAAACCATGACGTATCCAACACATTCGGTTTATACAATTTTCTTCCGATAATGTTAATTATATTTCTAATTTTTTTAATAGTTTTCTATTGGAGAAAATCAAGAAACTATTGCAGAGGTATGAATACATCTTTAATTAATACTAAATCAATACTGAAACGCTGCTATTTCATTTAAACATTTCACTGGTGCGAATAAAATTAGCTGCTTAGGTATATATTGGCTCTGAGATTTTCTACCTCAGGTGTATTGTAAAAGATCATTCTTAAATCTAAAACCCATTAAATACGATTGAAAAGTTTTATTTCACAAGAAAATTTTAAACGTTTTAAATATTTTATGTATATTATTACACTGACTATTGAGAACGACTTTGTATCTTATATAAGCAAAGTAACAGAACTAACGCATAAAAGAAATTACATTTTAAATATGTAAAATTTCAATGTAAAACACTTAATATTTTGTTTCATAATTTTATATTTATCCCTTTATAATTTGCCCGCATAAAAATTAAAATATAAAGTGATTATTTAATACAAAGGAATTATTTAATAGGCAAGAGCCCTGAGAAACACTGGCGAGAGCACTAGAGCACTTTTATTGTTTGAGAGAGTATAGATACTGTCAACATTTACTTCAAAAGATCCATCACCGAGGAAGGAAAATATGATTTTTAAAAAAATCAAGTTGGTATGCCTAACTGGTGGAACATGAAGATCAGACTAGCGTGCCAAACACAGTCAAAAATTTTTTTGACTTCCAAAAATATGGGCGTCATCCTTTCTTTGTTGTTTATATTTTGGACGAGTCGGTCTGTTGATTTGAATAGGGAGGTCGAATTTTGCGCGCGAAAAACGAATTGTTCAGGTCTGAATTTTTGTCCAATGGATGACGTGAGTTTTCGTGATTCAATTACTTAGAAGATATTTTGTATCAAGTACGTGATGGTTATATCACATAAGTGTATAAGATCTTCTTAAAAATATATATTGTAACTTACTAAAATTGATATCATGGCCATTTTGCAGTTAATTACCCAACGGTGACTTTCGATTTATTTGACACACCCATATATACTCGTATATGTTACACATTTCTCTGTTTATTAAAATTTGGTGTACAATAAGTATTTTTTTTAAAACAGATCTTAACGAAAAATCGTACACGGATTTGTATGAAATTCAAACAGACAATAGTTGTAGTCCAGTTACGTCGACGTCTACTACCGTCATCAACAGAGAAGAACTGTGTTATGATGTAATACCGTTAAACTTTGATTTAAATGATTTAGAGTACGACGATCACCATGCGTCCTTATTTAAAACAACGTCTTCACTTGATGACATCCCTGCACATTCTTCATTAGATGATAAACAAACTACGAAAATCGACGACAGCAGCCCTCGATGCTCAGTTACATTAAATTTTGACTCGAACCACGCGGCATCTGATGCTTTAAGTTCACATTCATTTGCGAAATCACCACTCGACGAGTCACCTCCCACGTACCACGAAGCGACTTGTATTGTTCGTTCAACACCGGAAACTCATAACGTTCCAGAAAACGACTTTTCATCTGAGCACGACTATACGGATTAATTTAAACGCATAAATGTATTATTAAAAAAATAAAATTTGTAAACAACAGTATTATACAGATCGTAAACAAATTAAATAGAAATATGTAGCATATATATATATATATATATATTTATATTTCACATACAAATTTTTTTTTATATAAAATGTTATGGAATCCAACGTAATTGTAATATATCTGTATTTAATAACTTATTATTAATAACAGCAAATAAAATTAATTTAAAAAATTAATATAAAAAAAATATAATAATAAAAAAAAACGAATAAAATTATTTGATGACGACCGTATATTAACTCGTAGCATATGTAGCACTATTCTTATTCTATTGCCGTCTTATATTTTTTCTTCATATGTTTTAGTTATTATATTAGTTTCGATTGTCACAAAAGTTTTCTTAAATGTAACTTTTGAAAATTGTGAAATTAATTGTTTGTAAAATCGAATTATTTTTTTTTTTAAGTTTAAATAATTATTTTTTTAAATGTATGTATGTATTTATTGATACGCATACCTACATAAAAGAAAATGAAAACGTTTCAATTACTTTCATGCACTTGTATGTTTTGTCATTTGTTAAAAAAATTAAAAACTTATTTATGTAAGAACAGTAGTCTAGTTTGAATTGGTCATATTGTAAACGGTTTACCGATTGAGTATTTTTTTTTTTTTGTACTTTTTAAGAACAATATCAATTGAGGACAAATGTAAAATTTCAACAGGGGGCAATTATTGTAAAAATATATATTTTATAAGTTAAACGATAATTTATTTTTATTTTACCAATGTTATGTAACCTAATAGTCAATAAAAGTAAAAAATATTTAGAAGTTTACAACTTTCAAAGTTAACCTAGCCTTATAATTTATAAGTTTAATAATAAATTATGCATTACATACAATTATTTTCTTGTACCTTAGTATTATTGAAAGTAAGTGAAAAATATTATTTATGTGCTTATATATATTACAATAAAAAAAATAGTTATTGACTTTTCAAATTAAATTAATGTAGGTGTTACATTTGATTCAGACCCGTTATAATTATAACGCTATTTTTATTTTATTTTTTAATTAAAAATATGCTTATACAATTTATATATTTTAATGTATATATATTTTATTTATGTCGTGGCAACCGCGGCAAGTGACAGTCTAGTTTTTAAAAATGAACAATATTCGTGTAGCTTGGCGCCCAGATTGTTTGTGCGATTCGTGTTCCATTAGGAAATCTCAAAAAAAAAAAAACTTATACGCTCTAAGAAGTTATTTTCGTTTCGATGAAATAAAATTCACTGAAGTTCACTGAAATTTCCGTCCACACGCGTGTCGATAATTATCAAAATAAATAATTAATTATTATTACGTTTTACCATAAGGTTTTTCGAATATAATTTGATCAACAACGTATTATTTGATTGTGACAATGGATACTTTACACTCTATCAGGCGCAGAAAAACAAGCGGACTTTTTGAAAAACCGCTTCTTATTATTATATTCTTTCAATTTTATTATTATCTCATCTCATTATTTTATAATATATTTATAGCGAACGCTGTATAAACCGTGGGTTGACGAATATCGTACGACCAGATATGCAATTATTCGATTCAGGTTAAAGTTGTTTTTTTTTTTTGGAAAGAGAATTTGTGTGGATATATTCTTCAAGCGAAATATTTCGCGAACCCATAAAAGTGACCAAACGGTACGCAGCAGTCGACGACAATGTGTATATAATAGTGTACTGTGTACATATAGGATACCGGGCTTCTCGGAAATTTAGTAGAATACGGTCATTGATGAGACCGAGTGATAAACTTGCTGAGCATATGTTATTTTACTGAATAAATTGGTAAATGTGTTCATCGAAATTCGAGAAAAATTGCTTATACAGCGTTCCTTAAAATTGTTAATATAGTGTCCGTTTAATAATAATTTGTTACGAGCACAATTTGCACACAACGACTGATGAGTTAAATCAAATTTATTGCGAAATTTTCTACTCCACACTCGTTAAACCGCGCTCGCTTAAAAGTGAAATAAAATATACTATTGATAATATTGAATTGTTACTGAAATAGTAGACGATAAAATTAAAATTTTTTTTGACCAAATTTTATTACGAAAAATTTAATCTTTTCCTTAAAAACTGGCCAATTTATTTGGAACGTTTTTACATTGAATAAACACTAGAGTATACTCGTCTCTATGTCAGGTATACTACAGGAAAACGGCATTCTTTTTGTCATCTCTTTATTATAATATAGTTTCTTACATATTGTGTGAAATAACGTGTTTATTTTTCAGTACAGTCGAAAGTGTACTCGGCCGAGGAATACGAAATTATTTGGTAATTTAATTTCTACGTATACCACCACTTTCAATCGCCTCTTCTATTACGTGCACTTTTTCGGCAATCGCGATTCACAATCATTGTAATCAATTCGCGTTTAAAAGACATAACACCATTGAGCTCGAATTTAACAGTATTCGCTAATTATTATCCACTACAGATAAAAATAACAGAGTAAACCATATAGCTTACAGATTTTGTTTTATGCGCCGATTATTCCAAGTATACGATTCAGTATTGCATATTTTCGAATATATTTTGCTATTCTTCGTAGTTTTTCCCAGTGGCGGTTCTTGGCAAGTATCAAGGGAAGGGAACGAAAAATGTTTGCGCACATATTTTATACTTTTCATCTGCCAAGGTCAATAAAGAAGTAATCACGGTGAAGGGGAGGTGAATTTTTTTCAATTGAAAACTATCTCATTGTCCTAATTTGTTTGCACGCAAGATATTTCTACTATTTTCTCCTCTACTAGTGTTCCTTAACAAAATTCCTACCGTCTGTGTTTTTCGACTTTTTCTCTTCATTAACTATCAAAACACTATACCAGTGTTGTGTACTTAATAGTATAGATATTTTCGAAAGTATTAATATTTAAAACATAATATAAGTACAATTTTCAGTGTATTCGGTGCATAAAACAAATTGTAGGTATCTGTATTATTAGTGTATATATAATTTAGTAAACGCCGATGTTTTGTAAACAGATATTCCTAATCATTTTCAACTTAATCATTAAAATATTGATAAATACATTTGCAATAGCTAAAAGTAATACTGTTTCTGTGATCGCGATCATGATAAAATTAAGACTTTATTATTTGAAGAAAAATTATGTCGCCTACAGATATGTTTTTCTGTAAACTGTTCTTGGTCCCTCCGCGAAAACCCGCTTGTGGTGTTAGACAAATATTTTTAAAAAATCCTGAGGGGGGCGACCCACCTATCACCCCATTTCCCGTGAAACCGTCAGTAGTTATTCCTAAAATACAGCATTAAATTAAAATTATTTTC
Source organism: Slavum lentiscoides (assembly GCA_032441835.1). Classification (NCBI taxonomy): domain Eukaryota; kingdom Metazoa; phylum Arthropoda; class Insecta; order Hemiptera; family Aphididae; genus Slavum; species Slavum lentiscoides. The sequence continues at coordinate 3,702,005 of CM063718.1, read as the reverse complement.
AATTTTTCATAAATCTCGTAACGTCGAGAAAATACACTTGCCTTAGATTTATGGATTTTTTTTCTTACTTATGTAATGAAAAACGATTAACATTAGAGTTTGAAATAGGTTTATATTATTTTTATTATTTTGTAAATAATATACGAGATTTTTCGTTTGGAGGATTAAATAACAAGTCTGACATTTATCCGAGATTAATCTGATTTACCTACAATTATGAGTTTAGAAGGTAAGTTATAATCAGATAGGTTTTAGTAATCGATAAACTTAAAACTTCAATATTCATATATATTCACATTGAAATAAATTCTTTTGAAAGACAAACTCTGTAGTTTGAAACGATATTGGGAAAATGTACATAATTAAATAACAAGTAAAAGTGATTATATTTATTATAGAAAAATAAAACTTTATGGTTACTGAAACAGTAATTTCAAATTTAAATATAACATTGAAAAAGGAACTTAATTTTATATTACCGTTAGTCAAAAATGTATTTGATTCGTGTAGTAAATTAATGAGTTTTAGTTTTTAATGAAATTATATTATACACAACAAAAACGTACTTTTATAAAATGTTTGTTTCATAAATTCATGTCAAACAATACGAGCATAAGGTATAGTAGCAATCGCAAAATAATATATTAATATTTAATATATATTATAGTAGTACCATTGGTTATTATTATTCAAAACAACGATAGCTGTTTTAAATTTATTTTTATGGGAATCAAACCGTTTTCATACAAATAACAGTGCGCTACAAGATCAATAATAATATTCGTTTTTAAAACGAGTGTCGTGACTGGAATGTTTTTCTTGGAAATAAAAAATATAAATTACAACTCCGAGGAGCCAGTTTATGTGGCACTGTAACCGCACACAATAGCTATTTAAACTGTCGTATTAAAAAACTGACACCCTCCCAAACCACTGAGTTCCATGTGACAGCTTCTGAATAAAATACCGAGGAGAAAATGGTAAATTATTTAAATTATTCAATGAAAACGGCGCAAATTATCCAATTGATTATTATTCGTTAAATTATTATCAATGAGATATGGTGGATTTGTTTAAAAACCAAAACCGAAAAGATAATGTATTAATTTAATTATAATAAAGTATAGTATTTACAATTTATATATATATATATATATATATATATATATATATATTCAATAGTGATTTGCGTAAAGGTAGAAAAAAAATTGGTATTTTTTTTTAACAAATTAATCGAGAATTATGTTTTTTTTTTCTTGATAATTCATTCAACACTATAAATACCGAATATCTCTTCGTCCTAAATCCTAATTGACAGACGATCTCATATGCGAGATTTTAGTTCGGATAATGGTTTTTATGAAGGAATAATAAAATGCTTGGCTCGTGCAGAGGATTATTCACTCAATACTACACCCCCCCCCCGCACATTTACTAATAAATCCGATACTTCATCCGCAAAATACGTAGTTAATATCTTTTGTATAACATTATTATTGTATATTAAAATGAAGATAAAAAAAAAAATAATAATCTTTAAATTTTTTAACAAATAAAAATATTAGTAAATTTTGAATTACGAGAATGAAAAGATGTAGTCATAAATTAATCCGACGATTAGGGTCTCTAGATAAGTCATCAAGGACTTCTTTTGGTGTGGTACAACTGTATTTACATATATCTGCGTACATCTATATCTGCAGAATTCGTTATTCAGTAATGCTGATGTAAAACGATATCACTTAATAAAAGACGGTACTGAAATGTTTATTGCTCCGCTACGCTATTGGGCTATACATATTTTATCGCTTCGCCACGGTCATAATATATTTACCGAAATGTCAAGCTCACACTATTTCATTTTCGTATATTTTTATTTTAAGTTCTTCAACTACCTCAGATAGATAACATGAATAATGTATAAATGGATTTCGAGTAGTCAAGTACTTCGCGTGGTTAAATTTAGCCTGTAAGCATTATCGGTCTATTGACTATAACTTTAAACAGTAAACACTCATATTGTAAAATTATTATGATAATAATATATATTTATGCTGTAATATTCAATTACTTTTTGTATCAAGTATTTAAATTCTTTTGAGAATAAGGTACACGTAATCTAGGGCTGTATTCAAATACTTTAGAAAATTATTTTTAAAATACTGCTAACGGTCATCAATTTTCACATTTGTATTTTATACCTATGTGTATAAATAATAATTAAAAATAATGTACATTTTCTACGATTTGAATTGTGTTGTTTTCAATTTTTTTAACTGTATTCTTTATATTTGTTCTTAAGTTTTTTTTTTTTTTACATGTGAAATAAACTATGTCTGTTATACGTACACGTTTATAAGTAAATTTTATATACTATACATATAATATGAATACATGTTATTAACAATAAACCAATAAACAATGTAATGTAATTCACATTTTGTGTTTCTCCAACACAGGGGCGTCCCTAGACCCTAGACAGTTTTCAAGGGGGAAGGGCGAACCTATTTTTAAATCAATAATTACCTTATGAGTATTTTTCAAAAATTTGGTTGAACTTAAGTCAATTTTACTGAATTAATTTTTTTTTTTATAATGCGACTACATTACAAATAAGCTTACGTAAAAAAGTAATTTATTAATATAAATTTTAAGTAATTTTATACATTAAAAATTGTTATGGGGGGGCAAACGCCCCCTCGCCCCCACCCCTTCCCTTGGGAACGCGCCTGCTCCAACACATAATTTATCAAATTAATTATTTTTATTTTTTTTAAACGGATTATCTAATTATATTTGTACCGTTTTATTTGTCGTTCAACACATTTTGTTAACATATTTACATTTACAATAGTGTTGTATTAATGCTAATTTCATGCGTATGCGTGGGAATGCTTAAATGTTATACATGATCAATAGTAATAACAATAATAATATAATAATAATAACGAAACGTATACAAAGAAAATCCAAAAATATACAGATCTGGCTTGAAGAATTACGACGTCTGTGGGGAATGAATAAAGTAATAATTGTACCGATTGCGCTCTCCTCGACAGCGGTAATACCACGTACATTGCATAATAGCCTAAAAATACTAGGATAGCGTCAAAGCACATATGTTACGTTGCAAAAAGCGACAATCATAAAATATAAACACAGTGCATACAATTAGGAAGTTCTTAAACATTGATGTAATATAGAGAGAGAGACAACGTGAATAAATACCAAATGGACGTATACATCGAAGCCACTGTATCTTGGCCTAGGCCCGATACAGGGTGTGAATACCGGGTCAAACCCGAGTCACATTTAATACAATAATAATAATAATAATAATAATAATAATAAAATGCAGTAGCGTCGATGGCGGTGGCGGTACAGGCGGCGACGACGACTACGTGGGGTGGATACGTGTCATAAATGAAATTTGATTGAACCGCTGGGGGCTTTTGTGTTGCACTCGTTGTCCCGTCGTTATATTGTGCGCTGTGTATACGCGTAATACATACATAATACATACTTAGACCGTGGTGAGCACAATAGAAGATACACGTGTGTGCTCGTGTATATATATACATATATAGTTTCGGCCGGTCTCCCTTCTCGTCGTTGACATTACGGTTAATATTCCCCATACACAGCAGTCATTTCTGGTTATTAACTCGACTATATTATAAACGCGTGAACACAATATATTATTATATGTTAACTGCATATATATATATATATATATATATATAGTATATACGCTCTCGAATGTATTATTTATGTGCGAGTATATACATATATATTAGGGTGTCCCTTATTTATCAATGTCAATATTTCTCTAGTCTAGCCCCCTAAACTTACGTATTTGCATAAAAAAAAAAACGGGCTACAAAAAGTTTTAGGTAAATCAGGTAAGATTAAACCGTGCCGAATTGAATTTGAAATTTGAGTACGTTAATTTTTCGTAATCTATTGACAAATTTCACGTTTTTATGAATATCATCTTATTTACAAATATAGGAAAATTTAAATTAGTTGAATGACATATTTTAAATTAAATTGAATTATCTTTAAATTTTGTTCTCGCATAATTTTTCTAATTTCTAATCATTTACAAGATATATTGACTTTAAAGTATAAAATACTGATTTTTTAAATATATATATATATATATATATATATTATTATATTATACAAAGTACTTATGTACTTTGTGCCGTACGAGTAGCCGACTACCGTTGCGCCATTAGCGAATTTTACATATTGTACTAATAATATAATAAATGTTACATAATCACTAGCTGAATTACACGTCCGTGCGCAGTTTTGAAAGAAAATGTAATTATTTATACGTTTTTAAATAATTATTATTTAAACATGAATCTATACGCATATATTATGATATAATTATGACACCAACACCGCACCTACTAACAGTATCTACGAATTCTTATTGTAATATTCGAAAAACTCGCGCATGATTTTGAATGAATTCGTCGATACTGCTTATTTTTTTTTTTTTACAATTATTGTGATGTATCCATCGTTATTATTTTAAAAATTCCACTAGGTATCATTTAGTAGGAGTAATTTAAGAAAATCCCCTACGTTAACAGGGGCTTTTATCTCCCGTTAACAGGACTCGTATATTTATAGTGAAACCGTATAATATTTAAATACAATACATCCCATTCCGTCCGATCCTCAGACAAAAAAAACGACGTGAGAACGCTCCGGAAAGTATTCGGAACATTTCTGTGAAAAAAAATCGGTAAAAAAGTTCAATAGTGTCTTTAGAAACTTGGTACATGAAAAAAGGCCTGGTCTTTTATATTATGTACAGTATACAAGGATTACGTGTTGCGATTACGACATTGTTACGTTTACAATTACATAATAATGACGTGGACAAATTGTAGTTTAAATAATACTATACAAAAACCACGCTTTAATAGCAAACCGAACTAAAAAGTAGAAAATAATTTTTAAGCATGAAGAGTTTGTGTTACAGCAATAGAAAGTCCAACAATTAATTATGATTATTTAATTTGGAATAAGATTAATTGATTTATTAACGAAATAATTCAATTTATAGTAAAACAAAGCGTGGGGATGCATTTTACTATATATTTTCATAATGACTCTATTTTTATAAATAACTACCAATGAAAAAATTGTAACATTTGATATCAAGCACCCCACGATCTTTTACTATAAATTGAATTATTTTGTTAATAAATTAATTAATCTTATTCCAAATTAAATCTAATCATAATTGATTGTTGGACTCTCTATTGCTGTAACACAAACTCTTCATACTTAAAAATTGTTTTCTAATTTTTAGTTCGGTTATTGCTATTAAACCGTGTTTTTTTTTTAGTCTCAAAACGACACCGAAAGTAATTACAACCAAGAGCCTCGATTTTTAGTAGACCTTATAATCTAAATTTACTTCATTCGTGTTCACGCAACCTTTCCATTTCATGCAATGCATCATCATTACACGGAACTTTCCCTGTTAACTCTGAGCAATCAAGTCATATTCTATTTGAATACCATTTAGAGACCTTCCGCGACAATCTACAAATCATTCATGTCATATACGTAACCCTATCAATTTATTTTATTGGAAAAAAAAAACAATAAATAGGTAATATCCGACACTAAACGAGAACGTCCGGACGTAACGGCTGAAACTGCTGCTGATGTCTATATATATTATCATTAAAGAATTACGAGTAAATCGTGCGAGTTTTTAATCGGCGTGATATTATGCGCGAAATATAATAATATAATGTGTAAAATTGATTTTATAATATACTATAGCAGGGATCCGGAAACATTTTGTGTAAATCATGATTTTTCAAAGAGCCGCTGCACTGGTTAAGATAAAAAAAAACATGCCACAGTAGAAAAAACGACTTATATGTTTCACTAAACAATTTCATCGGGAATTGGTAGACATTAAAAAAAGATATTAAGTGTTAAATTGACGCGTACTCCAAAGAGCTATATGCAAGATTTGCACGGTAAGGAAGCCGCAGGTTCTCGACCCCTGTACCTATAGTATTGTAAATAACTCTAATGTAGGGTTGCCAGATTTTGAAATCACCAAACCGGGACATCGTATTGAATTAAACTTTTTTTTTTTTAATTGTGTAGTTATATGTTATATGGAAATGAGTACCAATATCCGTTTTTTTATTTAGAAATGTATTAACCAATATACGATAATCACATAACGATACCGTGTACAATATTATTCTATATGTTTTATTATTGAATAATACAATATAAAAGTCATTTTCTCTTAGCTCCCATTAACCGGGAGACAAACTTAATGACCGGCCGGGACACCGGGACATGTCGTTAAAACCGGGACGAACGGCAATAAGCCTACACTCTAATGTACTACAGACCACAGGGGTGGCCAACTTTAATAGACTTGTGATCGACCTCTGAGTTTTCCCAGGTCGTCGCGATCGACCAAAAAAAAAAAAAAAAAGGTTGTGTTAATAATACGTAGCTACTCGATGTCAGTGTATACGAGGTGTGGCTATTAAATAACGAGATTATACAACTAGCGATAAAGCATCTGCAGATATGGGAAAAATTTTGGTATATTTGTACTCTATGGATATGATTGCATCGAGCAATATCACTTTAGTTATAGTGTCTGTTCGGTAGTTTACGTGCGATCGTCGTTTAAAGTGACCTTATAATATGGTCTGTGTGTCGAAATTATGCCGGACGAAAAAATTGAGCAGCGTATTAATTTAAAATTTTTTAGTAAAACTTGGAAAATCAGCGACTGAATGTTTTGGCTCATTGACAAACGTATATGCTGTCATGTCACGACCACGTGTTTTTGAGTGGCGTAAACGATTTCGTGAGGGTGGTGAAGAAGTTGAAGACGAACAACGTGTGGGTCGACCATGCTAGTCAAAAACGGACGATAACATTTCAAAAATAAATGATATTTTGCGAAAAGATCGGCGAATGAGCATTCGAATGATAGCTGAAATGGTTAACGTCGTATTGCGTACAATCTTGTTCTTCACAGTTATTTATTGCCTTTTTCTATATCTAATTTTTATACTCGTGGATTAAAACAAAGGTACACAAATTTTCAAAAAAAAAAAAAATATTCGTTTTCTGAAAAAAAACTTCAAGAAAATACGAAATGGAGTGGCGATCGACCTGTCGGCCTGCACCCCTGCTATAGAGTATTACAAAATCAATGCGTGTAATTCTTTTTAGCGTAAGAAGAGTCATTCATTTGTTCACTCCGATTTATCGGGCCGAAATGGCCGTGGTTATTTTTATTATATTATAACAGCGCGCGCGCGCGTAATACCGTTCCCGGCCCGAACAAAACGAATTCAACGCAACACAACCGTTGGAATCTCGGACCGATGACGACGCCGGCGTATCGATTCACAATAGATTCGGCTGATGCGACGGGGAAGGGGGGGGCACGGCACGAGTACGTTACAACGCGGGCGCGTGCAGCAGCGTGTACAGCTTTTACTGCAGCACGTCGGCGGCGGTCTCGAGAGGTCGCGTACCGATACGCCGTATCGGTTAGGTTGAGAGCGACGCGATACTATAATATACGTTATCAGTGTCGGCCTGGCACACCAAAGGCCCCTGGATCTCTTTATTCTGGGGCCCCCCTACCCCTTGGTTTAATATGAAGTTTAAAAAATACATATCAATAAAAGCAATTCATTATATAGGGTGTCCCAGATCCAAAGGCGGAGTGTCTCGAAAATTCTTACCGGGCATATAAGATTTTTCCGGGCCACTTATGAAAAAAATTGATTTTTTTTTTTGGACTAGCGCCTTCTGTTTCCATATAGAGTTAATATACAGGTTAATAAAAGGATCTACGGTGAAGTTAGAATTTGGTGGTCGGATTTAGTTTTTATGTTATAGCAATTTGAAATTTGACGATTTTACCGTGTTTCTTTAATACGTTTATTTTTGCCAATTTTCGGTTCGTGCTATAATAGTCCAATGGATAAATAGGTACCACGATTTGACGTGTACGGTTCGGCGGGGTTCGAACCTCTGTTCTCAAATCAATTTTTGCATTATTTTTATACATTATAAATTATAATAATACAAGGCAAAGATTTAAAATTTTTAAAACTGGTGGAGACATAGCGTTCAAAAATATTGGTACAACATTTAAAAAAAAGATGGGGCCCCGGCCAGGCCGACCCTGTACGTTATCATCGGCGGACCAGGACGCCCGTTATTATTCAAATAGCGAGTTAACGAGACCCGTCGTCGACGAACATCCGATCGAGAATTGTCATGCAAATGACATTTGGGCGTGCGCCCGAAAAGGGTCGTCGTCGACGTTATTTCGGGCGTCCTACATCGGTCCCCGGAGTGAATCATACGTGATGTGCGATACACGGTTCGTTTTCGTAATAACGCCTTCCGCCCAGTGCCGCAACTACCGGGTGTGTGTGCAATTGCACACCGGCCCCAGACCATCCAAAACCAATAATAATTCAGGCCACCGGATCAAAGTTTTAGCGTACGACGATAACTGTGTTTGATTTTACAATAAAAGGTTAAAATATATACGCACGTCTTTATAATCGACGTGTTAAACATAGGTACACGCGTTATTATCATGAAATGTACTCGTTCAATAACCAGCGGCGTCCAAGGTCTGTCTGTAAGCAGTTTTTGACTTCAAACACAAAACGATCTTTAATAACGCGCCTTTTTAGGAAGAAATTTTAATTTTAATAATTTCCTGACGCGATATTTAAATCCAGAGGTCCTGATGGGGGGGAGGGCGTGGGGCGGAGGACAATCATTGCCCACTGACAATAACATTAAATTATTTTCCCCAACAAAGTTGGGACCCGAAACGAAGCTCGCACACGTAACGCGCAGTTGCGGCACTGCTGCAGCACACCCATCGATGCACGCGCGCGTTCGAATACATTATTATTAATTATAACGTTATCAACATTATAACGTTGACGAGCCGTTAATGGCTCGGATGTTGTTGCATTCGCAACTTTTTTTTCTATTGTTTGGATTTGTTGCTAAGTAGGCTTTTAATTCGTTTCGTGCAAGTACGAATTAAAATCTAAAAATTTTTAGTGCGGCTTTTTGCAATTTTTTTTTTTTTTTTAGTTCGTACGCAATTTTGTTGATTTTCCTCGATTATAATTACAATTTTATTTACTCTTCAACGTTATTCACGTACCTAGTTTAATTTTTTTTTTTATTGTATTCATATTGATGGTTGTAATGTGGAAAACCGGGAAAAAAATTTGTAATTTTTTCAGATCAATACATTTTTATTTTTAATTTATATTAATTTTGTTTTTTTTTTTCAACGTAATTTTTAAGCGCGATTTTGGTTATTTTATATTGCAATAATACAATCGTTTTTCAAAGTTTTTAGTGCAATAATTTCCGAGGCCCTATTAATTGTACATTATCATACAGGGTGCGGCGGCTGACTGCAGCGAAACGGGCGATTTTAAAACACGCGTTACTCTCTCGTCGTACGGATTTAGTCTCAGGAAACTGTCTAAGGGAGAGGGGGGGGCTCGGATTGTGCGATTTATCACCGGACTTCCGTCTTGGACGCGACCTGCTCCCCGCTCGTGCACACCTTCTTTCGACCGACAACTCTCCCTGTAACGCGTGTTGTACACTAATAACCCTGAAAAGCGTGACATCACTCGTTTGTCGTTTTCGTGTGCCACTCTGTTTACACACCTAGACCAATGGAATTGCAATTTCTTGCAAATTACAAGGATAATTTTGGTACAAATTTCGACTTTCTAGTGCAACATGGGTTTTTGGGCTTTTTATGTTTCTCGTGGAAATAGTGACTTGCAAATTTCGGGAATGGACTTGCAAATTCTTGCAAATTACTTGCAAAATATTGGTATAGGTTTGAAGTCGGTACTGTTTTATGGGTGGGCTAACTTCATGAACCTCTAGAACGGTCCTTTTTTCTAAGACCATCGAGAACATATTCGCGTTCCTGTCCAAAACGTTTTCACCGTCTTACGTACGCCCCGGCACGTCAGTTGTACAAACTACTATCGAATTTTATACGTGATTATTAGGCTTCTATACTGGTTATTTTTTATAATATTTTAAACGTTATAGTATATATAATAACGGTTGGAGTAAACAATGCGCACGTTACGTTGGAAACGTATTTTATTGCAACTGTATTTTTCACGAACCATGTTTCTTCTGAAACTTATTTTGTCAAAAACGTATTTTGTTAGAAGAAGGTACGTCAACGCGTGTAACGGTAAGTATACTAGAAGAAAAAAAACCCACCCATTTCGCGTTTCGTTTTTGCTACAACTTCCGTCCTATTCATGATCGGAACACTGTATTAATAATAAGATATATTTCGGTTCGGGGTAATTTAAGAATTGTCATGGTAATACCAAATAAACTCAAATGTTTATGTTTCAAGCTCTCCCAAAACCGTTTCTAGCTTATAATTATGTACATTTGTAAATTGTTCTACAATTAAAATTAATTTAAATTATATCACGCACTAATACCGAGTTTTCAATTAATACATAACATATATGTTATGTATAATAGTGAATGTTTATTGTCATAACTAATGAAAAGTATTAAGTATAACGACTCTAAAACTGCAGCGCTCATATAACTAATAAGTTGTTTTCTGTGAGTCGGCAAAAAAGACAATGGGGAGGGGGATATAACCCCTAACCTCCCCCCTGAGCACGCCACTGGCGCGGTGCGTACCTATATATTTGTTAAAAAAAAATTTACTCGTCTGCAGGGCGGTTTTTCTTTTTTAAATATACTCTTTTATTCATACTGCAATCGTTTTTAAAATCGCCCGTTTCGCTGCAGTGTATATATACATTATATATATTATAATATTATATAACGTGTATTATGTCGAAATGCGTGAGCGTATAGTGTTGGGCGATGGAACGAGGGAGGATAGGCTGTACACGCATATAAGGGCATAGATATTATTCGTGCGATAGAATGCAGCGAAATAATAATAATGATAAAAAAAAAAATAATGATAATAATAATAAAAAGTGTTTCGCTTATATATAAATTTTAGAGCGCGACGCGTCTGCAGCGACGAATGATTAAATCGCACAATAGTTGCGCGAGGAGTCGCGGCAGAGTGGATGAAGGATTTTTTTTTTTTATTATTATTATTTTGTGTCGCGCACGCATATTATTTTATTGTTATTTCCGCGTGTCAACGACGACGAGGGGTTCGCAAAGCGGGACATTACTGTGTATATACGCGCGCGCGCGCGGAAGGGGCCGCACCGCGTTGACGCCATTTTATGTGCGCGGCTTTTGTTCAACGGTCCCCGGGGGACTCTATCCGCAGCCGGCGGCGGCGGCGGCGGTTCATTCGGTATTCCGTGCGCGGCTGCAAACGCGGGCCGCGCGCGCTTTCTCCTCCCCGCACGGGCCATTACTACTCCATTACGGGGCCCGACGGGCTTTTCTTTTCAAATAAAATAATATCCGCGTCGACCAGTTTTTCTCTCGCCCTTTTTTTTTTTTTTTGCTACATTCCCGTCGCCCTTCCCCGACGTGCAAAGTATATATATATATACACTTACATAATATACCATCACTGCGATAAAACCGTCCCGTTCCCGGTTCTCTCTCTCTCTCTGCAAGCCATTTCCAACATTATATTATACACATATTACGTTTCTGCAGTGTGTCTTCCATTCGCTGCTGCAGCCGTTGCGCGTATTGCGCCGGCGGTTTTAAAAACGGTATACACTACGGTTTTTTTTTTTTTGCTTCCACTCCGCGAACGATTTTTTCGGCGTAGTATATATATATACGGAGTGTACTGCAGTCAGTGGCGTGCTCAGGGGGAGGGGGGGGAGGTTAGGGGTTATATCCCCCCCCCCAATTGTCTTTTTTGCCGACCCACAGAAAACAACTTATCAGTTATAAGAGCTGTTTTAGATGGTGTCGTAAACGAAATGAGTATACGAAAGCTATATGCGGTTGAATTTCCGTTTGGAATCTAGTTTCTAAGTATTTTATTTTTTTTTCTTTATTTTCAAAAATGCAATACATTTTTTCAGTTTAGTGGTGTCATGTTAATTGAACGACTCGGTATTAGTGTGTTATAATTTAAATTCATTTTAATATTATAGAACAATTTACAAATGTATAGGTACACAATTTATTATAAGCTAGAAACGATTTTGGAGAGCTTGAAACATAAACATACGAGTTTTTGGTATATTACCATGACAATTCATTAAAATGTATTATTACTATTTACTTATAACATCCCCCACTCCCATTGAAAATTCCTGGGCACGCCACTGACTGCAGTGCTACGGGTTTCCGTATACTTATTTGTAAAAATACGTTTTTCCGTAATCTCCGTGCGCGCTGCACTATACAGTAGGCCGGATTAAGGCGCAAGCAGCAGCGAACAGTGGCGTAAATAAGGGTTTCACGGGGTACGATTATTGTACGATTATTGTATTTGTCAAATGTTTTAGAAGCCGGAAAGCTGTACTAGTTTTTTAAATCATATAATATATTTATGCGTAAGGTATACATTTTGTACGACAAAAGTCGCACCGTCTAAACACGGCGAAACAACGACGAAACAGTTGAAATTATAATAAATATCAATCGCGTACAATTATCGTAAAAATAACCGTCTGTTTTCCGCTATCATGCCTCTTGCAGTGGACGATATAACGTAATATAAAGAGTACTTTCGAATAACGACTGGACTCTCCCGAGGTAAGAGTGTATATACTCAATTATAGATGATATACACTACTAGGAGCTAAGAATCTATTGTTTTTACAACGATGTGTTTTTTAAAATTTTTTTTTATGTCCGTACACGAAAATTCTACCAAAAGGAATGCTCCAATCACTTCGGTCACAATTTGTTTCCGATAGCTAATCACATCTAGTCGGTACTTTAGACAGGTCATTTTTCGATTTTCTCAAAATCGCCTAAAAATATAACTCAAAAACTACAGAAAAAATAATAATTATATAGGTATATAATTTTTTTTTTTTCATGTCCGTGCCCAGAAATACTACCAGTATTTCGATCTCTTCGGTTACAGTTTGTTCCCGGCAGCAAATCGCATCTATAGTTGTTATATTAAAAATTACTATTATTATTGATATGCTCTACACATACTCTATTATTACATAGTATTAATAATAAATAATGCAGCACCGAAGCTCCGCTCAGAATCGTTTTATCGAATGCAATGATTTATCATTGCTTTCAAATTTAGAGTGATAACAATACGCTCTAAAATCTTACCCCAAGTAATTCACTCAAACAACATTCACAACACCCCGCGGCTCGTTACCTTTTTTTTTTTTTATTTTATTTTACATTTGAACTCTCATTTATTTTTCTACTCCGAATGTCGTATAACTTTATTTTCGATAATCACGATTATTGCGAATGAAAAATATATTTACATATTTACAATATTTTTCCTAAACGTCCACAAATTCTCAACTCATATTTTTTCACCATTTTTGTTGTGTTCTCTACTATTTTATATAATTGTAGGAAATTTGTGATACCGAATAGCAAATGCTCAATACAAATTTACGTACCGGTCCAACCGTGCCTCACCCGGTGGCCCATTCCGACTCTTTCCCTACGTGTTATTAAAACAACAAATTTCATTACTCTCAATCCTTGAGACATACTGCAGAGTATGATACAGGTATCCTAAAAGCAAACACTTGACGTTCGGACGGATATCATTAAATCAAATTGTAGCAAACGAATTGCGTGACTTTTTCGAGGGCGGGAAAATGACTCAATGTAACACTGCTTAAAGTGTAGTGACTTAAGCATACAAACGATTTTAAATTATAGCGCGAAGCAAAAACAATTGATATTTATTTAAAATGTTTAAAAAGTACAACAGCAGTGGTCGAACCGACTTCGCTGGGATCGACGAAATAGAATAATTTTATTCGCACCGTTAAACCGCAGTTATCATCTTGAGCTTCAACGTGAGCTTTTAATGTTAACGGGGATTGAAAGCGGGCATTTTCTATTCTCGTACCAATCCATCTATAGTGATGCGATAAGGATTTTGAAAACAGATTTGAATTCCTAGTGAATTTTACTACAGAACGACTTTGCCACATTTTTCATTTTTTTTTTTATCTTAAGACCTTTAAAAATTGATTATTAGCAATTTTTTTCTTTAAATTCTAAATTAGTTCAATTAATTTTTTTAAAGATTTATGGAGAAAAAAAATTAGAAATGTGAAAATGTCGATCTCAAGTGTAGACTTTGCGAGGGATTCAAATCTGTTTTCAAAATCCTTATCACTTCACTAGATGGATCGGTACGTTGGAAGTAGGAAACGTCTATTTCGCTATGTTTCGCGTGCGTAAGACGAAGAGAGAAAATGCCCGCTTTCAATCCCCTTAACGGGGGTCGTTAGCTCACCATTGAGTTCGAGTTCGCCACCGTCAAGACTTCGACAATAACCGCCACTGTTTAAAACGTAAACTAGGCCTGACGGCATTGAAAATGAATACCGAAAGTACGGTATTCATATCAATACCGGTTTGAAACGGTATACCGTAAAATACCGATACGAACCGGTATATCGAAATACCGATATTTACTGGTATATGTACCAAAATTTTATTAATGCACTACTATCCTGTTCGAGGATCGAATGGACAGTGGCAAAACGTCCATTTTACAGCTTTTTATTGCCAATTATTATATCTAAAGACAATCTGGAATTATGGAGTACCTACTATCAAACAATGTAATGACTAGTATAAATAAAATCCAAAAATTTTCAATCGATTATTATAGTCTAAGAAGATCGAATACGAATTGGTGTATTTGATTTACTAGAAAAAAAATATCGTCCTTTTTAATGATTAAAAATTTGGGTTGCAAAAACTAAAAATTAATCTGTGTTACCGGGGCTGAATAATTTATAATATTTAGTAATGAATAATAATAATAATAATAATAATAATAAAATAACTAATAATAATGACTATATATTATAAATTACAATATACAAAGTATATTATTATGAATCTTAATGGTCCGATAGCGAAAACGCGATTTTATAAATAGAAATATTTCACAAAACATTAAAAGTTTACTTCGATAAATACAAGTTTTTTTTCTCGGTATACCCGTAAAGAACGGTTTTAACGGTATACCGTTTAACACACAAATTTCCAAATACCGGTATACCGGTATTGACGGTATACCATAGGCGTGTCCAGACCTCCATATGGCTGGGGAGGCCAGTTATAAAATTTTAATTTTTTACTAACTACAGCGATCCATATTCTGTATCTGTATTTGTGACTTTTTTTTTTGTTGTATGGCAATTATATAGCGCCTGGAATTTTTTCACCTCGCAAAATTAAAGATTATCTCGATCTTAAAATCGGTTTCCTATAATATAATATAATATGCTATTACAACTGATAAATAAGGCCAATCAACTAATGTGCCACTACTTGGTGATTTTTTTTTTAAAAATATTTTACATTTATAGTTTCAACCACGGTAGATTGTAATACTAAGAATTAAGTCACTGCGGAGGCCGGTGCCCACCCTGCCCCCCCTCCCCCCGTAGACACGCTTACGCGGTATACCGAGAAAAAAAAAACCGTCAGCCCTAACGTAAAACTATTATTTAATAGAACACAAATACGGCCGACCGCGCCGCCAGCCCTTTTAAATACACAATACGCCACTGCGCAGGTCGTGGGTATAATGTCGTATACGTTGTAAAATGTATAATATACCGGTGCGTTATATTTCGGGCCCCGGATCAGGGGAAACGGACGGCGGTTACGGTTACAGCGAGACGGACAGGGTGTGTGTGATTGGTAAGTGTGACGACGGCGTCAACGACGGCAACGGCGGCGGCGGCGGCGGCGGTCCCGCCGGATTTCTCTAGTGTTATTATTATTATATTGACGCGGGCGCTTGCTCGGGAAAAGAGCTGCTCTCGACGGGCGGCGATCAAGAGGCTCTCGAGAAAACGGAGGTTAGTGTGGCGCGCACGCGGAGACGCTTTTGACGTTGACGCCACCGCCACCGTCACCTGCACCGCAGCCACGGCCGCCGCCGTTACCACCTCGGTGCCCGTGGTGTGCTGTTGCAAACGAACACGGACGCGCATTATTTTATATATTGCCGTTACGACGAAACGCCGCTGAGCCGCAACAGATTTTTAACGATTCCCGCGAGGGGTGTTCGGCCGCGGTTATAATGAGCGTTTGTGCGCGCGAGGGGTTCGACAAAATCCCAAATGTTGGCTGGATATATAATATATATATATATATATATATATATATATATATATATATATATATATATATATATATATATATACACAGAGAGAGAGAGAGAGAGAAAAAATGGCCGGGATTTTTGGACGCGATACGATTATTATTATTATTATTATTGTTGCGATTATTGAGGGAGAGAGAGTTAGTATTTTTTTTTTTTTTTTTTTTTATCACTATTTCTCTGTGCCCAAAATCTCTACAACCGCGGCAGGCAAATCGGATTCGCGAGACGACATTTTCATATTTTATTTCTACCCTCGGCCCCCCGCGCGCGCAAAATCGCTTTTTCCGTCGCGAACGCAACGTTCAGGCGCGTTTTTTTCGGCGATTTATATGGGCCCCCCCCCCTCCGTCATCGAACCGTAACGAATATCATTGGTAATATTAACGATACGATATTGTTAATGGTCAACAATTATAATATTGTCATCTAAATAATAACTCGTTTATATAACAAGAAATTTTGTAAAAAATAACATTGTATTTTATCAATACGATAATATTACTGTTGAAATAATAATACTTATTCCATCAATGTTCAATAATCTGTTCTTATCTTATCAAGTCCGTTTTTCTTATTAATAATACGCATGAAGTTGTCAATACGATAATAATTATTATCAAGTTGAAACGACAATATCATTTTATGAGAACACGCGTATATATATTGACGATTTCGATTTGCGATTCCGAGTGAGACACTGCGACTGTTGTAATATATGCGTTGTTACATGCGGTAGATGTGACATTTAAATTGTTCCGTCTATTTAACTTAGAATATCCATCGGATTCTGCAGTTATGGCATGGTTTATTCATTAAAAAAAAAATTTTTTTTCCATAACCCCTGACTGATGTTCCGTGTCACACATTGCGACAAATTTTATCAGATTTAAAACAATAAATCTTGTTTTAATCTTGTTCAGTCTTGTTTTTTTTTTATTATTATTATTACCTAATTCTTATTTATTTGAAAAGGAAGCTTTTATTTATATACTATGCAAATTAATTTATATTATTGTAAAATAATATTGAAATGACATTCAAATGTAATGAACATAAAAGTAATTTCAAAATCATAATTTAATTATGATAATGAGAAATTTTTAATAACAATAGATAATATTGTAAGAACAACAAGATATATTGGTTATTGATTTAACAATATTTTAAGCTAAAATAACAATTTTTATAATTGTTACAACAGCAACGATTTGTGTGTGTATGATAAGAAAAATTATCAAATCAACAATGCTCCATTGATCGATTTAACATTTTAAGAAATTACAATGAAATATTATCAAATTGATACGAAAATCTTGTTGGCTCTATATTAACAAGATTGTTATCAATCCGACATAGTTTTTTATCAATATGATTGGGGTTTTTTTTCGGTTAATATAAATACAAATATTTTTACAAAAAAATGAAACGAAAAACTATGACGCAGAATCCCTATCATATAATTGCTACGATCTTTTATACCCGAAGTATTTCTAGTATCGCGTATACGAATCGACTTCAGTATCTGGCTTGTTCGATTCGTTTTATATATAAATATATTCTAACGAGTTTTTAAAATTTTTTTGCCAATTATATTGATTTATAAGTTTTGTACTGCACATTGAAAATGTGGATTTATAAAATGTAATTTGATTTATTTAAAGTTTAGACGAATAAAAAAAAAATCACGTAAATACGTTAAGTGTTTTTTTTCCTTTCTAATCTTATAAAAAAAAAAAATGTTAAATATTGTTAAAAATTGTGCACACGCAATAACTCCTCAGCGCAATCAGTCTAAAAAATTATTTCTTTAAACACTATACATTAACATGAAATCGGGGAGGGCATTGAAATTCCTGTTCGTTTTAGCAATATGAAATGTATTAAAACTACATTTATTGTGTTAGTTAAATTTATAAAAAATATTATTTGAAATTTTATTTGTATAATTGAATTCTATTATTATAGTACCGAACATAAGATCTTAAGATTATTTACGTTATTATTTAATATCTCGTACCTACTACGATAATAATCTATTATATTATGTACGTATTTGTTTAGGGTTAATTTTAATATTTTCTTTAATTTTGCAACGTATTACCTTAATTGTATTTCAATTATATTTGTTTTTTTTTTTTTTACAGCGATATCATGTGTAATATTAAGTTGATTATTAGTTATTACAGTTATATAATAATAATAATAATAATAATAATAATAATAATAATAATAATAATAATAATAATAATAATAACAAGCCTAATCTCCGGAGCACTTTATGATGACTTATATAAGAATTACAACCGCAGAATGTAACAAAACTACGACTACAATAAGTGAATGACTGTAATCAATATAGCGTGTATAGCTTAAAAAAAAACCACGCCCTTGTTTTCTTGAATTATTTCTTTAAGAGACCCGATTAAGGAGCATAATTAATCACATATATTATCGGCGACCTTTGGACAGTGCGTGTGTGTGTGTGTATTAGTGTGTAAATGAATATTGGTGAGCTATTTTACCCGCTTCACCACGTACTACGCACGTAATCTAGTCACCAAAATGACTTCACGGGAAAAGGTATAGCACATTGCAGTATAATTAAGGTATTTTAATAATTTTTTTTTTATTATTATTATTATTATTTGAAAGAGGAGAAAATTTTATTGGTCGGATCTTAACTTATTTTGTGATATTAAATATATTTTCAGCTGTAGAATGTACTGTAAACTTAACGCGTAATTAATAATAATTATACAAACAGATAATAGACATATTTTAAAAATCCGAGTTAAACGCGACTTGTAGTTATATGCGATGTCCCCTTTAAGTTTAAAAAAAAATAAAAAGGAAAATTTAAATCGGTTAATTTTACAAGCCGTGAGAGTTTTTCCTGTAAAGCCTAATTTTTATTTATAAAATAAAACCGGCACCGGGCCCGTTTAATATCAAAGAAATTACGAGGAGAGAAACGTGGATAAAAAAAATATATACACAATATATTTGTAACGTTGTTACCATAGTGTTGATATAAAGATAAAATATGTTAGACAATAAAATTATCTAGATTAAGATAAAAGATAAATAAATATGTAATATCTAGATAAAGATAAATTATTAATTAAAATTTAGCTAGATAAAAAAAAAAAAAGATAATTTTTTTTATACTGTTATAAAATGTCACAAAGTACTAAAGTATCAATGATGATAATCGTCATTGAGATTGAAAAAAATTACTTTGTAACTGATAACGATGAAATTTCACCTTTACGTCATGTAATGACTGAAAAATTAACATTAAACATTTCTGCTAGTGTAATTATTTGTAGTATATTTTCCAACAATTCTATAAATTGTTCATAAATCAATTAGAGGCCATTGAAAACAAAAATATATTATAAGGCGAATTATTTAATAGTATTTAGCTAAAAAAAAACACACACAATTTTGAGAAATGTATCAAACTGATATTTTTATTACACTGATTCCTGCAGTACAGTAAATGTTTTACATTGCGACATAGAAAAAACAAAAAAAACTATTTGAGATTTCTGTAATTAAAATTATTTAGGATAGGAAAACGAACAAAAAAAAAAAATTAACTGAGAAACTCGAATTTTTATATAATATGTATTAGAATATTGGATAAATAATAATTACTCGTTAAATGAATCGATGATTGCAGAAACGTCACGAATCAAATATATTTTATGAAATTGAGATATTAGTAAAAACGTATAATACTAGTCATGTGTTTCTATGCGTTGAGTGTATAAAAACGTGTTTAGTTATACTTTTTTTTATCTATAAAATTAAAACCGAAAAATCTGGTCGAGAGCGAAAACGTCTTTAGTCAATGACTATTGTGTCGTTCCAAAAGTTTTAAATAATTGACCCGTGACGTTTTTGCAAATCATCGATTCAAATGTATTCCATCTCGATAAATTTATCTGGATGACTTACATATTAGATAATGACTCAGATAGATCATTTTGAATTCATCTACATAAGATAAAAGATAAAAAAAAGAATTATCTATCTAGATCAGTGGCGTGCTCAGGGGGGGGGGAGGTTATGGGTTATATCCCCCCCCCCATTGTCTTTTTTGCTGATCTACAGAAAACAACTTTTTAGTTATAAGAGCTGTTTTAGAGTCATTACTTGTTTTAGATGACGTCATAGATGAAATGAGTACAAAAGCAAGGCGGTTGAATTTCCGTTTGGAATAAGTAATCTAGTTTCTAAGTATTTTATTTTTTTTTGTTTATTTTTAAAAATGCAATAAATTTTTTCACTTTAATGGTGTTACGTTAATTGAACAACTTGATATTAGTGTGTTATAATTTAAATTCATTTTAATTATAGAACAACTTACAAATGTACACAATTATAAGCTAGAAACGATTTTGGAGAGCTTGAAACATAAACATTTGAGTTTTTGGTATTACCATGACAATAATTCATTAAAATGTATTATTACTATTTACTTATAACATCCCCCCATTGAAAATTCCTGGGCACGCCACTGATCTAGATAATATGCGACACTGGTTGTCACAAATCGTACGGAATAATACGCTACGTGTTCGACCGGTAGGTCGAATATAATATAGGTACGCATAATCCCGCAGGCGCGCTGAACCGTTTGTGAAAATAAAATACGTTTGCGGCCGCCGCCGCCGCCTCTGTCCGCAGTAGGAGTAGTACCTAACCGGGCTAAAGAGTATATTATTGTGTATTATAACGATCACAACACTTTGTGAGGGGTGGTGGGGGGGATAGGGGGCAGCGCGTTGTTGGTTGTTTGACCCTACTGTACAGCTGCTGCTAACCCCGGTGTCGGTCGTGCACGCACAATATATAATACATAATATAAGTACCTGCGGATAAAACGATTTTGTGTTATTATTGTAAACGAATTCGTGTCGACACGTCAGACACTGTGCACGGCGTATGTGACCGAAACCGCGGCGGTGACTAAATCCTCGGTGGACGTCACCACGGATCCCGGGGGCGCGCGCGTCTTCGTCTCGAAATAACTGCGCCTGCAGACTGTACGCCGTGGCGTATTTCCGAACCCTGACTGAGCTGGGGCACTGTCCAGTTGGAGTCCGTACTTTAACTCCTTTTGCCCAACTGATTTAGAGGGCACAATTAAAAATATTGTTATCGACTCTGTATTAATATTTTAATATTTAACTTTATATGCTTAATAATAATAATAATAATAATAATATTTCTAATTAATACATTTGATTTATTTAATAGCAGTAACGAACGATTAAAAAATAAAAAAGTTGATAATAAAATATATATATATAATAATGTATAATAAACTATATAACGTAATATAAATGGATAAATTATTAATGCCGAGTCATTAGCAATATTCCTAAATATGCCTTAAGGGCCGCCGCTGACCACAGACTTTTTATCGGCCGATAGTTTAGTCAGTTTGGGCTGCTATCACGCACACTGGGCCGACTAAACAGTCCGGTTGGTGGTGAGTGAACAAACCAGAGCAAACAGTTGGCTGGCTGATTGTTCTCGGAAATTTTGCTAGTCGGCACGCTCTTACCCGCGCCAAAACTCATAGCGAATTAAAGCTATCGGCCAAATCGGCCGACTTAACAATCGGCAAGTGATGCGCGCGTGGAAGGAGCGCCATACTGATTAAGCAGTCGGCCGATAGTTTAGTTTGAACGCAATCGTGTAGCCCATCAAACTTTATCAAACAAAATTTATCGGCTGATATAATGTGCGCACTTGCATACATCTTCGTACCGATTAAGAACCCGACTAAACTATCGGCCGGTAAAAAGTCTGTAGTCTGCGGTGGTTCTAAATCAGTTAGGGAACTGAGGTGTGAAGTATGGGCACTACGGACTCTCTAACTGGATACGGGCATTCGTGCCCCACCTCAGTTAGGTTTTGGAAATACGCTACGCCGTGTGCTCTATACGACGCTTAACTCCGCAGCAGCAGCAGCAGCAGCAGCAGCAGCAGCATTAACAGTACGCCACTCGATTCCGAATAGAAAAAAAAAAACGTTATCGTCTCCGATTTCTACCGATTCTCTGTATATACGGTCGAGCACCACCACGGCGATAATAATAATAATAATATTATTATTATAATTATAATAGTATTATAATAATACGCGCTATACAAAGGACGGACGGTCGCGGCGGTCGTTACACATTATTTTATTATATTGTGAATGGCGGAGAATCGCGCGGCAAAGGCGGCCCCGGAGTGGCATATCTGCCGGGATCGCTGGCCGCGATAGAAAAACGCGGTTTTCACCGGCCGCCGCCGCCGCCGGGGCATCAGCCGTTTTTAGACGATTCGTTGTTATTATTATTATAAGAATCGAGATCTGGTGTCGTGGAGAAGAGAGAAATGTCTCGCGTTCTGCTACAGACGTGTGACAATATGCTGGTTTTTGTGCGCGCACATAACACCGATTACGATCGTATAATAATAATAATAATAATAAAACGCGGCGGACTTGGCATCACGGTGCGGTTTAAGGAGGAGTAGAACGACGGAGTTTATATTATTATGTTATTTTAAAGACCTGTACGACGACGTTTATACGCACTAATACCTGTACAAGCGGCGGTGCCAGTCGTAGTTATACTGTACTGTATGTATGCGATGTAACCGGATCTCGTGTTACCTTTCTTGTCGAGCGCGCGTGTGACAACGGTCGCGTTCGGTATCGGGATAATGAGATTTCGCGAATTCTTCTTCTGTTCCACTCGGTTTCCATTTTATTTTTTTTTATATTACAATATCGTTAGTTATTATTACTATCCCTCTGTCGTTCCATTCTCTCTCTCTGTCTCTCTCTCTCTCTAGTATTATAAAATATCGTTCGCGGTTGAAACGCGAAACTCGGATAATTTTCTCGCGAAATTCTACGCCAGCTGCTGCGTTCTACGACGGTTGTGTACACGGCGTATTCAACGAGGTGATACAGCGGTGGGCCATCGCGCTTCGCCTTCCTCACCGTCACCGTCACCGTCACCAGGGGCGTGATTATGGGAGATGGATCCCCTCCCACGGGCTTTCTTTTTTACGTAACATATTATCTAATGTACAAAAAAATATCGTTTTTTCTTTTTAGCGTTCAACCGTATGGTTGGTTTATACAACATATAACCTTGTCTTCCATTCCTCCCGATTCTCTGCCGGCCGTTTCGGTTCAACGTAAGTTTTTTAGCCCTGCAGCATCCTTTTTTTTATTTGTGAGATATACGAATTTCTTGGTGTTCCGACAGTTTTCCTTCCATCTACGTATCCTTCGATTGACTATTATACGTTGTGGCGCAGTTCTTCCCCATGACGTAAAACACGGTCAAACATTTTACCATCGTCTTTTCTTTATTGCATTTATTATTATACTCCGTACTTTTCCGTAATGGGTTAGCACCTCAGCATTACATTTTCTGCCTGAACGTCTAATTCTCTCCATTTAACTAGGGACCTTAATGACGTGGTTTCCCGTTGCTTTCCTCGTCGCATTCAAGTAGCCGTTATCATCTAAGTATTAAGATCGCCTGCTACTGTTATCCGGTCTATTGCTGTACCTGCTAGTTTAGCACCCACCATTAGCCAGTACTGGAAGCGCTGCTGCCCACCTCCGGGTCACTTTTAGTCGCCTTTTACGACAAGCAGAGACGAACCACGGGTATAATCTTACTCCCTACCCGTAGGGACAAAAAAAAAATAATAATAATAATAATAAGAAATTTTAATAATTAAAAACAATACAAATATTATTTTATATTGTCTTAACAAAATTTATTAGTATTTATCATATAATAATTCGTAATATTACTCAGCTTATTGACACACGGTAACCATAACAACTGGTACGGTAAGGTGGTTAGGTTACCGAAAAATGGTTTACTCATCTTGAGATGTTGTTGTAAAAACAGATGAACTACTCAATAAATTAGCAAAAAAAAAAAAACGAAGAAAATTAGAAATTTTAACGGTGTATTGAGTGTACGGTTTCCTATATGTCTTTCGCGGAAAATTCTCTTTCTGCGTGTGATATCGCGAATTTAAATACTGTTTACTGTTATTGGACCTTTCAGATTATTTTTGTTTACTTGATGGTAAAAATTATTCAAAGGTACGTGTCTGAAAAGATGTCAGCTAGTCAGAAAAGTTTCTGTTGCTAATATAATTAACATTTTAAGAAAAATATTCTGCATTGGAATATAAAGTCAAAAATAAACCAATAGGTTCTCAGTGAAAAAAATGTATAAAATCAAAAAATTAAGGATAAAAAGTTAGGACTTTTATAATAATCAATGAAGTTTAATGAAGTACATTACGTTTATGAGATTTGAAAACGTGCTATAGTCTATGGAACATGAATGGATTTATTTATTTGGAAAAAAATCGATATTAAACCAAATAACGTTAAAATACCGATAAACGTAAAACGTAAATATTATAAAATTTTCTTTAACGTTAAACACAAATAATCCATAACGCTAAAATATACGATAACGATAAACGCAAAAGGTAAATAACGATAAAAAAAACGTTAAAACGTTAAACATTATTCTTTTTTCAAACGAGAGCCCTGGTATATATATATATATATAATTATAATTCATTGCAAATGTAGGGCAACTAATTTTTTATAATTTCTATTTTACCATTTTAACGGTTAAAAAAAAAAGTACATTATTTTTACTACGTGTAAAAAATTATTTTTTATTGATATACGTGCTATAAAAATTTTGTGCGCCGCCTTATGCAAACCCAACGAGCCGTCAACTATTAAAATTAATTATCTGCTTTCGTGAATATTGTATTATTTTGTAAAAGGCCAACGCCCTTATTTTTGTCGTCGTTCCACAATCATCGCGCGTATCTGTAATAAATTGTACTGGTGTGATTTATCGTCGTCACGTAAGTACCTATATAATATTATACTGTTCAGACAATTTAAATTGTCATTCGCAAGTTTGTCTGTTCGTTACACTCAGTTATTAGCACAAAAGTTGTTTCGGCCACATTAGCGAATATTACATATCACGCGAAGTTTTGGTAATTTTTATAATATATTTTACGCTCCCGACCCGTAAAATATCTACTATATCATTTACGACTTATATTATTGTATGGAATAATTTTCGATTTGATTTTCAAATTAGGAATTTTTATTTGAAAAATGCGAATTATATTGTGTGCACTTTGGTGCTGTGTTTGGTGGTGTTCGCCAACTCTTTGTAAGAAAATAATGAATTTGCGCAAAATGAATTCGTTTGAAAATATAACTACGTACGGGGTCAGTGAAAGTTGGTTCGTACAGAAACTCGATCATTTTGACCCTACCAATAAAAATACGTGGAAACAGGTACTTTTAAACTACACTTTTATGTTGGACAAATTATATCGATTACCGTCAATAATATTAAACATTTTAATACGGACAATAGAAAGTTTTTTTTTTTTTTAGTAAACAAAAAAATGTTATTGTAACGAAGTGAGTATATAATCGAATTTTAATTGATTATTTTTCCTTCCTTTAGAGATATATAGCAAATGAAAATTATTATAAAAAAGGCGCTCCTGCATTTTTATATATTGAAGGCCAAAGGGCCATTGTACCCAGATTTGCGAGCAATGGGGCTTGGATTGTGTACGCTAAGGAGCAAAACGCCCTTTGCTTTTATTTAGAACGAAGGTATTATGGGAAAAGCAAATGTACCCAGTAAGAAATAATATTAATCAAATATATATATATATATATATATAACGTAAATAACGTTTTAAAAGATGACAATAATTTTCAGAGATTTGAGTACTGAGAATTTAGTATATTTGAACAGTGAACAAGTATTAGCTGATTTGGCTGAATTCATAGTAAGTATGGGGAATAAATAAAATTTGTCACCGGAGACAAAATGGGTGATATTCGGAGACCAATACGCAGCATGGATGAGGTTGAAATATCCACATCTCGTAACCGCTGCCGTGTGCTCGAGCGGCCTATTGTTTCCAAAAGTAAATTTTAAAGGTTCGTTTTAAAATATACAGTAATATTGAAAATAGTCATTTTACGGGGACTACAATGAGTTTCACGTAATAGAAATCTCATATATAAATAAAACGTATCGTAGGCGTGTCTACGGCGACAGCCTAGGGTGCCCGGGGTGCCCCTGCAAGTTTTTAAAGGTGCCCGTCAACCGCGAGTTTTAAGACAAATAACATTACAACTTTTACGAGTATTTGAAAAAAAAAATATATTTTTTTTAAGCTTCGTTATAAAGAAATGTAAAAAAAAAAAAAATTAGGTAGTATTGTCGAATTTATGTCTGTGACACCGTTTTATATAATCCTTATCGTTATCGCAATATAACATGTGGATTGTGGGCAACTGTTACTGATTATAGGAATTATTTTTAAAACTGTTGTTGGCAGATAATTACTATCGTAGCGCGCACGGTTCATAGCGACATCGGAGTGTTGGTGTCGACCACATCTGACTTCGGGAATATAGTTGGACGACGGTAAGGTTCGCCTCTGTTGTCCAACATTGTTTTTATTGTATTATTTTATCATCAACTCACAATAATTCTCAAACGTACAGACACGTGTGTCAGGCCTAGAACCCTAGATACACACGTCTAATTAGGTTAAACCGTAATACGTATTATCCTCCGTTCTTTCATGAATTGAGACTTTGAAGTTTGCGAGTGTGAATAATAATTATTTTAAAACGAAAAAAGGAGAAGCCGCTGGAGAACGCGATCGCAAAAAAGTTTAATGCTACGTAATTGGCTTACGATTATATGATTATTTAAAATGAAGATAAATAGATTAATTGTGTGTATCGTTTGGTGGTTTAATAGTTAAATAATATTTCTGGAGTTAAATTTAAAGGTAGGTACCGAAAATAATGTACACTATTAATTGTAAATAAATAATGACAGACCATTTTTTTTTTTAATTTCATTTGGGGGGGGGGGAATTATCTACACTTAAAAAATACGATTTTGGGTTTAACTAAGCTGTCGCTGCAGATGAAGACTAGTCACGCCTATGAAACTTATATTTGTATTTGTAAGAAATAAGTGCGTATCATTATAATTTTTTTTTTCAACCGTGCATTTTGATTTAAACACACACAACGTACAAGTAATACAAATTATATAATTATGGATTATCGCGAAATAAGGGCATTGAACACTCATTATATACTTATATACATATATAAATCCAAAAACGCATCATATTGATTTATATGAGTATGAGTAATGTAAAATTAAATTTCATATCATAAAAAGATTTGATTATGATTTAGTAGAAAAAATTAAATGAAATTTTTACGTTTTTCGGCAATACATAAGCATTATTCAAAATACAACGAGATTTGTTATTTTTGTAGAATATTACGATGCAGTCGAAAAAGTATTATCAACGTATTCGCCGGAATGCGTGTCGCAAATAACACAAGTGAATCGAAAACTTATCGATTTGCTTGAAAACGACGGAGGAGCATTTGTCATTAAAAGAAAATTCCTGTAATAATATATTCAAATACATTAAACCAATTATGTACTATATTATTATTATTATTATTATCATTATCATTATTATTATTATTATAAGGCTAATGTTTATACGTGTAAGTACTAAAGTGTATCGGCTTTAATCGTTATCATTATATATTTAAGACTTTGCGATTTTTTGAAGAGGAAGAATAAGAAAGACGTAGCATCTTTGTTCGAAATGTTGGCTAACAATATTGCTGATACGGTACTACACAGTAGAGGCAATAATGCAATGCCATATACATATATCACGTATAAAGATGTATGTGATATAATGGTCAACAAATCGTTAGGAACTCCAGTAAGCATTTTTATAGTTCTTATTTTTATAAATTGTGATTTTTTGCGGAACACTTTTCGCATTTTGATCAGAATGAATTACTGTTTCACAAAAAATGTGAAATCGAGACTTAAGACTTGCGGTCACTGTGGCCTATATAACAAATGTGCAATATCAGTTATTTTAAAGATTTCAGTTATTTTGTGACACTTTATTATGAAATATAATACTATGTTAACAAACCATGATTTATTTGCTTATACACGGTATTTGTACACGTACATACTCTACTCGTACGTCTATGCGTATTTAAGTGCTACGATATTATATGTTTTTTTTTGATAATTATTAATAATAATTACTACATTTCAGTTAGATCGGTACGCAATTGTTAATACCCTGTTGTTTCCTGGAAGTGGAGACTATTGCATCGATTATAAATACAGTGGCCATATTCATCTGTTGTCTAATGTAACATGGCATGAAGACTATTTTGGTGAGATTTGTTCAAAACTATTAAATATTTATACTATACAATAAGTAATTAATTATTAAGGTCGCAGTCCATGGCAGTAAATTGTAATTATCTATACTTTATATCAATATTGCCTGTAAATTTCAGCGAAATCATAAATTCTGCATGTGTCGCGTGGAGAAATTCAGAGCCTCCCCAGTCCTCCGAAGAAAAGTGTTTTCATCATATAATAAATACATACAAATATTTTACGAAGAACTTGCTCTTATTTTTAATAAAAAAAAAAAAATGTATATATACATGTTTTAACAGATCGACAAAGAATGTACGAGACGTGCACAGAGTTTGGATGCTTCCAAACATCCAACCAAATGTTTGGCGATCGGTTAACACTTGATTATTTCGTTGGCAAGTGCACTCATATTTTTGGAAAGTCGTAAGTTGATTCATTAGAAATATTTCAAATGGTTTGTATGACAGTGAACTAACGGATATGGAATATACCATATTAATAATAACTATTTTTACTATTAAATTATTCTTAATCATTATTTACCTCGGATCTAAACAATAATCCTTAACTCTGTTATATATTAACTTTACACCTTTACCTTTCATGTTTAATATTTATAATAATATGTATTGTTTAGCGTAATTTAAAAAAAAAAATACATATTGATCGTCATTAATAATTGTTGATATAATTCAATATTTATGTAAATAAAAGTTAAGAAAAAGGTACCTATATAATAAAAATTAGTTTTACTATATTTATTTAAATATAATACTATATTTATAACGTAAACTTCATTTTGTTTACAAGTACTATATTGACGAATGATTTTTTTTTTCAAGATTTAATTCAGGATTATTGTCTAAAGCGGTCAAAAGGACGAATATGATGTACGGTGGATTGGATATAAAGGCAGAGCGAGTAATTTATGTCGAAGGATCTAACGACCCGTGGAAAGAATTAGGATTTACACGTCAAAATACAGAAAACAACAAAGTCATTGTTATTGAAGGTATCGTCGTATCGCTAAATAAAAAAAAAGTGTATTGATTTTATTTCTTATAAACATTATATAAAATAAAAAGTTTACATACTCTTTTTTTTTTTTTTAGGAGAAGGTTATGCTATGGATGCGGAACACCCGGCGCCTACAGATTCACCGCAATTGCAAGAAGCTCGTAGGACCATCAGAAAGTATCTGATCAAATATCTAGCGGAAAACGATTTAGTTCATCCATACAACTAATATAGAGTTTTTTTTATAATATACACATAATTTATCGAAATTAAATGAATAAAATTTGAGTATTTTCTTACCCACCTATTCTATAATTTCCGTCTGTTTTATTTTATGAACACAGTTAATTTTATAGAAAAATTCTATGTACTCCGCGGCCCAATACACGGACCTCGGTCATAGGTTGGCGACCCTCCATAACACGGGTCCGTCACTCGACGAACTCATCGTCCGAAGAACGACCGAGATGTCGCAATATATTTGTTATGGTAATCAAATGTGTTTTAATGAGTAAATAATGACGGTGAAATCGGAATTGGCCGGGCATATTAAGTTAAAATGTGGTGTTTCACGGCGGATCGGGTGATATTTTCGATTTAATTTGCGACATTTGTAAGAGGAGCGAGGGTGGCTCGTCCTCTCAGCTATATGTTTCCCTAACATAGACGTGTGTGAAATTGGCCCCCACCCAAACTTAAACACTCCAAATTTTTTTGTAACCTCATTGTTTTGATTTGTAACTATTTGTAGCCAACTTTTCAGAATTTGTAACCTCACCGTTTTCGAGTTATAGCGAGTTTAATAAACAACAATCGATTATAAGACGAAATTGCATTTTTAGGGTTTTTAAGTTATATTTTTAGGTGCTTTTGAGAAAATCTAAAAATGACCTCTCCAAAGTACCAACTATATAGATGCGAATTGCTGCCGGAAACCAACTGTGACCGAAGAGATCGGAGCATTCCTTTTGGTCGAAAATCTGTACACAGGATAGAAAAAATAAATAAATAAATAAAAATCATTGTAAAAACAATAGATTCATCGCTCCGCTCAGAATTTAAAAAAAATAATAAAATACAATTTTTAAAAATCCAAGAGGGACGAATAATTTGAAACCAAATAACTTGATTAACACTCACTAAAAAAAAAGTGGACGGATGGCATCCCCTCGTATCCGCCCCTCCTCCCACTTCGACCACTGCATATGTACGTGTTATACTTTGTGTGTGTGTGTGTGTGGAACATAATAAAATATTCGAGAATAATAACATAACGATTGTAAAATAAAACAGGAACGGCTCATGGGGAGGGGGAACGAGTGTGAGGAGGATGGGAGTATAGTAGTCATCTCGAGTGGTTTTTGTTTTGTTTTTTTTTGTCTGAGGTATCGATATAGGTATACACTGCAGTACACGCAGTACACACGACGAAGTCGCGGCAACACGTTTTACGCCGATTACATTTCTCTTTCTCTCTCTCTCTCTCTCTCAAGAAAAGAAACACATAATATTCGTGTTGTTTAATAACATTAATGGATCTCGTTTCTCTCGCCCCGCGCCCGTCGTCTCTTTCTGCACCGCGTCCCGCGCACCGTTTGAATATAACAACAAGAACGGTCGGTCGGTCGGTCGTGTGGACGGAACCGGGGTGGTAGGGGGGGTGGTAGGAAGGACGAAGGACACCGTATCGGAGGTGAACACAATGACAGCCGTAAATATATATATATTATCGCGTATACCGAGGAAAAAATAGAAAAAAACACTCTTCGGGCAAACACGTCGACTTCCGCCTCGTGCAAACAAAATGTAACATCACCGTGGCTGTCCGTGCCGCGCGGTTAAATTACACGGTAAAGAACGTGTAATTTGTCCGTGTGTGTGTGTGTGTGTGTGTGTGTATATACACAAAGGGAAACGCGCGCGGAGGACAACGTGTATTATTAAAAAAATAAAAATAAAAATATAGGGAGACGGGGGGGGGGAGGAGGGGGCAGAACGAGAAAATACACGGGAGACGCCCTGCTACGAAAAATTAATTATACGCTCGTATAGTCTCTCTCCCGTGCACCACTGTTACACCATTTTTTTTTTTTCCACCCCGCATTATTCCTTCGCGCGCGCGCTCGTATATACGCTAACCGTCTGGACAATTGACGTCAATGGGGGTCATCGGTTATAATAACGTTTCGGGTGGCGGAGATGATGGAGGAGCTGGTGGTGGTGGTGGTGGTGGTGGGAAAAAAATCGAGGGACCCGGCATTTTTTTTTTTTCCCGCCCCTTTTTGTATTATGTCACGAACGCTGAATTGGCCGCCATTAAAGGGGGAAGTCACGCGGAGAAATTAACCGTTATGCGCCGATCGCGTTATAATAACGTAGAAACCCACCGCCGCCGCCGCCGCCGCCACCATTCGACACCAACGCGGCGGCGGGCGAGTTTTCAGCCCCGGGCCGCGCAAACTGTGCGCGTATAGCACGCGGGACGAACGCGGTTGTGATTGTCTCTGCGCAACGCCAGGTTTCCTCCGTCGCTGAGAGCGTACGCGCAACAACGAGTGAAACGCAGTGGCGTAGCCAAGCTGACGGGACCTGACTGCGGCCTCCCCAAACGAATAATCGGTTTTTTTTTTTTAGTAGGCACCGTCGCTATACGTATTATTGATCAATGATTAAAATGGCTCGGACGTTATTGCACTAAAAATGTTATATAAAATCGATTGCATTATTGCTATGAAAAAAAACCCAAAATTGCACTTGAAAAATTTTTTTTACCAAAACTATTAAAAAAAAAAAAAAATATTATTTCGTGAAATGGATATTGAGTAATATTATAAAGTAATTTTATTAGATAGGTTTTAAACAAATAGATTAAAAAAAAAATACAAAATCAAATTCTCATCATTGAAAATCCGGTAATTTGTCCGGTCTTCTTGGTTTTTTTTTTTTTAGGAACCTACAAATAATTTTATCAAAATTTAAAACTTTTTATTTAAACTATTTTCGTTTTGTTTTTTTTTAAAAAAAAAGGTATTTACCTTAAAAATTATTGCACTGTACTTTTCCCCAAACTCATATTTGAGTGACATATTTTTTTAACACGGTATTCATCGATGGCTTACTTTTCGGCATTTTGACGAACAAATCTGCAAAAAAAAAAAAAAGTACGAAATAGTCTGCAGTCGAAGTATTAACGAAATACAGTGCGACACTGAACCATAGTATTAATTTATAAATATTGAAACACGCATTTCTACCGACATTTCATTATTGTACGACAATCAATCGTTATTCTTATCTTGTTATTGACTGCAAACCTAAAAACACTTAGTCATATTATAGCGTTAATGACCGCGCATCTACTAATCAAACGGTTTTTCCAATTACCGCCGACGACGACGGTCAAACGAGCCGTCACAAGTCACAACCAGCAGCAAAGTCTGACATAACCATAGGTTATTTCTGTACAATCTAACAGAAAAAGTGAAAACACAAAAAAATACATAAAATCGTATTGAAAATGATGACAATCAACAAAATTGCGATAAAATTGAATAATGGTCAAAAATCACAAAAAGTTGCACTTGAAATTTTTAGATATTATTTTGTACTTGTTTGAAACAAATTTATAACCTACGAATCCGAACAATAGAAAAAAAATTGCAAATGCAACAACGTCCGAGCCCTGTTAATCATATATTAACGTGTAAATCAATTAATTATTATTATCAGCCCTCATCCTCCCGAATAAAAATCCTGGCTACGCCACTGGTGAAATTACGTAGTGTCTCGATAAATCATAGCTAGGTGTCCTTTGGCCAAACATAATCCGAGACCCTGATTTAGAAAAAGATTTTTTCGCGTTATCGAACGATTGTTTTAATCGATATAACGTTCGATAAATTTTATTTTTCTCAGAGTTGCCGTATTCAACAATTTCGTTATCGAACGGTCGAACACGATAATTATTCGATACTTATCACACACACACCGTAATGTGGGCAATTCAATATGTTGGATATTATTTTATAGACGCTATAATTTGACTCTAGAATTTTAGAGTTATAGTTAGACCATGACGAAATAACATGGTATGCGAGCAACATGAACGAATTTGAGAACAGTTCGAGCTGCCATGGAATAAAATATAATTTATCAATTATGCCATGAAATTTTGACGTCATTCGGTCTTATCTGTAGCGTTATCATATTAATAATGCTTATACCACAGAATACTGTAACACGACGATTATAAAGAATCGAAATTCAAAATAAATAATAGATAACACATGATTATGATAAGCGGACCGAGTGACGTAAGCACCATGCGCAGAACTCAGTTGCTGGCATACCATGTTATTTCGTCATGGGTCAGACGTTTAGTCGTCGCACAAACGTTAACGTTGTTTATATAATATCCAATAACTTTTTATATTTTACATTATAATATTATTATTGACCACGAAATATAAATAGGTAATTAATTTTTTTTTTATTATACTTTAATTATTATTGACCGAAAAATACAACGTGGTGAATCATGCTTATTACATTTTTGTATATAGTTATCATAACTTAAACAATGTGCTGAATCGTTTGATAGCCAAATGAACGTTTATACGGCAACGTTGCGCGTAAATTCGTTCTCAGTCGTATTGCAGGTTTTGTGGGTCAGCATTCAGCAGTGAGTTCTTTGTGAATTGTAAGCGTTCTCAATAGTTCGACCAAAAGGGTAAAAAAACGTTCTCAATCGTATTTTACCGATTTTTTTTTTTATTATTATTATTATTAATAACGCGTTTAAACTTTTCATTTGTATTTCCGGTTTTAGATTCTGAGCGGAATTTTACAATGAAGTATATGATACCCGAAAATTCTACTTGGACTGCTCCGATCTTTACGCAGTCGTACCTTGTTTCCGCGGTAGTGAATTGCGTCGATAAATCGATTATCGTCAGTTCTTCGTGATTTTGAAACTAATAGTCATAGAAACTTGAAACTTCCATTAAATATGTACTATGCACTGTAATAATAAAGCAAATTTTTCAAAAAATTTATTTTTATTTCGGGCTATTTATGGCAATTGTAGGTTTTGAAGTATTCAATTCGTAAAAGATGTGATTTTTGGTTTTAAGGTTTAAAATTGCAAAACAATGTCGGACGTTTGTTACTTCGACTGTATTCGGAAAAATCTTAAAAAATCGTTTAGTCACAAATCACAATTTTCTTTTATAAACATTTTGTTTTTCGACAAATTAGAGTATTTCATTTCTAGTGGAAAATTACGTTGTTTCATTAATTAACAATAATCGTTAATATTACACCGGAGCTCCCCGATCAGAAGCGTTTTATCGAACACAACGATTTATCGCGTTGCTTTCAGATTTATAGTAAAAACAATAAATTCCTAAATCTTTATCCAACGAGTCGCGCGGATGTCGCTCAAGTGAATTAATTGGATAAATAATATATACGTATATTATAGTCTCTATAACAGAACAACGTGGATTTTTGAAACAAAATTAAAATTTTTTTTGTATTTTTAAATTATGGCTCCTCCTGCAAGCCCAGGACCCAGTGTAATAGTAATATACTCTGCATACTCCGTGCGCACGCCTATGCTATGCTCGAGTGGCGCAAATAATAAATAATGCGAGTGCGCTTGTACAGCACTCGGGGCGAGTCGTATATACTACTACGCCGGGAGATTGGGAAGAACGGGTGAGAGATTTGGCACGTACAGAAGTGCTCTTATTAAATTCGGTCCACCCGTTTTCCACGTACGTACGGCGTGTGTATATAAGGGTGGAAATTATTTAACACGATTTCGACAGTCTGTATGATGTAAACCTCTGCGCTATATAGTGAGTGCCTACACTATAGAGACTTTATTGTATATTGACATTAACCAAACGCGTGTGTAAATAAGCAGCAATCGAGTGTACGTTTTTATTACGTAGGTACAGTAAAACCTCTCTATAACGGACCGGCGGCGTGTCCGGGATTTTGAAATCGGGGAGGGGGGTTCAGAGTTTCATTTACCGTGTTGGCTATACCTAAAACAAATTATTATGAACTATGAATGATAATTATGATGTATAATAATTAACATCAAATACTATAAATATTATTATGGGGGGTTGATACCTATCAACCCCCCCGGCACGTCACCGTAACGGACTCTATATTAGACGGAATCCTCCTTATAACGGAAAATGTCAACAGTCCCGTTTCAAACAGTATACGAAATTGACTTCTCTAAGACGGAACCTCTACGAAACGGAAACGGACAATTTTCGTGATTCAATTAGTAAAAATACTCTCTGTAAGACGGAAAATAAAATTATCTAAAGACAAATTGCATTTGGTAACTATAGTAAGGTTATAGCAACTTGAAATATTCACCAAATACCCGATTTTATATAATACTGGGGAAAAGAAATGTTTAAAAAAATTTCTTACGGTTTCGGGATGTTCAGAGAAATTATAGATTTTGAGGTCGTTAATTCATAAAAGAGTTAATTTTTGGTTTTAAGGTTTAAAAATATAATAGAACGTCAGACGTAGGTTATTTCAACTGTATTCAAAAAGTCTTGAAAATCGTTTGTCGCATAAGTATATTATATAGAAATATCTTTCGAATATTTTTCAATTGGTAACATAAAATTTCAGGTTTTTATACCATATTAATTTTAATAATAATAAAAAACGATTGAAATATGATTTTTTTTTAAAAAATACAAAGTTGTATTTATATTATTTACTATTTATAATAAAATGAAAAGCAAGTGAGGTTTACGATGAAAACATTATCAAGGAACGAAAAATTTTTGTTTTTTTAGAAGTTATTTTGAAAATTTGTATATATATATATATATATATATATATATATATACGAGTATATATATTTACTGCAATATGCTGTTGACGACCTGTTATGCCTAATATTATTCCAAAATTAATAATTTTACGAGTTATGCAAATAATGTAGACAATATAATACAATATTATACAATATTTTGTTTATATAATATATAAGTAAATAATAGGTTTATATTAAATATATATATATATATTTATCATCAGGAGTATCAATATAAAACATTAATACATTGATTAGATAAAATATAAAATTTACAAAAATATTTTGTATAATAAATAATAATAATATAACAAGAGGATGTCACACTTCTTTATTCTGTTTAGGACATTTTTATGAAGGATGAAAATCTAATATTTTAACACAGTTTAAGAAAAATAATTTTCAAATATTTTCATATTAGTACCGATTATTATACTGTCATAAGACAATAAAATAGATATAAATTTTTTAGTTCATACAACCTACATAAAAATCATTTTCAATTATTTTCAATTATAAATGGTTTTATTTATTTGTTGTATATTTATAAACGTATTACTTTGTTGCGAAATAATAATAATTTCACCTTGAAATACTGGTGTGGAGAATTTCATACATAACAACATTTTTTCAATATTTATATATCATGAATGTAACCCATTTCAAAAGTGTCTGTTATAAAATGTCACTGAAATATATCAATATGTTTCGGATTTAAACCGTCAAAAGAATAACTTGAAAAAGAAAAAAGAAAACCCCTGTCGGATAGAAAAATATTTAGCGGTTTTAGAAAATAATGACGTTAAGTTGACAAAGAAGTATTACGTATTTGATGTGAAAGTGACTTTATAATTAAATCCAGAGAAAACATTTAGGTAAATCAAAATAATGAAGGTATAATCAATTTATTTATATGTATACGAATAATGTCCAAACGTATTTATTTTAAAACATTTTATCGTTAATGTTTTTTTTTTCTTTTATAAAATCGATATATATATATATATATTGTTTCCTGTATATTATATAATACAGAAAATGAACGTCACTGGACACGACACACGCTGCGCGTTGAATGCTGCAGTGAAAATGTTTCGCAAAATTCACGATTTATTGATGACGAGTGATGACGTTATCCCCACATCGAGTACGTATTTAGTTAATGGAAAGTCTTTATTTGATTTAAAAACGTCATATTCGTTTAGAAAAATGAAAGACGACAGAAACTGTAAAATATTCGTGAAATAATGACAATTTTAATATTATAATATGTTATTAATAGTGCTGAATACCTATATTACGCCAGCTGGCCGGCCCAGCACATTTCTATGCTATAACAAAATTCTTCTCAAACGTTGTTCAGCATCACTCGTGTCACACGTTACAATCGTGTCAGTCGTATGTCACAGTCACATTTAACACGCGTACCTGTAAACGTATATTACTGCAGGATTGGTATTGTTCCAACAGCTATACGTGCAAGATAACGATGAGTTGGTTTCACTTTTCAATGCTGAGCTAAATTTAACTCGTTAATTAACTAAAAATATAATTTTATTTTACTTATATATATTTTCGTTATAAAATTTGAGTAAAAAATAATTTGACTTAGTTAAAAGTTAAAATATATTATAATTAGCATAATAGTCAAAAATGTCTTAAAAGTTAAGATTTTTTTTACATTATTATTTTTGTGTGATAAACATCAATAGACCTATTAAGTCTTTTATTCCAAACGTGTAGGAAATTAAAATTAAATATATATATATATATATATATATCATACATTACGTCCCTTAATGAATAATTAATAAATTGTACTTATTGAAAGACTTCATATATTTCATCAAATATTTGTTTTAGTTTATACCTTCTACTCAACATAACGTACACACCCCACATTTTACTAACGGCGGTTGCCCAATAATATTGTATAATTTATTACTTACACAATAATATAAAATAAGTTTTTTTCTTTTTGTTTTATGTCTGTACATTATAGCCATAGTTTGTTTCCGGTAGCAAATTGCATCTAGATGGTAATTTAGAGGTCATTTTTTTTGTTTTTCTTAAAAAAATTACATGAAAATTGCAAAAAAGCAATTTAGTCGGAATCCACTGTCGTTATTTCTTCGTAATTTTAAAACTAATTGTTACAGAAATTTGAAATATTCATCACATATGTAAATTTACATTATATAATGAAAAAAAAAAATTTCAAAAAATTTCTTTTAATTTTGAGCTACCTATAGTAATTTTAGTTCTTGATGTATTTAATTAAAAAAGGGGCGATTTTTGATTTTGAAGGTTAAAAATTTAAAACAATGTCAGACGTACTTCAACTATATTCAAAAAATCGTACAAATCGCTAGTCACGATTTTCTTTTATAAAAATTTCAAGTTTTTTCGATAAAGTGTACTTATTTTATTTTTTGTATTTCAAAAATTAATGTAATGATGCTATAGAGTGTTGAATTTTTTTTAAATTTTGAAACGATTTATCATTTATTTCAAATTTATAATAATAACAAAACTCTAAAATCTTTATCCGTGTAATTCAATTTTTGAGTACAGACTTAAAAAAAAAAGAAACGGTAGCGAGACGCGGTTGTCCCGCATAAGTCTGTACTCAAAAATTCTACGACGTCAGACATATTATACTACTTTAATTTTGTACAAAAAATAGACAAAGTGTAATTGCACCGATAAGCTTCGCTCAGAATCGTTTAATCGAATGCAATGATTTATCATTGCTTTCGAATTTATAATAAAAACAAAACTCTAAGTTAATATATATACCTATCTAATAAAACAAAGATTTGATTCAATTGGATTATACAGGAAATAATAGGTACAAACCATTCTAATATTGTTGTTGAGTGTTGACGCGCGACAGTGTTCGTGGATTCGTGAGTCGTGCGACAGTAAGAAAATAACCGAATTCGATAATCTTAAATTCCCAAAAGTCGCATCATATCGTCGGCGGCGACCGGTTTTCACCACGCCCAAGTCAAACGATGCTATACGCGTTAGCATACAGAGCGAAATATTATTCATTGACTATTATATGCGTATATATATATATATACGGGATACGATCGCATTCATTTAGGTAACGCTGTATAATACTGTAGGCATGTTTTCGAAGCTCTTTTTTTTATAGGAATTTAGAGTGGGACCATAGCCATAGGTACGTTTAATAATTTCATATAATTTATTATGTTTTGACGGTAATTTAATATGTTATTACGATTTTCGTTATTATTAACATATCCGAACCGTAAAAACCAATTTCCACAATAATCGTTTATGTAATATCTCCACCAATACGTCTCGTTCACCACTTGTTCCTACGCGAGTCTATAACGTCCTCGATCATAAATATTGTTCTCGACGAGATATTTTTGTTCGACGTCAAAGACTTGAGGACAACGAACGTTTCGTCCATATTCCATAACTATAAAAGTATAATAGGCGTATATAGTTTATGAAAATTGGGAGCAACGATTTTCGACGTTTTTCAAACTGCGTTATGATATGTTTAACGTGAAAAACCGAGAAAATTGTCGCGAATAAAATATTAAAATAAACAGTAAGAGAATTTCAATTAAATTTTCGTTGAACGTACTTTTTCTAAATTTTTTCCGGCAGTTTTCAATAGAACGCATAAACATTCCAGTGGTTCTTCCGAAATTCGGCCTGATAAGCTCGTAATACAATACGTCATTATACTGGTCCTGACCATATTTCGATTAAACAGTTCACCGATTAATCTAAAATTTAAAAAAAAAAGTATATACACATCAGTGTAAATACGGTTTATACACGAGTTTGTTTTTTCTATTCGTTAATTATACGATATAATATTATGTTACCGGCAATTTCCCACGGAACGTTCACGCGATCTCCTTTCGTTTTCCTCGTATTCCGTTTGAAGTTTTTTCTTCTTCTCCTAAAATATTCAGAATACATTAATGACTTGCCCACTGATCAATGAAAGTAAAATAAGGACATGTATGTTACGTGTAGACGTTTCAGACAAAAGAGAAGAATAAAAAAAAACCATTGTGCTTTAAGCACTATTCCGTCATGAAATCGTAAATGAAAAACTTAATTGACTCAAATATAACACGCGTTTTCGGTTATTCGGAATTTTTTTTTGTGAATGTGGCTCTCGACAATTTGATTCTTTAAATACTTTTAAATGTACAGTTATAAATTCGTTACGTGATTTCTGCACGAATTTATTTCCTCGTGTTTCTTTTCTCCGTCCGTTCGATTCGCTCTGTCCGCTTCGAATTGTCGCCGACATTTTCTTAGAATGAACGATTTGACGGATACCATGCTTTTACCGTCGTCACACGTCACTTGAACGGATTGAATAGCCGAACACAAGAACGCATAAAGATGTACGCGATTTTGTTCGTGGATCGCCTGTGGAATATGTGAAAAAAAAAATCGATTTTATAGAAAACCGTATGCCGATTTACGTTAGTATCTGGAACGCATAGGTATCGATGAATACAAGAAGAAAAAAAATGAAATGTCTGTAAACCATTCTGTCTAAAACTAAAATCATATTTTGTGTTGTGTAACATACGTGATTATCTATCGTTACCTTTTCGTAAATTAAATCGACGGTATTCTGCAATCGTTCGATCGTATCGATCGGCAAGGTCGCTAGATTCCCCGTCAACTCGACTACGTTGTCTTGTCTAAGTTCGTTCAAAATCGAGTTGACGTTTTCCTTTAATTTCTGTAAACACGAAAATTATTATTATTGTAATTTTCAGCAAAAATACTTTATACCAGACACACGATAATAATTATGTTTGCGTACGACTATAATTAAAAGTCGATATAGTGTTAAAAATATCAGCTTTTCAGCAGAGCTGGATTTCAACGTTCACAATACCTACACCAGATCACCGTTGTAGTTTTCTTTAACACGAATTTAAAAAATGCCAAGCACACAAAATAAGAGGCCGAACATATTTATCATTTACTATACGTACACCGACGTGGAAAAATATTTGTCCAACCGTTTCGAGTTTAATTTAAATTTGTATATATATATATATATATATATACCTCAGTCTTGCGTTTTTGACGTTTTGACTTGGAGCCAATCGTATTTGCTTTTTTAACAGCCGTCTTCGGAATCCACGCGTTTTCCGGCTTATTCGATAGAATTTCACTATTCGATTGCTTATTAACGACTTTTCGTCCGGCCGTCGCCGCCGTAACCCTTTCGCCGTCATCGCGTTTTAATCCCAACGTATTGCAATACAACGGTTCAGAAGATTTTCTAATAGCCGTGTCGCCACCGGACTTGTTCAACGCGTCGACCGGTTTATTTTTGTAGTTTCTATTGTTCCTGCGACAGCGATTATTATTCGCT
Source organism: Slavum lentiscoides (assembly GCA_032441835.1). NCBI lineage: Eukaryota > Metazoa > Arthropoda > Insecta > Hemiptera > Aphididae > Slavum > Slavum lentiscoides. The sequence continues at coordinate 3,659,991 of CM063718.1, read as the reverse complement.
TGCATTAGCGACGGAAACGATTTCACGTCGATGTAAAACGTTTGTTGTCCGTTCCGTAGTTGTTCTTGAAATACAAATCAAATCTGATAAGGACATCATCTTGAGGATATTTTATTAAAATAACATACCTTTGGCGCGGATCATATCGTCGTTACGTGGAATTTCACGTGGTTTTCGGATATTTTCGTCTACTTTCCGACCCGAAAACTTTCCATCGCTTTTAGCTTGTTCGTTAGCGACAATTGCCCGGCTCTTGCACGACTCCTCTTTTACGTTATTAGACGCGGAATTCGGTGTTTCTGATACACAATCCGCCTCGTCTAACGATTTACAATTCTTCCGACGTGTTCTCTCGTCTTTTTTACAGTTCTGTTTTAGGCCCCCACACAATACACACAATTAATACACAGACGTGAAACACAACCGTTAATGTCTTCGTAACAGATCGATTTAATTCGTATATTATTAGTTATTACGGTCTAGATTAAAACGCAAAACAATCGGTGTCATCGTTAAAACGATATTTTATATAACCTGGCTTTCGGACGGTTCCTCTTGTTTATTCGACATAACACTCGGTACAATTAATTTCGGTGACTGTACGTCTGAATCCGCCTGCGTTTCCGTCCCGCAGTCATTCTCGGCCGCGTTCCACACTTCCTTCTGTAACGGTTCCCCAACGGTCATTTTTTCATCCGCATCCGATTTGTCATTCCTCCGTCGTACTCTCCTCTGTCTCCTCTCGTTCTACAATTGTGTACAAGGCATACGTTTATTTACAAATACATATGGAGAGTTTATAACACGTTCTAAAGAAAACGACCGATTGCGCAATATTATTATATGGTATCTAGTTGATTTTTAATAGAAAGATTAATATTTATAGAATATATACGCGTGTGTGATGGACGAATTCGTCAACGGTTCAATTGCTTTTTGAAAACTCATTCAATAATAACGATTTCATTGGATGAATTGTCGAAAAAACGACTTTCGTATTACCAAATGTCTGTTCGAAATGGTTTTTAATAGCATTTGAATAAAGGAACGCGCATTTATTTCCATACGACGCAATATTTTCGCCCGGAGTTTTCTTTAATTTCTACATTTTTATAGTGCACACAAATCGGGATACTTGTAACACGTCCACGTTTAGTTTTTTCTTGCACTCGGTGGAGCGAGAAATCTTCTCGGACTGTGATTTCTCTGTCATTGTCGAAGTACTCGATCCGCTGACCATCGCTTCTTGCAATTCGTCAGCGAATAACTCTTCGACTTCAACCTTCGCCTGCTCGTGGTCACGTCTGTCGCTCTTGTTCCGTTTTAACCACGAACCCAATAAAGGTATTCGTTTCACACTCTTTAAACATCTCCACACTGTTTTTCCACATTTTCGGGCACCGGAGCAAACTCTTCTTATTGATGGATGCATCGTTAAGTTCTTTGATTAAATTGAAAAGAAAACTTTATTCGTGATTTCACGAGTGCGATGTGTACACGACAATGTCGGGAAATGTACTAATGATAATTTTAATATTCAAATCAACACTACACCTATTTGCACGTGTAATGTGTATCCAGGGCAATCGCCGTGTATATTATAACAAGTTTTAGAGGGTTTACGCCATATCAACCAGTAAAATAAAACTTCTAATAATATGCAACGAAATCATAATATGTGTTCTCTTCTTTCTGTCTACAATTTATTATTTCTTAACTCATTACACGAGGTTATTGAAAAAAACTGCTAGCGAAACTTGGGTGTTGTGGATGTCACTTTAGCGAATTACTTAGATAAAGTTTTAGAATTTTATTATTGCTGTAAATTTGAAAGCAATGACGAAATCATTTGCACTGAATAACACGCGATTCAGAGCGGACTTTTGGTGTCATATTATTTATTATTAAGGCACGAATGTTAATGACTTTTGCATTTTTTTTTTTCATAAAAGGGGTTAGTTTTGATTTTATAACCTATGTTTTTCAAATTTTTTGACTAAGTGTATTATTTAGATAGAAAATTACAATTAAAATTAAGCATTTTTATGTATCTAGATCTATTTTATGAAATTATATTAAAATTATGTACCATGTACTGTAAGTTTACTCGTATACACAATAAATTATTTTATATTATTATTAATAATAATTATTAAATAATGTTACACCGAAGTTCTGCGGAGAATCATTTTGTTCTAATGCAACGATTTATCATTGCTTTCAAATTCATAGTAATAACAAATCTCAAATGTCTTTATCCTAAGTAATCCATTTGAACGATATCTACAACAACCCGCGGCTCGCTAACTTATTATTATCTTTTAATTTACTTAAATGAAAAAAATAATTGCATATTATTGAGAAAATGAATATATTTATAAAGATATTTGGTTACATAGAGGTATTTTTTTTTAGGGGCGGCAAATCGTTAAATCCACCCCCGTGCCTAAGTCTGGCCACTCTGGCAGAATGTTTTGTGTCAAAAATTCTGTCAAATGTTGTGTGTATTATCTAGTCTCTACACACAGTATATAACTCCGTTGCTCGTGTGTCTTAAACATAAATGACATGATTATTATTATTATTATTACATTTACACGTCATATTATATATATTTTGTGTGTGTGTGTGTGTGTGTGTGTGTGTACCTTCTATGCTGTGAGACGTATACCGTACCGAATGATGATGCTGCTGATGATGATGATGATGATGATGATGATATTGAAACCCGTGCACCAAGAATTATTATACGTATTATACGTAAGCGAGTCGTTATCTCTCGAAAACCCGCAGCATCTATACCGATGACAGGTCGAACGTAATTACCGATAGCTGGATAGACACTGCATTTTACTGTGGACACGGTGGACCACGGTAGCCACGAGTGGCTATGAACCCCGGCATGTGTGTATGTAAGTACCGCGTGTTATGACAGTCTATATACGTATACCTACGCGTTTTGATGCACAGTCATCGTGGCTAATGACTCCGGTGGCGTCTTATTCATCCGTCCGGCGTCTCGTCATCTCCCGTGACCTAACCTCCTCCTCACCGCGGTATTTATATATATATATATATATATATATATATATAATACCACCGAACCCAGACCTCTGGGGTATAATATCTGTGTTGTTTATCCTCTCTATATACAGGTAGGTACACATTATATTATTTTACGCGGTATATCGCGGAGTGCATGCTCGGAGTGTGTGTCTTAACCAGATAAGATACATTATATTATGATACACGAGAAAAGGAAGAAACGAAAAAAAAAAATCTCGTTTCCAAATAATATATAACTGAGCGACTGCAGAACGGGGCGCCGGTGCTGCCGCCGTCGCCACTGAGGAGGAGTGGCTACCATTATTATATGTGTTACGCGCCCACAGAAAAGTGGATCTGTAATATTAGTTTTGACTCTTATTATGTGCACGACTTAAGTGCGTACGTGCCGAGAGAAAGGCTTAATATACCTACATAATATTATAGCAGTGTATTCAAATCGAAATGTATCGAGATAATAACAGAGCTGACGGGAGGTTATGTCGAGAATATTATAATATTAAATCGTTTTTTGACATGTCTATACGCGTTATTCAGTATCGTATAATACTATATTCCTTTGGATATATCGCGTTTGAAAATCAAACATGATTTCGTCGTCGAAAACGGTGCACTGACACGCTGTTTTTTTAACGAATTAAATTACATTTTCGCCGGAGAACGATTAGTGTATGCGCAATTTATTAGTACAATTTTTAGGCTGCAATTATTTATATATATATATATATATATATATATATATATATAGCAGACTTGGGTAAAACACTTTTTGAAATTATTTGGAATACATATTCTGAATATTTCGAATAAAGTATTCAGAAAATGTATTAGAATACTTCACAAAAAGTATTATTATTTATTATTATTATTATTATTATTATTATTATTATTATTATTATTATTATTATTATTATTATTATTATTATTATTATTATTTTACCACACGCGTATATATAAAATGAGATGGTGTGTATTAAACCAAATTTTACCGTACGCTCGTGTGTTGTAATGTTTTCGAAGAGTCTGTATAAGTCCTCCTTTATGTACAACGTACAATGCACCTATATATATATATACGAGCGTGCAAGTAATTTGCGCTCGAGTTACGCGTTTTCGTATAAATTATAATGACAACGTGTCTAAAGTTCTATATGTACGTCCGTATACATACACCCGAGAGCGTACACATTTATAATTTCGAAACGGCGGAGAGAATAAAAAATCATCTTCAACGACTAACGCGTATGAATATAATAAAAGCATTTCATTTATCTATACACACCGGGGGGAAAATCAAATTTGGTGCGAAAACTTTAACTGGTCCAATTACCGCTGGAACGCGTACAATTTCATTATTCGGAGAGGGGGGGGGGAAATATTCGTATTGCACCGTCATTATAAAAGAAGAAAAAAAAAACATTGTTGCCGCCAAACGAAATGAAAAAACCGTCGTTTTTTTTACACCACATCGCCGGAGCACTGTTGCTCGCGTTTATTATTATTTTCGCACTCGATTGGGCCAATCGCCGTGTAATTTCGTTCGATTTAAACGAAAAACGCCATACAATATAAATCGCAAATTTCAATGAGTTCTATATTTTTATTGAACGTCGCGCGGGGGGTTAAGTGGACAGGAGAAACGCAAGGGGACTCTGCAGTCCCCCTACACCTAACAGCACTTGAAATGCGTTCCTTTTATAAAATTACCATTGAAGAGTACGACGGTACGCTCGAAATTGTGTCGAAATTATTCCGTGTGTTAAAAGTAATTTTAATTTTTCGTTAAATATCCCGATATATTTATTATGAGCCGTAATAATATTATAGTGCGCACAAAATTTTACACCATCAAATAAATGAAATTCACGGCAGTGGCGTATTTAAGGGGCGGCGATTGCTCCGGTGCACCAAATGTTGATTCCCATTGCCGATATTAAACGTTTTAAAGTAGCAGTATTATTATTAATTTAATACAAAATTCAAAAAAATAAATGATGTAAATATTTTCATCTTGATATACGCATATTATAATGTTTATATGTTTGTTTAAATTAATGTTGATTTTATGTTATTAATATTAAAATTTAAAATTAGGACTAAATTGTATGATGTGTTAATAATTTTTTGTTTATCTGTTAAATATAATATATACCTGTTACATTAATTTTCTAATACTATTATATATATTCATAATCAATGCTAATACGCGTGATGAGTTCTACTATTCGTATGACCGTATATGTCAATCATTATTTACTATTTATTATAAGTCAGCATACATTTATATACTATTGGAAATATTTATACATAATGTAGATTGGAATCGTATGTACATACGTGTTTAGCCACGGTAATAGATTTACAAAAGAGAGACGGTAATAGATTCATAAGTGTGAAAATTGGAAAGAGGTAATCAAAATAGATTTATGAAAAGAGATTTGTTCTGGATGATCCGTGAACATTGAACAAAATTTATGGGGAGGGGATAAGTTTCAAACAATGATGTTATTGAAAAAAGGCGCCAGTCAATTGTGCACTCGGAGCGCCAAAATTCGAAATACGCCACTGATTTATGGTACACTTATTTTATTAATTAATATTATTACTGTAGGTATTCTGTTTTTTTTTTTTTTTTTAAGGGGTTTTGCGTAATAATAAAAAAATAAATTCACGTCCCTATTATAATATATAATTAACCGATTTAACTTTATCGTATAAACCAATTGCATTTTTGAAGTTTTCGTTTCATTTTTGATTACTTAAAGTGTACACGTTAAAGAAATTTTAAATACAGTTAGTCCAAAAGAAAATTAATATCACAATATTAATTTTTAATCCTGTCCATATTATTATGTTTTAAATCTGTTTTATTACAAACATTTCCAATTTCTTATCCATGTGCATTCGTTATTTTTAATAATACACTGTATCTGCATTCTTAGCCGGTTTAGGGAACGCTAATATTTTTTGCCGCTGTAACACTTGACGTTACAGCGTATAAATTGTATGTATAGCCCCGAATGCATACTGACTGAAAGTGTAAGTGTCATATGCGTTGTTTAACACTAACGATTCGCTTTAAAATCGTACAAAAAAAAAAAAAAGTATGTATGTCCAGCTTAATGTCTTCTTAACACCGGACACTGGACCAGTGTTGCTTGTCGTTTTTCTAGTTGTTTTTTTTTTTTTTTTTTAAATCGAATCTCGAAGCACGTCACATTGCGTTGGACCGGATAGAGTGTGCCGGACAGAGTTCGAAACTCGTTCGACTGAAACGTATATTTTTTTTAAAGGCGTACGAAAACACACGCGCGTTCCATTTACAACGGCGACGGACCCGGCCGTTTATACCGTGCGTATGGAACGTCCTGCAGCAGATACCGCACGAACAGGACAGCTCTCTTAAGGACTCTCGATAACACGCGTTATATCATATTATTACACTTAAGGTACATATTATGTTGTATTGTACGTTACGAGATAGGTTTCAAGGTCGCACGTCAATGTCGAGGCCAGGATAGGCGGTTAGGTCGTCGTAAACTCGCCTGTATATGCATATATATATATATATATATATATATATACATAACAAGTTATATTAATATAATATACTTGTAAAGATATATTAATATATAATACGACGTGTGATGGTACGTATAATATTATATGTTTAATGTGTTGTGAACTTCAACAGTGATCCGACAACCAATATTACACGGCGTGTTATACTATATTTGTTTTGTGCGCGAGTGATACGGAAACGGTACCGCGGTGAGAATATTCAGAGGCGTGCACTTGAAATTTTTTTTATCATTGGTGTTGGCCATATATTTTTTCGTATAGTCCCCTGGACGTTTAACATGATAACGGAAATGATGATAATTATAGTTACGTGTTCTTAATATTAATGATATTTAACTGGAGATTTATGTAATATTTTTTAAAATTATTATTTCAGTTTCGATACAGAGTTTAATACAAGACTGTCCTGAAGTTTGAAATCCAGTACCGCCAGAATGGGCCGGACAATATATCTTAGATACCAATATTTAAGATACGTATCTGTGATACAATTGTATATTGTATCTTGTATCGAGATACATGATTTCAACGTGTCTTGCATCGTGTATTTAAATACTTTTTTTTAAATTTGTATCTAGTATCTTTTTACGATTAACACACTCGATACATTCAAAAATTATGTTTTATTTATATAACAGTTTTCCAATTGCCCAATAACGAGTCTTGGAATTTGTAGTCGGTAATTTTTAATGTTAGACAATCAAACTTCGATAATGGTGGCACCCAGTTGTCTAGCGGACAATATGCACTACGCAGTTAGTGCTCGCATAAAACACATTCCAGTATTTTCGGAATAACTTAACCAATTATTTTTCTCTAAACAAAATAACCACGTTGAAATTCTATGTTTATTTTGACATTTTGGCTTTAATAATGGAAATAAACGTAACCGCAAATTTGTCAACGACTATTGAGTAAAATTACTCTATAGAGTAATTTTTATAATGTGGTTTACGTAACGAGGAAAAAATAGTAACGCGATTAATACACATTTCATTAAACCGTGTTTTTATTGTATTCGGTATATTTTTAAAAACGTTGCGCATTTGTATTTTATTACACATATTATATACGTAAATATAATATGATGATAATATTGGTACTATTATTTTTATACCGTATCATGGTAACTCAGTAACCGAAAAGCACCTACAAGACACGTTGAAAACGATAGGAATATAATATAATGACTATTACTGGACAGTGGACACTGAAGGGTAACACTGATTGGTAAAATAGAAACATAATACTTTTACTTTATTATATTTATATATATATTATGTGAAAAGTTTTTCATCTTTTGTTGAGAAAACGTATCTTATGGCGTTTCACAGATCAATGGAGGAGGTTCAAAGCCCATCAACCCTCCTCTCATGGAACACGCCCGTGAGTGAAATGGCGCTGAGACACGCAGTTGCGCGGCGTAGTGTGTAAATGACAGTACTCTGTGACGATTGATAATAATAATAATAATAAATCGGTGTAAAACACAGATGTCTATAAAAACAAAAAACGAAACGTTAAATATCACGTAAAATAACTCAATTTATTCTTATCGAAATCAATGAAAGTTGTTCGTTGAAAAATTTAGCGTGTCTACGCGAATAAACACCATATAATAAATTATAATTAAATTTAAGTTATACGCGATATAGCTCGTTTTACTATAAATCAGTTTGTTTTGTTAAAGGAGTACATAACTTCTTATTTTGGAATTATAGCGGTTTTTAAGGGCATTTTCGCATTTTTAAGTGCGTTTTTCACAAAAAATATATTTTGATATTTGTCATAAGACCGTTTAATTGACTCAATGGTTTACTGTAACGTCTGTTCATATTACGCGTACAGGTAAAAAATATTAATCTTAACCAGCTTTTAATCAAATTGACAGTCATATACAAAAATTTTTTTAATTGTCAGATTTAAAGTCAAAATTCAATTTCATCACCATTTACATCACTACAACATTGTATATTGCGTCAACGCTATAATATTTAAAATTTTATTATTTTATTAACTTTTTACAAATTTTTTTCGTGTACCTATATAAAATGAATAAATAATACATTTATTATTATTATTTTTTTTTGTAATTTTGTAAGTGCACTATTTTTAAATTCCTAACCCTAATTATAGTGTCACGCGTGAACGCGAAAACATTTACCAACGATTTGTATATTATTTTAAAATACAACTTTTTTTTTCACGTTACTAATAAAACACATACTGCCGTTATTATTTTCACTTATATTATTTATATACCTACACACACACACATATATATATATATATATATATATATATATATATATATATATATGTATAATGAAGAGCAGAAGACACAAAGACACTATATATAGACATATGCATAAAGCGTCATTATATATGCTTCGGGGGGTGGCATATTTATACATTTTACAGGGTTCCAGCTTAAGCTTTGGAAATCAATAATACTGTGCTCTACTAATATTTAATGTTTTGTCTGCGACAATTTTATGTATATATATATATATATATGTATATGTATTAGTTACATCGAATTAGCACTGTTAATCAAATACATGGCCGAAATCTATAGATTGCTTCCCATACAATACAGAAGACTACTGCGATAAATTCAAAGTGTATTAATAAAAATGACATTTTTATGTTGTTGAGCAGTAATCGTTTATGTGAGAAAGCAACAACTACTCAAGCAATTTCATAGTTATAATTTTCTATTTGGATATTTAAATTTAAAATGATCTTTACGATCTGGCAGTTGAATGGTTCAGAAAGTGGAGGTTCAAAATAAACTGATAGTGACTATCAAAACTTAATTGACCTAAGAACGGTAACTGGAGCACCGAAGTACGTGAAGAACGAAATCTTCTAAAACAGTCTGGCAAAATTTATTTAGAATACAACACAGAAAATCAGGCCAAATCGTTATTTTACCACAATGCACAGTCCCGGGGTATAATTATTCGCTGCGAGCTAGGTCGTTCTAATTAATCGATTACAAATCACCGTAAAATCTTTTTTAAAATCGAGGACGTGGGCGCATATTTAGTAAAATCACACAGCTTTTAAATCGTTTATCAGTAAAGGCAACCGACCTGGCATAATTTTACAGTCCTGACGGCTGGTCTACGAAACAAAGCGAAAACTCTGTTGGTAATTATTTATTATTTTTCATTGAATCAATCTACTCAAATGATTAAAATAGAACGTGACATATCACTATGGGCTCGGGCCCAGAGCGCACCCACCCCCATATATACGCCACTGGATTTAGCTTTAAAAAGCATTCGGAACGCTGTATTCAAATTACTACTGTATTCGGAATACTACCCTGCAATTGTGCACGACACACATTATAATATATAATACGCGTGTACGTGGTGGAAAGAAAAAAAAAAACGAATCTCCATTGTCCGACAATGGAGGGTGTGAAAAGTGTGAAAAGAGGGTTTTCGTACTGCGCGTTCACCCTCGCCTGCGTCGTTCTGCAGAGCACTGCGAATGGCCACGTTATCCACTGTGAATACCGTCAAAGCGCTTATCGACACGCGCCTTGACGGAGGTCGACTGCGACGATGGGACGCCTGATGCGCGGTTTATTCTGGACCATTAGTCTTCAAAAGCCGGTCGTGTGATACACACACATATATATATATATATATATATGTATGTATGATTTTTGGCGAGACACCGATGTGTATAAGATCCTACGTTACTACGTTACGCGAAGCAAAAATCGAAGGGCATACGTCGTACATTACGTTCGGGATTGGGCGAGTTACTCGACTGGTTATAACCGGTTACACGTTGTTACATTTGAATTGTGTACGTATCTAATTACACGGTTCTTTGGAAATATTATATATAACTCCGGTTACACGCGTTACGCGGTTACAGTAATAGAATTCCATTTAAAGTTAAAATAGTTATTTATTTATGTCGATTTCTTCGAGAAAATAAAGACACTACGAAATATTTATTTGTACGAGTGATTAGGGTTCATTTAAATAATGTATTAGGTACAATATAAAAGTATTAACATTGAAATTGATTTATATCCACGTTGGTTATGTAGAATACAGTAACTAATATGTACGGTTAAAATTTAGCACATATTACATGAATACCAGTGCTCGAATTCTACTGGTGGAGAGGGAATGAGCAGGGGACGTAGCTCAATACAATAATTGTATTATAATATTTTTGAAAAAATAAATGCTCATTAAGTATCGACATTAAACACATAGGTATTTCAATATTTTAAAATTTTAAAATTACCGTATAAACGGTATACCGATATCGTCCGACTATTATTTAAATGTAACTTTAGATACACGTACCTTAAAGTTACAATAAAAATTGCGACGTGTTACGTTTTAAAATTATTTAGAAAACTGATTACAAGTCAAGTTACAAAATGTAACTCGTGTTACGTAAATGTGATATTGTAACTGATCACGGCCTAACACTGAATATATTACACCATAATAATTTAATCATATGACTAAATCGACCAAGACTTTAGCGCGAGATTTAGGATATTAAAGGAGATGTCAGTTCTTCAAGTTTTAGTTTATATAAAGACACAAGATATTTTATTATAAATTCATTATAATTATAATTTACCTAATGATGTGTATATGCGACGATTCGCACAAATGCCAATAACTTCAAAACCTAAATCATAATAACGACTAGACCTTCTGAAACAACAGATCGAACCCTCTATAACGTATATTACGCACAAAATTAAAATTTCTCTAACATAGCCTGTTGTTGAACAAATTATATGGCTCTGAAAATGTTTGATCAACATTCGTTTACGTCCTTCCACGGCACGCCATTCAATCGTTTATTTTCAAAAATATTTTTGTTTTCAATTGCACGCTTTAATACAGTATCGAAGTCTTTTAAACGAAATGTTCGTGAATCTTATCTTTTTTGCTTCTATTGTTTCGTCGTTTATTCTGATTTGTTTGATATAGTACATGAACAAATATAAAATAAAAAATTTTAAACACTTGATATTGAATATGATAACATACTTAAAGCGAATTATGATAAAATATGAAATGTTAAATAATAATAATAATCAAAAAAAACATGAGTATAATTTGTTCCACAATCCACTACGACTAACAACTACCAGTATCACATATACCTACCGAATAATACTTTATCCGCCGAATAGCGGGAATTATATATCTGGGAGATTTTTTTTTTTGTGACAGCACATTTACAGTGACCCGAGTGATCCATATCCATCACAGAATAATAATATACATATTATAGATTCTTTAGATATAGTATTATCGTCGTATTTCAAAAAGGAAAACAATTATTATTTTTCCAGAAGAATTCCGAACGAAATATCTGTAAATGCTTTCTCGTTGATTACATATTGCCTTGTTCCCCCTCTTGTTGCGTTATCCGTCTGTTTTATATTTGTTGACTCCGGCATTATTTCAAAATGTACAATTTTCTTTTTTACACTTATAAAAGTTTATTGAACTTATTGTGTATTGATAAAAAAATGTCTAAAAGTTTCCACTTTCCGAATTCACAATATTTATTATTTATCGTATCGAGTCAAATGATATTATTTTTACAGCTATATACCTACATTATACACATCTACTGAATAAATGAACACACACACACACACACACACACACACACACACACATATATATATATATATATACACTGAATCTAATAGTTGTAATAATAAATAAAGAAATTTAAATAAAAATTTAATAATTAACAAAAATCTTCGGTTTGTAATAATAAATCCGAATGTAATAATCATTATAACATTGTAATAGATTTAAATAATATGTAATTTTAATAATAAATAAATCTGAAATTTAAAAGCATATTCGATTTATATTTATTAAATTAAATGCAAATTTATCTAGATTATGTGAATTATAACTATATGTATATACAGTGGCGTGTTTTCAACTTTTTCTGGGGGTCCAAATTTTTTTTTTTTTGAAAATTCCACCAGGATATATATTGATATAAGGTATTTAATAAAAAATACCTTTGGATAATCTTTTTTTTTTTTGGTTCTGGGGGGGTCCAGTACCCTGGACCCCCGTAAATACGCCACTGTGTATATAAATATTCAACATAACGCGTTTTTCCGCGGGCTTTTCGCCGGCTTTTGCCGCAGTAAAATATTACATGGGTACAATATAATGTGCGCTCGTTACGTGCGCCACACTGAGAGAGGAAACTGCTGCTGTGAAATGAAATGTGATTTGACCATTTTCACCCTTACGTACACAGTTACACGCCATTTATACAGACGATCAAGGCGCAAGAATTATTTTTCAAGTGGTGGTGAGGGGACGAAAATCGTAACCGTCGATGAATGAGCAAATTGAAAATACGCCATTTTCAATATACGTACATAGAAAAAAAAAAAACTTTAAATGTATGTAATATAACTAATAACATATAAGATAATAAAAAATAACTGTTATAACAAATAAAATATCTTATATTAATGTATAATATTCCAAGTAAAATATATATATATATAGTATATAAAATATAAAATAAATAGTTGAGGTAGATAATTGTACACATTTTTTTTTTTTTTTTTTACAGTATAATAATAATAAAATATTTTTTTAATAATTAAAACTTATATTATTGTTTTTGTAAACAATGCATTAAACATGTTAAATTTTGTGAAGTCTGCTTATTTTTGCAATACATATATACTAATAATTTTTTTAAATATGAAATTATTAAAAATTAATGTAGATATTAATAAATGAATACTTTGAAACCATTTAAAAAACAATAAACTAAATTATTAACAAAATTAAAGGCTATAGGTATTACTAATATAAATTTCATTAAATATATCCAAATTTCTGGTTAAATTAAAGTTTAACAAATAATATTTCCATATGTTTATTTTCTCTCTGCAGACGTTTTTCCAATGTGTTTTTGAGGAATTTTTTTTTTTAGCTGTTATTGATTTATGGATATGTAAAATTATTAGATGATTTAATCCCTTTTGGGTCATCGTTGATCTATCGTTGGATCTCTCGACACTCGTCAGTCTCATGCGTGATGCTGGTACAGTTCATAATAATTTTATAAATTTATTATAACTTCAGAAAACAAAGAATCGTGTTTACATTTATGTAATAATTTCCTAGATTATTAACAATATATAAATAATAGTCGTGTATGGAGTTTTGAAGTCTAAAATGATTTACTTCAAATTCATATATCTACTTAGTATAATAATTAATAGGTAATAAAACTATTAAAACTTTCAAACGGAGAAATTGTTTTATTGTTTTGAACATTTTAAAATATATTTGTTTAAGCGTAATTTATTATAGTATAACATATGAGACAGGTTTAACTGTAGTAAAATTAAGTTTCTATATAGTTACAAAATTATCGTTGTATATATTGACTATATAATATTATTTACCTACTCACTAACTAATATTTTTCCACTATAAATTAATTATTGAATATCATCATTTGGCTTGACTACCAGTAGTGTTTATTTAAATGTATTGTTGTAAATTTAATTTAAAAGAAAAAAAACCCCTTATATTATTATTAAATATTACATTTGAATTATATTTGGTTTGACCATATACAGTGTTTAGTATAGTCAGGACCGGATTAAGAGTTTACCGGGCCTGGAGCCTAGTAGTCCAAAGGGCCCTTAGTCCTTACAATACTTATAACTAGGGTTCGGGACTTGTAGCACTTAAAAACATGAAAATAAGCGTCAAATTAATTGATTGTATACAGAAATATCTTTAAAAATCTTTAATATTAGTCAATTTTCAATTTCATATATCATTACGTATATTATGTATAAACAGAATGATTTGTGTGGCGAATGCTAGTACACCGCGTAATACAAATAATAATACGAAAATGCCAAAATAAAATCTAAACTTAAATATTTTGAACTTGGTCTGAGATGTTTCAGGGCCTGGAGCCCGGGCTCCTAGGCTCCGTGCTTAATCCGGCCCTGAGTATAGTGTTATATATTGTTGTAAAAAGATGGCCTTTATTATTTCAAATTTCAATTGATACCATTGACTTTTAAATAGTTGAAATAACTAAATTGATTGGCATTTTATGAACAGATGATTTATTTAATATTTTTAATAGTTAAAACCAAACCGCTATCAGTTTTATTAAATAATTAATATCTAACGTATATACTCATATATATATATATATATTATACTAATTAATTTTCGTGCAATATTTGATATGTATATAAATATATATTCACAGTGTTTTTGTAAAATCTTACAAAAGTAAATAATTCACTCTTAAATTTTTTTCAAACATACAAGTAAGACTCATTTATAATTAGTACGCACACATGCAATACGACGTCCACGCGTAGGGTGACCAGATATCACTAAAACAAAAAAAAAGCCTCTTTTAAAACGGATAATGAGCGTAAGGTTAGGTTAGGTTAGGTTAGGTTAGTTAGGTAGGTTAGTTATCTTCTATACCGTGGTGCTATATTCGGTTAATTAGATTACAGACTACCATCACAGAATATAAAGTGACTGCAGTGCATTGAACATAAAAGCAAAATAATGATAATAACTGATATTATCACGTAATAAAAAGTAAAACCACAGATAACTCTCAAGATATCTGTGATAAAACTATTCATGATAACAATTATTAATAATAATCAATAATAATAATAATTATCAAACGCAAACACATCCGAAAAAGAGGACATTTTAAAGTTTACCCGGACAGACGAGGACGCCCATAAAAAGGAGGACAAATCCTTCTTAAAGAGGACGTCTGGTCACCCTATCCACGCGACACACGCGGCTCGCTCTTTTCGCGACAAATTTTTTTCTTTTTATTTTGTCTAACGAACGGCAATTTTTTTTTTTTTCAAAATGACAATTATTATATACACACGTTTTTATTTAAACGGTGTATTGTGAGTGTGACGGGTCCGGAAGAACACGGCAGAGTCATCCGGGTCAATAATGAACTATAGCATATTATACGAACGTGGTGCAGTTAACGTGCCACTGCGACGGCGGTAATTTGAAGGGGCGATAACGGGCGTGACCCGTTTTTTCGGAGAGCCGGCCCACCGCGCTGTTTGTCGCGCTTCGGTGGCGGCGCAAATAGTGTTCGCGAGCCGATTTTCACGGACAGATCGCGCACAGATTACTGTTACGGCATACCGCGACAAAACTGCTCGTTGAAAAACGAATTTTTTGCGAAATAGAATTAATAATACGTACAAACAACAGACAACAACAGTGGCGTGCCGAAGAGACTTTTTTTGAGGCAGTTGGCTCACGGTAATTTTTTGGGTGGGTGGATGGGTAAGTAGTTTCAGTGGTTATAGACATATATATTTAGTAAAATAATATAGGTATAAAATTATATTATATTAAATACTTTATGATAATATCACTGTTCGAGTGTCGAAAATAGTCCACATAATCATAATAATATGTAATAAACTAATAAAGATAAAAGACGGCGGAGACGTAGACAATATTACAGTTTGTTCCTAGTGGTTATTATATTTATAAATAAAACAAAAAAAAAACACAATATTTTTATATTATAAATTTTAAAAAAGGTATTAAAAAAAAAAAAATGGTATATACTAAAGGTGGGTAGGCAGTGGCGCAACTATAAAAAAAGGGTCTTCAGTTTCAGAAATTTGCCGATTGACGGTCAAAATTAACCAGATAAGCAAAAAAGAAAAAAGGTTATCAACTTTCAATTAATCCACCTACTATACTAAACTAGGAATATTTTTTTGGGGGGGGGGCGAAGGGCTAAGCCCCCCAGCCCCCCTAGTTGCGCTTATGTGGGTGGATAGTTAAATTATCTAGTTTGCCTCAGCTTTGAAAAATTTTTAGATTCTGAGCGGAACGACGAATCTATTGTTTTTACAATGATGTTTATTTTTATTTTTTTCTGTCCTGTGTACAGATTTTCGACCAGAAGGAGTGCTCCGATCTCTTCGGTCACAGTTTATTTCTGGCAGCAATTCGCATCTATTTGGTACTTTAGAGAGGTCATTTTTCGATTTTCACAAAAGCTTCAAAAATATAACTCAAAAACGCAAAAAATGCAATTTCGTCTTAATCGATTGTTGTTTATTTCTTCGTAATTTTGAAACCTCAAAATTTGCATCAAATATGTATGTCGCGTTATATAATTCACTTAAGCGATATCCACAACACCCCGCGGCTCGTTACCTTTTTTTATTATGTTTTGTGATCATATCGTAGAAATAAATGAAAAAATGCACAAGTACGCTATATATGAACGTCGCATAATCAAATGGACTCTATTATTTAAATTATTAAAAGCGATAATTATAATTCGCGTTGTATTCGAAAAACTATTCAGAGTGACGCAATTGCATATATACTTATTAATACATTGTAATCAATATGATTTATACATTTCTATTTCGAGATCGTAAGGTGTCACATCTGGAATAAAATGTCTACGTATCAAAATGTGGCGATTTCTATTGTATAATTATTTTCAAAATATATTCGACAATTTCGCCGCGGTAAAATTTACAATTTTCCCGTTAATCAATGTCAGTCTGGTTTGTGGTTAGGCCTCCGACACAATAATTTTCAATGGGCCCCTTTAATTTCAACTAACATATAATTGATTAGGACTTGACTTGGATACTTTTGTAAAAAGTTAAAGTAAAGTAAACACGTGGAGTTTTTAAAAAAGTAACTTTTTAAGTTTCAAGTGAATTTCGAAAAAAATCAATAAATAACGCGTTAATTAAAATTCACTTATAACTATTTAACTTTTAACTCGTTAATGCCCAACACCCTCGCTAAATTATGACTGATGTAGCCTTCCGCAACGAGTTCTTTTCCGCCGTGAAGCAATTATCCAAATATTATTATGACGAGAATCGTACGCGAGTGTAGTAGCTTTTTTAGTCCTCTCAAAAGCCGGCCCGAGAATCGAGATTGTAAAGAGGGTAGTTGAGCAGCACCCTCTTCTTACCCTCTTGCCAACACGTCTGAAGCCCGCACTCGTCTCATCGCGCACACGGTAATATTATGTCTTTCCTCTCCGGCTCTCGACAAGTGGCGTACCACCACCACGCGTCACCGTCATAGGTTACGCGTTAACATACGTACACTCCTCGTATGTAAACGAGCAAACATCGTCGACGACGAAGTTATTTCGGATGATTGATAAACGGGAGTGCAAACGAGGAGTATACCGAGGCGTGCTGGCTGCTGTCAAATTATTATATAAAGGCTTTTCTCGCCGTTTTCAAAGGGATCCCGGCGGCGAACAGAAGGCGCACACAATATGTGCGTTTATACTTTACATTACATTGGTAATACGACGGGACGCGGAGAGAGAAATAAAATAAAAGAAAGTCCGTACATAAATCGGTGAAATCGAATCAAACGCGCGGTGCAGTTCTACATACGTTTCGTCGGAATACGGTGCGCACCTACGTCTGCGTATGTGTGTTCGGGCGCACGGAAAATCACGAATCATTTCTCCGACGGCTTGTTGTCGAAGATAAAACGAATTTCCAATAGCAATATTATTATCTCTTAACTAAATATTACAATAGGGAATTCTCTCGACTTTATTTATATTATATTACAGGGTCTTTCAATCGAGAAGCTCGAAATTTGTTCGATCATAGCAGGTCCATGTCGTTAAAACGTTATCTGTGAAATTCGTTGTGAATTGTTCAGTAGTGTACGGGAAATCACCATGGATTCAACTTATAGCGTTGAACAACGTGTGCTAATTATAAAATTTTACTATCGTGCTCCGTTCGAGAAAAGTTACGTGATTTTTATCCTCGCCACAATCGTCCTGCTGACAAACACCACAACCTCCTGAGTAGACTATTCGACGATTGGTAGCCGAATTCGAGACTATACCGGTTCAATAAATAATCAGCTAACGGGTGGTACGTCACCGAAACGCAAGGTCTACTGAGAACATCGCTGCTGTGCGTGAGAGTGTACAGGAAAACACGAAGCAAACAATTTCTCGCCGTTCACAAGAACTTGGCGTTTCTGCGACGTCAATTTGGCGAATTTTGCGTTGAGACTTGAGTCTGCACCCGTATACAATCCACGAACTTAAGGCCTAAGGGGATTGAAAGCGGGCATTTTCTGTCCTTGTCTTACACACACGAAACATGGTAAAATAGACGTTTCCTACTTCCGACGTACCGATCTATCTAGTGATGCGATAAGGATTTTGAAAACAGATTTAAATTCCTTGTGAATTTGTCATTTGACTATAACTAATACTATTAACTATAGAACTTCTTCATTTTTTTTAACTTAAGGCCTTCAAAAATTGATTATTAGCAATTTTTTTCATTTTAAATGGGTTCAATTAACTTTTTGAGGATTTATGAAAAAAAATTAGAAATGTGGGAGAGTCGACGAATTCAAATCTGTTTGCAAAATCCTTATCGCACCACAACTACGTTGAAAGTAGGAAACGTCTATTTTGCTACGTTTCGTGTGTGTAAGACGAAGAAAGAAAATGTCCGCTTTCGACTCCCTTAAGGTAAACGACCATAGACAACATTCGCTGATTAGGCTCTGGAGCAGTTGTGAACGACGAGAAATTGACTACCTCGGGTTTTTCCGTAAACTCTCTCACATAGCAGTGATGTTATAAACCTGTTAATAGCTGTTTTTGTTTTCTGTTTTTTTTTTTCCAATTATTATTATTTCACAACATTTCACCATCAAATGCCAACTGCTTTTCTGTTCTGCAAGAATTTCGTTTTTCGATTTAAAATTATAATACCCGTATAATATGGTAGTATGGTGCTCGAGTTCGCGTATTATTTTCGCGGTTTGTAATTTAATAAGTGACACTGAGGTTTCTCAGTTCGCCAACTTTTGCTACCACCTATACACCGTAACGAATCATTAGAATTATGTGAGTTGCACGTTTAAATGTCGGAGCGAAAAACGTTGGCTAAAATTGAAATTGACATGTACCTACGTGTGACACTATATAGCGATCAATTTACAGTAATTTGATATTTTAGTAATATTACAATAATCCCTGACCAAAATAATATTAATATTAAATTTGATTCCTTTAGTTTTCGAATCAAAACTTTATCATATCCTATATAATACATACAAAACTACGGGGTTGTAGATATGATTCTATAAATGTATACCGTACGGCGTACATTCGTACTGATAGATTTCACCTGAATATTATACACATTTTTAGGTATTATTAGTATTTTTACAAACAAAATCCTAAATATACAGTCTACAATATTTGATTTTTCTCTCTATCAATGAAAAAATCGTTTCAAGGGCGTAGCCAGGTGGTGGCTAAAAGAGTTACAGCCTCCACATTGACTGTGGTTCTTTTTTTTAGCTATTTATGTTATACTGATTGCAGTTATTCAATGATTATTTCTAGAAATACATCTATGCGCCCATATATTCAATAATATGGGTAGGTATTAAAGACCTACGGGCACTGGCGATATTATTTCAAGATAGTGGCGGCCGATAGTATTGTAATCAACGGACACGCGGCCGCTTGAACTAAAAAAATCTAAAAATAGATCTAATTTTATTTCAGATTATTAAATTATTTGTATATAATTTATTAATAACCTCAAATCCTATGTTAATATTTTTATTTCTGTGCTACAATTAGGGTAACACAGATTTAAGGCTACTAAAATGTATAGAATTAGACATACATAAGCCGTTAAATGTATTATTATTATTTTCTTTTATACTTAGTCTTGTTTTGTGGTCAATCAGTAGTTAAAATTATATTGCTATATTGTTCAATCTCCTCAAAATTTAATAACTAAAATTATTAATAGTATATAACAGTATTAAGGGGAGACTTAAAAGGGCACTTTTTAGGTTACTTGAATGACCTTTTTTTTTTGCTTTGCCCGTTTTGGCGGGCCGTTTATTACTTATGCTACCACTGCGGATGAAGTCTGGTCACGCCTATGAAATATATATGTATTATAATATAACAACAGGCAGGTAAATCAAAGTATTGAATTAAAATTTTTATTATTTTTTTTAAATTATTTATTCTATTTTTGTTAATTTGGATATGTTCATTTTACAGTATAATATGCAGGTATACGGCCTTGACATGAATTTTTTATAGTTTTTTTAAATATATAAATTATGTCAGTTGTAGAATGCATGTACTAAACTATAATTTATTGATGCATTAAAATGTAGCCTACATTTAGGTACCTATATAGCGCGCCGATTCCGAAATATTATGTTTTGTCAACTCTATTAATTATCTAAAATAATACACCCATGCCCGGCTCGAAAAAAAAAAAATTCCTAGAATCATTACTTTTTTTTTAAGAAAAGGGGGTCATTTAAATCAATAAATTTAATTATTTAATAAATATTATTAGTGTAAATTTCCTAAAAAAATCTCGAGAAATTAATTTTAAAATAAGAAGAAAAAAAAGTGTTTTGTATAAATTGGACTGGCTAAACGCAGCGTTCGGTGCACATAGGCGCAATTCGGATTAAATTTATGGGCGTGCTAGATTTTAAAAGAAGTAAAAATTCGATGATGCTCAACACCCCCAAGCACCTGCTCCTCCCCAAATTGCGCCTATGGTTCGGTGACACTGTATATATGGATAGGTGTATTGAAATTCAAATGATACCTATATGAGTATATGACGTATAATATAGTCCTTGACAAATGAAAAAATATAAGCGAAAATTAATATTGATTAATCTTTTAAAATACTTAATAAATTTTTTTAAATTCGCCCCCCCTTTTACACGACTTCTAGGTCCGCCACTGCGGACCGCATATTATTATAGTGAATTACACCTGCCCACGGTGTGCACAAATAATATTTTCTTCGGTTTCCAATGACAATAAATCAACTACTATTGTACCTGTAATGTGTACCTGCATACACAGACCATGCCAAAACTCGCACGAAACCGCATCTTTACGCCTCGAAACCCACAACAGCGGGCGCGCGTTCGTGACTAGGTTGTACCGCTATAAATGCGCAGTGTCGGTGTTATTTTATTATTTTCTATACTATCGTACATGTTTTTATTTTTTTTTCTGCCTTCGAAATCCATCTTCGGGCACATAATAATATAATAATAATAAAAAATAAAAAATATAATATATATCGCAGAAATACCACGGTGGCGTCACTATTTATAGGAATAAACATTGAAATTTCACGTCTCACAAAAAACTACAAAAGAGCTATACGCAATCATTAATCACTGTACTATAAGAGTAATTTTTCTAAGAAAGTTATATATACGAGTATATATATGTATATAATATTAGGCGTGTATGGAATTTTTTTTTGTAGACCTGCCCGAAAGACTTGGATCTGCTCTATGTTCAGAATTTTTTTCCTCTCGTTACAAACGCAATGCGAAATTTAATATTGACTTGTATAATTTAAACTATGTTTTAACCGCCTAAAAGAATATTTTACAATTAATAATTTTTGTGAAATATTCGTACGATATTTTAGGTTTTTTTTTTCATTAGTTTTTCGCGAATTTTATTGTTCGGTCGATTTCGCATTTATTACTTATATTATAGGTATAAGAAGAAATTTGAGAAAAAATTGTTTCTTAACCAAACGCGTTGTCAAAAAATTGTCCGAGACAAAATGTTCAATATAATATTTTAAAGTCTGGATGTTTTATAGTAACGTAGATCCTACTGCGTTATTTCAACTATACATTAAACACACAAAAAAAAAATCATGAAAATCTTTGGTGACGATTTTTTTTTTTTACTTCCATTTTAATTTTTTTTTTTTTTTTGATATAGCGTACTTTATATATACTATTTAGATGGAAAATTACAATTACGTTAAAGCATACAATCGATATTATTTATTTTTCTGTGTACACATATTTATTAATTAATTAATTTTATTTCATTACTAATTATAAGTTTTTTTTGTTTATTATTAAGGTAACTGAATTTTCACGAAATATTATGTATTTTATTACCATTTTAACGCGATAAAAATGTTTTAAATAATTTTTTCGTATTTTGAGCTATTTCTAAGAGTTAATAGATTTTGATATTTTTATTCCATAAACGTGATAATTTTAGGATTAAATACACGAAAATGTAAGGTAAATTATAGCCACAGACGTTGTAGATGTCGTTAGTGTGTGTATAGGTACTTTGATAAAGTTTTATTAGAGTTTTTTTATTACCATTAATCAATAAATAAATCATAAATAATGTCATTGCATCGATAGATCATTGCATTCGATAAAACGATTCTGATCGGAACTTCGGTATAATATTATTTATATTAATATGTATATAAGACTCTATATAGGACCATTATATTCGGGAATTGGCGAAGAGATACAATAATGAATTTTGACGAAATTACGTTTCTGTCGTTTTCACACAATTTATTTGTAATTTTTTGTGCCGCTTTTAAAAACTATTTGAAAAATTGTATTTCTTTGAATTTTTGGACTTTTTTAAATTACGCATATGGAAATTACGGAGAAAATTCGAAAAACGTTTCAAGATAAAGTATCAACTATAGATACAATTTGCTACCAAAACGTAACCGCTTCGCTTCGCTCAGAACCTAATAGATTTTCTGAAATTTAAGTATTGAAAATGATAACACGTATATAGTGAATATAGTTAAAGGTGGGTAAAACATATTGCTATTGCGGGTATACGTTTCCCTCGATTGAAATGGTTTTGTGATTATAAATTATACATTATCTAACATAGTGTCGTTAATAGTTGTAATACGATGAATTTATGGGATATTTGTATGCCGGAAATTTATTCCTTAAAAACATTTTCAGAAACATAAAATGTGGCTATATTTGACAATTTGAGCCAGTATAAAAGCCATTCGAGCCTATGAAATATAAGCATATGACACACATACCAAAGGTTTATTAACCTGCGTATAACGAACAAACAGACTTGCAAATGCTAATTAAAATTTTTCAAACAATGTACACTTAACAACGATCAACTCGACAATACAATTTATTACAGATACGCAATGACGGTGCAACGTCAACAAGGGCGTTGTCATTTTATAAAATATTATAATATTCGTGAAAGCGGATAATTAGTGATAATATAGTTGACAAAAGTAAATAAAAATAATTATAATGTGTACGTTTATGTGGCATGATAGGTCGCACGGCGTTGAAATGGGCTATAATGTTTAATTTTGTTCTATCATTAAAAATCGGCAATAATAATTATAGTTGTTGCGGAAGAATAGAGATAGATAAATATTGAGATATCTATGTCTGGATATAATGCTAATTTGCATTACATAAAACGATCCTGAACGGAGCTTCGGTGTAATACATTTTTGTGCCGCTTTTAAAAACTATTTGAAAAATTGTATTTCTTTGAATTTTGGACTTTTTAAATTACGCATATGGAAATTACGGAGAAAATTCGAAAAACGTTTCAAGATAAAGTATCAACTATAGATACAATTTGCTACCAAAACGTAACCGCTTCGCTTCGCTCAGAACCTAATAGATTTTCTGAAATTTAAGTATTGAAAATGATAACACGTATATAGTGAATATAGTTAAAGGTGGGTAAAACATATTGCTATTGCGGGTATACGTTTCCCTCGATTGAAATGGTTTTGTGATTATAAATTATACATTATCTAACATAGTGTCGTTAATAGTTGTAATACGATGAATTTATAGGATATTTGTATGCCGGAAATTTATTCCTTAAAAACATTTTCAGAAACATAAAATGTGGCTATATTTGACAATTTGAGCCAGTATAAAAGCCATTCGAGCCTATGAAATATAAGCATATGACACACATACCAAAGGTTTATTAACCTGCGTATAACGAACAAACAGACTTGCAAATGCTAATTAAAATTTTTCAAACAATGTACACTTAACAACGATCAACTCGACAATACAATTTATTACAGATACGCAATGACGGTGCAACGTCAACAAGGGCGTTGTCATTTTATAAAATGTTATAATATTCGTGAAAGCGGATAATTAGTGATAATATATAGTTGACAAAAGTAAATAAAAATAATTATAATGTGTACGTTTATGTGGTATGATAGGTCGCACGGCGTTGAAATGGGCTATAATGTTTAATTTTGTTCTATCATTATAAATCGGCAATAATAATTATAGTTGTTGCGGAAGAATAGAGATAGATAAATATTGAGATATCTATGTCTGGATATAATGCTAATTTGCATTACATAAAACGATCCTGAACGGAGCTTCGGTGTAATACATTTTGTCGGAACATTTAAAACGGGAATAAAAAAACGCATAAATTAGGATTGTCAAGATTTTTTAAATATATAGCTGAAGTAACGTAGGGGACAGGGGACCTGTTGTATAATAAAATGTTGAGCCCTTAAAATCGATAATTATCCCTTTTATAACTTAAATAGCTCAACATCTAATATGTTATATACATCTAATATCTAATAATAAATAGCCCGAGAATGGTAGAAACTTAAAAAAATTTTTTTACGTATAGGTATACACATTATGCAGTGTAAAGTTACATATTCATTGTAAATTTCATGAATCTAGGACTAATATTTTAGTAGTTTTTTTTTGTACCGCGTTTAAAAACTATTGAGAAAATAGTTTTTCCTTCAGTTTTTGGACTCTTTAAAATTACGCATAAGGAAACTATTGAGAAAATCGAAAAACGTTTCAAATATAGTATACCAATATACTAGATAAATTTTACTACCGGAACGTAACATTTGAGAGGGTCATACGATCATTCTTATTTGTAGTTGAAAATTTGTGCACAGAAAATATAAAATAAAAAGATAGCAAGTGTTGTGGATGTCGCTTAAGTGAATTAATTGAATAAATAGATTTTAGAGCGTATTATTATCACTATAAATTTGAAAGTAATGATAAACCATTGCATTCGATAAAACGATTCTGAGTGGAGATTCGGTGTAAAATTTTGAGTATACGTATTAAAAAAACTAATTATAATTGCAATAAAATAGTACTGCAGAATTAAAAGAAGGTTTTTGAAATTTTTTTTCCTTAATGTAATATAAAGTTACGCGAAGAAATAACGATAATCAATTTCGATGGAATAGTGTTTTTACCGTTTTTATGTAATTTTTGAGTTGTGTTTTTAGACACTTTTGAGAAAATCGAAAAATGACCGCTATAAAATATCAATTAGAGATGCAATTTGCTACCGGAAACTAGCAATGACTGTAAAAATCAGAGCACTCCTTTTGTAGAATTTTTGGATACAGACATAAAAAAGAACACGTCATTGTAGAACCAATGCATTCCTCGCTTCGCTCAGAATCTTAAATAAAAAAATAAACTTTATAAAATTACATTAAATTTCCGAAAAATATATACATACGTATATAGGACGACGATAAATCATGACAACACAATTTATTTGAAGATACTCGATGACTGTGCAATGTACATGACAACAATATGGGCGTTGGCTTTTTACAAAATAATACGATATTCACGAAAGCAGATAATTAATAGTAATAATATAGTTGACAGAAGTAAATTATGATGTACGTTTGTGTGGACGATATACGGCTGCTCGGTTGTGGTGGTGAAATTGGCAACAACAATTTATTTTGTTCTATATAAAACAGCAATATAGGAAAATAGGTATAAGCCATAATAAAAAAAATAAGAAATTAGAATCGTTAAATGGTACAGTGATGGATACACACACATCTTGCGTGTAAATATGTAATTAAAAATCTTACAAAATACATCAGAAAATATTATGACTTTTGTTCATTGGAAATTTTCATTTTATTTTCTATACAAAACACAAAAAACTTACAATAAAATATCTCGCCGACATCGGTTTGAAATGAAAATGCTGGTATTATTATATACTTTGATTTATGGTCGTGGGGTACCGTCCGTTTGTAAATGGTTATGAATTGGTGATTTTGTGTAACAGTTTAATAAAATTATTATTTATACGTGTAATTTAAATTCTATTCTACTATACTAGCGATTACTGGGATACAGTGGTGTAATTATAGGGTTAGGTCATGGCGGGGGAATCAATATTTTTTCATAAGAGCAAATATAAAAAATGTTTTTGAAGTAAATCTGTGTTCATTTAAATGAGATAATTTTAATTAATAGATACAAAAAAAAAATCATAGCTCATTTTTCGGAGCTATTATTTTTGGCTACAGAACCATTTCGTTGAGTATCGGCAACACATTTTTATAAAACTATCAGCATAGGCTTAATAGATTTTATCGATTCTAATAATGGACGTAACATTTAGTTAATAGGTACCAAAAAGTAGAATTACTTTAGACAAAGATTATAGAGTTTTGTTATAACTATAAATTTGGAAGCAATGATAAATCATTACGTTAGGTAAAACGATTCTGCAGAATGGAGATTCGGTGTAATACAATTTGAAATGGTTATAAAAAGAAATTGTGATTTAACGATTTGTATGATTTTTTTTGAATATAGTTGAAGTAAAAAAACGTCTAACACTGTTTTACATTTTTAACCCTTAAAATCAAAAATCACCTCTTTTATGAATTAAAAAATACTTCAAAATCTACAATATTGCTATAAATAGCATAAAATTAAAAGAATTTTTTTGAAAAATTTATCTCGTTAATTTATATATTTTTGGTGAAAATTTCAGGTTTCTGTGACCATTAGTTTCAAAATTACGAAGGAATAAACGATAATCGTTTTTGACGAAATTGCGTTTTTACGTAATTTTTCGGTAGTCTTTTTTCTAACGTTTAAAAAAAAGTACTGAGAAAATCGAAAAATGACCTTTCTCCAAAGTATCAACTAGATGCAATTTGTTATCAGAAAATAGTGCTACACGCAAAGGTCGGGGCACTTCTTCTGGTAGAATTTTCGGTTACAGACATAAAAAATATATGTATATTATTATTTTTCGGTAGTTTTTGATTTTTTACGCGCTTTTGAGAAAATCAAAAAATTACTTCTCTTAGGTATCAGCTAGATACAATCTGCTACCGGAAACAAACTGTGACTGTATAAAGATTGGAACACTCCTTTCGGTAGAATTTTCGGGTAAAAACATAAAAAAAAACACACTATTTTAAAACCAAAAATAGTAGACAAACGTTAACATATCTGAAAAATTATTTGAGGTACTCAGCAGGTACTCCCTCTCCTCTCCTCATTATACATTATATTGCTTATACATTTTGTAGAATTTATTGTAAATTTGCAAATTTATTGTATATTTTCCGAGTTATTATAGGTACTTAATGCATACGAGTTTATGAAAAATGTAATATTTTCAAATGCGACGAGAAAAATTGTGTGTGTGTGTGTGTGTGTGTGTGTGTGTTATTAGAAAATGTTGAGTGGCCTGGATGAATTTTAATCTCCCAGCCTGAATCCAGTTGTCATTCCGCCCTTGGGTATTAGGTTATTTATATGTTTGCTCAATATATAAGTAATTTTTTTCTACAGTTTGTCGTTATTGCTGGTTTTGTATATAAATATATTATTACACATGTATAAACATAGTATAATCAAGATGGGGAAGAATAGAAAGCTACTATTGCACGGCGTTTGAGAAACTATGTGTCCGAATTTGGATCTGAAATATTGTCTGCTGATGTTTATTTTTCTGCGAAATTTGTGAAATAAGTATATCGATTTCGAAAAGAGTTTTTAATCAAGAACTAACACGGATTTATTCGAATTTAAAGTAACGTTTTGTCGTTTTAAATTACAATGTAATTGTTGCGTTTGAAATGTAATACAAATCGTTGAATAAAAAAAATACTTTAAATGCATATTTCAGCGCTTATTATTTGCATGTTTTTTAAATGTTATAAGTCCCTGATTGTAATAATATACGCACGACGGAGTTACGTCGTATTCGTATTCGAGTCTGCTTTATAACACTTTTATAGAGTATATTAGTACAATAATAATAATAATAATACAGCGCTGCTGTATTTTTTCGTTTTGTTTTACTACTATTATTATTAGTATTTTTTTATTATTATTACTATTTCCATGATGAATTGCTCCGCACGCCTCTCCGGAGTCCGGTTGTCCGGTCGCCGCTTCCTGTGTTTCGGCAACACCTACCTAGCCGTATACACTATAAAATATAATAATATTATGGTGTACGTATGGCGTTTTTACTCTACGCGTAGGTGTTTAATATTATAGCTTTTTGTATATTATAACGCGCGGTGTGATGATAATAAATCGTCCTGGACTGTAAATTATAATATTATTATCGCGTCGTATATAACATGTAACTACTACGTGTGCTGTTACACGTATTTATGTTATTAATACTCATATACTTACACCCTTTTCGCTGCCACGTGATACCATCGGCAATTCTAGAATTACATAGGTATTATTATCATCATCATCATCATCATCATCATTATTATTATTATTATTATTATTATTATTATTATTATTATTATTATTATTATTATTATTATTATTATTATTATTAATATTAATTATTATTATTAATTTTTTGACGCTGTTATTGTGTGATTTTCTCCAAACCTTACTTTCCTGTAACATATAGTGTTAAATCACATTAAAAAAAAAAAAAAAAGCTATTTCATAAAAATATATTAACAATACGAGAAAGTATGACCCCTCTCCTCATTAGCTGTATCAATTCATATGGTTTATTTTATACGTTTGAATAATTTGCTACGGTTCAGTGCTCTTAATTCTTATCAGTTTGTTTGATAGTAACTTTTTTTTTTTGGTCAGTTTTTACCAAAACGATCGATTGTTTATGGTTATAGCGATCTTTGAACCCGATTTATTTTGTAGGTATCTATCAGCAGTTGCACATTCTTTTGTAACACCATAGACCTTACACTAGTATACGGATCATATAGGGCCGTCGGGTTTGGGTAATGCGGTCACGGCAATAGCCAATAAATGGTGCCATTACGGACTTTTATAAGCAATTCTATGATTAACGTTCTTCAAATTCTGTTTATAGAATCTCACCGACGTTACTTATTATTAAATTGGGGAAAATCGATTTTAACAAATTAAAATATTTAAGTCTAAACAATTTTTATACCAATAAAATATTATGTTACTATTGTTAATTGTTGTGTACTTTCTAAAATTTGTTTGGTTTTGGACTCCCCTCCTCCCCATTTCAAAATGCTGACTACGCCTGTACGCTACTGAAGAATAATAATGACTAGTGAGAAACTGTTGAAATGTCTACGCATGAATATGACAATAATTATTGACAGAAAAAATACGAAAACGGGAGGGTAATTATATAGTATAATCGAGGCCGGATCTAAGGCACGGCTTAATGGGCCGTAGCCCAGGCCATTTCCCCTCGAATTTAGGGGCCCACAGTTTTGTAATTATTTTGTAATAATAATAACAAATCACAGCAGTGAAAGATCGTTTTCAAATTAAAAACACATACAAAAATAGATTACTTATTTCAATGGTAGAAAATCCACTTGACCGTCTTGTTAGAACGAACTCTGGGTGTGATATTTTAAGAAAACTTGATTTTCAAGAAGTAAACGATGATTTTGTACGAAAAAATAAAAATAAAAAAAAGTTCCAACTCTATAATTTTAATCGTCGATTTTTATATACTCATATAATTTTTTTTATTTTAAGTTTATTCTAAATTATTTTAAATTTCATCGTATACATTTGTTAATTAAATTAAATGAGTACTAAAAAAATGTGTGCCATTGCGCCTTGCTTATTTATTTGGTGCCCCCCTAAATTTTCCGCCCAAGGGCCCCCACATACCTATTTGAAACCCTTTTCGCGTTAAACGTTGGTATACGAACGGAGCTCTTGCGAAAGGTTTAACACTTTAACCGATGCATTTCATTCAAGGCTTTTACTTGATTCCAATGACTTCACCGTTCATTTTATATTCCGATTACACATTTGTACGTTAATCGACAGCGATAATAATCGGCTTACGCCTGTCACACCGTTTTTATTTTTCCTGCACAATATACCTATATTTACAATCAATTATTACCATATATATATATATATATATATATATATATATATATATATATATACTCACTTTTAAGTTGCTACAATATTCCGTATTGAACAATCACTTTACCGTGATGTGTTAAGTCACAAGGAAATAATGTATAAATTACACCAACACATATTATAAGCGCACGATTAACAAAACAGTTCAGATGCAGACAGTTGTAGGTACATAGTACGCCATGATCGTTTAATTAACAAAACGCAGAAATATTATATTACACTACTGAATATTGAATACGTCGGATTATATTTTACGTATATTATATTATGTAGTACAGGTACGTCAGGAATTGTATATATATATAACGATTACTCTTGGTAACACAACCTAACCTAACCGCTCCTGAACCGGTCTGAGAATGGGAATTTTCCAGATGGCCTGGAACGTATTATGTTATGGTCTCGTTTTATGAAACGCTATTTACACAATACGTTTTATTAAAATATCTTTCAACAATACGAATTATTATTTACCTGTTGACTGCCACATGAGTACATTTTTATGTACACGGTATACACGAGGCCATAAAAGTTTATAAGTGTTTTATCTAGAACGTTCCATTAGTATGCCACATTATTGTGTACCATTGACGTTAAAAAGTAGCAATAATTTTTTGCTAACCGAAAAAATCAGTTTCTCGGGATCACTGTATCAATATTCATATATTGTGTATAATACGTTTGTGCAATACGCATTTTTGTACACGGAACGAAATAGGTGAAATACTGCAGTATGTCGTATGAGTACAAAATTTTGTACTCGTACTCCAAACGGCAATTGTAAGTGTGTACAATCTTTAGTACTCGTAGCGTTACAGTAAATTTATTAAAATAGCCCCTGGCAGTTAAGAGGTCAATGGATATCGTTTTGATAACGGCAACAAGCGTTGCAGTTGGTCGCAAAATGTCGCGTAAATATCAAATTAAATAAAAGTTAGCGAGCAGCTGGGGTGTTGTGGATGTCGCTTATGTGAATTACTTAGGATAAAGATTTAAGAGAGTTTTTCAATTAATAAGCATATAAACTTTAAAGCAATGAGATAAATGATTACCATCCGAAAAAACGGTTCTGAGTTTCGGTGTAATATTATTTACCTATTATTGCCTAATAATAATATATTGTGTATAGAGCACATAATTTACGGTTAACCTTTCAGTGCATATTATTTTAATATATTTTCATATAACAAACCCATGGGGGGTAGGTGAAAATGTTTAATTTCATTGTCACTCTCCATCAAAATAATATACGCATTTTGTCGAAAAATTTGAAATGGTTATAAAAAAAAAAATTGTGACTAACGATTTTCAAGATTATTTAAATATACAGTTCAAATAACGAATATATACACGTCTGACATTGTATTACATTTTAAAGCCTTATAAAATAATTATAACATAATTACCTTGTTTTTGTTTTTTATTATTTTTTATATACTACACCTAGATAAATGAATAGAAAAAAAAATTTCTGGTAAATGTTTTACGGAAATTTGTCAGCATTTTAAAATCGAAATAATTTAATATTAATTGTTAAAACAGTTTTTTTTTTTTTTATAATACAAAAATATATTTAAATCATAATATAAATAAATAATAATAATACGAAAATATAGTTTTTGTAAGTAACGAAATACATAATATTGTATTAACTTGTATAACGCGTGACATTCATAATACAATATTGACCTTGGCGTTCTCGTGACAATCGACGTTACCGATGGGTGTAAAATAAAATACCGCAATTACTGTCACCGCATTGATATGACCACTGACGCCCACTACCGGTCCTAATGATTTTCGTCCAGAGATGTATCCCTGCTGGACTGTCCAAGAACAATAACAAAAACAACAGATTACAGTAAAAATAACGCGTTATTTCGGAAATAGTGTTCAGCTCTCGTGGTGTACACGGCCTTGATGCAGTCGAACGAGTAGCGATGTGGCATTTCCGAAAAAACCAAAATACACACGAAGTCACATACCTGCCAAGTCTTACAAACATAACACGTTACTTATATCAGCATTCTCGTAAAAAAAAAAGACGAGGTTTGGGTTCTTGAGCGATTCAGTTGCGATTACAATTCCGTACGAACACTGCAGTAAAGATAAATTGAATATTTTTTTTTTCAAAAATTTCACATCGCTATGTGTAACTACCATACATATTACCTCTCGATCAGATGTTCCTCGCCTTTATCGTCTTATCTGATAAATTATTGTTTTTCATCGATTCGGCAACGAGACTGGCGGTCACGACGGTGTTCCACACTTTGGCCGGCTGCTGGCCCGAGACTTTGTCGTATTTTTCTTCCACATCACCGTCACTCAACTCGTTTTCCAACGGATCAACGGTGGTCCGGTAATCCATCCGGCTAAATTCTTGAGCCATAATCGGGTCCTTGTAACGGGCCTCTTCCGGTCTGACGGTGGTGTCCGAAAAATCGTCGTAGTTACCGGTTTCAGTTGGTGGCGGGAACTTCTTTTTAAACGGTTTTCGTTGAGATTTGCAGCGATTGCCGGTCGCGACCACTGCAGCGGAAGACCGCCGGGCGTGATCAGCCTCTATCCTCATTTCCTGTCGGTTTTGCTGCGTCGTGGCCACGTGCATGAGAGCCGAACACAATTTTTGAATCAACGCGTTGTCGCTGCAGTTGATAATTTTATCGTTGTTGTTGTTCGTGGACTGTAGAGGGACATTCGTCGTCACAACGTTTCCGGACATCATTCTCGTCATAGGACCTGCAGGAATAATCGTAGCAGTGGTGTTGACAGTAGCGGTCACTGTTACGCCGACCGGTAACGTCGATCTTGACGAACCTTTGGTACTATTTTTCTTGTAGATCGATATTTTCAAGGAGTTTATCGGACCCGTATCCCTGCGGAAAACCATTGATTTTCATTATACACACTGCTATAATGAGCATTGTGCAACGGCCATTAATATCGTTTAACCGGTAATTGTAAAAATTTGACGGCTCACTGCACGTATGTTGCGCCGCACTAATAATCCTGATAGACAAGCAGATGAACAAGTCCGACCGTAGTCGTATTGAATCAGATGCATTCCCGTGAACCAGTGGCGTATTGAGGACACGCCTTAAGGGAGGGGGATATGGGAAAACATTTTTAGAAAAACTAATATTTTCATTAAAAAATACTTTATATTTAATAGATGCTAGGTACCTATCACATACCACATTACACACTTCCTATACTAATACTAATATTAATATTATAAGACGTATTAAATAAAGATAAGCATTTTAAGTTTAACATAATAAAACATAACATACGTGACTAATAAAATAATAGATTTAGTAAAAGAAAAGAAAATAATTAACAAAAAAATGAACGATGTCATGTATATTATGGCCTATTAATTACTAAGTATACAGTTATTAGCTAATAATTTTTTTATGGTGCGCACAACAGATATGGATTCGTGTTTTTCGTAGGGTATGTTAATATTATAATATTGTTATTTGAGTTAACTTTTAGCGTGTCGCTTGTGGACTGTGATAGACGTATGCGTATCAATTTGTGAAGAAAATCCACGAGAAAAAAACCACTTGAATATAAAAAAAAAAAAATGTATTATAAATTATAATAATATAATATAATAATAGGTAGGTATAAAACACGTTTGAAAAATATATGGAAGAAAGGAAATAATTAATCATTTCACTCAATAAAACGATTTTGGTCAGAGTTCCGATGTGACGTTATATTTTATTAATATACAATAATGAATATAATAATAATAATCGCTTTTTGCCGTTTTTATCAAAAAATTTAGTACTATTTTTGGCCGCTTTAAAAAGCTTTTGAAAAAAAATCGAAAAATAACCTCCCCCCCCCCCCAAAGTACTACCACAGAAAAATTTACTATACCGGAAAATGCTGCAGGTTACTCATGTAATGATGGAAATATTTTTGCTAATCGAAAAGTTGTACACAGTGAAGATGTTTGCTGGAGAAGAAACGGAAAAACTCAATGTTAATCGTAACATCTCGGAAATATACAGATAACATTGCTTCGAGTGGCCGTATCTCGTCTATTATAAGAACTACTACTAACACCGACCACGATGGTGCGCGGCGTTTTGAACGTGCACCGGTGCGGCGACAACTACTATGTGAGCAATTTACCGACAGGCGAAAATAGTTCATTTGTAAATGTTTACTTTTTTTCAGTTCTGGGGGGGGGGATCAGAACAGAACCCGGGAACCCCCCGTAAATACGCCACTGTTCGTTAGCATATTATGTATAATACAGAAGAAGAAATCGATGCATGCAGACGAAAACGGAGATCACGATAACACGTCTGGAGCGGTTTGTTGAAATATACGCAACAAACGTATATAGAAGAGTAGTGCGAGGGAAATCAATCCTATCAGACACTGAGGATTGATACGTAGTTTTTGACTATCGTATATACTATATACGGTTATTTAAATCGGATATTTTTATAATTTTAATTTTCGGTCGATTAACCGGTACTTACATTGCTACGACGGCTCTGCAATTAATCGTCAACACACAAAGAACAATACGATATGTAAACATATTATTTGTCATCGGCAGACCGCAATGACGGCCGTAAGTCTGTGCTAAATTAATCGTTTGGCGTTTCGCGTGGTCTACTGTTCGAATGTGCGAATATTATTTACACGCAACAGATATCCATGTGTGTATTATAATGCATATGCGTATAACGACGACGACCATCATACATTTTCGGTTCATTGCCTAGCAATAGCAGTAATCGCATACGTGTATACAGTAGAGTCTCACTAGTCTGAACGAATATTCAGACAGATGGTCGTCCGGATAATTGAAAGTTTTTCAAGAGCACCTGCTCAAATGACTAAGAAACTTCGTTCCACCACATTCATTTATTAAATTTAACAGATTACAAAAAAAAAAAAAAGAATTTATTAAGAACAGAATTTAACTATTTATGTATTAGAAAAAAGATCAGTAATTTTTTTTTTTTTTTTGAGTAGTTCACTCGATTTTCAATTCAAGAGCGTGTTTTCTAAAACGACGTAGCAGCAAGATTTCAATTTACCATATTTTGATCGTCCGCCCGTTGCAAAACAGTATTCAGTGTATTCACAATTTCCGAAGCAGAAACTTAACTTGTGTTGGTCGAGACAATCTCGTTTTCATCTTCAACGTCATCCTCTTTTGCTGTAAAATTTGTACATTTTGGTTGTCAGTTATAATTTCATGATTCGCCGGATCCTCGTCACCGCCCATTTCTGTGCTTGAGAATCAGATATTTGATTCATACGTGTTTCCTGTATCTGGTTTCTGAGCGTAGAAAGTTTAATCTCATTGGTTTCAGCCACTCAGTCGATTTCATTTTCCGCAAGGAAAGGAAACGGATTAATAACACGTTGTTTTATGAGAATGGATGTCACCAATTTCCAAAAATTTCCAAGAATTAAAAACTGTGTTTTTTAAATTTATATGGTCTTTAAAGCGTCAATAAGGTCCGTAGAAATTACCTATTACTATTTATTCCGCCGTTCGGATTACCGAGTTCACCAGACTATCGGGGGTTTGGATTATCCTCGGCCAGAGGCGAACGGAAGTAGAGAATATGGGGATTCGAATCCCCCCCTTCCCCGAAACGTCTGAGAAAATTTGAAGTTAAGCTGCGACATATATGTAAGAGTAAGTAGTTACCACAGTTGTCGACGGTTGTGCGGTATTAAGAGCGATCGTGTTTATCTTATATTAACAAAAGAAAAAAGAAAAAACATAACAATTTATTTACACCGGTTTGAACTATCGAATTTCTGGTATACTGTGTCACAGTTGAATTTTTACCTTCACAGCACGTATTGTGATTACGTAAAAATGCAAAGTTCATAGAAGAATATTTGTTATCGTATGATAATAAGATTTATATCACGTTATATCACGAGCACACGTGATATAAATGTTTCTAAGCATGGTGTGAACCATATAATAAAACAAATATAGCCATAACCTAAAAATATAATATAAAACCGCATTTTAAAATTCGAATGCTATAGCAGTCATGCAGAACATAAAACTAATATTTCATGAATGCTATAGCATGTACTGTCCATCAACGAGTTACATTGGTTGCTCCACCGAGAAAAAACGCGACCACAAAAAGCAACCTGATTTCGTCGAATAATTCGGTGAATCCCGACAAGCAGTGTCAAAACGACTCCATTGCGGTCCCTCCAATAGAGAAAAGAGCTCCAAAAAATTTAAAACATCCGACGTCGTAGATACCACGGACGAGTTAATTATTTTTTCTGGTTTTGACACGAACATAATTTTGCACGAGAAAAATAACGAGAATTATCCTGCTTCTACTCAGTGTAGGCAATCCATCGCTCCGGTATGCTTCCCGGTTAATTATTCGGGTAGCCTTATGATTTTAATCTCTAGTTCCAGTAATGAAAACAATTTGTGTAAATTACATTCAGTTTCAATTGGAAAATTTTTGACAAAGAATTTCAACGGTATTTTATCTATTACGCCGGCTGGTCCTCAACACTAAAAAACACGTGTCCGACGTCCGTCATTGCGGCGTCGTGTCACCATGTTCGGCGTTCGGCCGTTTTTTGTCCGTTCGTTCACCACAGCCGTCGAGTAATGTGCTCGTTACGTTCCGAGTTGTGGAAATATTAGGGCTGACGGTTTTTTCGGTATACCGGTATTTCGGTATAACGGTATTTGGAAATTTGTGTGTTAAACGGTATACCGTTATAACCGTTCATTACGGTATACCGAAAAACCGTTCTTTACGGTATACCGTAAAAACCGTGCCTAACGGTATACCGAAAAAACCTTGTATTTATTGAAGTACTAATGTTTTGTGAAATATTTCTATTTATAAAATCGGGGTTTCACTATCGGACCATTAGATTTATAATATACTTTGTATATAGTAATCACTAATTTATAATATAAATAGTCTTTATTATTAGTTATTTTATTATTATTCATTACTTAATATTATAATTAATAAATTATTCAGCATCAGTAATGTAGATTAATTTTTAGTTTTCGCAACCCAAATTTTTAATTATTAAAAAGGTCAATATTTTTTTAAATAAACCAAATGCACCAATTCGTATTCGATCTTCTTAGACTATAATAATTGATTGAAAATTTTGTATTTCATTTATACTAGTCATTACATTGTTTGATAGTAGGTAGGTACTCCATAATTCCAGATTGTCTTTAGATATAATAATTGGCAATAAAAAGTTGCCCAGATATAGATGATGGAACTTTATCCACTGTCCCTTCCGTCCTCGGACAGGATAGTGCATTAATTAAATTTTGATATACCGGTAAATATCGGTATTTCGGTATACCAGTGTACCGGTATACCGGTATACCGGTACTTAACGGTATTTCGTTATACCGGTACTTATCGGTATTTCGGTATACCGGTTCGTATCGGTATTTTACGGTATACCGTTTCAAACCGGTATTGAAATCAATATCGTACTTTCGGTATTCACTTTTAATACCGTCAGCCCTAGGAAATATGTTTTTCGCGTAAACAGGTCGGCATACGCAATTTATTTTACTTTTCGTTGTTACCGAAAACGGTTGAAGTCTGGCTTTTAGGTCTACATACCTTTCCTTTATAAGTGAATCTCATTATAACCACCTCTCAAAGGCTAAAGTCTGGTTTTCGATATTTTAGGTAGATGATCGTTTACGCTAAATACCAGTGTACAACTGGGGAGTTAAGTGTTCTCTGAAACCTGTTAAACCGTGAAGATATATTGTAATCATTGTTTCCCTATTATAATTTACATTGAATGTTATCTACGCAAGATATATTGATCACGATTAAAGATAGGCGGGTTGAATACCGAACACTAATAAAGTGACTAGCAAACCTTCTTTTTATCAAATTCCAATACCAGCGCTCCTAACGGAAAATGTTTCAAAAAACGCATTGTAAATATTACTATTATTATAATTATTCTTAACTATAAAAAAAAAAATTCAAAGATAATATAAATATAAATAATTTTTAAAAATAATAATGTTTTTCGTCAAATAACTTATTTTACCGTTAAAATATTATAATCAGCTCTTTGTATAGTATAATCGCAGGTTAGATCAATATTCATCTAATCCGTGGTATAATAACGAAGAATTTAATATAAATAATATATCAAACAACTATTAGCGCTAGTGTTAGTGAAATTTCTCAGCTAATTTACAAACAAGTTTTATTAGTCACGGTGAACGGCGGAGTAGCAAAGTTCGTTGTTCAACCTGTCTATCTTTAACCGTGATACTAATGCATTTCGGTTTTGTGATTCGATTAAATCTGTTATCGGTCTTCTGTGAGATAAGGTTGGTTTATGATGCTATGTCTAGGAGTGCTTTGCAGGTCGTCCAAACACTAGTTGAATCTCGTACGTTTAAAATCGCATGGCCAAGAGTACTGCAATATCCGGCTCAAAATAGACCAATGTTCGTTATGGATCTATTGAAAAAAACTCGGTGGACTACATGTGAAGTTATGGTTTTCTTTATTTTAACTTAATTATTAACAAAAAAAAAGTTCGCATTTCTCATTACAAGAACACGTGCACAAAAAAAACGATGACGTAAAAGAACATCATAGGTATATAAAAAAATTTGGTATCAGTAAATAATATTACCACACAAAATAAAAACTGTGTAACCAATTCTCAAGCTACCGCCTCTTGCAGGATATTAACAATATTTATTAGTATGTTTTGTTTGAATTTGCGGAATTTTTATAATTTTCACAGTACAAATAGTCAACTAATAATTATAAATTGTTTCGAAGTATAAACTTTGTTTTTTAAATTATATTTCTAAAAAAAAAAATTTGGTGTTTTCATATTTTAAATAAAATTTTAGAATTCAAATTTAGTATTGACTGAAATGACGATAAATATTTTGGACCAGAACCCCTAAAAAAACATAATTACGATCTTGCACGTAAATAAAGGATTTTTATCCTGTGTATAACGAACGAACAACCTTGCGAACGACGAATTAGCCATGTAATGTTTTAAATGGAATGAAAATTTGAAAAGTCAATATACAGGGTCTATGGATGAATTTAATCGTCATTACGTACCTAATTCCACCGTGTATTACCGCGGATATGATATACATATTATTATATAAATATACTCTGGATTCTACCGAAATCGAAAATAACAACATAGGTACATATTTCATTTTATTCCAATATATACCTATAAATAAATAAATATATATATATATATATATATATGTATGTATATATATATATATATATGTATGTATATTGTTAACTATTATTCCTTAATTTATCAGATATTTGGCGAGGGCTGAGGAGTAAAGGAATATTTTTTAAAACGGTTACATTTGGTGCGTAAATTTATAATATATATATTTTATTTTATTTATAAATTACAAATATATCATTAAGGAAAACTCTGTTTTATTAGTGTTTATGAACTAAATCGTCTTCTGCTAGATATTCGGACAGATACTTTTTGATTGCCAAACGAGCATTTTGCAACTGCGGTGTATCTGTAAGTGACGGTGGATAAATATCCGATGCCATAGCTCCTCCTAAAAAAAGAAAACAGTAAACTTTTTATTTTATGTAATGTTCATAAGAAACTAAATCAATATATTTTTTAATTCAGGGATTCGGTACCTTTAATAGCAATGACCTTATTGTGTTTTGTTCTTGGTTTTGTCAACCCTAAACTTTTATATGGGTTGTCAAGTCCTTCGACAAAAATTACCCGTTCTGCCCTTATATCCAATCCACCAAACACCATATTCGTCCTGTTGACCGCACCTTCCAATAACTCCAAATTAAATCTTTAAAAATAAATTATTATTCGTAACAATAAGAATAAGATAGTAAACAAAATAAAGTATCACAATATACATATATCGTATATTAAGTGTTTTAAAAAACATGGTGAAACTAATTTTTATTATATATTTTTCTTAACTTATATTTACATAAATGTTATATCTCAACAATTATAAATGATAATTAAAAAATATTTTACAAATATATAAATACAATAATAAATATTAGGATAAGTATCTGAATAAATATTAAATAAGTATGGTAATGATGTAACATTATAATATGTAATTGTGTTGAGAAATGTTGTTTAGATATGAGGCGAAAAATGATTAATAATAATAATAATAATAATTAAAAAGTATAAGTAATAATTAATAATTTGGAATTCTACATGCACACTAATTAATAAAAACTAACTGAAATATTTTTAGTGAACCAACTTACGATTTTCCAAAAATATCAGTGCATGCATTAATTAAATAATCAATGTTGAACCGATTGCCAAACAATTCGTTGGACGTTTGTAAACCTCCAAATTCTGCACACGTCTGATACATCGCTTGTCGATCTGTATAAAACATATTTTGTTCGATCACTGTGAGCCGATTGTATTACTCATAATTAAAATGATTACATTAATATATATATATATATATAATTATTTTGTATTGTTTCTTTCGTTTTTTAAATTCTTAATACGGAAATATTTAAATATTAGTTATTTGTGTCAACAATATAATATTAGTATAATATTAATATTAGTAATGAATATACAAACCTCCTCTTGCCGCATCACACGTCCACGATGTACATGAGTAATATTCAATCATCTTATTGTAAGTATAATTCAAACAACTGACATTATTGTAGGATAATATTTTGGAATGAACAGCTGCATACCGATCCAACTAAAAAGTAGTAATAATCATTAATGATTAGCATTTAACGCGATCGACATTTAAAATTATAACACGTAAATAGGTAAACGTATTTTGTTTCCAAAAAGCTTACTGGATTTTTTAACTTATTGTTGACCATTGTATCACATAAACCTTCATACGTCAAACCATCTTTGACGATCTTATTGTATTGAACAACACTCCCAATATTTTCAGCAATGTTTTGAAAAAAAGATGATACGTCTTTCTCATTGTTCTTATTCAAGGGGTCACAAAGTCTAAAATATATAATGATGACGAATGACGATTAAATCCGGGACGCTTTATAGTACGTACACGTATAAACATTAGCCTTATAATATTAATAATATATAGTGCACGTTTGGTTTAATATATTCGAGTATATAATTACTTGAATTCCTTTGTAATTTGTTTTGCTCCCTCGTCGGTTTTAAGCAGTTCGTTAAGTTCTCGATTCGCTTGTTTTATTTGCGACACGCATTCTGGCGAATACGCCGACAGTATTTTTTCGACTGTATCGAAATATTCTATAAAAATAACAAATATCGTAGTATTTCGAATGGTATTGATACAAAGCAGAAAAACGTAAAAAAATAACTGTATATTTTATAACACACCCTTGTGATTTACTTTTGCCAACAACTGGCTGCTCGAACAAACGGCTACGTGTACTAGATGTGAATATTCCACTGACAGCCAAGCGGCCAATGATGCCCCGATAGACGCTCCAAATGCCACCCATTTTGTCTCAGGTGGGAAATTGTATTTTTTCCCCATACTTGCTATGAATTGAGCCGAATCAGCTACCGCTTGTTGACTGTTCAAGTATACTAAATTTTCGGTACACGTATTGCTGAAAATTATTGTTTTCTTTTAAAACATATTCGTCAACAAATGTCAATATGAAAATTTGAGAATCTATGGGTATAAATAGGTATCATTATAAAACCCACTGTAAAGGAATCGACTATAATAACAGAACTATACCGCCTAATGAATAACAAAA
Source organism: Slavum lentiscoides (assembly GCA_032441835.1). NCBI lineage: Eukaryota > Metazoa > Arthropoda > Insecta > Hemiptera > Aphididae > Slavum > Slavum lentiscoides. The sequence continues at coordinate 3,617,381 of CM063718.1, read as the reverse complement.
AATACTGGTGTTGGTTTAAATGAAAAACCTATTTATTAATATCTAACATTAGAAAATGTGTATATTTTAAATTATGAAAGCTTAGAAAATAATTTCGGTAAGATGGGTGTCATAGCTTTCCGCTTTTGCTCCGTTGTCGTCTTGCCTATAGATATTAAGTACTCGCCGATTTAAAGAAATAAATAATATATGTATATATAAGAAACAACGCGTATTAATACATTTATAATTAATAACAACTAAATAATTATAATATATAGATATTAAAATGTTACATTTTTTGTTCATAATTATTGGTCAAAGGGCAGGAATATATATATATATATATATATACCTATATATAGGGACAACTCATATACATTATAGTTACGAGCAATTTTATTAAAACAAAGTCTAGCTTGGTCACGTTATTTATTATATATATATATATATATTATTAACATAATTTCTCACTTGGTAGGTAGGTTCGTCCCATAAAAACGTTGTTCTAGTTCAAAGAGAAAAGCGTTTTTTTCTTTAGCATATTCAACCCAAGCTCCTGTGTGTATAAATGAGTGTCCGATTTCCACCTGGTCACCAAGCCATAAAAATACTGGGCCGCCTTTTTTGTAATATTTATCGTTCATCAAATATCTCTAACAGAAAAAAAAAAAAATCAATTAAAATTCGTTAACACCGGGTCTTCGTATTTATAATATTCCCTATTTATCTATTAATTAAAACACTCCATAATCCATATTAAAATTTTTAATAATTTGAATATTCGCAATTTCGTAATCATTATCATTTTTATCACACATATAATTAAGTTTAAAAGTACTTGTGACCACGTTTCACAGTTGACAGGGCTAAAATGATCGAGGTCTTGTTCGAACCAATATTCTTTGCAGTCATTTGGATTTAAAACTACTAACGGCACCCTTCCAAGATCATCCATACTATGAGCTGGCGAATACCACCAAGCACAGCACCAAACTACGCACAATATAATTCTCATTTTTCAAATGAAAACTCCTAATCTGAAAAATAAATCAACGATTATTCAATATTATAATACAAGTGATACAAAATATTGGGTTATAAGTAGATAGTTTACAGGTCGGAGCGTAAAATTGTATTACGTGCGACCGGACACCAATAAACTCCGCGAGGATTTGGTAATTTGCTAATGTGGCCAAAACGATTGGTAAGTGTATATGTGTTTTATACCTGTCTAGAAAAAACGAAAGAACTTGCGTCAAACACAATTTGAATTGTTCAAACAGTATACGCGACGACGATCTCACTAGACAATACAATTTTTGCGACGGTTCTACGGTATATAAAGGTGCAACGATGACAACATGGGCGTTGGCTTTTTACAAAATAATAATTTATTATGCTCGAAAACAGATAATTAATTGTAATATAGTTGACTAAAATTAAATAATAATAATTATGATTTACATTTATGTGCATATGAGGTAGCTCGGTCGTGGATTTCAAATGGGCGATAAAAATTGTAATTGCCACCGTTGTGTGTGTGTACTTAAAAGTATGAAAATGGTAATTTAAAATTGCTAATAATTAAACACGTATTGTTATTATTCATATTAAAATAAATAAATAATAAAAATAATTTTAGCAAAATTATTATATAAAATGCAGTGCAATAATAGATATCAGCATCTAGCTCAAAAATATATAATTATAATAATAATAATCTTCTTTTCTTCTTGTTCAAATAAGTATTTGTATTTGTATTTAAATACATAACATGTATCTATATTTGTTATTAAATACTTTTTTTTAATTATTTGTATCTCTATTTAAATACAATTTTAAAAGTATTTTTACAAGACTGGATAATAATAGTAATAATAATAATAATAATAATAATAATAATAATAATAATAATAATAATAATAATAATAATAATGTATATAATATATAAATGTATATATTTTAGCCTAATACTAATTATAAAATAAACAATTTGTCTGTAGTTTGTTGGTGAGCTTACTGGCCATCCGCTAACTAAACTAAATAAATACCAAAACTTACTATTGGACTATTATAATCGTTTTTGATGATTGATATATATATTCAAAAATAATATGTCTATTTAAGACAATTACTTAAACAATCGCTGATATATTTGAGCCATAGAAAAAGAAAAAATAATGTGTGTGTATTTGACACAGCAAAGGAAGCTGAGGTAGAAGCAAACGAAGTATTAATAGGCTGATCGAGCTGGTAAAATATAACCCTATGAGATATGACACACATAATTTGGGCCACACCTTTAAGGGAGTAATTGAGGTCTAAAAGTTCTTAAAATTTTCCAAATTTTTAAAATGATTTTTAACACCATCATCAATATTTTCAAAATCATATTAAAATGTCAGTTAAATCAATTATTTAACTTTTAATATTATGTATTTATAATGTATTCTAATAATAAATTATGGTCAATGGACGGCTATCATGCAGACAACAGTTTTGTGCAGATGATAAAATATAATATACCATCGTTTACCGTTTAAAATGAGTAAACAAAAGAACACAAATGTCTTATTACATTACGTTTATTATCATTAAAAGTAGGTACGTTGCATTATTTAATTTAATTTTAATAATTTTATTACCGGAAATTCGTATTGTATACATCGCATTATAGACGAGTATGTTCCTATTCTTTTAGCACTAATAGAAAGCCATCATGTATTCATTCGTCTTCATTACCAAATAAAAAGGAAATTTTAAAACAGACGTGAAACAAGTGGTTGAATAAAACAATATAAGCTACTGTTTTGGTAATCATGTTTGTGACTAATATAATTTGAATTATCAACTGTACTTTTGACAACAGAGGACAATTACAAATTTCCAATTTATAAAAATTTAAATACTATTAGGATAGATTAAAAGTTTTCCTTGAATTGTTTATTTAATAATAATGTAGTTAAACGAATTATTTCAATTATTATTATTATTATTATTATTATTATTATTATTATTATTATTATTATTATTATTATTATTATTATTATTATTATTATTATTATTATTATTATTATTATTATTATTATTATTATTATTATTATTATTATTATTATTATTATTATTATTATTATTATTATTATTATTATTATTATTATTATTATTATTATTATTATTATTATTATTATTATTATTATTATTATTATTATTATTATTATTATTATTATTATTATTATTATTATTATTATTATTATTATTATTATTATTATTAGATATTTTATAGTTAATCCCGAAAAAGTTTTATATTATTTTGTTCATTAATGAGAAAGGTACACTTTTGGTTTGAAATTTGTTATTTACATATTCATAAGTATGCTTAAGTTTTAATTTTCATATTTTATTTAGTTTTAGCAGTATTGATAATAATAAAATATGTCAAGGTATAGGTATACTTTGTTTGTTTTAGTATGTTTGTAAGAAAATAATTTTGGTTTTGTAATATTTTTTTACACCAAATTTCACAACTCAAATTTAGTATTGATTAAAATTACAATACACATAATGGTATTCCATTCCCGAAAATAATCTATGTACGGCCCATCACGAAAATAAAGGCTTTTTAGCCTGCGTGTAACAAACGAAAGGACTTGCGAACGACAATTTAAATTACACACCTTGTCAAGGCATTATACCAAATTTTGATAGTAATAATTTATTTTATGAATCGATGTGGGACAGTGCAAAAAATAATATTCGTGTAAATTTGTTACTAAAATAAATAAAACGTTTTATTTATTTTAAAATGTGGGAAAGAGGCCAGGGGGCCCAAACTAGACGAGGGTCCAGTCCGCGATCGCGGACCCGCGGTCCGGGCCAGTCCGACCCTGCCACTACCTACATGTATATTTTGCTATACAGCCGGACACGGATCATGTTTATACCACCGGTGTGCCAATATACGTATGAGTTATTATTAAAACCCTTTAAATACACCAGCTAGTAAAATTAATTATACATCCCTTTTCATGATTATCCTACGAGGAGCCTAAGTTCATTCTTCGGAACACATGAAATAGTTTTTCAAAGTTCCTCTCGCGGCGGTTCCCGCCGACGGGCAGATCGCTAAGCAACCTTGTCATCGGCGAGAATATTTTGTCCTAATAAGGAATCAAATTAGAAATTATATATTTTCAATTAATATGTATAACTGACCGATACACGTTTTATTACTCTGCTCAATTCGGCAAGTCGAGGTAATTATGCGAACTAAAACGAAGGTAATTATGCAAACAACTATATACATTTGTTGTCGTCGCTGTTCTACATTAATAGAACGCAATAAATTATTTTCGCCCATTTCAATACTACGACCGAGCATACCATGTAATATTATACACATAAACGTACATCATAATTATTATCATTTACTTTTGTCAACTATATTAATATTAGCTATCTGGTTTCCTGAATATTATTTTGTAAAAAGCCAACGCCCGTTTATGTTTGTCGTTGCACAGTCATCGTTTACCTGCGATAAATTGGGTTATCGTGATTGATCGTCTCACCTATATTGTTTGAAAAATTCACATTGTCGTTCTCAATCCCTTTTATTCGTTATACGCAGCTTTAAAAGCCTTTATTTCCGTGCTGGGCCGTGATACGATTGTGAAAATATTGAAGACGGTGTCGGATATTGTTTTAAACATTTGGAAAATTGTTTTTCTAAATTAATAAAAAATAATCACTAACTTTTTACTATATATTAATGAAAATTTTATTTGAAAGTACTCTAAGTACATGAAACAATGATGTGGTGTTTAAGATCTTCTGTTAGATCTTAGTATGTTTTCACGCTTACTGGAGCTACGTTCAACATCACGTCATGACGTAATTTTTAAATTTTACAATTTCCTCGGTAGTTAGATTGGAATGAAAATCTTCATCCAGATTACTCCCATTTAAAGTATCACGCATTATTTACAAAAATAATAATTACAAAAAAATATACGTATGTTCTATTTTCTTCTTTTACCAACCACCACGGCAGCTAAAGTATACCGCGTGAAACACGCATTTTAGGTGTTCATTGTTGAAATATTCAATAATATGCATTTTATTCAAAATATGCAAAAACACGCAGAATAAAATGACCACTATTTGCTTCATCGTGTCGTCGTAATTCGTGGACATCTCAAACAAAAGCAGTAATCAGGAGTTGCGAACAAAATATGCCAATGCATATAAATCCTAGCCGTATAGTTATGACAAAACTCCAAAAGATATGTATCCATCACGTATAATTCACTTGAGCGACATCAATCGCCCCGCGGCTCGGCACCATTTGTTTTCTCCTTCGGTTCAGCTATAGCTGGTACCTAGGTTGCACGTGCGAATACAGTTTATTTAAAACAAACATTGATGACGAATTTTTCTTTTTTCCAAGACTTGCAGTGCAGACAACGACAAAAAGACAAAATGCGGCTCAATATAATATAATAATACTACTCCGTATATGCTGCACGCTCGTCGTTTTTAACCGCCTGCGGGCCCGTCACGTCGAGGACCCCGTTTATAGAGGGACCTATCCGGAGGGGAAATTGGGGTAAAATCGTGTGATTTCCTACGAAAGACGGAATATACACACGCACGTGTAATATGTCATATTGTCGGCAAAACACAATAATAATAATAACCTCTTCTGTGCAGAGTACATAATATTATTACACACATATATATATATAATAAACGTCCGTCTCGAGCGATTGCGAGGGCGGGAGAGGGGAGGGGAAGAGTTGTACGAGGAAAAGGATTTTTCATCTTCAGTGCAGCAGCGTGCCGTACACTCGGCGCGCACGCGTAACGTGTGTACAGGGTGGACAATTTCCGACAGAATGAAAAGAAAAAAAAAAGCGAGACGCGTTCCTTTAATGGTTTTTTTTGTTGTTATTTTTGCAAAAAAAAAAAAAAAAATAGTAATTATATTTATATCATTGATAGTGCGGGAACTGTGAACGGTTCGAAACAATTTTGAAGACGTAATGATATCGGCAAAATGTTCTTACATATGTATTATGTATTTCCCCGAATCAGTAGCGTGCCCAGAAATTTTCAATAGGGGGTGTTATAAGTAAATAGTAATAATACATTTTAATAAATTGTCACGGTAATACCAAATAAACTCAAATGTTTATGTTTCAAGCTCTCCAGAATCGTTTCTAGCTTATAATCGTGTACATTCGTAAATTGTTCTATAATTAAAATGAATTTAAATTATAACACACTAACACCAAGTTGTTCAATTAACATAACATACGTTATGTATAGTAAATGTTTATTGTCATAACTCGTAAGTAATAACTTTTTGCTAATAACTAATAAAAAGTATTAAGCAATGACTCTAAAACAGCTCTTATAAGTTGTTTTCTGTGGGTCGGCAAAAAAGACAATGGGGGGGAGGGATATAACCCCTAACCTCCCCCGAGCACGCCACTGCCTCGAATTTGTAGTGCAATGTTATAAATACGCGTGCAGGTTTCAACGATTTGAATAACACATATAATTTATAAAAATAAATTTCGTCGATTCAAGTATTTAAAAAAACTAAAAAAGGTAACGAGCCGCGGGGTGTTGTGAATGTCGCTCAAGTGAATTAATTAGATTTAGAGTCAATACGGTTATCACTACAAATTCGAAAGAAACGATAAATCACTGCATTCGATAAAGCGATTTTAAGAGGAGCTTTGGTGTTATATTATTTATTACTAATACTATATAGTAACAGAGTGCGTATATATATATATAGCACATAAATTAATAATAGTGATTTAATACAATTTCTTGCAATAAACTTGGGTATCTACCGAATATGTTTATACTCTATGAAACAATGATATCGATAACGACGATATACTATTATTATAATTTATCATAATTCGAAAATGCGCGGTAAATACAGATTACCAGCTCAACAATTATTCTGTGACGTTATCACGATCACAGTGACATCATTCTGATATGGACATTTGTCATTTGTATATTCTTATAATATAGGTAGGCTTTAAAAAGTCGATCGGCTCGCAAAAATCGATCGGCCCACATAAATCTTAGGGTGGGGCAAATGACGCCCCTGTGATTACCGCGTTGTGTCTAATGTAATTGAATTTAAAATGAAATTATTTTTATTTTAAATTTAAAGGAAACCAATTGTAAATTCGTGGATTCAATTATGCGAATATATATTATATTATCATTTTTTCATTAAATTCAAACAAGTATATTTGAATTAGTTACACGATCGTTGATATAAAGGAATAAACTTAAGGAAATGATTGGAAAATACGAAATTGGCGGAATAGACTCTTGGAAATTAAAAAAAAAAAATTGCCCGTGTACATGGGCAAAATTAAATCCATTAAAATTTCAGAGGGAATAACGTACCTAACATCAAAGTAAGACGTAGAGGTTCCGCTTCCACACCCCTCTACAAAATTAAACACATTAGTCTACATTTTATACATTTTTCAAAATTATATTTATAATAAATATAATAACTAAATTTAGACGCAATAAATAATTTAAGATAATATTTTATACATTTCAATTAAATTGTTAGACTATAAACGTTATATTATTTCGATTTAACCGTGAACTGTGACAAGTTATCAGTACTGTTGTTACCAGTTATCATCGTACTGGTAGCGTATTTATTACTACAGTATCAGTATGCTATACGTGTGTGGTGTGTATACTGTTATTTATACTAATATTCTGATATGAATATGTAGGGGTTATTATACTTATTAGTGTATATCCGAGGGCTTATACTTATCGTAAATATTTAATAATTTTCTTTTATAAAATAATTTATTCTCAATAAATTTAAAAAATATATAACATATCGATCAGTTCTCAAATATTCTAAATACATATAAACTATAAATTATAACACGTTTATATTAAACACAAACAATTTTTAGACAAGCTAATATGATATTTTGGGGGTCTTAGCCCCCCCCCCATTTCCTTCTGTATCCGGGTATACTACCACCGACACATTTTTATGAAAAATTAAACCTTTTAACACGTTGGCTAGCTGCAAAGCCTAATTTTTAAAAACACCCCCGGAGTACCATGAAAATACTTGGGTAATCTAAGTGGAGTCTTTTCTTTTTTTGTACAACGTGAGTTAACTCGGGTTCTCGCGGTACACTATTATAATATTTAATTCAAAACTACCGCCATCTGGTTTAATGAGATATTGTGCCAAATATCATTAAAAGCCTCATAACACCTAAGTGTCAACGATCTGTAATAACTGTGGGAGCGCTTGGGTTCTCTCAATAATCAAAAAAAAAATATGCAAGATATCATAAAAAAGTTATTACCTATATCCACCTAGAATATAAACAATTTCACTTCTTTATTACGACAAATGGTAAAATATACCTACATTAAACAACCTTATGTTTCTTTTTTCTAAACATTAATTGAGGTTTTTCAAACACATTACGATTATGTTTAACTTTTAACTCGTTACTGCGCCAGGTCTTGAGGTACACCCTGTATGATGCAGAGAGTGTTCGGGTGCGCGCGCATATACATATACGCGAGGATAGCCTCGGGGTCGCGTCATTTACCCCTTTCGCACATGACATGTTTCCAACAATATTATACGATCATACGAACGAGTTCCGCCGGGGTTTTACGGCAGGCTATATTTGCGGGGACGAGGTCTGTTCGCGGGTGCAGTCCAAAAATACAATTTAACACCGAAATTTAATATTAACGGATAATACTCTCGCCAAAGCTGCAGCTGGTTATGTTTTTCTTTGCTGCAACACACGGAAACTGTAACACCGAAACGTAATAAATATCACGTACAGTTAGTAAAGGGATGCAAAATTTTGCAAATTTGGATGTACTACTTGAAGGTATTGTAGTTATGATAAAATATTAATTTAATTACTGTACTTGTGCCTACCTTATTTTTATATTTGTTTACAATAAACTTCTAGCTATTGAACTTGTATTGCTATAAAGGTACCAATTACAAATGGCATGATATTATACGTACTCTTATAGGCTTATAATATAATTTAATAATCTATCTTATTATACTTATTTTTGTATAATATTATCTTATTATACTTACCGTTTACTAATTGTGAAAATTATCCTGTAAAAGTAATCTGAAATCGTTTCATTAATAAATCGATTTTGATTAGTCGTATTAAGAAAAAAGTCAAACTTATCGTTCTAAAATTGTTTATTTATAAAAGAAAACACATGAATCCGTCATACAGCGCATACTCATAAGGTTGTATTCAATTGAATGTTATTATATAATTTCAAAGTATTAAATATAATATTTTCAAGACTTGAACAAATTTAATACTTTAAGGACGTACAGCAGATTGGATTTTCTTGGGACAAAGGACTGCGTATAAGAATTTAATTATAATAGGTAAAAAATAAATTGAAAAAACTGAAAAAACTTAATGAGGTATTATTTAAATGTTGGACCCAAGAGAAATAATGAGGTATAGGTACTTCAAATGTTATTGTCTACCCTAACTTAAATAAATCTCAATATTTATTTCGTTCTGTGATTACGCATTTAAAAGCAGTGATAAGCATCGCTACATAGAACATAACAGATACAAAATTATTGTGGTTTAAGTGTCTTTAAAAAAAAAAAAGTTATTCCGAGACCTAAATGTGAAATATTCTTATATTATACTTAATTAATATCGTCAACATATAATAATAAAAAGAAAAAAATGTTGAATAATAATAACATAAAAAACCCCTAAAAAAAATATCAAACTCTCTTTACGGACAGACAGTACATTTGTTTCAAAGAAAAATTTAAACAAAATCCTTATTACGTTAGACAGCAAGTTCACTATACAGATGTGGTACGTTAAAAATAAAAAATAAACAAACAAATTATTACTCATATGTTGGATTATCTTAAAAATATTAAGATAGAAAAATGTAAAAAAAATAACTGATTAAAAAAAAAAAAATGGCCGGTGGAATCAAGTGAAGTAGTAATGATCGAACGAGGTGTCGTCATCATGTTATGGAATGCCGGCGCCTGGCTGTGGCTGGTCGTACCATTCGGTTAGCGAAGGCCAACGACTGGTGTCTAGTACGCTTTCGCCGTCTCTGGTCATTTCGCCACATTATCATTCTGGCGGCGCGATCGTCACCCATGGCCAGTGCGTAATCGAGCGGCGTTACACCATTGTACCGCACGGAAGTCCGGCACCGGTCTGACGACAACAAGACCGCAACCATCCTGTACTTTCTGTTTCGGACGGCCACGTGCAGTGGCGTCCCGTACTCGGAAGTGGTCATGTTGGGCGACACGCCGCACGCCAGCAAAAACTCGACGGCGTCCACGTCGTGCCGGACCACCGCTTTGGCCAACCGGTTCGAATGGACTAAATTCGCAGTGACTGCAACTCTGCGGCCCCAAGTGTACACGGACATATCCAGCACCCGACTGTCGCAGGCAGCCGGGTTCGGGGCGTCGATGCATGCACCCCAGTCCAGCAGCTGATCTACCATCGCCGCCGCGTTGCTTGACCTGATGGCCACGTGCAGCGCCATTCGGCCGCTTTCGCACCGCGTGTTCACGTCTACCCCGTGAGCTAGTAGCACTTCCACCGTCTGCATATGACCCAATGAAGCAGCCACCAACAGGGGTGGCAACGGCTGGCCGCCCTCGTGCATCGCGTTCAGCACACCCGGATCCACATAAGCCAACAAGCACGCCAACATTTCCGCATTACCTGAAACACAATATATTATTATTATTATTATTACTATAATTAGGTATCATCATTTTATAGAGGAACGTAGCAAGGAGTGTCCCATACTATGGCCAAATATAATAAAATAGAAAAGACCCGTCCTCCTCCATACCAAACTTTAGACTGCTATCAATTCATGCTATCGAATGAACGATACCTAAATTTTAAATGAAATACTTTGGTTTGAATAATATTTACTAAATAATATAAACAATATTTATTAAAATATTGGACGTTGAAATATTGAAATACTGAAAGTTAGTACAGTTGGCATTTTTCTCGTTACAAAAGAAACTTTTATTCGGTAAATTATAAATTAAATCGTACTCTATAAGTTCGTATTAACAATGTATATCAATGTATAACCGTCACCGTTCTGAGTTCCGAGGCTTAAAACCGATTTTTTTATTGGTTTAAAATTTTAAATACGAAGCTTTACCAACTATAAATTCAGATTCATAGCTACGTAAGATAAACACACGAAATTTCATTTAGCTTCTTTAACAATTTTTGACAAATTGTATTACTTTTTTTTCGTTTTTATCGTAATGCAGTGCGTGATGGCTCACATAGGTTTCATCTCGTATTTTTTGGTTTATCGGTTTAACATTGTAAATAAAAAAATAAATAACGGGTTTTTATAGATTTATTTAAATTTGTAATGATTTTTCTAGAATTTTTAATACGGGTTTTAAAGCTTTTAATGATATTTTTTTTAGTTTTATAAAGCTCGTATCTAAACTCTATAATTATTTTTTATGATGCACTTACCGGACTCGCAGACCATGTGTATGATCGTCCACTGTAAGTTGTCTGGTCTCACAACGACAGCGCCGTGTTCGAGCATCAATCGGGTAAGCAAAAGATTTTCGCGCTTAACGACTATATGCAGAGGCGACTTAAACAGGCTGCGGTTCAAATCGGTACCCCCGCACACAAGGATCCTGGACACCGCGTCATTTCGCCTACACAGCGCGTTCAACAGTGGCGTGTTGTACATATAGTCCACTGCGTGCAAGTCTGCCCCAGCTCGAACCAAAGCTATCGTTGCCTCCTCATTGCCCATTTTGGCGGCCAAGTGCAGAGCCGTTTCCCCTTTGTGCGTGGGACAATCCAAATATTCTTTGGAATATTTGTCCAATATCATCGACAGTATCCGAACGGGGTAGTTGTTAACGACTGCGAAATGAAGACAAGTCCACCCGCTGCGTAAAACACACATTTCATTTACCGCGTATAGTAAATAGTTTATACACAAATAATAATAACAACAACACGTCAATGTCGTGGAATTGAGACGAAAATGTACCATATAATATTGATGAAGTTGATACATCAATAAGAGATGGATTTTATACTTATCTTATGTATTGATAAGTACTGAACAGCAAGTTTACGATTTCAAAAATCGACAATATTCCTGAATAACACGCATTGCAAACAAATATTTTATGGTACCACAACGCACGCTGTATACAGAAGTGTAAATTATATAATAATTTATTTTAAGAAATCTAATGCTCTTCACGTCTTCTTAACGTTATGTTTACAATTAAAACGGTGTTTAATGACATTAGAAATAAATTATATATATACATAATACATAAAACTACGGATATTATTGTTTATGTATTCGATAATTTCTATATTTGTAGTATATGACATTTCGCATTGATATATTCAATTCGTATAGGCATGCTTAGACATAAATTAAGATCTGTAAAAATGACGAACAAAAGACCAGAGTAGGTACAAAAGCACAGAACATTTGTCAATCTCGACATTCTGGCGCACAATACAGGCTTATCGGATCTGGACATTTCATAAAAAAAGAAATGACACTAATACTATTCAACTTCCGTCAATAATTGTGAACACTAGACGAATAGTTTAAATCGTGGGAAATCCGTCAATTCGCGTGAACTGTATCGCGGACATCCCAACGAAATCAGAAATCAAATATACACACGAATCGTTTTAAATTTTAAAAAAAGGAAATATAACTTTGAATAAAAGCGTATGCAGGATTATTGAAAAACAAAATCTGAATGAAAACGAAATTACGATACACTCTGATTTACCTGGACGGGTCGTATACCGCGGGATTGGCGCCTTTCTCCAACAAGAATTGAGTGGATCTTACGTTTTTCAACTTCGTGGCCATTAGCAATGCTGTATATAGCGTTCCTGTTTCATCTACGTATTCGATATCCGCTCCACGATTGAGCAGCTTGTTCATCAGTATCGTATTGTCTACAGCCATAGCTTGAAAGAACGCTTTATTAATCACGTTTTCTGGTATGCTACTCCTGTTGAGCAGCGTGTACACACGTTGGCTGAAAACAATGGACATGTGCGAATTATTCTTTAATTAAAATATTGCAATATATTTTTTAGTACTTTTATTTTGCACACATACTCTACGCCAGTGGTTCCCAACCTTTTTTATTTTACGCCCCCCTTGTAAATTTTTTAAATCTCACGCCCCCCTTTAAATTAGAATTTAAAAGACCTATTTTTTTTTTTAGTGAGCCGTACAAATAAATTTTACAAAATAATTATATATTATGTTATTATGGGCGACCATCGGAAAATTTATTGTTTTCAATTTTACTAATTGTAAAATTGCATAATTATTTTAACAACAAAATTTTCGTTATTTAATTATCACTATATTTTCCCCTTGCAGTATCTAAATTCCCCCGGGGGGAATTCCCTCTGGTTGGGAACCAATGTTTTACGCAATATATAACACGAAAATAGCATAATATATGTCAACACAATGTTAAATCCTAGTATAAGTGATAGCTTAGATAAAACAACACGTATGTACGATGATACATTATATTATGATAGTTGTTCGGTAAAGGGTAAAAGTATAAATTTTTCATTCTTCGAGGTAGATCTCCTCTGTCCCCCAAGCGCGTTAAATAACCACACGTCCAAATTAGTACAGATATTTTTTTTTGAAAAATTCGATATCAGCGTGGCCAGATTGACATACTGCATATTAACCACTAGTCACTACGCTGTCTTAACAGGCACATAATACCAATTACATCGTAGGTAGGTCGATAAATCGTATATGTTCGAATCGCCTTCAGATCAAGTATCGAAAGTATCGATCACATTTTACTGTAACCAAATACGGTGTAGTACAAATTATCTCCCAAACGACAGAGCGTAAGAAAACAGTAAAATTCCAGAACAGTGTTTACCACTGTATATTATGTAAATATTTTTTTTTTAAAACTGTGTATTTTTGGTAGCTAAATTCTTCGCGTGATTAGCACTGAAATATAAATTGAAAACTTAAAACAATAATATATTCTTGATTACTTAACGTATCGAAAATTGAATATTCTTAGCATAGAGTAGCCTAAAAAAGCCAACGTGAAAACTAAATACCTATTATAATGCGCAAGAATAATATGGCGTTCCATCTTCATAAAAATATAATAAACAACATACTCAAATTCGATTTCCAAAGTCATCAATTTTCAACTTGAGAGACGCAGAGTTTTAGTAAGTCGCAAATTGCGAATAAAAGACGAAATATGCAGCTCCATTTTATAGTTAAACAACTCTTATACAGTAAAGCAAGACTCGCAGCTGAATAAATCAAAGAAAATAATAATGATGTGGAGTAGTACACCGTTATCCTAGCTGGCAGTTGTTTCAAATTTTGTACCTACAAATATCAGAAGTGAGGAAGCGCTGATACTATTTGAGAATATTGAAACCAACACTGGACCTCAATGCTCTATATCAACAATTGATCAATACTCCAGTTATATGTGTGATAACACTATATATATATATGTGTGTGTGTGTGTGTCTGAGTGTACTAATTATAAGGTTATGTTCAACTTAAGATGTACTTTTTCGCGTAGTGGGCGTTTATACAATAAAGCAGCTAATTATTAAAACGCCTTATGCACCAAATTATTACAATATATTATGCCAAGGAAACCACCGTGACAGTGGACCAATGCCAAGAAACTAGCAATGCGCTCACAATTTAGTGGTGTGGAGGGATGGCACAAAGAATAAACGGTGCTCAACAAGATACTGATAGCGGGGATCCCACGCAAAGATCTAAAGAGTTCGAACCTTCGCGGGTCAAGAATAGACGATCTTAAATTAAATAAAAAATGGACGCGGTATAGTTATAACTTTTAATCTCGTTGCCGTGCTAATGCCATAAGAATATCAAAATTAATAAAATAGTATATCGTAACACGTATTTGGTAACATTATTTTTATAAATATTATAATATATACCTTCTATTCGTAGTCGTGGCTATTTCCAAGGTTGTGTAGTTGTAACGGTCCACCACGACAGGATCGGCCCCGCGGACGAATAGCTGCCTAAGCAATTGATGTCTGGAATATAACACGCATAGGCGAGCGAGCGTCCTCCAATTCGCGTTTCGAACGTTTGGGTTGGCACCGTAGCGCAACAGCAGCTCGACTATGCGTTGGCGGCCGGCTTGTATGGCCACGTGAATCGGGTTATCATCAGCCTCCTGGTTGAAGGCATAGTGCATCAAGGATCGGTTGCGCATGAGCAACCGCCACACTACCTCGTAGTTTCCCTGATCGATAGCTTTCCACAGGCTACCAGGAGCCATATTCATAGGCACTACCGCCCGCTGCATAATTCAATGTGTGTACGTTGACGTCAAGTTGACGTGCGGTTCTTTCTCTGTGAAATTATGACGAGATCACGGTTGTAAAATTTTACGAAAATTATATTAATAAATAATCCGTAGCGGCGGACACTGAGGTTCCCAAACTGTGTGCCACCTCTTCTCACTTATTTTACAACCAAGTGTTGAAATATTACGCAATCATAAGACTCACAATTCGTTTCTTCTTTACCAACCAATAATTTCCTCAACACTACCCATTCACTTTCCCGTTTAAACTCTTCGAAGTTTACCATTATTTTAACACTTTTCTCCTCCTCGTATCAAATAGGTACATTCGTTATATACGGGGTGTCCATTCAATAGATAGCGGACAATTGACCGCGTGACAATTGATAACAGTCAACTGATCGCGTGCGACAATTGACAGTACAATTGGTAGTGTTGTATAAAATAAAAACTAAAACAATTATAATAATTATATATTTATGTATAATATATTATGTAAATAAATGGTTGGAACAAAAATAGTTCTAGAATTTTTATACTACTGTGAATTGTCACCCTGTAGAAATATGTAACGATTTTTATAAAACTATAAATTGTCACCAAGTAGAAATATACGAATGTCTGATAACACATCGTACAAAATTCGAATCGAATACGGACTCGTCTCATAATAGACGTATATCTATGATTTATTGATACAGATTACAGATGGCTGGTTTTCTTACCTCCCGATATGAAACAAATAATAAAACAAATTTAGTTCAGACGACAGTCACGATTTATCGTATTTATCGATTACTACACGTCTACTTGTACAACGGTTTTTTATAATGTCGATGTTTAAATTTATTAAAAGTGAAAGTGGATCGAATATTTTAATTAATGACGGTTATATGTATCACCTTGAAAAAAAAGAAGAGCAAAAGACCATTTGGAGGTGCGTAATTTATAAACAAAAAATGCCGTGGTCGGGTGCATATGGTCGGTGAACTTTGTAATGGTAATCCTATTAAAATATTGGATCATAATCATGTTCCTGATATCACACAAATAGAAGTGAAAATAGCAGTGAATAAGATGAAAATAAATACGAAATATACTTCTAATTCAACACATGCAGTTATAGGAACATGTGCATCTCAGGTAATACAGACATTTTATACACGCGCGCTTATATTATTTTATAATTAAAACAAAATTTTTTAAAAAAGAAAAAAAAATTTATAATTTTATTTTTCTCTGGGGGATACGGTACTACGATAGCTTTCTCTAATTCGTTTTACACACGCGTTTATAATATATACGAACCACGAGAAATCATTTTAAATTAATATTTGTATTACTTATTTTAAAGGTATCGACCTCAGTCGTTGGACAATTACCAAATATACCAACTTTAAAAGGAACAATACAGAGAGTTCGTCAAAGTAATTTAAGAGAACCAATAAATCCCCAAAATTTTGATTTTGATATTCCAGATAAGTATTCTAAAACAACTGACGGTGATCTTTTTTTACAATTTAATAATAGTTCAAAAACCAATAGAATTTTATTATTTTGTACTAAACGAAATTTCGAATTAATGGTCGATTGTAAAACTTGGTTTTGTGACGGAACGTTCCCTTGTTCTCCTCAAATATTTTCACAACTTTACACTCGTACTATTCATGCTGTTTATTATTCGAATGCAATTCCTTCTGTGTATGTTTTACTACTTGATAAAAAGGAAAATACTTACGAACCAATGTTTCAAGCACTGAAATCATTGATATCTAATTTAAACCCACTTAACATTATGATGGATTATGAAAAAGGCGCAATGAACGCAGTAAAACACGAGTTTCCAAATGCATCTATAAATGGATGTTTTTCATTTACCTCAATGTGTGTGGCGTCATGTACAAGAGGCTGGACTACAAAAAAAAAAATACCGAGAAAATTCCGATTTAGCACTGTATATCCGTATGTTGCCTGCTTTAGCATATGTACCAGAGGATAAAGGTATCGATGCATTTGAAAAGCTTTTGGATACTGATTACTATAAAGAAAACGAAGATGATTTAATGCCATTAATAGAATATTTTGAAGGAAATTGGATTGGTCATGTTCATCGAAACAGAAGAAGAGAACCTAATTTTCCTATTATTATTATTATTATTATCGTATAGTACATTATATTATAAGCAAGCAAATAATATATATATTAATACCTATATAGGTTTATTATTGTCACGCTGAGAGACGCCTTAAATATTTTTTAAATCGCCTATACAAACCCCTTAAAAACCGTGCATTTGACGTCCTCTTACAAGTGATTCGTATGTTTATCACAATACATATACTACGATACGTGTCCTTGCGATGAATCGCGGCAACGTTGCATTAAAACACCATACGGAACCGTGTCGAAAAAGGTATTGTCGAACAATGAACATACGGAATCGTGTTCTACCCTCTGCGTATACCCTGTCATGAAATGAACATATTATGAGTATACGCGGGTATACGCTATTATTATTTATCTCGTCGCCACCAATTTATAAGTTTTCTTATATTCATATAATTTGTTGGTTATCCGTAGTAACCTATTTTTTTTATAATTTAAACGATTTTGGGCGAGAGCACACCATTGCAGTTCTGTGTGTAGCAGGGAGCAATGTATACTGACTGCGTATGGCGTACTTTGAGTGTGTGAATGATCATTCAAAATACCATTCGTTACTATAGTTCGTTTCAAAAGAGAGCATACCGGTTCTGCGCATCACGACTGACGCTCGCCGCGGCCAATTTTCTCCCACTTTAGTAGAATTGTAGCGACGAACTTGCACGATTGTCGCCATCCGAACATAGTCGACGTATATACACCGATTTCAAACGATAAGGCGTAAGAAAAACACGACTGTAGCGTACAACGTACTACTATGCGTAAACGTTGTGTTATTTGAAACGTGCTGTATAACGTTCCACTGCGATCGGACGACTGGAGCGCGCTCGTCGTAATTGACGGTACTTGGTGGGGGATGCGCGCCGCCGAACGTAAACTGGTCGCCGCCTGGTATGCTCTCTTTTGAAACGAAGTATATATGCCCACACAGCAATGGCTTGTCCGCTTGCACGGCCTGAATCAAATTTTGATCAAATAACGCATACAACTGTCCATACGGGTTACAGGTAGATAAAATAAATGGCCGTTTTGTTTTGACAGTGTACACTCGTATTTTCTGAATCTCTCGGCATTTATTACTGATAATAAACAATAAAAATTAATAATCTATGATTAAACTGTATGTTTTTCGATTGTTTTGCCTTTCCAAGCACAATAATTGTTATTTTAATAATAATTATTATTATTGGATCGCGATTCACGAAGCGCACATTATTTTCCTAGTGTTTCTTAGTGTTCTAGTATATTTCTTTTTATTAGTGTTTACGAATTTACAATCGTATTATGGCAATTAAAGATAAAAAACGTATAAATACAAAAAATACGCAAAAAATTACAAACTTTTTTTTCAAAAAAAAAATTATATCCGTGAGTGTTTAGAAATGTGCGTATACCTTTAAATTTATTTACCAATACACACCCCTGTCGAGGACTATTACTTAATAATAATAATAACAATGAGAAATACGATAATGAACTTTTGTCAAAAATCGCTTTTTTGCCGTATTTAACAAAAATTATCCGACGTAGTTTTTTTAGATCGCGTTTAACGAAATATTGAGAAAAATCGAATAGGTAACGCGTACGAGCATAATATTATAATAACGATCGAAAAACTTCCATACTAGCGGAAAAACTGCATAAAAATAAACAAATATCGTTGTGAAACGAACGGCTTCCTCGATTCGCTTAGAATCTAAAGATTACACACAATTATACGATACGTTTTATGAATAGAATTCCACGACTAGAGTAGAAAATAATCTGCAAATATTCGCCCGCAACTGAATTTTGGTGTACATTTATTTAGAAGAATATACCTTCCTAATGAACATATTAAATGTCCTGACGCCTACCCTTTGTGCAAAGCCCTCCACCCCTTAAAAAGGGGAGAAACCTACTCTCCTAATATTTTCTTCATAACTCGTTAACCATTGAACTTACGACCAAAATGTGTAGACCAAAAATTGGAGGTCATCTAATTCACCATAGGATTTGACTATTTTATGTGCTTGAATGTTTACAAGATCGCAGTAAAAACCGTTTTTAAAAAAAATTAAATTTTTTTTTTTTTTTTGTAATATTTTATTAAGCCAAAATTTTTTTTCAAATGGTTTTTACCGCAATCATGTAAAAATTCAAGCACAAAATAGTCAAATCCTATAGTAAATCAGACGACCTCCAATTTTTGGTCTATATGCATTTTGGTCGCAAGATTAACGAGTTATATAAAGCAAATAGTAGGAGGGTAGATTTCTCCCCTTTTTAAGGGGTGGAGGGCTATGCACAAGGGGTAGGCGTCAGGACATTTAATATGTTCAACAGGAAGGTATATTCTAAATGAACACCAAAGTTCAGTTGCGGGAGAATTTTTTCCGAACTTCGAGGTTTTTTTTTGTCTATAATTTGACCACAGATTAGATGAATACAGATGGATCACTCGGCCCGAGAACAAAAGAATTGCAAATACGCTCTTCTGATTGGTCCCCCGCATATCAATGTAGGCACACACGACGATATAAATTATTGTGTTGGTATTTTACAATATTATAGTACAATTTCTTTATTATCTCAAATAATGTTATCATAATAATGGTTATCACGTATCGGTAAAATTTAACGCATATTCATCTAATCTGTGATTTGACTATAAACGCGGAAAACCGACATGATATATTTATAAACATATATATACATATATGTATAATGTATTATAAACATACACATTTTTCTTTACACGAAACGGTCGGTATATAATAGCAGAGCTGCTATCCGAAATTTATTATTCTCCGTTACCGAAACGGTTTTGTTTTGCACGCGACGTTTCGACACTAATAATAATAATAATAATAATAATAATAACACTGCAGTGACAATGATTTCTAAACTGAACACGGGGCCCCGTGTCTTAAACGTCGCGGCGCGTCCGGCGGTTTAATTTAATAATTTATTATGAACTCGCGTTTTGTCAGACGGACAAAAAACAAAATCAAAAACCTTTCCTCAATCGAAACGCACAGAATCACTTATTAACCGAGCGTGAGGACGACAATTTCGGACGTTACGACACGGCGGCACCGCGAGACTACGGCGAAGGGGACTTTAATTGCTCCGGGACGGTAAAAAAAAAACGATTTCAGTTCAACGACATAAGCGCGTTTTACGATTGTACCTACCGGCGTTCGTAAATGACGCGATTTCAATTTAATCGTTCGTTTTCAATATCATAATAATTATCAGGGGCGGACTGGGAGGCATGCGGCCCAGTATTCCACAATTATAAACGGCCCAAAACTCATTTTATACCGACCCATTTATCGATTGATTATATATAAATACACCACCGGTCTTGGATCTTTGAAAAACACAATTTACCTTATTACGATTACAATAGTGAATAAATGATATCCCCCTAAAATTTTAATCAGTGCAAAACAAAAAAACGTAATAATAGGTCCACGAACGAAATAAAACTTATGTTAATATTCAATCTTTTTATTAGAAATAATCAATTGCCTATTATATTGACATACCGAACCGGCCCGGTGCGCTACAGCACACTAGCACACCCTGGCCAGTCCGCCCCTGATAATTAACATCCGAACGATATTCGACCGGACGACGAAAATACCTAAGGCCGGTTGCAGGTGGTCACAATGGCGCCGACGTCGGTCAAACTCGGTAAATATTGTAACGAGCGGTCGCGGTGCCTGCGACCGCCGCGTCCAGCCATCGCATTACACCGACGTCGGATATCCATCGGGCGAAATTCAATTTCCGTTCGTTTTTATCGGCCGACGTAATCGGTTATAAAAGTGACTGCACAAAAAAAAATCTTCTTCCTGTTCCGCCTGAATGGTCGGCGGAACAACGTATACGGAATTCTCCATACTCTTCCGTGTCCGCAAAAACATAGTTCGCGCGACATTTCAGCTCTTTTAACAATAAACATTCAATAGCAGGACTCGTTTCCAAGCGCAAAAGAAAAAAACGAACGAGGGGACGTCCGTTTTATAAATTATAACCTGCACTCGTTGCACTGATGAAACGAACAAAAATGTCGGGAAATTTTATCATCACGGCCGGCGCTGGGGCACTACTGTGACCGTCCTGTCGGCGTCACCGTGACCGCGGCTTTAACGCGAAGGCCTGGTCGTCGCGCGGCATCGAATTCACTCCCCCCGGTGACGAAACGCGACGATATCGAGAAAAACAAAACGTTCCTCCTGTCGTTCGCAATAACGAAAAAAAACAACAAAAAAACGCGCGAATAAAGAAACGAGAGAAAAACGTTTATACTAATACTCACGTTTTTACCACGAAGACGTCACTCGTTCCGACGACTGAAATCCCAGTGAAAATAACGACTACCAAGGGGCCAACGGGCGTGCGAAATCGTATTCTGTCGACGAACGCGTTACAAATCCGTTTACCGGCTTCTTCCCGACGACATTAAAAATACCGATTATTCGATACGGACGAAACCGTTTCTAATTAACGTCACCAGTATTACAACTTTACACGAAATGATAACACATTTTCACGCTCTCCGTGCACGGCGAAATAATCCCACCGCGTCATTATTTTTACCATAGACGAGGTTACCGTGTGCGTGTTACGTACCGTCTGTGAAACCGGATACCGCGTCAGGGGTTCCCAAAACGTTTTC
Source organism: Slavum lentiscoides (assembly GCA_032441835.1). Lineage (NCBI taxonomy): Eukaryota > Metazoa > Arthropoda > Insecta > Hemiptera > Aphididae > Slavum > Slavum lentiscoides. Next base: position 3,595,085 of record CM063718.1, on the reverse strand, counting down.
AAGTACCGGCGACTTGCGGCGTTCACGTTTTCTTTCCACGGCACGTCATTATTATTATTATTATTATTATATATAAGGGGTAGGTTTGTGATTTTTCACATCAACAACATCGTATTCGAAATATAGAATAAATGTTGTATACAATTCTTAAAACAATACGGTTTACGGTAAAAAAAAAAAAAAAAAAGTTTAGTGTGATAGCGGACACGGATAAAGAAAAACCATTTTTTTTGTTGTTGGTTCTTTTTTTTTTTTCCAAAATTCCACGAATCTTCACGAGTCTCGCCAACATAATAACATATTTTTTTCTCTCACCCACGTGTATAGCGCGGTTGATATTACCGCGTTCGGTTAATATTGTTATCATTGCGATAAGCGCATTTTTGGTTATGATAATAAAAATTTCGTTTTATATATATTTTTTTAAACACGTTTCAATCGTGTCAAATTCGTTAACGACGCGAGATTTCGGATTACGGTCCGTCGAACGATGGCCGTAAACGCGTTCTTAAAAAAGCGTATTGTTGGCAAATAATTAAACGGAAAATTTAGTTCCGCGTTTACATTTTAAACGACACGCAAAAACGTTGGGAAGCAATATGGAACGTTATGCTCGGAGCGGTAAAAGACTGGAAATAAATAGCCATAAGTAAGTCATTTGTGTGCGGTAGGGGGCCGTTAGTTTTGTGCGCGTTAAAAACTATTGAAATTAATGCTTGTTAGATTCTGAGCGAAAACGGTTTTGTTTTATAAATTAAAATTTAGTTTTTTTTTACAGTAATGTTTATTCTATTTATTGGTCTGTACATTTTTCAGTGCATTCCGTCTCGGAGTAGAGTACACCGGTTTCGCGCAACGCGACTGACGGCCCGCGAAAGCTCGTAGCCAAATTGCCAAATCCCACTACGCGGCGAAATCGACCGGTCACTATAGCAGGTGCACGGCGCCGAACGAAAACCGGCCAGCCGCCCGAAACTTTGAAACAGCGTGTAGAAACAATGATGTTCTCCTCACGCCTTCCGTTCCTGTATAGAAAATTGTTTACCTGGTTGTGGTACTCTATCATGATAATCATGATATATCATTGCTTACAAATTTATAGTAATAACAAAATTCTAAAATTTCATCTAGATAATTTACAACACCCACGGCTCTCTACCTTTTTTTTTTTTTTTGTAAAATTTTATATATTTTTTTATACGTTGCTATAAGACCCAAATATGTGTGTTCGAAAATCTACCATATAGTTTATAATTCAGTTGTTATTGTTTTATAAAAAGTACATATAAATGTATATATATTTTTGTCCGCAATGTAATTTTATAAAGTTTAATTTTCTCATTAAATTGAATTCTCGCGTAATTGTTGAAACAAGGTGCGTTTTTTGAACAATTAAAATGGTAGTTTATTACATTAAATTAAAATTGTACTTGCTTCGGCAGTACATATACTAAAATTGGAACGATACAGAAAAGATTAGCATGACCCCTGCGCAAGGATGACACCCAAAAGTGTGATAATTAAGTATGATTTTAAATGATTTATATATACACCTGTTTTTGTTATTATTTATGCGTAGACTTCAAGACAGTCGTACAGAAAATATATCTTAAAAGTCAGCCCATCGAGCAGTTCAAAGGAAAACAGATTTTAACACACCGTGTGTCTTTGGAATGGCAGTGAAAATTAGTACTTTGGAACTAATATACTCTCCACTAGCGTATCTGGTCATACAAGAAGTGTGGCTTCAAAAGTATTGTTTCCATACAACAAAAGTCCTGCAATCAACGTGGTCGACGTAGATGGAGGAATTAAAATATATAATCAAACTGGAACTGAATTATCGGAATCTGTGCCTAAAATTAGTAGTGATTTGTTTAGGAGTCCTATGTTCTTTGTTCTCATTACATGAAAACGGTAGTACTACAAATGTTGAGTTTGATCTTGAGTGTTTCTTGTGCATAGACCAGTAAAACAAATTGTATAACATTAAAACGAAATTAACTTGGGCACCTAATATAATTAAATTAATTTTGTACTTATAACTAGTAAAATAGAAAAAAAAATTAAGTCTAAAAGATCAACTACAAAAAAATTAATGATAGTGCCGTAAAACTGGTTGCCTTAGGACAAAAGCTTATTATGAAAAATAAGTATAATCGTGCAAAACTTACAATTTGTCAAGAAAAAAATAATTCTACATATAATTAACAACTGTTAATCGAAAATGTCAGCCTTGTATTAAATTATTGCCTTGGTGGCAGATTTCATTGTTTGAAATATCTTGTTGAAAAATTCCCATGTGTAGTACAATTAGACCTTCATAATTTGGTAATGATAGGTAAATTATTAATTATGTAATACTGTAAATGCATAATAATTTGTGTTGCCTTTTCTGGATGGTAATAAAGACATTTTAAGGTTTTGTCAATTATTATAGTTTGTTAGGTATTTAATAATAATAATAATAATAATAGTTATTTATTTATATAATATTAGAAAAGTTATTGTGTGAAATGTTTCAATTCAAGTTACAATATTCGCACCAGTAGTTTGCAGTATTTAGATAAATAATAATAATCATATTTTATATTGGCTTCAAACACATTCCGAATTGATATTTGCATCTTATTATAAAATATTTCTCCTTCTGTAATTGGTTCATAAATGAATGTTAGTAACCAAGGACGTAAAAGGTACTCAGAATTGCCTAATTATTTTATATAATATCAGATTGATTTGTATTTTTTTAAATGTGCTTTTAATTATAAGTACTACCTAAAAGCTTCCTTTATGGCCATTTTTCTATAGCTGTTGTACTACTGGTTGTATATCACTGTTGTTTTATAATATGTAATAATCATTAGTAAGTCCGGGAAACATTGCATTCACATTTAAAATTCTACGCTTCACACATCGCATATCTAAAACAAGTTAATTACTATTTCAGTATAATATATTAATTAACAGTAATTATATTATATTAAATACTCGGCTGGGTGTACATTGTAATTTAAGACAAAGAAAAAAAATGCCCGCTTTCAAACCTCTTAATATAAAAATTAAATCTTGAATTACGAATTTGCCCAATAATATAATGCTCGGTGCCTCGGTATATTATACAAATTTAAGTTTAAAATTAAATATTATTTCTTATCTACAATAATGTATAAAAACCCGGTGTTGGGTGTCGACCTTGAAACTCCTGTCTCCGGCCATATAGCCACTTGTCTACGCTTTCCTTCTCTTTATTTGTATTGACTGCTGTTGCTTGTTGCTATAGATTAAAAACTTGATTGCGTTCTAAGACAGGGCAAGATCGGCTATGTGGTTTGGCTCTACTAAATATTCATTGTGAAATAGGTATTTCAGTTGATGATATAATCAAATGCTTCGCTTTAATAAGAAAAAGAAATATCGACTTAATATTATAATTGTAACTATTATATTTATATATATATATACTTACATGTATTATACACATTTACATCAATATATTTTGAGACTATATTTATTAACAATATTATGTACTATATACCTACCATCTAATTTATGTTATATCATACAACATAATTGCACAATTGCCTCCCCTTCCAAAATAAGCAACTAATTATGTGCCTGATTCGCCCGTGCTCATGTCTAGTTTTTTTGGGATAATTTGCAACGTACTATAATAATTATTAAAAATAGTGATGGGTTATTCTAGAAAAAAATTTTTTTTTTAAATTATGAAACAAAATCTCGAAATAATAATTTTTTTATTTTAATTCTATAAAATATAATTACAAGTTAGTATCGTTTGAAAAAATTTTTTTACATTTTCACATATAAAAATTAATATTTTATAATAATTTTTTTTCACTCTTATTTGTCACGCTAGGTTAGGTTATATATGAAAAGGTCATTCGTATAAAATAATACAATAACATCGGTGTTTCCGAATTGAGTGCGAAAATCATTATTTAGGTTGAATTGTGTGTGCGGTTTTCTCGCGACAGAACCTAGTTGCGTGCGCGGTTTTTTGACGACAGAGCCGAATTTCGTGCGTGATTTTTTTTTAAATTTATTTTACATATTTTGCATATTTTAAATTTTTTTTGCATATTTGTAACTTTTTAGTGCATATTTTTGTTTTCAGTTTATATTCTTATTTCCAGCTATAAAAATTTCTCAAATTACGTTTTTGAAACAATTTTAAAATCATGAGTTTCAAAACTTTAAAACAGTCTTTATCTACTTTATTACGATCGGTCGTCAATGGTCGGAGATAATAAATTTTCAGTGTATGTGAATGTAATTCGACTGAAATCGAATAGTCGATGTCGTGTTGAGTATATAATTTTCTAAAATTAAATTTTATAAAGCACATAATAATCCGATTTGTGTTTATTAATTGAAAATGTCCACCTTTACAACAAACACTTGATATTTTATACTACCTAAAAAAATACTTGCAATTCTTATGTATTTACGTATACCTACCCCCTTTAGGATAAAATAATTATGGTCACTCTAGGTACCTATATAGTCATCGTGTGCATGTGTTTCACTTGTTATTTCCTTTTGTCACGTCCGTTGTGTCTACGACGAGTAAATAAAATTATCAAAAAAAAAAGGAAGTATAAGAAAAAATAATATAACGTGCCGTTATAAAACAGCCAACGAAACTCGTGTTGTTCGATTTTTGCAGATTTCAAGTGCATTAGTTCCCCGGCCCGACCGGAGGGAAACAAACGAAAATCGTACACGCGTATATGTGTATTACAATAAGCACGCACATAGCACTGTATAAGTGTACGCTGTCCTCGTTTCTCCCTTTCGGTTTAACCAACCGGCGGGTTATTGCGCGCACACATCAGTTCCGGTCCCTCCGGGCTCGTGTTCGCTGTTGCCAAAATAAATTGATAACCGATTCAACGGCGGTGACGACAATAAGCGGAGGGGTCGGCGAGGACAATGTAAAAATTGTTCCGGAATATAATATGTATTATAACGATTTGACTAATCGGACGACTATATATACATAATATTTATAATTACGCGAGACGTTTCAAGCAGGAACGAATGAATACGCGTAACGGCCGGTAGGAGTGGCATGCATCTGTTGTGGAGAAAATATGAGAGAGAATATAGGAGGAGGTTGATATGGTTCGGACGTGTTATGCGAAGAGAGATGATTCACAGAGGATGTGCGATAGAGATGCAATTATGGGGAAATATGAATGTAGGAGGAAAAATTATTTAGGAGGAAAGCATTGTCAAAATCATTTTCATACATTTTTTTAGTCAGAGTCGCACTTGAGTCATTTATTATACGCACTAAAATTGGCAGGGATTAATATCCTTCAAGTGCTATGACTTCTTTTAACTGTTGATTAAATCTAGTTTGTAGTTGTAATATAATACAATCAAGGAAAGGAATAAAAATTGATATTCGGTAATATAATTCTTCTTTTTTATTTAAAGTATTCTACTTTTTTTTTTATGTTTACTCGATAAGTTTGTCTTCCACGTGTGCGGAGTATTTTTATTTCAATATTTACTTTTGAAGCATGATGCGAAGTAACTTCATTAAGAATTAATTAATTAATCATAAGAATTAAGAGCACTAACCAGTAGCAAAATTTTCAAACGCATAAAATAATCTATATAAATACGTTGGTACTTGGTACGGACAATGTGGGGGTCATGGTCCACTACCCCTCCCCCGTGGTTACGCTACTGCCTACTGTATATACATATATATTATATCAGTGATGTTACGAACTGTTCGATATTCGGACTGAACCCGGGGTGAAACGAAATCTCTGAATTTATCGAAAAAATCCATTTAAGGTTTAAATAAATCACATAGTTTGTCCTATTTTCTTTTTCTTTTTTTCATAGGAAGTTATTTTTCCTTCCCCCAATCCGCAGTGAAACGAGTTTACCAAGGTTTAATGCGTTATCAATAACATTAACCTGACTGTTTTTAGTGTCAGAAGTGGGCTATTCGGAAAATTCTAAATGTACCTTATCCTTATACCAATATCTGTAGCATTAGGATCCAAAAATAGAATGTTTTATCGTTTTGTTGTTTTTTGAATACCTACCTACCCAATGGTAGATTAGTTGTAAAATTTGTAAAATTGTAACGTATAATGTATAAATCAATAAAGCATGATGTAACGTTCACTTCTATATTATGTAATGTAGTAGTTATTTATTTTATAAATTAATTAATAACTAATACAATTTTTTTTCAAACCTATTAAGTATTTGGTTGTTTTAAATATTTTAAAAAGTTTAATCCTTTAATCTTTTTTTGATGTTCGGTTCGGGTTCGTTATTATAATTTGAATAAGTTCGGTTCGGGTTCGGTTCGACCTCAAAAATTTGGGTTAGTATAACACCAGTACACCAAATCGTAATATATATATATATACATATAAATTCATTAGAAAAAGTAGGACAACTAATTTGTAATAATAAAACATTTTTAATGTTTCTATTTTACCAATTTAATGGTTTAAAAAAAAAATTAATAGTACATTATTTTTACTACGTGTAAAAAAATTGTTTTTATTGATACACGTGTTATAAAAATTTTGTGCACCGCCTTATGCAAACCCAAAGAGTCGCCACTGTTAAAATTAATTAGTTATATCTGCTTTCGTGAATATTGTATTATTTTGTAAAAAGCCAACTATTGTTGTCGTTATTTCACAGTCTGCAATAAATTGTGTTGGTGTGATTCATCGTCGTCACGTGGGTACATATACTGTTCAGACAATTTAAATTGTCATCCGCATGTTCGTTTGTTTGTTATACACGTATACACTTACACATAAGCTGTTTTGGCCACGTTAGCAAGTATTTCTTGTCCCGCGAGGTTTTGGTGATTTTATAATATTTTACGCTCGCGAAATATTAATAACATAATATATTTAGTATCGATGCAAATACCCTCATTGTAAGATGATATTTTGGAAACAAAAATTGCGTACTTATTCAACTAAAAGTAGTAATTATTATTAATAATTAGCAACAGACATATAAAATTATAACACATAAATACGCATACGCGTACGAGTATGTAGTATGAAACGTGTTCAAATTTCACAAATACCGTGTATAAACAAAACATGTTTTATTAACATATTATAATTCATAATGAAATGTCACAAAATAACTGAGATTAAAAGACTCATTCTAGATTGCACGTTTGTTATATAGGCCACAGTGACCGCAAGTTTTATGTCTCGATTCTATATTCATCGTGAAACCATATTGGTGTATTCATGAAAAAAAGATGATTCATCAAAGAGTTTTAAAATAAACTCACTAGACCAATTGGTGAAACTAGATGTCAACGATTCAAACTTTTATTTATAGTCATACGAATACAGATGAAATACCGTGAAGAAATACGTTAAAGGTATATTTTGGTTGAAATATATTTTAGGCCCGAAATTGATAAGCTCAGGCCCGTTGTAAACCCAAAATTATTAAAACTAAGTTACTGTTTCAAATAAAATATTAATGTGAGTGAAAATTTATTTTACTCAAAATATTAAAACTGAGGTACTGCAGTTAGCGTACTTATAGTTGATGTGTCGCATGACAGAGACACTTTTGGTTCGTCGTTTATTACTACAGCGTTTTCCGAGACCACGTCACTGAACTCCTCAATACGTGGAACACGCATTCTGTGTAATTCTCGTATATACAAAATATGGACCTCTATAGTGAGCCGTCAAAAGCATTCCGTCTCTATTTTCCTGTTTTTTTACCAACTTCGTTATGTAAAAATAACCGATTTTGGTGCAAACGTCAATACTATATGAGCACGTCGTTTTGTGTCCTGTTACCTCAAAGTAAATAATAAAACATGGTAACTCGTGGTTTTATCACAGAATAGGTAAAATCAGAATGGAAACATTGATAATTTAACATGGGTAGTATAGGACGCATTGCCTATGACCTTCGGCCATTTTCTCAGTGACTCCGAAAACAGCTGTTCACTTATCAGTCATCACTTATCATGTATTCAAATTTTAAATATTGTTTTATTAATTTTCCTCAAACACTAAAACAATAATTATTATTATTACGAGTGCGAACGATACACGAATACCCGACTCTTCCCATTTTTAAATAGAGTAAAGTGAACGACTTAGAAAACCGACTCCTAGACGCCCGCTATTAAGGGACCAGGCGATTTATTTCGGAAGACCCTATATATCTAGACGACCACCGATTTAGGAGACTGCACAGTGCACACCTACAACGACCTGACTTACAGCGACTGTTATTTGTTTGCTACCAAAAAGCGAGGCATACCCAGTCATATTAATAAAAATGAACAAACATTTATACACGAAAACAACGATCTCAATAATACCACGATAACGCATACGAAATGATAACAGATGGGGTCACTAAGAAAATGGCGGCCGTTTTTTTGTTTACAAAAAGGTTTCCATTCTGGTTTCACCTATTCTGTGGTTTTATGTCCTGTTATCCAAAGTAAATAATAAAATATGATACGCATCATGGAAAAACCTATATTTCTTCGTATCATCCATGATTTATAGAATGCATATGGCGGCCTCCTCTCTGGGGTCATATTCTGATTGATATACGAGTTCCGTGTAACGAGTTCAATGGGCCGCGGTCTGCGCAATACGCGAAAACGCGCGTACACCGCGAACACTTTTAGAACCGTAGTAATAATATCTTTTGTTTAAAAAAAAATTTCCTTAAACGGATAACTGGACGTATAATTTGCACACGTCTAATAAACGTATAAATCATTCAGCACCGCGCCTTGTTGTCGTCGTAATTCACGTCAAATAATAATATTTTAGTGTACAACCGAGTACACGTATTAATACATATTTATTAATAACCGAAATTACGGACGCGGAACTAATAATAATAAAAAAAATATATTACTCGCATATTAACGATATTATTGTGGTCTGATATACGCGGTACAGTCGGCGGCAGACGTCTTGAATATAGGTATCTAGGTGTATATAGAGTAGCACCTGCACACGGAGAATATAATATCTAGACGAACGATATGTTATTTAATTATTATATTATATATGTACCGAACGAAAACTCAGAGACAGTTCAATTAAATAGAAATGAAAAATACACAAGTACAAAATAAGTCGTATATCAAGAATATCGAGTCCATTAAGCCGTTACGTTTAACGTCTTCCGGTGTCCCGTTAAATTCATATTCACACCATCACCGCGGTACATATGTTACTTTTTGTAATAACGTGTACCCGAGCAGTTACTGTTTATAGGTAAGCCGTTTAATATTTTTCGTCTTAATTTCCTGCGCGCGCGCGCGCCAAACGTCTGGCCCGACTGCGAGTCGATTCCGAAATATCTCCATCGACCGCGTGTAAATTAGGTGTAATAAACTGTCGTCATCGACAAGGCGCGTGATCACGGGCGGGAGGATGGTGAGGATGTCGTGTCTCCTCTTTCAAAGCCAGTGTTTTTTTTTTTTTGTAAATGGATTTATTCGTTCAAAACTTCGGAATAAACGAATTTGACGAATTGTCAAAAATAATAAGAATAAGTGTCAAAAGATTGAAATTGAAAAATCTATATATATATATATTTAAAAAACTGATTTTTCAAAATAGTGTCAACACTGCAGTAAAATATACAAGTAGCGCAGCAGAGTGTATACACTACAACTGTACTCAAAGTCAACGATTATTATCGATATTAGCAGGAAAAATTCAGTTTTTGATTACAGCGTGATGTATTGGTAAAAAAGTTCGTGAGAATACGCCTTTCAAAAAAAAAAAAAAAAAAAAGGTAGCGAGCCGCGGGGTGTTGTGGATATCGCTTAAGCGAATTACTCGGATAAAGATTTTAGGGTTTTGTTTTTATTATAAATCTGAAAGCAATGACAAATCATTGCATTCGATAAAACGATTCTGAGCGGAGCTTCGGTGTAATACACGTTGTCTATTTTTTCTACAAAATTAAAGCAATATATTGTCTGACGTTGTGTCCAAATTTCAAGTCAAAAAACTCAAAATTAACTGTTTTATGAATGCAAAACCTCAAAATCTAAAAATAGCTATGAATAGCCTAAAATTGAATGAAACTTTTTGAAATTTTTTTTTGAAGTTTTATAGTACAAAGATACAATTTTGTTGAAAATTTCAATACAATACAATGAACATTTTCGAAATTATAGCGAAAAAACTATACTACGTGATACTGACGAAATCCCATTTTTAGCGGTTTTTCGTAATTTTTCGGTAATCTATCGCGTCGCGTTAAAAAACTATTGAGAAAATCGAAAAATGATCTCTCTAAAGTATCAACTATAGATGCGAATTTCTGCCGGAAACAAACTGTGACCGAAGATATATGGGAGCACTTCTTCTGGTCGAAAATCTGTACACTGGATGGAAAAAAAAGTAATAAAAAAATAAACATCGTTGTAAAACCACTAGATCCTTCGTTCCGCTCAGAATCTAAAATTAATAAATAAATAAGTCCTAAAAAAAAAAAAATTGTTTTAAAATTAATATTTATAATTTTGTATGAATACAAATAAAGTATGATGGATAAAAAAAAAAAATAAAAATAACAAATTTACATATACAATATCGTTGGTTTTCTGCGTCCATTTTGAGTAAGTAGCAAAATCGTTCGCGATATCTTCTTCTTCGTTTACAAGTCCCAATTCAATTTTTCGATTTTTAAAGATATTATAAAAAAAAAAAAAGGTAGCGAGCCGCGGCGTGTTGTGGATAAGCAATAATAGAAATGATAAATAATTTCAAAATTAAAATACTTCCAAGACTCTAGAACCATTAGTTTTGAAATAACGAGCATAATATCATACCCGCCTACGAAACGCTCTGGCTGGCGCCGCGTCTACTGCAAAATACACGCGTAAAACAAGATACGCGCGAACAATATATGTACGCGTTTTGTAATATAAAAAATAATAATACACAAATGGCTGAGGGACGGAGACGTGATTTTGATGTGAAATCTCGGTGAATGTTTAGCCGACTTTGTGTTTTTACTTTGTGTTATTTATTACCTACTACGTTAAAAAAAAAATTGATTCGCCCACATACGCAGTACCGTATTTCGAAAACACTAAAACACAGTTGATAATATTTGCGTTTTTTTTTTTTCTAACGTACAAATCATACATAATTTTTAATTTTTCGCTCTAGACTCCGAGCGAAGCGAGGAACGTTATTGATCTTACAACGATGTAAAGTGTATTTTTTATTTTTTGTGGAAAATTATACGTTGTTTCAAAACTAATAATAATAATTATAGCGTCTTGGGATGTTTTCAAATTGCTCATAATTGCTTTCAAATGTATATATGGTAACGACAAAATTCTAAAAATTTTCTCCGAGTAATTCACTCAAACGACATCCACAACACCTATTGTCTCGCTACTATTTTTTTTTTTTTTAAATAAAATACAAAACGCTTACCTGTATATATTTGTTTTGTTCGCGCGCGGTGTGTTTGCAGCAGACAGACACGTATAGCCCGCGCGAGGGCGTCTCGTTGGGAAGGTGTGATGTATTATCATATTATGTATAATAGCCGATGGAAAAATGTGCGTACACTGCAGTGACGGCGAAAGGCCGTATGGTTCGAGGGGTGAACGAATAGGATGAAAACGTTTTATTTTTTTATTTTATTTTTTTTTTATTCTCATTCCGTCTCTATATATTATATATAATATAATATATATATATATATACAAGCTGCTGCACTTATGTAATATTATGTGCGTCGGACAACGCGTCGCGTATTATATGTGCCGTGTACAACAACAATGCTCGTAGGTATATTGGATTTGTCGGGGAGGGGAGGAAAAAAAAAATCTGTTCTCCGTTGCGCGTCCGCGAATATTTATATCTATATATAATATTACGTACGATGGGGTTCGTCGGAAATTGCAAAAAAAAAACCGTATATATATACACACATAATATACGTGGCGAATATAAAAAGACCGAAGCCGGACTCGCGTCGCAATCATCGTTGGCGGCGTTTTCTCGAGAGCCTTTCAGCGGCTCTTCTTCAAGCGCGCACCACCGCCAGAATCGATTTTGCGACAGCGTTTAGCGCGCGCACAAAGGGTCACTCGCACTGTACTATGTATACGTACAATATATTAAAAAACTGTTCGTCGCAGTTGACATCTTCCCGACGACGGATATATTATATGTAGGTTTCTATTATTATAGGATTCTTTTTTTTTTTTTGTACATATTTCGCGGGATTTTAATACGTTTTTTTTCCTCTCACACTTCCGCGCCACGCGAAAAAAATCTGGAAGCGGTTTTTGCGTCGATGAGCTATATACTTGTACGTGTATAGCGTGCGCGTTAAACCGCTGTGCGACCTGTACCTCGTCCTCCGCACTTATAAACGAGATTTTATGATCGTTTTATTATCGTAATTAATACACGTTGCAGTGGCGGCTCGCGTCCCACACTGTTGCAGAAACGAAGAAATAGTGGAGTGAACAGAAATATATTGAAATAGTTAAAACGAAAACAGATAATAATAATGACATTCAATCACCTTCGTGAATACGGCACTGGATAAAACAAATGTGTAGAAATATATTGTTTAAATTGAATAACTTAAAATATTATATAAAAATGTATGGCTGAAAGGTAAGTTCTTATACGAGTGTAGTGAGACCGACCGCGTTGTACGGTTCACAGTGTTGGGCGGTGGACAAGAAAATAGAGCGTGAAACGGACGAGCGGGGTGACAATAGATAGGATGAGAAATGAATGTGTGATAGGAAGCGTAGGAGTAACGTCGATCGTGGAGAAGATGAGAGAGAATGGACTCGGATGGTTTGGTCGTGTTATGAGGAGAGAAGATTCGGAAGCGGTAAGAACTTTTATGGAAATGAATGTTGAAGGGAGTAGAGGAAGACCGAAGAAGAAGTGGTTGAAGTGTTGAGTGTGATGAGGAATGCTGACGTGTACGTGCAAGACGCGGTAGATCGGGTCAAATGGAGGTTTAGGACAAAGGTGTGAATAACTGTGATAGAGGCGAGGGAGAAGACGTAGAAGGAGGAGATTATATGAAAACTATGGTAGCTAATTATTTATTTTACAAGATGTTAGATTTTTAAAAATATTCTATATAAGACGGTGATTATTTAGCTACTTTTATTACTGCTAGTAAATTATATCGAATTTATCGACTTCCCCGGCTAATTTCTGGCTACGCCACTGGCCAGACGAGATACCATTTTTTTTTCCGGTCCACTGTTACCGTACGCATACAATATTTTCACGAGCTCTATATATACGTCATATAATTAATATCCACGACGAATAACGCGTCGAATGGACGCGTATTCGAATTTTATTTGACCTTCCGGCGGGCGCGCTATTATCTGTAGCAAGAGATGTCGCGGTAGCGCGTTGTACATTTTACAACAGTTTTAATATGCTGTAATAACTGTTCCTCTATCAATTAATATTAAAATATTTACTGTATCATAAACCTTAATAACTGGTTAATACAGGCAGTACACTAATAAAATAAAGCAATACACATATTTGATTTTTATATTTAACATTATTATTACTTGATTGAAAATTGAAAAATAATACGTATTATACTGTAAATGTTATGAAATGAATATAATTATTAATACAGGCAGTAAGAAAATAAAGCAGTGCATACACAAACATACTTGATTTTTATATTTAACATTATTATTACTTGATTGAAAATTGAAAAATAATACGTATTATACAGTAAATGTTACAAAATGAATATAGTTATTCAGAAATTGAATCGTTATCGTTACCTATTATCGTTATTATAACAATGTTCGCAAATAATAATTTTTTTTGTATGTACCTTGCATACAAACCTCATACACTTTGTACACTTCATAGATGTATCAGCATTTTTTTTTATGTCCGCAATCGATGCATGTCCCTCGTTTCGTAGGAGTGGTAAATACGTTCGATGTACTTGCGACAGCACATTTCATTTTCAAAAAAGATTATATATCTGACGGTAAACTTGAAATTTGAGCACGAGAAGCAAGATGTTCCTCCATGAGATCAAAGGCTAATTATAAAATAATAAATTTGGTACTTACACTGGATGACGCGTGTTGTATTTTTGTAAAAACACGATTGACTCGTCTGCGATAAAGTGGCGATTTCAGTGAAAATAATTATTATTGAAACAATTCGAGAAACTACTTAAGGGCTCGCCAAAGGCGACGTAGGCCCAGGCGCATAAGGCGGCATTATATAAGAGTGGCATATTTTGAATTGAATACGAAAAAATGATTATAATTTCGAAATATCAATTGATTTTAAATTTGTTTACATGTCATCCGTACTTCTTTCAGTATGCTGTTTTGAATAATTTTGGTGAAAAATATTTCAGAACAAAAATTATTGAGTAAAAAGTTGAACTGTGCGTTAGACGGATGATTTTACGAAAGATGGATTTTTATAGTGGTCGAAAAATTTGTAAAAACAACGACTTAAATAATTAAGAGTTTATTTTTCAGTTAGGTAACATTTCAGAAAATCGTCCGGTAAATGCGATGTAGACTTGTCGACGAATTCATTCGTGTCACGAGCATCCAAATCGAACCTAATTATCGCCTTCAAAACACGGAAGTGCGGAGGGTCTGAAATGCACGTATCAGAAAAGGTGTTGCGGCAGTGGCGTCATTTCAGTTTTCGAAAGGGGGAGGCAAAATATTTAACCGGCCCATTTAACTATTTTCCACTTACATTTAGCACAATACGATTTCCGTTTTACATAATTTTGATATTTTCGTTATCATGGGCACGCGCGAATCGCCCGATATTTTTTATTTTTATTTTTTTTTTTTTGGGGGAGGAGAAAATTCATTATTTTGTCAACTATAATAAATGTATTATAAATGACTATATAGTACTTATGAGATTCAAGTTTTGAAATTTCCCCTTGTCGTATAACATTAAACATGTTAGAAATTACGTTTTGTGACATGTTCTGAACATCTTGTTCAGTTATTTTCCTCTCTTTCTCGCCGTATTGGTCACACAACCTTTAGCTTTTTTCATTTTTATTTTTTCACGCTTGCCACTCACAAATTATGTATACATAAAATATACGTTCGAAACGTTAAAGAACGGCTAAACAAATTCGTTTATGCCGTACGCGATACAGCCGTACAGATTACAGCTAGGTACGTCATCAACCGTCAAACGTACATCGTATATTCTTTATAATTTACGCACTGCCTTTAGGTAACGATAACCGTGTTTATCGAAAAAAAATCCAGAACTGTAGTAAGCTGTAACCACGAATTGATCGCCTTTAATCGTGGTTATATGACCTGCATACTTTTAAATTTTATTGGTAATTTAATTTTAATCCATTGTTTGCCACGCGATTTGTTATTACTACTCATAACTCGATAGTCATTACTTCAGATTTGGTTAGAATAACTATTGTTCAACATCATCTCGGCACAAATCATGTCGGCCCACAATTAACAAGGGGGTGGGGGCAAATGCCCACCCTGCCCCCCACCAAATGACGCCACTGTGTTGCGGTCCCTTAAACGTAGATAATAGTATTTTCGTGGAATCCCGTGACGGTCGATAAGATCGAAATATAATAAAAGTACAAACAAACAACCGGACGGACCTGAATGAAATCGATGGTCGCGCAGTAACCGGTCCACGGTTGTTATCAAGTGCCTGTTGCAATACGCGTTGCCCAGTGTGACTGCGCGTTCGGACGTAACCGGTCAAAATTTTTTTCTTGAAATTCCGAGCAATTCCAGAACAGTGTTTTGCACACAAGTGAATAACGCCGTTGTAACGCATTATTACGGGACACTGTACAATGTCGAGATCGGCCGAACGTTACGACCACGTGATCAGCGACGAATTCGACGACTACGAAATTCGGAGACGGTGCGCCGTGTGCCGTCGTCGCGCGGATCGCCGCGGGCCTTCGCCGAGTGACCGCCACGGCAGTGCCGGCCGAACGTTGCCGAGGAACACGGCGATCGCGCGTATGCTGTTCGCGTTGGCCGTCGTTCTGGTCATCGGAATCGCGTGCTGCTACGGATCGCATTATTACCGGACGAGCGAACGTGCCGGACCGACTAGCCCGACGCCGGGTCGTCCGGAAAAATCTCCGAGTCGTTGGTCGGATCGACCGCGTCACAAGTGCCGGCCCTGCGTCTATTTCCGTCGGAAACGCCACGATTGAGTGTGTATATAACCTTACCCGCTGGTGCGTATGCCCGGGCCCGTATTACAGGGCGGTCAGGGCCGTATTACCGCTTAGGCTGTGTAGGCTAAAGCCTAGGGCGGCAAATTTTTTTTGGTGTGAACTTATAGTGAACTTTCACCTATAGAAGTAAAATATCAATACCTATGTAAATTAGGCGGTAAATTTATTTCAGCCTATGGGCGGCAAAAACCTTAATCCGGCCCCGAGGGCGGTGGTTGCTGAATCCTATAAGGGCGCCTAAAAATTGTTCTCTTTCATTTTAGAGGTATAAATATTACCGATTAAGAATCTTAATTGGTTTACAAGAACAAACCAAAAACCAACAAACCGCGTGAAAACAAAACGGCAATGACGACACCAAAATGTATAAACGGTGTACCCATATTATATACATATGAAAAACGCAACATATATTATATTATATAGGTATACACTGTTCACTGTTGCAGTGTTGCCAGACGTACGATAATTATCGTATTTGTACGATTTTTGTGGTTCATGTACGATGTACGATAGGCAAATCGTACACATAAGTACGATAATTTAAGCAGTTAATGTTAAATAAATTATTTTTAACACGGTAACGTGGTTTACCGCTAACGCGGTAACATGATTTATGATAATATACCTATATAATTTAAATAATATTGTTATTCACACCATCTCGTCGGTCTTAGAATTTTATTTCCAGCTTTATTAGTTCCGTGAAAACTGATTTGTGACACCCCGTGATCGTGTCGAAATTATTTATTTATCCAAAGAAATAGCAACTAATTAGTTCATAGAAGTCAACGTGTTAGTTAATCAATTATATTTTACATAAACGTTATACTGAAATTTCCAATTTATTTTCAGACGCACGTGGCGCATGCATCTTTGCTGGCGCACAACAAACTTTCGTAACAATATTTGTACGAAAAGAGGAAGAAAAATTTACCCACACCGATCGTTCAATTTTAGTTTGAAAAAAATATTTCAATTCGTAAGCACCTTTTTTGAGTTTTGTAAGAAACGAATTTTCCCATTCGTGTTCAGTTAATTCCTTAAATTTAAGGTTATTCAAAAAAATTTTACTCTCTAAATTTTATATTTTATTTATTGACTTGTTTATACCTATATTTGTAACAAATTTAATTGAATATATTATGTACGTATACTTAGTGTTGTAAAATATATATATATTTAATTTGGTTTGGCACGTAATAATCCGTAACAGCACAATGACGCTCGGGAGTTCTTAACGGAATTTCTAATAAATTTTTGAATGAGACTCACATTTGGAAGGCCGCACTGTGGACTCCACAGAGAACTACCATTAAATTCATAGAAAGGACTCTCTATTTTGTGGTTTACAAGGCGAAAAACTTGCAGGTTACTGCGGTATTGCTGGAAAAAAGTTAGCAGGGAACTCTTCTTTTAAATTAATATTAATTTTAATATAATTTAATCAAAAAAAAACTTTTCATGATATCTATTTATATAGAGCTTTTATAGCCTATTTAAGGCACTCGCTGCTAATATATAAAACCGAAAATTCGTCGTTTATTTTTGTTCAAGAAAACTTTTTAGGTTGTTTCAACGGGACTCGCTTCCCGTGTTTTCAGCTACTCGTAGCCGCCGTAGGAGAACAAACCCTTCCGTTTTACCCGGTTCAGAGTACGGAGTACAAATACTCTTAAATAGTTCCTGCAGGTTAGGAATCTAACTGGACAGGGAATTTTGAATTTAATGGGAAACAAATAGGAATTCCTTATAGAAACAATGTAGTCCCCATCCGGGACTTCGTAAGAATTTCCACGGAGTTTTTCGTACTATTTAGGAAGTTTACAACTTGTACTCATAACGGTGTCAACGGATTAATAGAATTTAACAATTGTAAAAAAAATAGCGAACCACGGACGTCGCGGGTGGCTCAAGTGAATTATGTAGACAGAGATTTTAGAATTTTATTATTGCTGTAAATTTGAAAGCATTTTATTCGAAAAAAGATTCTGAGTGTAGTTTCAGTGTAATTTACAAAACTATTGTGCTGTCTGCAGCTTTAAAAAATAAGATTTAATCAAAAATTCTTACAACCAAGATTGATAACCAAGGGAACCAATGTTTGTGAATTATTGCTCCAGGTAACCGACGGAAGAATCTTGAAAGTTAGGTTTGATCTTTAGTTGATCGATACGTCTTTCAGAAAATCGTTATATGACACTATGACTCCCCGGGCCCCTGCCCGACGAATATATTGATGTAACTTTTATTAAATTTTGTGCAGTCGTTTGGTCACTTATAAGGAACATATTGTGTACATACATACACTCATTTTTATTTACTAGAACTAGATAATATTAATATCGATAAGCCCGTTGTGGAAGTTAAGACTTATGAAATATTTCCTATACAATTTGATTGTTTTCGATTAGGTAATTGCGTATATAAAGGTGTGTTACACGCATTGCTATTCGTAGCACAGTATATATTTTACCTCGCGCCCAGACGCATAATATTCGAATCCTTTAAAAAAAAAAAATGTTTGTCCACACGCAAACATCGCTTTCATTATAATATGTTACAATAAGAGAATACGAGTGGGTTTTATTTATTGCACTGCGTTTTCAGTGTAAAAATTAAAAAAACAAAAGGACGATATACGAGTATAAGTACCTACCAATGTACGTACGTGTTATATTATACGCGTGACTGCGCGACGAAAGAGTTACAAGCAAATTACATGAGTGGTCGTGGAGTGAAAGGATAAAAAACAAAAAATCGTCTCTCGACCAATACCGCCGCCTTTTTACCGTATACACGCGTAATTTTATACAATGTGATCCTTTACACGAGGATTGCGACGTACCGACTTTATAATAATTAAAGTATTCAAATATGGCTCTTTTCTGTTTGATTTTAATTTGGTCGGTTGATATGCTGTTGCGAAAGCTGCGTGTGTAAAGCTGCGTCTTAAACACTGCATTATTTTCGCTTCGTGTATTGTAATGTCTGTTTTTTATTTTTATTTTTTGCTTTTCTAGCCCTTATGGCTTTTTGCAGCTTCTGTTAAGACCCTCCATTTATCACGGTCGATTGCGGACTCAAGTTTTGCAGCTCCATCTACCATTGTTATGTCTGCATCATACGCTAACTTGCCACCTTTGCCGAGGCCTTCTCCTAGGGCGCTTGCTAAAAGGTTTGTTAATCAATACCTTTCGAATAACGCTCTCCTCGGCTCGCCATACACGACCCACCCGTTCTAGACGCTTGGCTTTCAAAAAAAACATTTAATATTCGGTTTATTGTATAGAGATTTCAAATTGGTGTTTTTTCTCCTTTCGTATTACTGCTACTACTCCCCAGCTAATTCGTTACTCACAGGTCCTTATATTTTCCAAAACACCTTCCTCTCGAAGATAAAAAGCTTGTAATGTCTATGTCGGGTTTACTTATAATTGAATATACACGCGCTATTAAAACTGACTGTGAATATTAGAAACCGCAGACCGTAATATTTATTGTTTACCGTTATTATTTTTTTTTTATACGCGTGACACACACCCTGTATATACCCGGTAGACGAAGTCGATTGTCGTTTTCGTTTGTTTTGATGTCGAACCGAGAGGCGGCTAAAAGCCCACTTGTGCGATGCACCCTCGTGCGTGCGGACGAGACGGTAATCGCGTTAGACACCTTCGAAAACAATATATTTCGACCGTGCCGCAAGACAACTACTGATCGAACTCTAGTGCGGTCAAACGTCAGCTATACATTTTACATAATACGTAATTATATCAAGTTGAAAATAGTCAATAATATTAATCGAATAAATGACCTCGGTATGCACCTCGGTATTGTGCACATACACGCATTGTGTGAAACCGAGGAAGATTGAGCGACGGCGTCATTTTCTTAGTTAAAAATATCCATCTTAAAAAAAAAATTTTTCTAAATATTTAAAAAAAATTGAATAATAACGATCTTCTTCTTTTGTCGGCCGTCGTTTTATTACAATTATTTCTACACGGGTGACAGGGAATATTAAATTCAAACACAACACTAATGCAAGGAATTATTATTATTATTATTATTATTATTATTATTATTATTATTATTATTATTATTATTATTATTATTATTATTATTATTATTATTATTATTATTATTATTATTATTATTATTATTATTATTATTATTATTATTATTATTATTATTAATATTACAATCAACGTATTTTTCCGTAATTTTATACTATACACTCTGTACAGATTATATTCACGTATACGCCTACGACTTACACGATTAAATAACGCAAATAACGTTTAAGAGAAATCAAATCTGTCGTTTCGAATTTTTTACGGGAATAAGAAATAAATAATGAGGATAAATACACAAGGATAAACGAACGTGCGAGCGTATTTATTTTATTTCTTTTCATTTTTTTATCTTGAAGCACGCTGCGCGTTTCGTGTACCGTGTTTAACCTACGCGGAACGAATGCAATAATAGCAATAAAATTATTACTGTAAAAAAAGAAAAAAAAACTACGTTGTCATTATATTCAGTGTACGAGAAACGTTTAATTTATCCATTTTCTTGAGACCGCGAGAGTCTTTCGTTGTATACACACTAAACAAACGTGTACGCTACTAGTCCGGAAGACCGTAAATTATAATCGTGGGAGACCGCAATCGTTTGACAAAACGGATTTTTTCTTCTTTATCGAATTATATTTACTTTAAACGGATTAAAACCATTAAACCCATTATGTACCTAGTATCAGAATACCGAGCCTAACTCTGTTTTAAAGTGTATACAGTGAAACGTAAAAGGTAATTCATTTTTTTTTTTTAAGAGCTTACGAAATATATACATTTCAGATAATAATTTATTTAAATTTAATTAATTGAAAATCGCGTACAATAAATCACATTAAAACATCAAACAGATTTACTAATCGAAAATTATTAATTTAGGAAATGTTCATTATATGTATATTTAGCCTATTATTATTACTATTATTTTTTTGTTTTTAATTGCATTTAATTTAAAACCAGTGATAATTGTTTCCTAGTTATAACCTACTTTAAAAACACGCATATATTAATTATAATAATCGTGTAATATAAATAATATATACTTTTTTTTTTTTTTAGTTAAATGAATAGTTCAAACACTTTAATAAGTCTGTAGCTAAGCAATGCTGCTTTTTTCATTGGTCTCGGACGAGTTATTACTGCAAATCAGTATTAACTATTATAACTACCGTAAACATTACGAATATTGTACAATAAATGAATGTTAAAACGTTTATATTCAAATATAATATGTTAATACGATTTATTATTTATGTACTCTTACTCCAAGAATTATATGACCGTTTATTTTGTTTCTCAAAACGGAATAGACGACTTTTTTGTGGGGGGGGGGTGGGAGAAAGGGAGGTACACGATAACTTATTTAATGCATTTTTAATTGATAGCGAATCCAGTCGTCAGAAACGTAACCAAACTTTGCTCAGAAATGAGCCAGCCACACGCGTCACATTAGCTACGTTATTCGCGGTCATAACAAATTTAGACTTTTGTAATATTTTTTATTTTTTTAGGTATAATAATGTATTAATCAGGCGGCCCACAGATTGTAATACGTCTAGTAAAATTATTAAACTCGGATATCGACGAGAATATTAGTGTTAATTTTTTATTCGCGTTCCTCCTCGTGGTATGCACAACGGCGGGGCGCCGTGGTCGAGTCGGATCCTAAAAAAAAAAAAAAAAAAGGACACCGCCGCCAGAAAAAAAGAGTTTGGGAACCGCTGCTATATCTACGTGTACGAGGGCATACGAGATGCGTATCTCGCGCGTAACGTAACGAAACAAATTATAACAACGTGTACACATAATATATACGTTTTAAAATATATATTCGACCACCGGACTACATAATAAGTAAGTTCCACATGTAAGTAAGTAAGTGTATATATTATATATATATGCGTGCGTGGTGTGCATTTGGACCGTTTATTTACGACGCGTATTAATTACGGGGCAATTAATAATATATAACAACGCCGCCGGGAGATCGAATATACATTTTTCACTTTGACGCCGATTATAATAATAATTACGGTATAGGAAACATCAGTATATAGGTACACGTATATTATATATTACGCTAAAGGTGTAATATTATAATAATACACCTGATATACAATACGCCGGTGTATACAGAGCGCGTGTCGAATCCCGTACGCGAGGCGAGTAAGAGTATTGTAAATTTGTTTTACGCGTTAAGGATTCAGAGTATAAAATTCCGTACGTGCGCGTGGCGTATTTTGAACGCGTTTAGATTTTTAGTGCCGTTTTATTTTAGCGATATATATATACATTTTTTTTTTTTTGCTTATACGCGTTAAATTTAAACGTTATACTTTGTGTTTTTCATAATTTTCTTAATTATTACTATTGGTAAGAAACGTATTCATTTAGATAGGTACTTCCATAATCCGTTTTGAGAGAAAGTAAATTACCGCGATCAGGGCCGGTGCAAGACAAAATTTGAGGGTAGGCAAGTATGCAATTTGCCGCACCTTATACTAGTTAAGAAAAATTTCTTAAATTATATTTTGTCTCATATTTTGTACCTAAAATGCCGCCCCCCATGAGTGCCGCCCTAGGCAAGTGCCTACTCCACCTACCCCTTGCCCCGGTTCTGACCGCGATATCTCGGCAGTGCAGTGCTTTTATTATAAATTCATAAATAAAACTTTTTTTTTTTTACTATTTTCACTGTTTTTTAGGCTTATTTTATGATTCTTCTCGACTTCGCCTCGTACCGCAGTACGCTGTATATACACGTAGTACGGGTAGATTATGAAATATATATAACACGCCGTATCATTTATATATATATATATTTAGCTACAATATTATAATAACCGCATTCTCTTTCACACTTTTTTTTTTTTTTTTACACGATACGCTTTTATATACCGCGATTGACACGAATGATATATAATATTTTATTATAATAATATATATATATATAGGCACAATAATAAGTAATGTTATAGTAGCATTTACTTCCTCGCGTATCTATAAAGGTATTAATAATAATATATAATATACCCGCCGGCCATGTATATATTATTATTGTGTGCGCAGTTATATACGTATACGGTTAGACTGCAATATATACATATAAAGTATAGGCGACTAGGCGATTGATGCGTGGCGGGATAAGATATAACATTTTTTTTTTTTTTCAATTCATCACGGACCCCTGTAAAATATCGAGTGGATGCAGTGGCGGATCTAGTGGCCATTCAAAGGGGACGGGGGGAGGGGAGAGGAGAGAATTTTTAATATCTTAAATTATATACTTTGAAAGAGCAACATTAATTATTGTCTCTTAAATTTTTTTTTGTTCAGTTACCAAGACCATAATATTATGTCGTATTCGTATATTAAACTAAAAATTAAAAATATTTAGTTTTAGGAAATAGTCTGAGCCTTCACATAATGTACGTCATACTGCACCACGGGGTGGCAGTGGCGTAATTACGAATGTTATATGGGAGCCGGAAGGGAATATAAAATTAATCATTGGATGACCCATAAAAGTAACTATTATACTATTCCGACATTGATGTATCAAAAATGATTGATACTCGTACTTTTTTATACTTATATTATTTTCTTTAATAAATGCGTATAATATTTTATTATAAAATTTTCTTGGTTTTTGTGCTAATCTAATTATAGTATTTTATCTGTTTTTACTTTAACATCTGAGCAGGCCCGGATTGATCCGGTGAGCTACCGAGAAAATCTCCGGTAGCCAAAAAAAAAAAAACTGGGCCGTTATTATTTCGGACGTAATTATAGTGAGTAGTTTAGTCTTCATAGCTGATAATAGTTTAATTTAAAACGATATAATAGAGATCCAAATAGAAAAGTTATAAGATGGTTGATTGAACAATGAATGTGTCAGTTACATATTTCTGTATTGGCCATTGGGCATTCCATTCCCAAGAATCGATAATATACGCGGCACGCTGCCGCCGCCAGTCAATTTCATCAAATATAATTCCGTTTAAGGGGATTGAAAGCGGGCGTTTTCTATCTTCGTCTTGGGCGCAACGCACATCAGAGTAGTGTGGCGGTGTTGTGTCGGTCTATTCATCTTTTCCTGGTCCTGCATATTATATTATTTAATAAACGCGTACACAAAATAACGTCGTTATCAGCAATTTTTTTAACGTTCAGTCCGTTTTCGTAAAAAGAAAGCAAAAAAGTACTTTTTTTTAAATCGATTCCACCGGGTGTACAGTACCTACGTATATAGGTACATAATGTTACGAGACGACACCGCCGCCGTTGCTGCGTAATATAATAACCCGCTCGTAAAACACTGTAGTCTATGCCGTCCCGAACGACATAAGAAGAAACCACATTGGAGAAAGAATTTTTATTTCGCGCCGCGAATATGTATATAATAATAAAAATAATAACGATCGGCACTGCCGACACAATATAATAATATTGTACCGCGATTCGATATACGTCTTCATGCACATTACTACAATATAAAAATATAAAGCGTTATATTATATTCAGTTGTCGTATTGTCAATTTATACAAAGTAGAATTTCGGGGGAGAGGGGAATGGGGGGAGATCTCTTTCTTTTTTTTTTGCGAAATATTTCTCAGCTTCCCTGTTCGAATTATTTTTCTAAACGAAACGCTGACGGCGAGCGAATTATATTTTTTGTAATATAATAATTTTATCGCGCGAACAAAAAAGAATTTAAAACATTTGATTTACACGCGTGATCGGATCGAAAATTATATTATCAGTTCGATGTTCCGAGAATGTTTTCGTTGCTTATTTTATTTATTTATTACGTGCCGATACGTATGTTTAGTCGGATAAAAATGATAACGGAAATGAACGGCTGAAATGTAGAACTGTCTAGAAAATACTCTTCACAACGCGTTTATATAGTTTAATCGTTAATATTGTTCGCTGTCTTAAGGAAGATTAATAAAATATTTGCGTGATAATTCGCGTATAATTATTTATACGGACACATTTAAATATATATTATGCATACAAAACAGGAAATTATTGTTATAACTATTATATTGCGGAATACAATTTAAGACGTATATAGGTGTATCATTTTTTTGGTACCGCGGTTGTGGGATATGTGAACGGAGAAAGTCTCCACGAATTTACAAGACATTTCAACATGTTGGAATATGAATTTTTTATGTATTCTTTTTTCGTCTGTTTAAACTAATATTTTCTCAATTCGAACACTCGGGTCCGTATTGATGGAGGGGGGGATCGGAGGGTCAATTGCCCCTAGCAGGATTATTAGCGAGAGGTTTAGGGGCGGAAAAATTTTGTGGTAATTTTAATAATAAATATCGGTTATGGTTTCTATTTATGTAACTGTGTACCGCTTACAAATGCAATTTATAACATATTGTATTTATTTACACTGTATTTAGAGTGATTTTAATGGTTTAATTCTCTAGGTTTTTCACAACTAAAAAAATTTTCATATTGTTTTTTTTTTTTTTTGATATTTAATTAACTTCTACGGAAATCTTCTGTAAGCCGCGCTTTTCTAAACTAAATACTTACTGCGTCTATTATAAAGTGTTATAAGTAAATATTATAAAGTGTGACTTGAACTTCATCAAGTCCTGTAGGTCTATCATTTATCAGGTACTATTTGATAGTATTAAAATAACACTCCTATAATCACCGCTCAATATACTGTACCGGTTTTGAAATAACAAAGATGTGTTATTTTTACCAAGGGGAAATTTAAAATACAATTTTAATTGCGAACAGAGTAGACCGAAAAAAAGAATGACCAGTGTTCTTCTAATCGAACAACTTATAGTTTTCCAGCTGTACGTGTCAAAACGTGAGAAGGAATTAAGTGACGAAAAATAGTGTGTTGTTTATGTGCCGTGTGGTTTGAGCATGTCATACGACCAACGTCAGCCTTGTGTAAAATAAACACTTATTTTACACTGTTAAAACACAATTTTTTTTTTTTTTGACAGGGGTTGGCAAATTTTATGTTGTCCCTGGCGACAATTTTAATATAATTATTATATTATTCGGGCTATTATATTTTCCTTTCTATACATATATTGTCATATACACATATATTGCATATGCGTATATATTTCTTTACATATATTGTCTGTATAAATCGTGTCATGTAGAAACGCGATATACGAACGTGTAAACGTGTTTAACGTCGTATTGACAATAATCGTTTTGGGTGTCTGGTGGTACGATGCAACACATCCGTCTGTAGTCCGAGTGGGATTATAATACTGTTATTATTTTGAGTCTGTAACATAAATTGTATGAAATGCGAACGACAACGACGACGTTCGAGAGTTTAAGATCAGTGACGGCAAGGGAAGAGAGACACGCGTTTGAATTTATATATTTGATCGTTCTCGACAATTTTTACAATTGTGTTTCTCATTTTTATACCACGGTATGGTAATAAATATATTTCTGAACGTTTTCGGAAAACTCTTAATTGTATAGGTATATAACACCGTGAACTCGTTTGACGTTTGTAATCACAAAAAAAAAAAAAAAATGTTAATATTTGTAGCTGATATATAAGAGTGAATTTGAGTTATCACAGGAACTCCCGGATAGTTGACTGTATAATATAAGGAAGATGAGCCTCTGTGACACGTCCAGGAGTTGGTCCATAAAGTCCAGACCCACCCCATCGCAATTTTTTCGTTTTTACATTAATACACTAGTCAAATATATATAGAATTTCCAATTTTTTAAATAGACTCCCCACCTCTAAAATAAAATCGGCTACGATAAGCCCGTGTCATTAGTTCGATAATTGAATAATTATATAGTAATAAAAAATACTATTTATAGTTAATGAAAATTATTATTCGTTCAGCGGTCTATTTTGTTTTCAAAAATTCGAAAACACGAAGGCGTTCGATATCGAAAAAATATTTGAAATAAAACACACTAACGCTGTGAATGTTGGTAGTTCAGGCGAAAACGGCAGACAGGCTTTTTTCAATGAAATAAAAATATTCTTGCGCGTCAGGTTTGACGAAAAGTCGGCCGTTTCCAGCCGTCCTGCAGTCGGTAATAGTATTCCGAAACGGTCATCGTATCAGTGGAAATATTGTAATTTCCACGATTCGTAGTGCTCGTTTTTTACTCACTGCCGCGGAATGTACCGATTTTTTGCGGCCAACATTTATTTGATTGCTTTTAAGCCTGGTCCACACGGTGAGAGTAAAACGTGATAGTTGCTATCGCGAGAGTTACTATCATGAGAGTATCATCGTGTGAACAGGGCGATAGTGACTATCGCACTCTCACGAGAGCGACTCTCGCACTATCATGCATGCATGATAGTTGAGAGTAGCTCTCGTGAGAGTGGTAGCAACTATCACCGTGGAAACATGTACTATCGCGCTTTTTTCACTATCATGAGAGTATAAATATATTATCAATTGTTTAACTTTATCAATTTACCGACACATATTCAAACTATTAAAAATATTTCAAAGTGACTCAAAAATTTAAATTCCTTTCCCTTTAAATTTCAAAAATTCCTTCTCAATAACCATTTCTTAACCCAAATCCTTTTTTTATTTGATGAAATTCTTTTTAGTTTTATTATTTTTTCAATAACATCAATTATACCATAATTAATTTCCGACATTTTCAGACTTGTTTAGAGTGGAAAGCTTGTGACAAGGTCACAGACCTTTACTATTATACTCAACTATCAACGTGCGGACACAGTCTCTAGTGATAGTAAACTCTCACACACTCTCGCGATAGTAACTATCACGTTTTACTCTCACCGTGTGGACCAGGCTTTAATATTATGATACGGATCGTATCGTTATTAGACTATTGAATAATCGTATAAACGTCGAAACGCGCGCAGCTGCGACAAACCCGAGAACATTCAAAAGTGTGTGTGTGTGTTCTACGAACACAAGTGTCTGGGACATTTATGACCGTATTGTTTATAATACGTACGGGTGTACACTGTACACAATGGCTTTGACATATTTTCACAAGAGACGATCACTCACTGCGATAATGCTATATAGTATAATATTGTTTGACGTGTATTCAATATTATATTGTGCCGAGAAGATGACAACTTTGGTAAAATGACTTAAAAGACGTGTCCCAAACAGACGGACCTGCAGCAGCTGCACTGGTCTTGGAAACCGTTTTTGTACGCGACTGCGTGTCAGCTCCTCGTACAGCGATTTTATCGTCATAAAACGCTTTTCTCGCTGCTCCTAGTAACGTATTATTGACGTGTGTGTGTGTGTGTGTGTGTGTGTGTGTGTGTTTGAAACACAAAAACGTGTTTGCTATGCGTCAACACGTAATACACAATGTTACGTATTATATAGAAAAATAGAAAAATTACACGATCTCGGTCAGCGTTGTCAAAACTCGAAGACGTTTCCGTGTAACTATATATCGTCAAGGTCTAGGCCAGAGGTTCTCAAACTTTTCAGGCCAGGCCCCCCTTTTAGTTAACCCCAGACCTGAGCCCCCCCCCTCATAAAAATAATTTTAATAGTCATGTTTAGAGTAAAAAAATGTTAAAAACAAACAACAAATATTGATAAATATTAATATTACAAATTTATTTTAAAATAAAATGTATTTTTTATAAAATATTTTAATTAATAGGCCAATTTATACCGAATTGTAAATGCAAAACGCGATTATTATTACGGACATTTCACAATTTTTTTAATTTTTTCTACCAATGCAATGTTGATTTTTAAAATTGTCTTGCGCCCCCCCTATAAAGCTTTTGCGCCCCCCTGGAGGGTCGCGCCCCACACTTTGAGAACCTCTGGTCTAGGCTATGTTACGAATAAGCAATATTATTAAATAATTTAGGTATATACGTATTTAAAAATGGTAGCGATCCACAGGGTGCGGACGTCGCTCGAGTGAATTACTCGGATAAAGATTTTTAGACAGTATTGTTATCGCTACAAATTTGAAAGCGATTGTAAATCGGTGTATTCGATACGGCGGTTCCGAGCGGAGCTTCGGCGTAACGTGTATAACAAAAAAAAAAATAACCCCATTTATGAATTAATTACCTCAACACGTATATTATAGCTGCTATAAATAGTCCGAAATTAAAAGAAAGTCGTTGAACATTTTTATTAAATATAAGGTTGCTGCGTATTTAATGAATATTTCGAGTATCCATATACCCATATTATTAGTTTCGAAATTACGAAGAAATAACGGTAATCGCGATTTCGACGAAATCGCGCGTTTTTACCGTTTTCGTGTAATTTTTCGATAATTTTTTTTAATTAAATTTTTAGGCGCTTTTGATAAAATCGAAAAACGACCTCTCTAAAATATACCAACTAGACGCAATTTTCTACCGAAAACAAGCTACGACTGTAATGATCGGAGCACTCTTTCTGGTAGAATTTCTGGGTAAAGACATAATAATAAAAAAAAAAACGCATCGTTGTAAAACCAATACGTTCCTAGCTCCGTTCAGAATCTAAGATACCTATTATAAAATGGCTAATTTTAGCGCAATGACAATCTAATTGAGCGCAACGACACCAATCGGCCTCCCCTGCGGGCGCCCCTGAGGTACTCGCAGTACGTTTTGAAACCTCCGCGGTACGTATAATTAATACAGCCTCGTATTTCTAATCTCTCTGGGTTTCTGCGTTCATTGCCGGCTCGCCATCACCGTCGGTATAATATTATAATAACACTATTAATAATATTAACACAAAACCATTAGACGCACGCGCGAGCGTGAACGATAAAGCCATTCTTCGGTAGAATAAAAAAACTTTCGGGGTCCACGCGATGTACATATACGGTAGTAATAACAATTTATAAAACGTACACCGCGCGCGCGGACCTTTCATCGAATTATATAATAGCGAAGCGCACCACGGCGGTAATAGGTATTACAACGGCTCGCGCGTACGGAGAAGCGTGCCCGCGCGTGAATCGCGGAAAAGAAGAAGAAATAAAAAAAAAAAAAATTGAAAGAAATAATAAACACATAAACCAAAGATAATATAAACGCGTTTTTCGACCTCGGGCCGTCAGCACACAGTATTATAATACTATAATAATTAATAATAACAACAACCAACAACAATAATAATAATAATAATAATAATTTTGTTCCATTAATCCCATTTCCCTTTTTTCTCTCCTAATTTTTAACCTTTAATCTCTTTGTAATACTATCTGTTACGCCACCATTTCGCTATGTCAAATGCTTAAAGGCTCTTTCTAGAGATTTGACCCTTCCAGTCGGTGCAACGAAGATTAAAAAAAAATTTTGGTAAAAATGATTTTCAAAATGACGGCAAGTCAAATGTCCAAAAATATAATATATACTTCACTACTTCAGTTAAAATCACGAAATGCAAGACAGATACGAAACGCCCCAAATCAGTTCGTCGCCATTGCAGATCAACACACACGTGATCTATATGTGTAGGCAGACACGGATTGGGCCGGCGGGACGCCGGGAGATTTCCCGGTGAGCCGCTATAATATATATATATATATTGACGTGTATATGTCTTATGGCTGGGGTCATTCTATAAATTTGTGCGACACCGAGAGCGTTACCATGACGTCATGAACCCGGCTCTACGCACCACCCGGCCAAATCTATATCTATATTCTATATATAGATATATCTATAGGTACGAGGACTAAGCTATAGGTAACTTTTTGTCACGTGTAAAAATAAATGAGATATATACAAGACATATATACATGTATCGATGTATCTGCGTGCAGTGTAGGTACTTTCATTTATATATATATATATAATATTTATATTAAATGATTTTATATCATTTTCGTCCGTTTTCATAGTCTATTACTTTAACTAATGTCATGACCAAAGACAAAATATTCAAAATAAGAAGGGCTTTTTTGTTTTCGCTAACCACTTTATCAATGCTTTAATCTCAAGGTAGGTATTGCCGACGGTAATCGAACGTTGTGGCTGCGGCACAGGCCCCCCACATGAATTTTTCAACTACGGTACTGTAAATAAATCCGGGCCCTCAATG
The DNA here is from genome assembly GCA_032441835.1 of Slavum lentiscoides. NCBI lineage: Eukaryota > Metazoa > Arthropoda > Insecta > Hemiptera > Aphididae > Slavum > Slavum lentiscoides. The sequence continues at coordinate 3,563,643 of CM063718.1, read as the reverse complement.
TATATTAATATTTATAATCATATTATAATAATTATAAATTATTCTAACGTATAATTTTTTATTTTTACAAAAATTACCTAAATATATGGGTTAAACGGCTTCTTTTGCTGTTATATACACCTCTATAAAATATCAGTTATTTTAGTTTAAAACACAAGTACATTAATTTATTACAGTTTAGTATAAAAATCAACATTTTTTTTAAAAGTATTTATGTATAATGAAATACAATGTAAATTATTCAATATTAAAAATAGCATTTGTACATACAAAAATACAATTGAATCGGTCATTTCAAAACAACATAAGTCATCAAATTGAAATTTTATACAAACCACAAATAACTTCATAACTCCAGAAATTTAACTATTTTGTACTTTTACCTATTTACACATTAATTTTTAAGGTTTATTACATTCATAATTTGTGGTTTTAAATTGTCTATCTTAGACTATATTTCACTAAAATAATATAAAACTTATTTGACTTATGTTGTTTTTTAAATGACCGATTCAATTGTATTGTACATATTATTTACATGTACATTTTGTGGGAATACCCGAATACGAATACCCATTGACAAAATTAAATATATAAAAACCCATAATTATCTCATTTTCGACCAGCAAAAATAGTACTAAAAGGACAGGCGGCACAACATTAATATTTCTATAGCAGCGGACTAATTGCTCTTATCTTCCAGGATTTATTTCCCTATTATTTTTTCCAAGAAACGCTCGCGCCGCACGCATCACCCGCCTACACATTTTGTCACAAAAAATGGTGTATAAATTAGTTACAGTAAGAAATCAAATTATTTGTATACCAATATTGTATAAAGATATGGTGACTAGAGCTAGGGTGGCATGACTCATATGTCTCATTTTATTTTTCTAATTTAAATTAATAATATGTATAGGTATATTATGTTTTTTTCCCCGGGCCCCCAGAGAGCCCGGGTCCCGGGACCATAGTACTCACTGACCCCCCATTGTGGGGGCCCTGCTGCGGCATAGATATTAGATAAATATATGGATTATGATTATTATCTACGGTTGACGGTACTGTTTTATTCTGAAACAGTACCGGTATAAAAATTTACAGATACCTATAGGCATTCTGAAAAGGTGTGCTTACAAATCCGTTCCTACACGTTCCACTATCAAGTATTAAGTCTATACCTATTATATATTGTACGTCAGAGTGAGAGTTAAATTAATAGATATAGACAGAGGTGAACGTAGGTAGGGGTTTTTTTGGGGGTTCGAAACCCCTCCGAAATGTCTGAGAAAATTTGAACGTTAAGCTGCGACATATATATGTACGGTTAATATTATATTATTAATACATGTTAATAATTTCACATTTTTTCAAAAACCCACCCCGAATTTTTTTCCCGCTTTCGCCCCTGTATATAAATATATATATATATATGAGGTATGTCGTATGTGCTGCTTGAATTGTATATTTGTTCGAATTTGAATCCCAATGACCCAATCCGTCCCTGTGTGTAGGTACGTATATAAATAAACAGAGTGATAAATACAAAACGTCAGTTTATATATTTACAATTTAAGTTTTATAATAAACGTGTCGAAACAATAGTCGATAACAACGTAATAATAATAAAAATTCAAACGAATTAAGTATAAATTCGTAGAACAATATAAATATAAAACTGGATTCGTATAGTGAATATAAAAGTTAATCAGTAAAGAAAAAAGTATAAACAACAATGATATATAAATAATTTGAAACAATAATATCAGTGTAACGAGTGTATAAATATAAAAAAAAAACTGAATATTGATAATTAAAAAAAAAAAAAAAATACATCAAAAAATGTTGTCGAAAAATGCAAAAAAAAAAAATAAAACGGTACAAAAGTCAATGGTGCAATCCGTTTGGTTTCGAAAATTCGATTAAATAATAATAATAATAAAAAATAAAAAAAAATCATTAAATAAACGTCTCCGATGGATAGTTGGTCGCGTGAATCTTTATCGAATAAATCCGCCTGTCGGCTTCGTTATTCTTTCTTCTTTTGAACGTCGCCGGGTCCCAGTCCTTGGACATCTCTAAATAATCTGCGCAAAAGGAAAACGAACCGTGCGAAATTCGCGTCCATACAGTTTCCCATATGAATAGATTTGTTCTTACCCGACTTCGTTATTTTACTCGGCACGGCGACGAACGGCTTCGGCTGTTCCACACGAGGACGGCGCTCCGTCGTCTCCCTACGCTCACGACGTTCTTGCAACACGAATTTAAAATATTCTAAAAACGAAACGTTGAAAACATTATAAATGTTCAACGTCGCGTGTATAAAAATTGTATTTAATTTTTTTTTTTTATTGAAATTTATACCGAAAGCCGAGATCATCGAGACTTCGTCGCGTCTTCGTACCGGAGTCAGCGTCATTTCATTACGCGTTGCGCCGGCAAACGATCTCGTCCGCTGTTTCTTCTCACGCTCGCGGTCACGGAGCGCGAATTTCAAGTACACTGAAAACCGGATTTCGACAATTTCTCACGTTAATATCGCGTCCACAAGCGAACCCAGAGTCTTACGTTTAAGTGTGCCCGGCCTTTTTCGTAATTATTTTTTGTACAATATAGACGGGAGGCTATATATAAACAAATTCACCCGTTTTATGCGTTTTTTTTAGCTCGTAATTTTCACTAAAGTCAAAATATTTTAAGTATCCAACACTCGTTTACTAACCAATACTGTAACTTATTGTATAATATATTTTTTTTTTTACTTTACGGTGTGCCTTGGCACACCCCGTAGATCCGCCTATGATCGCGTCACCGAATCGGCCTGAACCGTAATTTTAGTTTCTGAGCGGAGCGAGGGATATCTGTTGGTTTTACAAAGCCGTGTTTTTTTTTTCCACTTCTGTACCCGAAAATTCTACCAGAAGGAGCGCTTAGATCTATATTTACATATACCACCTATATATATATTGTTTCCGGTAACAAATCGCATCTGTAGTCGGTGCTTTGGAGAGGTAAATTTTCGATTTTCTCAAAAGCGACTTCTAAAATATAACTTAAAAAACTATCGAAAAATAATGGTATAAGAACGCGAAAATCGATTATCGTTATTATTTCTTCGTGATTTCGAATCTGTCGCCATTTTTTTTTTTTTTTTTTAATGTTTTGTAAGCAGCCCTGATTTCTAGTATCTGCTATCACTGCGATTTAATTAGTAGTTGTTGTTTTTTTTTTTATTGGTGCAGTCGTTGTCACGGAACGGTTCACGAATGAACAACGCGTTCAGACCGTGAAAACTTATTATGAAAATCATGAAAGTGGGGCCGAGACGGTAAGACGACTTCGCGCGGTTTTCGGTAGAAACGAAGAGCGCCCAACAAGTGTACAGTTCTGCGGCTGATAAAAAAAAAAGAGTTCGAAACGACTGGTTCTGTTGCTACTGTAAAGTCAGCTGGGCGAAATCGCACTTAACGCAATGCGTTTACGTTAGGTTTATTGCCGATTTCATAGAGCGCGTCGTCGACTCCAGCGGAGGTATAGATATCGTTAGACAGATGTAGTAGGTGCCAGGTATCGTTTTCCACTAATTAATTAATCGGAGACGTTACTGAATGTAAAAGTACATAAGAATAAATGCATTTTCATTGATAAATAACTGTTTTATTCATTTTTTTTTTTTTAAAGTTGCGCACTTTACGGGACACCACCCTGTGTATTACGGGCAAAACAATTTTCTTTTAATTTTCGACTATTTATAGCAATTATAGAATTTTGAGTTGTTCAATTCATAAAAAGAGTTAGTTTTTCGTATTATATGTACCACCTAAAATATTACACCGAAACTATCCGCTCAGTACCCCTATTCTGTAACTCGATAACGTGTTAACGAATTAATTCGATAAGAGCTTCTTATTGAAATTTTAAAAATGTATTCGAATTTTGTTGTTGACATCGTGATCTGTAAATGACTCTATCGATACCTTGCGCTTACAAAGTGTACGTCCACCAAAAATTATAAGAAATCGATAGCTAACGACAATTTTCTGGGAATTTATATATCGTTTCGATAGCTTAACGAACCGAAAGTTGTCGTTAACGGGTCTTATCGAGTTACAGAATAGCCCCACAGAATCGTTTTCTTATCGAACGATTTATCGCGTCGCTCTCGAATTTACGACGATAACTGCAATAAATAAAATCTTTATCCGAGCAATTCGCTCGAGCGACGTTCACCGCAATTCGTTACTTTTCTATTTTTTTTTTTTTTTTTTTTACGATATAATTTATACGCACCAGAAGCCGAGTCCGACGGAACTTTGGCGAATACAACAAGTAGGACGCAGGGCGAATTCACGGCGTCGTATGGTGATCGGTGACTACCGTCGTTTTTCCCTATTCCGGCCATCACCACCGTGATGCCGTTTTTCGACGCATTTCCGTCACCGTGACGCACCACCGTCGTCACCACCGCCGACGTCGTCGTCGTCTCCGGGTTCTGCGCGCCGTCAGCTGCAGCGACGTCGCCAACACCGTCGACTTCGAACGCGCCCTCCTCACGCTCGCTCGTCCGCTTCGTCATGTCCTTCCAACAACGACGGTGGTACACAAATTTGCATTCTGTACAACAACATTATTGTAATACGTATATAACGCGAAAAACGTTTTGATCGTTTTGATTTGTATGTTACCCGTGCATTTGACCACTCTCTTAAACGGGTTCCTCTTGTGACAGAGCGCACACCGTTTAAGAGAGCCGAACACGGACAATTTTCGTTGCGCCCCCGCGCGACACCGTAAGCTCCCGGACGGACAACCGCCGCCGCCGCCGCTGTGTTTCTCGTCGGATTTTGCCATTCTCGACACTTCCCCCGGACACCAGTTCGGAACAATTTATTAAGATATAATAATAATATATGGCACCGAAAATGTTTGATGTCGTCATTCGTCCGTAGCTAACAGCCTAATGAGACCGTTTACACGGCTCGCGGTTCGCTAAGATTCACCGCGAACGTTCACATGGTTACGTGGCATAAATATTGATTTTCTTCGTGTCCACTCGATCCGAAATAAAATTAAATCGAGTTTAGATGAATCAAAAAAAATATATTCCTAAAAATAGACGGAAAAAAAACGTTATTAATTGCAGGACGTGCTTGAAACACGTCGTGCGGCGAGCGCCCATAATAATCGATAACATTAAAATACAAATACAAATGCGTCGAAAACTGTGTTTTACAACATATATAGGTACTCGTATTATAGTAATGCAAAGTGAATATAAATATTATAATATTATATATGTATGCGAGTATACTGGTATAAGAGAGAAGATGTTTTTATACTTTTAAATTTAATTGTTATGGACTAATATAATATAGTTAATGAAAATAGTATACATATACCTTAGACCAGCGTTTCTCAAAGTGTGGGTCGTGAGTCAGTTTTAGGTGGGTCGCGAACAATTTTTCGAATTATATAGATTCCAAGAAATTTATAATAAATAATACAAGTAATAAACAAATTTTGTTTTTTTTTTATAACTACTTTTTGAAAAGTGAAACCACGTGGGTCGCAAAAGATTTTTGGGGGGAAATTCGGGTCGCGGTCCTAAAAAGATTGAGAACCACTGCCTTAGACTGATAAAATAATTCGATAAATAAAATAAGTCGAAAATTATTATTATTTACTATCTGCAGTAAGAGTGACACGGGAAGAGAAAAACAATAAAAAAAAATATATATATATCTAAAGACATATTTGAATCGATTTGAATTATTATTATTATTATTATTGTGCACGCGTACGCCGCGATGTGTAATGCACTAGAGGGGATTCGTTTTGCTTATATTACACACTCTCTACTTTTGAACGCCTAGATAACTCCGTCTCCACGGTGAACAAGACACCCTGTACAATAAAGCGCGTATGATAAAAAAATAATAAATCATTTTCGTGTGTTCGCACAGACGTCCGTTATGAATACACGGATTTTTCCGGCGTCGTATCGTCGTCGTCGACAGTATAAACGCGCGCGCTTTTCGAATGATTGATGTACTAATATTCGGCTTGTCCGTTATTATAATATTATTGTTACCGTGGCGCGCACACGTTATTATAGTATCATCCGTCGGATTGCCGCCGCCCCGATACACTCGATACCGGCTAATTATCATCATCCGCAGTACCTAAACACAATACACGTGACCGGTATTCTTCGACTGTGTACGATTATAATATGATTTTAAGTCCTCGTGCACTCCGTCACCAGTGGCGCAAGAGGGTCTTTAGCACCCCTGAGTTCAAATTTAGCACCCCTTGTTTTTTTTACGTCCAACTATAATAATAATTACAGTGAAACACCGTCAATTTTACGTTTTTGAGTTTTATTTAGAATTATTTTGTTCAAATGTCATATAATATGAATGTCTATGAATATGATGATACGTATTTTTGAATGATGGTTGTTAATAATATATTGTCTAGCAACAACTAACTTTACAATACAAGACGTGCAAGAAAAAATACAAAAAGTTTCCTTTCCAAATTTATACAAATGTATGCACGTTGCAATTGCGATTCCTGTAAGCTCTGCTGTACTTGCGAGCAAAGTTTTTCAACAATGCGACGAATAAAGAACTGGCTAAGATCAAGCATGCTTCAACAAAGGTTTTCTAATTTATCTCTGCTAAACACTGAAAAATATTTATTAAAACGCAGTTAAACACTGAAACTATTTTGAATAAATATTGCACGAAACCCAGAAAAATTATGTTGATTTAAATACAGTGAAACCTCCACTAACGGACACCTCCCAATAGCGGACACCTCCCAATAGCGGACGTTTTTTGGGGAACGGGGACATTTTCACTACTTTTCAATAGGAAAACCTCCGAATAGCGGACTCTCCGAATAACTGACATTATTTTATTAGGGAATTTTTAAAACAATGGTAAATCCCTAATCATTATTTGAAAATACAATCTGTAATATGCCTATCTGTAATACGTATTCACATTCGTAATGAGTGTAAATAAATAATAAATAATAATTTTTGATTTTGATTGTAAAAATATACTTTAAATAATAATATGTAATTTGTAAAAATATAAAAATGTAATAACTTACAATAAATAATAAGTAAAAACATTACATATATGAATGTACATACATAGTACATTATTATACAAATAAATTTCAAAAATGTATCCCCTCTGAATAACGGACACCTCCGAATAACGGACAAAATGTTGGTGACCAAGAGTGTCCGCTATTCAGAGGTTTCACTGTAGTAAATGTCTACTTATTAAGATTATAAAACTAGATTTTGTAATTATATATATATTTTAATTTAATATTTCAACTATGCGTAAATATAACTGATACGTTTCATTTTAGAATGGTTATTGTGATTCATAAATAATTGAGAAATGGCGTTTGGGGGTGTGAGGGCATAGTCCCCAGGGGTTATTTTTCGTTACATAATTTTAGCACTCCCAATATTTAGGCTCTAGTTGCGCCTATGTCCGTCGCCCGTAAAAAATGCTACCTAGCTAATATTGACTGATATTGTGGACATTGTCGGCCCCCGACTCACCGCGTCGCATCGCCCGCTCTTACTACTTTGTTTTCGCTTAGCGTTCTTTCTGACCCTTTTTTTCTCTTTGCTCGGCTCTTAAGCGTGATGTTTATTAGCTTATAACTTTCCTGGATGATCGGGCTATCAAATGCAAAAAGAACTTTTTAAATCCGACTGATACAGCCCGGGTAGCATTTTTGCCGTTCAGTGTCGGTTTATAACAACAGTGATAGTTCATACGCTGTTTATGAACTGTTAATTGAGAACCGTTGTAGTTCAATTTTCAACTGTGTGTATGACACGAGTGTATATTTGACACGAGAAATTATATGACACGAGCGCCAAAGCGGAATTCACAATTCACATTTTATGTAACCAACACAAATGGGTTACATGACGGGAGCAATGTTTAAATTTTAGGTAAATATATTGTGCTATCATGCGGTTACGCCGATTTGAGGTATTTAGAATGACGTCATTTTGTTTACATCGCGAGTGATCCATTTGTATTCATCTAATCTATGGTTTGGACACGAGGCGCGTACTGCGAAATCACCGCTTGTTCGACGTCCGCCGTTTGGATATTTTCATTCGTAACACGTGATTTTTGTTTTTTGTACGACTCCAGTGGTGCATACAATAGTTTTATTTTTTAAATTGATTACATTTGTTGTTTATAATAATTATAATAAGCTACATCAGATATTATGGCGTAAGTACCTATTAAATTATTAACTTCTCTAGGTGTGTCCACACCTAAAATTACGACCGTACAATCTAGATTGGCGCGTTTAAACAAACAAACCCTTCGGCTTTATAATATTAGAGTATGGTATAGACAAGCGTTTTCTTCTCGAAAGGGTTCCCTGTTTAACGCAGCCTGCGCAAATCCGAACCGAACACGAATGCGCCTAGTGTTCTCTGCGTTTTTATTTCTTTTATGATTTTTAAAACGCTAACCATTACGCGTTATAGAGATGGGAATTGTGACTAATTTCAACAAAAAACAATTCGTTCAATTCAATTCATTTTAACGAATCAATTCATCGAGTCACAAATTCGTTTCCATTTAATCATTCCCGAACCTAAATCGCGAATCGTCGTTACTGTAAATCGGATCAATTCATTTGATAAGGCGTGTACCGCAGCGTTGCACTGTACTGTTTAGTCAAATCTTAACTCGTTCGATTCGTAGCGAGTCGACTCATTTGCTCCGAACACGAATATATTTCAAATACAACAATTTATTATAATCGTGTCGGTACTTGGCAGTACAGATCAAGTTGCTACAAGCTACTGGTATTAGCTTGGCAGTGTTGCATTGAATCACCGAGTCGCTAATTATTGTGACGCACTGATTCAATTCACTAAAAAGATACTGCTCTTCGAGTAACTATACCCGTCTCTATTACGTTATAATAATAACTTGATGCAGCAGCAGCAGCACAAATGCGTATATTATATGTTATGTGTTATTGTATGAAATACGCGTTATTCTATATAATAACTATAGTTATTTAATACATACATTGTCTGGCTTATGTTCACATTTCACGATAACGCGTATATTGTTGAGGAATAATTTTTTAGACTGGTTGCACCGGGAATGGTATGTGTGCATAATTTTTAAAAATACATAAATTTTTTTTATAAATTCATTTCTTTTTTTTTGTTAAAAAAAACCACTTAACATGTTTAGGTGATTTATTTTTTGAAACTTTAAAGAAGTCAAATAACAATTTAAAAAACAACTTTCTTAATTTGTACAAAACTTACACATCGATATAACTGGCAATGTAGTTGTAAAACGATTTTAAAAATTTGCTATTTAATTGATTTTTTTTTTTTAAAAGAGTACAGTATCATTTCTATTACATAATTAATTATTTATTATTATCATAATCATATACATCGTATTTGTTCAAATGCGAGAAATTCGCGTTGGCACCGATAAAATATAGACAGTATTAAAACGTCATTTTAACAGACGAAGAGTACATGGGATTATATGAAAATGTATTTTGAACAAACAATGAAGTGTAGTACTTCGACCGAAAAGCTCTGCGGATCGCATCACAGTTGTCGGCATAAAAAAAATCTATAAAAAATCTCGTTTACTTGGAAATAAGCTAAAACTGTTATGTAGAAATGGTACAACTTGCCTCGATTTCGCGATTTATGATCCACACGAATACGATATTTATAATTTTACAGACACGTGTTCCGTTGCGTGTAGTTAATGATCAGGGCTCGGGAATTGTTGGAATACAATTGTTGTAAAAATGTATGCAAATATGCACTTAAAATAAGCAACTACATTTTTTTCAAAATTTAATATTAAGTCGATAAAATAAAGCATTCAAAATTTTATAACATTTTTATTTTATTTACTTTTATATTGAATTGAGTTAAAATTATTTGTAAAATTAGTCTGCCAGGATCCACTTCTTCTTCTACAACAATATCGCGCAATTGCGTGTTTACATTTTTCAATTAAATTTTATTCAGTCAATCGGCCGAAACCGGTCGCATCGTTCGCGATAACGAGTATTGATGTCGACAAAAAAGATCCGACCTTTAACGATTTAGCTGACTGACAATTGATTTGGCCGAACGAGTTACGTAAATATGCTAAAAATCACAATAAATTGCCGAAATTTGTCAAAATACGCGTTTATTCTGAGAAACCGTCAAAAAAGTATGCAAAATAAATATTCGTATTTAAGTTTGTTAATTTATAATCTCATTTTGAATTTTATACAACCATTATTGTGAAGAACATGCAAGTGCAAGAAGTGCCGAGCCCTTGAGTGATGACCGTATTACTACTATAATTTCCCGTTCATCAGAATATTATAAGTTTAGAGTGAAATAGGGCGTAAAGCATATTTACACGACAATAACGATGACTTTCAATGCGTATTATTGTATAGTAATGTATAGCGTGGGTGAAACGGAAGGGTCAAAAGCTCTGTAATATACGAGTACGTCTCGGAATTCGATAGGACACACTAAATTTTAGTGGCCCCGCGAATCGAGGACACCGCGATCAATGTTTAATATGTTTCGATAATATATTTATAAGCAATTTGTTCAACAGCTCCTAATGTAAACACGGAATGGCGTTTAAAAATTAAAAGACCGGGGGCTGGTATCTGTGTACACGACTTGAATCAAATATGCAAATATATAATGCGTAGGTGCCTACATATTATTAGAGGTGTACACGACTCTGGTAAATTATTATAGTTTCGGCGTGTTGTATGTACGCAGTGTTCGATTGTTTGATATGTTTACACGGGTGAAAAGTGTCTTTAAGGGGGGGGAAGGGTTGTTTCTAAAATTTGTACTTACTGCGAAAAAAAATTTGTAAAATTAAATTAAATTTTTTTCGAGAATTGAACATTCGATTTACAATTGCAGCGTACCACTTCTTTGGTTCTTCTTTTATTTCAAATTTTTTTTTCTTTATACACGTATATACTTCATTACTACATGTACGAACCGCGATGACCACTATGTTAGTAGGACATGACCGCGAATCGCTAATGAATAGCTATTCAAATTTTTTATCGATCAGAAAAATGTATTTAAGTACTAATATAATAGGTTTTCTTTTATGTTCAACCGGTGAAAAACGGTCGCTTAGACACTAATAGCAATATAGTCGTTTTATTGAATAATATCTCAAAACGCGTCGACCGAAAATTTCTCTAAATTTTTAAATCATTTGCGGTTACCTGAGACGTCAGTAGTTTTAAACTGAATTCTGCCTGTATAAAATAACTGTACATAACAAAGCACATAAATTTATCTTATTTTTTTTCTGCTATTTAAACGAAAACATTTTTATTTCTCAATGGTTTTTTCGTCTGCGAAAGCCTAACATGAATAATTATAGTTTTTTTTTTTAAAACACTCGTAAATGAAATGTCGCCCAATGCGGTGTATATAGCCGAGTCGGGTAACCTGCTTAGTAATTTTTCTACACGGCTTTGCGATTTAACAATAATTTAATTTCCTATTCTTTCAACTGGATTCGTTACGAGGGGAAAAGTGTTACACGAATTCACGACCCTTGTCGTCCGTGTGGTGTGGATATAAAATTTCCATACTTAATAACCTATATTATTCAATTTTGTTAAAACGTGGAAAACGCTCACAAGTAATCACTTCAACTGAAATATATTGAAAAATAAATATTTGTTTTTGTGTGTATAAAAAAAAAAAAACAAAAGACGTAAGTAGGGACGGGTCGTATGAATATTTCAATGGAATATGGTTTTGTATCCCGTGTAATAATTTATTGTGTAAACGAACGTTCTTATTTTATTTTTAACGTTTCTTATTTTAACGAACGGCAATATTTTAATATGTATATTCGTCGCAAATAATTTTTCAAACAAGAGTAATTCCGCATTGGAGATGAACATATCTTTTGCACAGAAAAGTGTACATTTTTGGCCAATACAATAGTACAATTTGAATGTTATCTATATGCGTAATCGTTATACTATTTTCAGCCAGACTATTGTATATAGTTATGAAGAACGTCGCAAAAAATTATTTGCGTGCAAATAAAAAAAAAAACACCTAAAACGTGATGAAAATTTCAATTCGCATTTCACGCACTAGTACTCTCAGAAATGGTGCATTGTACATCTATAGCTGGCGAGAACAGATTGAATTAGTAAACGGTCCTTGTGATTTTGTTACTAAAAAATAAGATGGTCGACGTCAGATGAAAGTAAAATCATAGCTCCGCATCGCGTTAAATATTTAAATAAAAAATAAAACACTTGCTCGTGTAAGATGGTAATACGATTGTGCACAGGATTCGATTGATTTTCAAGGTGTAAACAATAGCCGATAGGAGTTCTACGAACGAGGAGTTGAACGGCTGGGTGGAAAAAGGATAATATTCCTCAACAACAAATTTTCGGAAAATTAGAAAAAAAAACCGTTGATTTCCTTAATTTGTATTTGAATAAAAAAATTGTATAATATACAGTGCTTAGTATCATTTAACCATTAACCTGTTAAAATATAAGATTATAATAATCAACAATTTTTTTTTTTTACATTTAACATTTAATGAGCAGGAGTTTTTTTCGTATTTTTCATTTTTTATCTTTTTTCATCATCCTTTTACATCCTCACGGCGTACGAGTTTATATTTTTGCACCACCAGAAAATCCTTATAGTATATGTACAATTTTTATTCCCAAAAATCAACATTTGTTTACCAAAAAAGTGTGCGTACACAAAATTGTAATTGCCGTACAAGTGTCGGTTTTATTAAAAACAAATTACATCAGTGTTATACCAATATCGTAATCGTGATTGTAATATTTCATTAGATCTTTTCTTTGCATAATATTGTTATCGACCTCGTACCGCACTACCGCCAGAATAGTGCAGTGTTATCAATTGTCACACCGTTCGATTGTATTTATTAAAATTTCGTATTGTCTACATTTTTATTAATATTTTACATTTCTCCACGAATCGAGTTTACGCGGCTGTTTGGTGTTAAACGTTTCGGGCTTCACTGCTTCAACGTTCAATATTGTTTGCTCGTTAGTGTTTTTTTCTTCTCAAATGAGTGAACCAAAAAAAAAATAGAAAAGAAAAACGATTAAAGATTTTTATTTTTAAAACACAAATCCGTTATTATAGTCAGTTGATAGTTATTGAAAATATGAAATTTAAGATATGTGTACATATGAAGAAAGTTATTCCTGGTTGAAAATTAGAATATTTCTCTGGGGCCACCAAAGAAATCATGGCCAATGTAACGCTTGAACTATCTGTACATAAAAGTGCTCGGACCCGGTCAGAGGCGGACTGTGCTATTATATGCTGCAGAACACTTTGCCGTTGGTATGTTAAGACCGATATTCGTATAGCCAATTTTTCAAAATTATTATTCAGGTTTAATTATGTAAAGAAATATTAGGTCCTATCAGTGGCGGATTCAAGGGGGGGGGCTCGAGGGGCCCCCCCTCTTGGTTGTTATATTATATTCGTAGTTAATGATTGTAAGTCGTCGTTATAGTGGTCGTTGCGATAATGTTGACTGTAATCTTATCTGTAATTTATAGTTTATGTTCATTGTTCAATAACTTATACTATTATTTACTCGAAGGCCTTACATCAAATCCTAAATATTGTACTTATGGAATTATACATTTTTGGCCCCCCTCCCCAAAAAAAAATCTTAGATCCGCCATTGGGTCCTATGTTGTTTAAAGCTATATACAAATTTTATTTATTTTAAATACGTTGGCGTATTATTAAAGGTTGTTCATTTGTTATTCATGGCGTATGAACATGTTACAATTCCGACTTCTTTCCTAATCAATAATGTCGATGAATATATGACTATTTTTCTTTGAAAAAAAAAGCGAAGATCGCGATCCAATGTGTTTTGGCCGATTGAATGAATAGCGAATAGTAGAATTTCGTTAGAATAGTGAGCTGGACACCGTTCCCAGTGCGCCTCTGGGCCCGGTCATTATCGCATCGAGTAGAACATAATGCGATAGGAATCACACGTTCGCGCACGACCGAGCACAACGCCTTACCAGCTTATATACATATACACTCGGATAATAAGTGTATAATATAAAAAAGAAAACTGTTCACTAGCCCAGCAGCGGTTTCCCAAAGTGTGCGTCGCGGTGTCGGCATAGAGACGCCGCGCCACCGATTGTTCACCGGTCTAAAAGTAAATTTTTTGAAATTTCAATAAAACACGAATGTCCACTTTTTAAGTGTGATAAGTAAAGAGCGGATTTTTAGGTTCTTAAAAAAACTCAAAATATGATTCTGATATGCTCTAAAAAAAAACCCTAAAACATTCTCTTAATATTCCTCAAACTTTTAAATATGCATATATAATTTTTTTTAATTTAAAACCATTCATAAATTTGTACACAGGTTACAAGAAGAAATTATATACATTGAATGACTACGTATAAATACCTAATTGCTGTACATCATTTCTTTGGCAATTTAATCAAACGTGTGGTAACTACAATTTATTATAATATGATTACACGGATATTTAGTAAAATCAATTAACACGGTTGTTGTCAGCTACAACCGTGGTATTAAAAATACGATAATCTGTGGTATAATCACGGACCGAAAGTAACAGCCGAATTACAAATAGGTACGATCGTTGCCGCATAGATTGGCACGGCAGTAATTATTAGTAATTATTTTCAGTAATTATATCCCAAATTAGTCGCGGAACGCATTTCCGGTTTCAGCCGCCCGGCATGACGCGCCAGGTTGTTTAGTTTATTATAAATTTCTAAAATAAACGCGGAGAATTATTTTTCATGATAAAAAAAATCACAATTCCAGAAATTAACGAAATATATGAATTTTTTTTTTTTTTTGAACAATGATAGAGTATATTCTAAAATACGAAAAATAAGCCGAATATTCTCTAATCTCCAAAATACGCTTTAATACGGAAAATAATTTTTTTTCTTCAAACTCTGTGATACATATGATCGTCGACATTTTTTATCTTCGTTGAGCTGCGTAAATCTAATAAAAATATGTAAAAATACCTAAAGATCCGCTCTCTATAATGATCATAAGGCTCGACGCATTTTATTTCCGTTTTCGAATTCCTGTTCGCGCGCAGCCGGGTTGTTGGCGGTCGCTGTGATAAAAAGCAAATATCGAATAATAGTAATCAGTGTGGAGAAGAAAACGAGCCGTGTGCCTGTGTCCAATTCCAATTCGAAAAAAAATGTGCAGCGATTCGCAGACTCGTCCGTCCCATATTAATTCAATATTTTCGGCAAATAAATTTCTAAATATTAATAATAATTTATTAAAAAAACAAGGTAACGAACCGCGGGGTGTTGTGAATGTCGTTTGAGTGAATTACTCGGATAAAGATTTTAGAGCGTATTGTTATCACTATAAATTTGAAAGCAATGACGAATCGTTGCGAGCGGAGCAGCTTCGCGATGTAATATCTTGTGTGTATAACAAAAACTAACTCTTTTTTATGAATTAAACACTTCAGAACCTTTTACATTTTATAAATAGTCCAAAATTAGAAGAAAGTTTTTGCGATTTTTTTTTCCTTAATACAATAAACGGTTACGTATACCCGTTAGTTTCAAAATTACGAAGAAATAACGATAATCGATTTCGACGAAATTGCGTTTTTACGTAATTTTTCGGTACTTTTTTTTAGTTATGTTTTCAGGCGCTTTTGAGAAAACCAAAAAAAAAAAAATGACCACTCTAAAGTACCAACTACGCGCGATTTGCTACCGGGGAAACAGACTGTGACTGTAAAGATCGGAACACTGTTTCTGGTAGAATTTTTGGGTACAGACATAAAAAAAAAAACCCCCGCAGCTTTGTAAAACCAACAGATTCTTTGCTCCGCTCGGAAACTAAAATATATATAAATGAGTGACCAAACACTTCAGAGAGCAGGATCGTACTTGCCAAAACCGGTTCTTACACGCGGACAACTTTATGTGTCTTTTCCAAAAGTAACTCCATCAAAAGATATTTTTGTGTCCATAAAGGAAAACGATAAAACGAGAAGTGAGAGATGACTTCTAACACTGTGCGCAATAAGAAGTATTGCAAACTAAAAACGCCTTTTTTTTGGGGGATTTTTAACTTCCGACGTTGTATACACCGAGTTTTGTACACACAAAAATGAGATTTTTTTCACAGATCTCACCAATACGTACTGTACCGTTTGTCACGCGCACGGGCCCACTGCAGGTATACATAATTATTATAATTAAATTAATGTTTTTTTTACGATATATTGTCCGTTACGATTTTTTCTGGTTTTGAGTATCAGTTACTTTTATGTGAAAAAAAAAAAAACACCGTTTTTGTTGTCAAGAGCGCCACGAGAAAACATCCGTTCCAAAACAGGGCGCGGCAAAACTTTTGGAACCGCCACTAGCCGCCGCTGTATCGACCAAAGAGGATACAATCGTTTCGGCAATTGTGCGCGTGCGTACGCCGCTGCAGTATATACGCGGCCAATTGCGTGTAAATTGCAAAAATATACCGCGTGTAAATCACTACACTCGTTACATACACAATAATAACAATTATATTATATATATATATTAATAGAATATATTATTAAGTAGTATCATATAATAAACTCGTAGGTACTCGTCCATTACGCTCGTATATTATGTATTGTATAAAACGTGTTCAGGTGTATGATAATAATAATTGACGTGCAGATACGCGTGCACAAGAACTCTGACGTTCTAATTGGACGAGCAACCGGTTGCAGAGAATACAAATAATAATACAACACAAGCCGTGTATAATGCGCGGCGAGGAGTTTTTTTTTTTTTCTCCATATAATACACGCGTCACGACGCGTCGCGCGTATACGCGGATATTCGGGTGCAGTCTTCCTCCTGTTGTTGCGCGCCGGCTGCCACCGGACGGTGGTGGCCGCAACGGAGCAGCGCGGTGTGCTCACGAAGGAGCGCAGTTAAGAAAACGCGCAGTCATTTCCTTTATTCCATCGTCGTCCTGCTCCTGCTTTGTCTCCTCCTCGTCGTCGTATCATTATCATGGTTTTTATTACTATGTGTATGTATACGCATTAACTCTCCGCGCGAAAGAGTAATATACGCGCGTGTGAATACACACACACACAAAAAATCCGGTATTGTTAAAAGTATTTGAGTAAATATATTTAGAATACTTTTAAAATACGTATCGAATTAAGTGTTTTCAGAGTATTTAAATTTCATAGGTTTTTTTTTTTTTGTACTACAATTACAAATACTTTTATTTAAAATTTCTTGCAATACGTTTCAATTTTAATACGTTTCATTCGATCAAAATAAATTTTCAAATACGTGTAGGGCCGATTCGAATTCACTATTATGTTATGTCTGATGAACTGACTGCAGACGGAGATTGACGTTTGAAGGGGTATAATAAAGTCGATGAATATCGCAACTTCTCGCCCGTGCGAAATGTGTCTTTATATACGAGGGCTGTGTAAAAAATAAGGTTCCCAATGCTGTAAATGCGCCGCGCGAGATGCTAGGCGAAATCCGGCAACACCGCCGTGCGCACTGGTTTGCGTACTCGAGATACCGCCTTGGTTGAACTCAATTTGGCTGGGATCTCGTTGAACATGCCCCCTACAGCCCTGATCTTGCACCTTGTGATTTCCACTTGTTCCCAAAATTAAAGCAACACTTGAGTGGACAACGCTTCAAGACGGATGAAGAGTTGCAGGAAGCGGTCACAAAATTCATTTACGGTCTGGCGGCGGACGTCTTTGAAGCGGGTTTCCAAAAGTGGATTAGTCGTCAACAAAAATGCGTAGAAAAATCTGGCGATTATGTTGAAAAATAGCCAGGAGATGTAGCTTTCCAACGGTGTATTTTTTAGTTTAAATAAAAAATCCATTACAACTGAAAAAAATGTGGGAACCTTATTTTTTACACAACCCTCGTAGGTTAAAAATAATAACACTGTAACATAAATATTTCCGTGTATAAAAATAATTTATTACTACTTTTAAAAATACTGTAAAAGCCAAAATTTTTGTAATAATTTTAATATTTATATTATATTCAATAATTTATTACATCAAATAATCGGAAACATTAAAGTTGAGTGGTGGAGAGGTTTTAAGACTTATACAAAAATATAATTTAAATAATACGACTGCTATAAAAATAAATTTAAAGCTCCGTTCGAATAAGTATTTGTATTTAAATACACACGAAGTATTTGCATTTGTTATTAAATACTAGTATTTGAAATACGTCTTAAATACTATTTATATCAATGTATTTGTGTCTCCATTTAAATACAATTTAAAAAAAGTATTTTTTACAAGACTGCAAAAATTCAATAGCATAATTACACGGCGGTCGAAATTGAAAGGGGGGAGAAAAAACCTCTGAGAAACGTATATTTAATAATATAAAATATTCTTTCGAAATTTTTTTCGTGGTTATAAAAAGCGATTTTTTTTTAATACCGTACGCGGTGCGTGCCTGCAGTAGCACCCACTGAAATTGTCATTGTGCTAAAAAAAAAAAAGGACGTTCTATAAGTTTCGTACATATAATATATACTGATGTAATTTTCTTTTAAAAAACGTTTGAATTCTCGCATAAACGTTTGGCGCACGAAATAAATTTTTATCACTGTGAACGCATATAGTTTCGTGATTTTATTAAATCCCGACGGTAATAAAAACTTTGGCGCGATATGCTTTCATACGAGCCCACATTTCAGCGTTTAGACTTGACTTTACACAAATTTTCAATCTTCAACGTTCTACCGAAACAACGATAACTATAGTTTAAAAAATAAAATAAAGTCTAAAAAAAAAATAAATAAATAAATAATAGCAAGAGAATTCGATAATTACTTATAAAAAAAAATTTTTTATTATTGAGTAGAACGAACGTTAACGCATTTATCAAATATTTGTGGAAAACCATGTATAAGTATATATAAACACAAATTTAACACACTTTAACATGTACGAATTATGAATATAAATTAAATCGAGCTTAAATTATTTAATTATAATAATTAATAAATGTAAAATAAAAGTTAATTAATAAAATGAATTATTCACACAATATATTTTTCCTGTGACAAAGTAAACGAATTAATTAAACTGTTTTTTTCATTTTTTTTTTTTTACTTTTAGAGTTATGTTTATAATGTAAGTACATGTAATTATGTAAAATTAATTTTTCACCCACTGAGCTCTGCGGGCGCCTCTGATCACACGTAGGTGTATTTTTTTGTTCAACCCGCGGTATTATAGGTTGGTTTATAAACGTTTAATTTCGTTCTCCATTTTTCGCGATCTTCGCAGCAAGTTTTTTTCTAATCCGTGTTAAGTATCTCTGCCCGACAGATAGTAGATACTTACGTATTTTTACTTTTTCCAATTGAGTTTCTTGGTCTTCCCGGTGGTTTTCGTCCTTCAATTGCACCTTCTGTGCAGAAAAGTACTGCAGCCGAACAAACCCGATTTTATAAAAAAAAAAAAATCTGAAATAAATTCAATAACTTTATAGATAAAGGAACACCTGGTTTTTAAAGGCACGCGATAGGAAAACACTGGAAATTTTATGTATAAATGCTAAATTTACTTTCACTTGAGTAATTTCAAAATATTTCTATACGCTAGTCATATATATATATATAAGACAAATGTTTCGTACTTCCAACGTACCGATCGACCTAGTGATGCGATAATTAATATTCTGAAAATATATTTAAATTCACCGTGAATTTTACTATAGAACGACTTTCCCACTTTTTTCATTTTTTTTTTTTATTTGAAGATCTTCAAAAATTGATTATTAGCAGTTTTGTTAGATTCTGAGCGGTGCGATGAATCTGTTGTTTTTACAATGATGTTTATTTTTTTCCTATCCTGTGTACAGATTTTCGATTGGAAGGAGTATCTCTTCGGTCACAGTTTGTTTCCGGCAGCGATTCGCATCTAGTCGGTACTTTATAGACAGGTGATTTTTCGATTTTCTCAAAAGCACCCATAAAAATAAAGCACTAAAAAACGCTAAAAACGCAATCTCGTCTTAATCGATTGTTGTTTATTTCTTCGTAATTTTAAAACTAATAGTGATAGAAACCGGAAATTTTCACCAAATATGCAACTTTAGACTGTATTTACGAGGAAAATTAAGCTCCGCTCAGAATCGTTTTATCGAATGCAGTGATTTATCGTTGCATTCAAATTTAAAATAAAAACAAAACTCTAAAATCTTTATCCAAGTAGTGATTCACTTAAGCGATATCCACAACAACCCGCGGCTCGTTACCATTTTTTTTTATTTTATTTTAAACGCGGGAAAGTCATTCTATAGTA
This sequence comes from Slavum lentiscoides, assembly GCA_032441835.1. Lineage (NCBI taxonomy): Eukaryota > Metazoa > Arthropoda > Insecta > Hemiptera > Aphididae > Slavum > Slavum lentiscoides. Next base: position 3,543,160 of record CM063718.1, on the reverse strand, counting down.
AAATTTCTAACGACGAATCCAAATCTGTTTTCAGAACCTTTATCGCGTCACTAGGTGTCGATCGGTACGCGTTGGAAGCACGAAACGTTTATTTTACTACGATTTCGCGTGTGCATGACAAAGAGAGAGAGAGAGTGAGAGAAAATACTCGTTTTCAATCCTGTTAATAATATATCGGTATTGCAGACAGTCGAGTATAGTTCTCGCGAGCGGATAATATTTTCTAAATATTTCGTATCGCGTGTCATGTTTATAATATTATGTATCATTGCATATTATTGTTATTATGTATTGTTACACGTTTTAGCTTTTATTATTATTGTTACCGTATTGCTTATTGCGGTTTTGTAGAATTGCGTATTGTTTCGCACTGGTTGTCCGAAACACCCGTCATGATGTCAAATATATTATCTACTGCGCATTATGTACGAGTATATTATTATTATTCGTGAACGACCGCGGTCGGCACGTCCCAAAGAGAAATCGATTACAATAAACGTTCAGGGCGAAACGATTTATTCGGCGAAAACGAGTAGGTACGTCCATTTTTTTTTTTTTTACGAGTAATAAACGAGATAACAATTAACAGGCCTGATTCGATTTCCGTAGCATCTTGTGGTTTAATTTTTTTGTAACATAAAACACGATTGTACATACGCGTTACGAGAACAAATGACACCTGTGAACCTTGTCCCGAATCACTCGGTCGGCAATAATCGCAAGAATAAAACGTTGCGAAACAGTGATTAGATCGCATTAATGAAAGTCAGAAAGAAAAAAACGTTTATTCCGATTTTACACATTATATGTTGTGGCAAATGTAACATTTAGTTTTTTTACTTTCGGATTTTTCTATTTTATTGCTACTATGAAAAATAAAAAAAATATATGCACTGTGTGTCAATATTATTTAAGAACGTTGTAGCGATACAATTTATTGAAATAATACGATAAAGTCGTATGAAAATGGTGTTATTACTGTAATGACGTTTGAAATAATAATGATTATTGTACGTATAAGTGTATTACACGAGCTGTATTCTTACTTGTTTTCGGAAGTATTAGATCACACGGTGGATATAAAAACAATCCAACAGTTAGGCGATTCCATTCAGCCTGTAAAAAAAAATAGTGATTCGAATCGACGATATTAAAAATTTTAATACAGGAAATTGTATACCGTTAAGAGGATATTGGAATTTTGCATTATTCGAGTCCTGATCCAGTGAAGGTTTTAAATAATAACACTACTGGTTTTAATGATGATAATATTATTCAAGAAGAAAAAGTAATAAAAGTATAAATTCATTTATTTTAGATCACGATTATATAGGAAACCATAGTGATTACTCTTTTAGTAACTTTTCTAAAGAAATTATCATTTACATTTCTGGATTCAAAGTTCACAAACTTACTAATGTACTTAAACGTGATACTTGTAAAGATGCATAGATACGTGCGACCGACATAGAACGTTTTTTTAAATTCGTTGATTACATTAAAAAATAATGAAGGTGATAACGGTGGATTAATTTGTCTCAGTAACGACGTAATCGATATATGTTTTCAGACCGAAAAAACATTAAAAATTTTTAACTATACAAATAATGGTGTCAATAAATTGAAAATTCAGTCTGAAGTCATAACCCACTTTTTATTTAACTCAAATGTATTTCAAAAATTAAAAACCCATAGTAGTGAGACCAGGAATCCATTAACCGATCATATTACTCTTTTAATAAAATCCGTAACATCTACATATATAAACTTAAAAATTAACTACAATTTAAACAATCGCAATGATACGCCTTCAATTAGAATGTGGTATAATAAATTAACTATTTTTAAAGGACAATAGGTTATTATTTTTGTATATTGTGTTTATTATTATTATTGTATTTTTTTTTTCATTTGTAAAATACTATATACTAATATTATTATGAATAAATTAATCGTGTACATTCTTTTGTAATTTAATAATGAGTAATATTTTGTTCATAATAAACTTATTTCTGTAATATGTAAAAAAAACTATTATATGTCGTGAACTTGTAAATAAATTCGTCATTGTAAGACTCAATTGTCTTTTATTTAATGTAATAAATTAATTAATACACAAGTATGTATTAATGCTCAAACGAATATGTCTTTATAAACGTCTCGAGTACATGCTTTATGCTTACGACTAATATTTATTACTGAAAAAAATTGCTTGTTCGAGGTATGATTTCTTTAAGAAAGGTCTTAAATGCATTGTAAAATACCTATCAAGTACTATAACATATCACGTAGGTATAAGTACATTTTTGTTGTTTTATTTAAAAACTAAACGAGAATCTTGCATTACAACTGGATTTTTTGCATCTTATATGCAAATATTGCGTTTGGATACACGAACTGTACAATAATTAATCCAATTACCTTCTAAAAAAATCTAAAAAGTCATTCGTGTTTGTTAATAATACAATACAATGACACAACAAACAGTACAACTAAGTAATGGTTAAGTGCCTAAAAGCTAGAGGTACCTTAACATAATGTTAAAACGTAATGAACATAATAAAATCACTACGATATAAATTTCAATACAAAATGACTAATTGCAGTATTATTTATTTTTATTTTATGGTCACCCTGTGAAACAGAGAACTTTTGCGCTTCACTTTTCAGTCGGCACGGCCTCTCTGTATTACTCTGTGCCAGGGCTCGGGAACCTTTTAATGTAAATGAGCCATTTTTTTTTTCCAAAAAATTGCGAAATCGTGATTTTCAAAGAGCCGCACTGATAAAAAATACAATAATAACGCCCAATATATTTCACTAAACGATTTCGTCGGGAATTGGTAGGCATTAAAAACAGTGTAATAAGTCTTAAACTGACGCATATCCCAAAGAGCCGTAGGTTCTCGACCCCTGCAGTCTATGTGCACTGGACATTTGGCGATCGCTATAATATCAAACGTAAAAAAAAAAAAAAACAAATTTTTTTTTTTAATATTTCATAAGGCGTGATATTGTCGATTTTGAAATATTTCAAATTTAAAACCCAAAGTATGATACGCGCGAGACAACACAACGGTAGTGACGACGACCAGCGTCAATACGTGCGTCAGTGGCGCATCCAGAATTTTTTCAAGGGGGGGTCTAAAAAACTACATTATGAAAAACATAACTTTTAACAGATAACAAAAATACTTATATAATAGCACAAAACCGATCTCATACAAAGCGTACATATAATACAAAAATTGAATATTTTGTTAAAAATATTGAAATTACATTAAAACTTTTTTATATGTACCTACTGACCTAAAAAAAATTATTATTCAAAAAATGTTTTATTTAAAAAATATTATTTTCAGAATAAAAATAAATTAAATCTTAAAGTATAAAATCCAAGCGTCTTTTTTCTTCAGTTAATATAGCTCGTATAACTTCTTCTACTGTAACTGGCACTTCTCGGTGTATATTAAGATTAGCCAACCACGTTCAATCTACGTATTTTCAGAAGTAGTGTTTCTCAAATAATTCTTGATTCTTTTGAGCGATGAGAATGTTCGTTCCGCTTCACGTGACGTAACAGGGAGTACAACAAGGATGTGTAATAAGGTATATACGTTTTTATAAAAATCAGGATTACATTTTAATAATGCATCTAACGCACTCGCAGGTTTAATATTATTTTCTCTCAAAAAACCTGCGCCATAAATTTATTTCTGTAATTACTTCGTCATAGCTTCGTCGATATCATTTTGATAAACTATTTTGGAATTTTGAATACTGTATTTTCATAAATAATACTATATTTGTACAGATAGCGGTTCGGCCTCATAAATCCCCCCGCCCAGAAAACGCCGTTTAAAAACGTGACCGCGAGTAAAAGTGTCGTTGCCAGTCCATGTTATCTTATATAGTTCATGGTTGTTGACAACCGGTGTTATCTACGTATATATCGTATTCGAAATGTTGACAGCAAAATACGAAAGTTGTATCAGAATTTGGATTTTCATCGATAAATTTAATACTATTACACTAGCCAAGGGCAGTGGCGTCATTTCAGTTTTCGAAAGGGGGAGGCAAAATATTTAACCGGCCCATTTAACTATTTTCCACTTACATATAGCTCAATACGATTTCTGTTTTACATAATTTTGATATTTTCCTTATCATGGGCACGCGCGAATCACCCGATATTTTTTTTTTTTTTTTTTTTTGGGGGGAGAAAATTCATTATTTTGTCAACTATAATAAATGTATTATAAATGACTAATGACTATATACTATATAGTACTTATGAGATTCAAGTTTTGAAGTTTCCCTTGTCGTATAACATTAAACATGTTAGCAATTACGTTTTGTGACATGTTCTGAACATCTTGTTCAGTTATTTTCTTTCTCGCCGTATTGGTCACACAACCTTTAGCTTTTTTCATTTTTATTTTTTCACGCTTGCCACTCACAAATTATGTATACATAAAACATACGTTCGAAACGAAAAACAAATTCGTTTATGCCGTACGCGATACAGCCATACAGATTACAGGTACGTCGTCAACCGTCAAACGTACATCGTATATTCTTTATAATTTACGCATTGCCTTTAGGTAACGATAACCGTGTTTATCGAAAAAAATCCAGAACTGTGGTAAGTTGTAACCACGAATTAATCGCCTTTAATCGTGGTTATATGACCTGCATACTTTTAAATTTTATTGGTAATTTAATTTTAATCCACTGTTTGCCACGCGATTTGTTATTACTACTCACAACTCGATAGTCATTACTTCAGATTTGGTTAGAATAACTATTGTTCAACATCAACTCGGCACAAATCATGTCGGCCCACAATTAACAAGGGGGGGCAAATGCCCACCCTGCCCCCCACCAAATGACGCCACTGGCCAGGGGGGTCCGGACCCGGAGTCCGACCCCCCTTGGGCGCGCCACTGACGTCGTGCGTTACCGCGAGGAATGCGCTTCTATTTTAAACGCAATAATTCTTCGCGCGTATAATTTTTGTCGATTTATTTACCGCGGCGGATGTGTTTTTTTTAACCGAACCAACGCGTTTAAAAAACACTTTGTGGACCGCGGACCGAAGCGGTTTATTACGCGACTCGTACGGTAAAAAAAACAGTATATATATATTTTTTTTTTTTTCGTTTCGAATCTTTTTACAAATATTATTAACGTGACCGTTTTTTTTCCACCACGACAATCGTCCGTTTATATACCGTTTATATACATACCAAAACCGGTGCACCGCGCTGCATACCGCACGTCGTACACTTTTATAATATACGGACGAGCGTGTTTATTAGTACCCATGTACGCACTGCGTGTATACTCGCTGTTGTGTATTCGAAAAGAAAATAATAAGCGCGCGCGCCCTGTTACGCGCTAACCACTACAAAACGCCCGTCGCACCGCTCGCATTTTTTTTTTTTTAATAATCCGTTTTCACGGTGCTATTAACGCGCGCGACAATAGCAGCCGATCGTCCCAAAAGTCTCGAGTCACGATAATATATCATTTTTTTATTATTATTATTATTATTATAAATATTTTATTCCTTTTCCGTTTATCCCGGCGGAGACGAGCCCTGTATTATCGCGAGAACCGTAAACGTCTCGCGGCCGGCTCATTTTTTTCTCTCTCTCTCTCAATAATAACAACAACAATCCGTATAATAATAACGTTTTTTTTTTTTTTATATATACGTGCGCGTATAAAGAGATCTCTAATTGGCCGTAATAAGACGTATAGCCGATTGTCAGACCGGCGGCGGCGGCGGCCCAAAGCGGGTCGGTTTTCTTCTCTTGATATTTCTATTCCGTTTGTTTATTTCTCCGGTGTTCAATCGTCCTGCTCAGAACGATTATTACGAGCCATTGAATGCGTACCGACGCGCGTTAAATAATTGTTCGTCACGACTCCGCGTCTCGGTCATCGTATAATATGTCGTCTTTTATAAATATCCGCGACTCGTATTATGTACACTACCGATCGAAATTGGCGTTGTTTTTTTTTTTTTTGACAGCTCCGGGACGCACACATTTCGACACTCATTACGCCGCAGACACTTGAACAATTTCTTTTTTTTTTTACTATTTTTAGATAATTTTATTAATATCGGGGCCGGCGGTAAGCAGCTGCAGCGAGCCATCCGCGGACGGATTGCCGTTACACGAAAACCAAAAATCTCGAATCAATTTTCCCGAAAACTTTTTACGCGAACGGTATTGTTGACGAATTTCTTTTAAATTTCCGTGTGCAGCTCTCCTCCAAACGCGTTCCCGGACGAATACGCGAATCCGTTCGCCCGAACGGACAAACGCCCGAACGAACGAATACCCGAATCGGTTTTTTCAAAACGTGTTCTCGCTTCGAACCGGGTTCATTCGGGCGTCGTGCATTATCCACCACCGACACGGAATTAACACTAGGCAGCCTTACGCGGATCGCACAAGACCCGGGTCGGCCTGGCCATAGCCGCTAGGCCGCGAATGCGGCCGGGACCCCATCTTTTTTTTTTTTTTTTTTTATACCATTATTTTTGAACGCTATGTCTCCACCAGTTTTGAAATCTTTGCCTTGTATTATTATAATGTATAAAAAAATAATGCAAAAATTAATATGGGAGCAGAGGTTCGAACGCCGAACCGTACACGTCAAATCATGGTATTTATCCATTGGATTATTATATAGTACGAGCTGAACAGCGGAAAAAATAAACTTATTAAAGAAACACGGTAAAATTGTCAAATTTCAAAATTGCTATGACTTAAAAATTAAATCCGACCACCAAATTCTAACTTCACCATAGATTCTTTTATTAACCCGTATAAACTCTATATATGGAAATATATATGGCGCTAGTCTAAAAAAAAAAAAAATCAATTTCTTTTACAAGTGGCCCGGAAAAATCTTATTTGCCCGATAAGAATTTTAGAGTCACTCCGCCCTTGGATCTGGGACACCCTATATAATGAATTGTTTTTTATTGATATGTATTTTTTAACTTCATATTAAACCAAGGGGTAGGGGGCCCCAGAATAAAAAGATCCAGGGGCCTTTGTTGTGCCAGGCCGACACTGCACAAGACCAGTAACGCAAGTGAACGTTCGCACGATAGATTTCGTCTTATCTTCGGTAAAGACCACACCGATTTATACCTACTCGGCGGCACTCACGGAGTTCCAAAAAGAACGGGCGAAATTATAGTCTTGTAGAGGCAGAGTTTAGGGGAAAAATCGAACAGACAGCTCCGAGAAAGAAATTAGTGGAAATCGCGCACAAAGAAGACTTTGAGTTTATCGCTACGGATTTCCGAAACTACAATGACGAACAACGCGAATATCGCGATATATCGCGCGCAACATTAATTTCTCTTGATTTTTCGTTGTGCGTCCAGATTTTTTTTTTTTTCGATCAATATTTTGTTCGTCGCACGAAACCTACGTCGTGCCCAGAGCCATCTTAAGGTTATGTGAGGCCCAAGGGCCCAAAATATTTGGGGGGCCTTTAAATACTTAAATTATTTAATAATCATATATATATATCTTTTTTATTAACACATAATATATTATATTAGCTATTAAAAATAATACTTTATTAATAAAAACTACTAATTTTTATTAGAATCTCTGTTACTTTATTGTTTATTGTGATAATTTCAAAATGTCAATATTCAAATAATTCGAAATATTATTTTCTCTTTCAAGATTCACTTACTTTTTAAATATCCGAGTAAGAAAAAAAATTAATCTATGGTATTTTGTAAATAAATTGGGGGCCCTTCGAATCTGGGGGCCCCGGGCCCGGGCCCTTCAGGCCCATGCCTTAAGACGGCACTGGTCGTGCCGTTTTTCAATTTTTTTTATTCGGGTGTCGTGCATTCGGGCGCACGGGTCATTCGGACGTGTTCCGACATTAGTGCGTTCGGGTAAATGGATTCGGGCATTTGCACGGGAATCCTCATCCAAACGCGGCCCGGCCGTATTCAAGTGTATTATTTGTTGACAAGCGATAGGAGACGATACGCGCACAGAGTGTCTGTAATTTTCGATACTCGGGAAAAAAAAACAACTGTTGAAACGTCGGTATTATACATTTTTTAAACGCGATATTACGGTATTTGGACGATTTGTATTCGGCGGATTTCGGTTATAAGAGTTGATTAAACTGTTGTAAATATCTCGTACGCCTGCAGCAGTGCAGTAAACGTACCGGAATGAACGCGCGCGTTGTACGGATACGGCGTTCTATACGAGGACGCGGTGCTGCGGTTCGTTATTATTCCCTTGTCGCGCGATCGCGTGGCGCCGCCGCGTCGTCCGGACGAGTGAAAGAATTAAACTTTGTTTTTTTACTACGTTCGTTTGGTTTTTATCGACCGTTATCGACGGTTTTCATCCCGCGAACCATTTGTCATACGGCACGTCGATAGCCCGTGCTGCGACCGCGCGTACAACGTGGTAGACAGGACTACGGTGTTCCGTGTGACTGCTGCGCGCGAACGTATATCGTACAATAGAAAAATAAGCGCGGTACACTCTGCACCGGGATGCGTATTACCAAACCCTAGAGCGTCACAGCGCCGCACATTAATGCATCGTCCTCATTGGCTAATTTTGAATTTCGCGCCACATAGTTATATATATATATATATATATATATCATAATAATAATAATAATAATAATTTAAACGTATGTTCATTTATTTGAATTGAATATTTAACACAAAACAGTAGTGGGTCCAGTACATTTGGACTTTAATGACCCTTACCGTGTTTTTAGCATTCATTTGATTTTTTGCTACATTTAATGAAAGATTATGAGGACGCTTTTTGCTCATTACTTTATTGATTTGGTTACTCGGTCGTCTTCCAGCCGATATTCGTTTGGATCCTTTAGCCTTGCTAAACTAATAATAGATGTTGGCTATCACTGATAACGCGTATTATAAAACTCCGTGGTGGCGCGAAATTCAAAATTGGCCAACGAGGACGATGCACTGATGTACGGCGCTGTGACGCTCTAGGGTTTGGTAATACGCCACCGGGGTGTAAGAACCGGAAAGAACGGGCCCCGGTGCGAGAAAGGCATAAATGTTACCGCAGAAGAAACGCGTATAGACGACGCGTTGACGATGCCAATCTCGTCGTTCTGCCGGTACGGTAGTGTAGGAAATATACGGCGTGCACCGGCGTTCGCCTCGGGCGAGGCCGCTTGCAGCGGTGGTGGCCGGGCTTCATATTTTTTTCATTTCATTATTTCGGCGCGGAGAACGTACGCGCGCGCGTCCTGCGGCGTCCTGCGGCGGCGGACCGCTCGTGGTCATCGCACGCTGCGGCGACCGGCGGACAATATCGTTTATTATAACGGCGATAACGATAATAATTCATGTACAAAACGGTTGTCCCCGTTGTCCGTCATCGTCGTCGTCGTCGTCGTCGCGTGTATAATAATAATAATAAAATTAATCCGAAATATAAATTTTCAATAACACGTGATAAATCGTCCGTGGGCATTTTTCAACACCTATGCGTCCCCGTGGATTATTTAATATAAAATTAGAAAAAAAAAAACCTATACGAATTGTTCGCGTTGCGCGGACATACAATTCGGATACCGTTTCGGCCGGTTTCGCCGACGATTCGTTAAGGGGATTGAAACATAGAGTAATATTATAGAGAGGCCGTTCCGACTGAAAAGTGAAGCGCAAAAGGTTTCTATTTCACCGGGTGACCACAGACTAAAAACAAAATATTGTATTAGTCATTTTGTATTGAAATTGATATCGTAGCGATTTTTTTACGTTATAACATTATGTTAAGGTACCTCTATCTTTTAGGTACTCAATCATTACTCAGTTGTACTGTTTGTTGTGTCATTGTATTGTATTATTAACAAACATGAATGACTTTTTAGATTTTTTAGAAGGTAATTGGATTAATTATTGTACAGTTCGTGTATCTAAACGCTATATATAAGATGTAAAAAATCCAGTTGAAATGCAAGATTCTCGTTTATTTTTAAATAAAACAATAAAAACGTACTTATACCTATGTGATGTGTTAGTACTTGATAGGTATTTCACAATGCATTTAAGGGATTACATATACCTTTCTTAAATAAGGTAATCATATCTCAAACAAGCAATTTTTCGATAATAATTATTAGTCATAAGCAGGGCTCGGAAGTTATAGCACTAAAAAAATTAATTTTTAGCGCTTAAATATGCACATAAAAACAATAATATAAGCGCTATAAATAGCACTAAAAATTGGAAAATATGCAAAATAAAATTTCATTAACAAAAATTTTTTATTTAAAATTTATTACGATTAGTTATAAGTTATAACGATAACAACAGTTCATATTTTGACACAATTTTAAAAATAACTAAAACTGGAAATGAACGGAATTGTCCGATTTAATCGACGATAACAACGGTCTAAGGCCGTTTATTCCGGATGCGTACAATCTTAAAACAATTTGTTTTCGTTCACATATTCGTAGGCGGCTGTTTGGTAGGTAATTTAGTTTTTCAACAATATGTGTTTATTTCCTTAAATATGCCCATTAACAGCATTTATAACTCCAAATTAGCAAAATACCTCCTATAATATGTATTTATGTGAAAATATACCCAAAATAGCACTAAAACCTAAAATTAGCAAAATAGCAGTAAAACCGTAAATATGCAAAAATAGCAAAATAAAATTTCGTGTATGACATCAGAGAAGTGTGAAACATATTTGTATCTTACTTTGGATGTTCTAGGACGAACCAATAAAAATATGCATTTGCTAGAACTTCCGAGCCCTGGTCATAAGCATAAAGCATGTACTCGACGTTAATAAAGGTATATTCGTTTGAGCATTAATACATATACTATTGTGTATTAATTAATTTATTACATTAAAAGACAATTAAGTCTTACAATGATGAATTTATTTACAAGTTCATAACATAATAGTTCAAACAATTTCATTAGTAGATAACCACGTACTGATAATATTTAACAAGCGGTACGTTTTACAATATTTTTCTTTATCAATAACGAAGGCACCGTTAAATAGAGTCCTTTTCCGCATCAATAAGTTAACACGGGCAAAATACCCAACGGCCTCTCTATATTACTCTATGGATTGAAAGCGGGTATTTTCTCTCTTTGTCTTACACACACGAAACATAGCGAAATAGACGTTTCGTACTTCCAACGTCTATCTATTGGTACGATAAGAAATTTAAAAACGGATTTGAATTCCTCGTGAATTTTACTACAAAACGGCTTTACCACTTTTTTCATTTTTTTTTTTTTCATAAACCCTTAAAAAAATTAACCGAAAAAATTAAAAAAAAAAAAAAAATTGTTAATAATTCATTTTTGAAGGTCTTAAAAAAAAAAAAAAAAAAGTGGGAAAGTCGTTTTGTAGTAAAATTCAAGAGGAATTCAAATCTGTTTTCAAATTTCTTATCGCGCCAATAGATCGATCGGTATACGTTGGAAGTACGAAACGTCTATTTTGCTATGTTTCACGTGTGTAAGACAAAGAGAGAAAATACCCACTTCCAATCCTCTTAACGAAAAATACACGTGACACGGGCGAATTCGACTTGCACTTTCGGTAGCGTATAGAATAGCTGAATAATTTTTATCGCGTGCCAGCGTTCTGCGAACAAATAAAAATCTTTATTTTAGCACTGGACCCGGCACACACTCGTCGTCAGCCGGCGATGAAAAATTTGTTCAAAACTTTGGAATTGTTTAAAAAAAAAAAATGTAACATTACTCGCGGGTCAAGACATTATACATTATAAATAAACGTCGATTTTTCTTCTTTTTTTTTTTTGATTTTACAAAAACGTTTATGCTGATCATTTTTTTTTTTTACCACCGAGTTAAAAATCACAGTATTTTATCGACTGAGATTTGAACAAATCATTGTCTCCGGACGCCGGGACGCTCTGTTTGAAATCCTCTGGTGAATCCGGGACGAATGGCAACGCTGACCCAGACCGTTTCGCCTACAGTATGGATGGAACGAAGCGATAACAGCCAGCGGCGAGTTTTACTGCTGGCCGAGAGGAGGGCGAATATTGGCGTGGAGAGAAACGTGCAATACATACGACAATAATGATATTCAGTAAAATTACAAAAAACTGATTATCAATGAGAATATTATTGTTGATTTTTCTACGTATATTCCTCGTGGTGTATCGCAACAGCAGGGCTGAATTCAGTCCAAAAAAGAGCACCGCCGCAAAAAAGAGTTTGGGAACCGCTGGTGTATACTCGACCTGTAAAAAAAATTTAGTCATTTTCGATTTATCCAGATGATCCCAGTTAGGACGTCAGAACAGAGTTATGAAATAATTGTATTGTATTGTATTGACACGCGTGCAAATGTTCGGGTCAATCGGACTTCTTGAAATTGGTGAAAATTACGCTGAAAGATTCCGTTACACACGTGCATACTGCAGGTCAAGCTAATAAAACCGTGTTAAAAACGAAGGAGATATAATATAATATTACCGACAATTCGGTGTCTATATCGGTTAAAACGTATATCTATAAAACACTCATGTCACATACCTAATCCTATCAATTTATTTTATTGGAAGAAAAAAAACAATAAACAGGTAACAGCTCTTATCCGACACTGAACGAGAACGTCCGGACGTAACGGCTGAAACTACTACTGACGTCTGTATCAGGGACGGGTTTTATTGCTGGCCACGGAGAGGGCGAATATATTGGCATGGAGAAAAATGATATTTTATAGCGATTAATCGGTACACATAATAATTCTTAAAAATTGTTATCAATTTTCTTTTATAAAATACCGAAAATGATTCGGCATTTCTACTGGCATACGTCTTGTACCTGTCATCGCCGAATAATTAATGCAATACATTAAATGAACGAAAACATATAATATTATATATGTATTATCTATGCCTGATATAGACGGCCTGTGATACCGGTATAGTGATTATTGATTACGTGACGTGTGACGGTGATCGCCGGACGGTGGCTTTAACATGACTGTGAAAACCACAAGCAGCTGCTGTCGACGACATTCCAACAATTAAGAAAAAAAACCACTTATTAGACTTTTTTTTTCATTATTATGTAAACGATAGCAATTCTGATTTGGAATGTGGATTTTGACTTAAATTTCATATTTAAACGCAATAAGAAAGACACGTCCCAAGGGGGGCGGCGATTACCGCCTTTGCGCCCCCCTTAAACCCGCCCCTGATAGGAGCCGACCTTCACCTCGTGTAGCCGTGTAAGTCACATACACCCACGTTTCAGCACGCATTTATAATTATTATTATTATCATACCTTACGTACGTCGATCGTTTATCATTTTATTATTGTTATGCACGCCGGGGAGACGGCTCGTATGTGTATACACGCGATGAATGATTTGTCGGCGGCTGGTGTCAGAGGTCCGGTGAGGGTCACATAACGTTTTAATCGAACGTCGTGTGTGTTTACTACGTGTGAAGAACACTTTGTGTATTGTTTAAAAACGGCGTCGTGAGAATTTCACCCCGCGGAAACGGTTCAACAACGCCGTCGTAGGTACAGTGTATAAAGACATTACGGAGTGATAAAGTACACAATACACTTGGACGGTGCGCATACACGATATAATCGAATATGATATTAAATGTCGGGAAAGAATGTGGATTTAAAAAAAAAAAAATGTTCAATACACACGAAATATCGAAGAAGAAAGAAAAAAACGTTTATGTCCGAAAATCGAAATGTATGTTGCAGTGAGTGTGTTAATGAGAACGTCGAATAAGACGGGCGCGCTAAACTCCGGGTGAGTATTGACTTGAAGTGTAGACGAAACGCGTGGCCGTGTGACCGCAATGAAAAAATTTAGTAGAAACCAGTGCTTGGAAAGTTCTTTTTGTCAAAAATAGAACCGAAAAAATCCGTTATCGTTCCAGGCTTGAAAAAAGGGACTATAGTTCCTTTCCTCGTTCAATATTCCTAAAAAAGGAACATTTTTCGCTCCTAGAAAATGTTCAAACGATGTACTATAAGGTTAATCGTCAATTATTTATTCTAAACACACTACGTATATATGAAGAAATAATATTACGCCGAAGCTCCGCTCAGAATCGTTTTTTCGAATGCAATGATTTATATAACAATAACAAAACTATAAAAATCTTTATCCAAGTAATTCACTTAAGCGACAATGCGACACCCACAGCATCCCGCGGCTTGCTTTTTTTTTTTTTTTTTTATGTCCACATATTTTGTCGTATCATACTATAATAAATATGTGTTTGTTTGCAATTTATTTTGGTACAAGAAAAAAAAATGTACACAGCGATAAATTTGCGCATAATATTTGCAACAATAGACGAATAAGATATCTAAGGAGCGGGGAAGTGCAAACTTCTTTCAGGACTGATTTTTGAAAATTTTCGAATTCAGGTGACCAACCCAAATTAATTTTTTTTCCTTTTTGTCACGGATATATGGTTACATAAAATACGAGTATATATTTAAATTAAATAAAAAATAATTTACACACAGTAATAACGTATTGTATAATGTGCGATTTATTTTAATTTATTATAATTACTGTTCATCGGTTGTATACGAAGGGTGGTTTTCGATTATGCTTGAAAATTGCATCAACGCCCGAACAGGCGACCAGAAATCCAAGGATTTTTTTCTACCCCAAAAAAACACACGGCGTATTCGCTCGCGCATTACGTTATTACTATTGCAAACAGAAAATAATTGTCTACGCATTTAATGTCATCAAAAATCACGGTGTGTTATTAGTGCCATAACTGTGTAAAATATTGGTGTGATTATTCAATCGTTTATAGTTATTCCAAATAATAAGTTGTTTGTCCGATTCTAACAGTGCGAGCTACGGCGGTTGCAGTTGGCGTATTTAGTGTTTTAACTATAAAAGATTAACTGGCGCTTTTTTTTTTCCAAAACCATAATTCTCTCTTTTGTAAATCTTACAATGACTATACGTTTGTATTTGTATTAAATTAATATTGACGTTTCAAAACGGTTTACATCGGAGCCAGGGACGATCTTAAAAAAAACAAATCCTGGTAGTATTTAAAATTGCAGTCTATACAATTCAAAATACTCAATTTTCGTTGACAAGAATAATAATAATTCGTATAATTTATCACTTTGTTAATCGTTATAAAATATTGTTTATATAATATTGGAATATTAGTATAATATTTTAGTCGAACAAATTTACCGATTGCCGACCGAAAGTCTAATAATATTGTCGAGTGGCGGGGGAGGATGGGTGTAACACCCGCCTCCCCACCCACGACTCTCTTCCGGTTCGTCCCTGATCGGCGCCCCGTAAATGGGACTCGATAATACGACTTAATACGCCACCGGGGCGGTTAAAATGTATTTACCGCGGTATAGAAACTCGTATTTAACGAATCACTCGGCTCGTAAAATTTGTCTTTTGTGAAAATTCTGCGCGACCCACAATTTGGGGAACCACTGGCGCACACCAGTCGATTTCGTTAAATAATCGCGGGCGTTAATTTTTTTTTCGTGTCATTCCAAGGGATTTATGCGTAAGTCGTCGCGTGTCCGTTCGCGGTTGATTGTACATAATAGGATTTCACAAACGACGTAATATACCACCGTGCGTCGGCGGAATATATTATATATATATATATTATTCAACAGCGTACATAACGTATAAAAAAAAAACGTAAACGGGCAAATCACCGGTTACCGTTTTCTGGACGTTTATTTTTTTTTTAAAACGATAACCGTTCTCCGCGCGTATATACGAGTAGTAATATGCGTACGAAACGAGTGAGAGAGAGAGACAGGGAGAGACAGATCCTGCTCTGCCACTCTCGTCCCTTCGGCCCGACGCGAACACAAGAGATGATAATTTCGCCGGCAGAGTCGACGGGTCACGTGTACGAGCCGGGTGACCCGCCCGGCTTAACTATCATCCCCTGCAGTAGTCGTCGGACGGGTTAAGGGGAAAAAAAAAAAAAAAGACAGCGTTTATACCCGTCGTCGTCGCGTATAATTCTCGGTCGTTTACGCATATACATTTATATATATATAAAATACGCGAGGTAAATAAGTGATAAATTATTCAGAGCACACGAAAACCCGCCGCCGCCGCCTTCGTACGACGTTAAAGGCGGCGGCGAGCGGTACGACGACGGGGATGGCGTGACACACGGGGGAGGGTTTGTCGGCGAAAGTCGACGCGGGGCGGGCAGACGCGGAAGAAGAAAGGGACGAGCGCGCGTCGGGGAAAAGGAAGAAAAAAAATGCCGAGCGTCCCGCTGCAGGGACGGTGCGGTGGTGGTGGCGGTGGTGGTGGCGGCGCGTAAACGCCGGCGTATAATGCGCGTGTGTAAAATGTACGTACAACACGCAGCTGTATATATATAGTGGTTGGTAGTGTTCGGAACCGCAGCCAATGCCTTGATTACCAGAGTAAACACCGAGATATTAGGTTGTGTTAAGCGACGAAGGAGGGTAATTGCGCGGACGGGCGACTATATTATATTATATTATATATATATATACGTTTCGGCGAAGGCAAAACGCGCTGTTTAGCATGGCAAATGAGCGGCGCGACGGCTTGTTTGCGCCGAGCCCTGTCTACCGTCCCTGCAGTACACGCAGTGCGCGCACGTAGTACACGATTTACACACACACACACCGTTACAGTATACGTTATACGTATCCCTGCGACTCTCTCTCTCTCAGTTATCTCTCGAAGTAAACGGATTATTATTTGTGTGTGTGTGTGTCAAGGGTGGTGGTACAGGAGAGGAGAGAGAGACACCATCATGTCGTTTGATGAACCGAACGGGTGCTACGACGACGACGGCCACGGGGTGAAAGGAGCCGCGGGAACGGGGATTGCTGTTGGCACGAGGGAGATGACTCGTGACGAATGATAATTTCAATATTAAATTCCTACAGCCGACGTGTATATTATTATTTCGAACGCTCTTCCCTCGCGTCCGTTCAATACACTATTATATTATGCGCTTTATTCGCGTAGCGAGTACTATTGGGTATTTTTTTTCTCGATACACCGTGTACGTCGTACCGCCGTGCAATCCAATCTGTTACGCGAGAACAACGGCCTCGGGCAGTAATACCGTAGTAATGGAATCGTAATGGTGACGGACAGCAATAAATACTCCGTAGTCCGATACACGCACGTATAGAAAAACGACTGCACGAGTACCCGTTAAAAAAAGGTGTTGCGAAATTCGTGTACTCCACAATCGAATGTACCGTAACAGTACGGACGATGATAATAATAATATTATACGAAACGTACGCGTGTCAGATCGAGAAAATTATACGTACTACACGCATAATGGATAGGCCATATTCGTTATCATGCGTTCCCGAATATTCCGTCTCACTCAGCAAATATTTTCATATCATATATATATATATATAGATAACAATATATAGTATATTATTGTACATTTTGTCATTGTATATTATTACTAGCTGAATTACTCGGCTTCGCGCCCGTGTGTAGTTTTTATATAATTGAGCTAATCGTGGCATAAACTGATCGACGTTTTCCATACAACTCTCATAATATAAAAAGAAATAATGTTAAATTATTTAAATGACACGCTAAAAAACCATAACCTTTAAATACAATCCTCCCCTCAGACAAAAAAAAAAAATGAATAATCGGGCGACGTGGTGACACTCAGGACTTCAGGAGGGTATTCGGAACAACTCTGTAAAATCCGAAAAATCGGTAAACGATTTTGTGTATTCGTGAGAAATCAATTATCATACTACACGATATAGGCGAGAATCATTATTTCATGGAATAATTCGTGGAACAAAAAGTAATTTATTGCTGAGTAGGATAGAAGATATGATTTTACCTGACCTAACCTATTGCTATCTCTCTTCTTCATTCGGGAACGCTGCCCGCTATACGTTCTGTACACAAATGGCCTATCCATTATATATTATCTATGACTACGCGGGGAGCCCGCTACTGACTGGGTGGTAAAAATAAAAATCCAGAACGTTTGGAACAATCGACGGGTTTTCGTGTCCGAAATACCACTGTTTCGAGCTCGGCCAATGCTTTAACAACGTATAGTCAAAGAAACGACGAGAAGCAATGCGAACAAGAACTCAAGCTAAATGTCCACCCGGAATATCACGCCCCTATCTATACTCGAGATGTGTTCGACAAATACCC
Source organism: Slavum lentiscoides (assembly GCA_032441835.1). Taxonomy (NCBI): domain Eukaryota; kingdom Metazoa; phylum Arthropoda; class Insecta; order Hemiptera; family Aphididae; genus Slavum; species Slavum lentiscoides. The sequence goes on along the minus strand of CM063718.1, from coordinate 3,524,890 downwards.
CGAGTGAAATTCTTACAGAAAAACGTTTGATGTTATCTGTAATATTGTCGAACCAAAATAGACTATAGTCCTTTTCGCAGCACTAGACACTCGATTGCAGCGCGACCCGTGGACTAAATTTGGCATTCCGTTGTTTCTTAAATGCTGCCCTCTCCCTTTTTAGTATAACACAGCGTGACACGTCTACGAGCAAACGCTCCGGCAGCAGCACGTTTTGTAAATACTTATTGGCTGTGAATATGTGTAATATAACAGATATCATGGTAATCTTTTTTAGTTTTGGCGCGCTTTTTTTTATGAACATGTTGAGAAATCCTGACGTGAATTGTCCGCGGTTTGCGCTGCAATCGAGAGTATCTAGTGCTGTGAAAAGGACTATAGAGATAATTTTCCGTGTATTAATATACGATTAAAGTCGTTACTTCAAACCATTCGTTGAAAAAGTTGGACGTTTTTTTATAAAATCGCGATTTCACCATGCGATAATATATTACGCGGAACAATGCGCGTGTGACGGTGTGAATTTGCCGACTTCCATTGCGATGATTGGACTTTAGTTTCGGGATCGTATCCTAGTGCCCATGTTTTATCACCCGTAATTATTGATTTTACAACGTTTTTGTCGTTTGAAACTCGATTGTCCAGTTCCGAACACACTTCAAAACGATGTTCCATTAATTGGTCCTCCAATTTTCGCACGAATTTTGCGGCAATCCTTTTCATATGCAATTTATCCGTCAAAATCGAATAGACCAATTGATACGATAACTTCATTGGCTTCTGACAACAGTCAGTCCTCGGTCGTTTCTAATTTTTTTTCTCGAAAGAGAGCAACGGTATTTTTGTTTTCGATGTTCAAACAAGCTTAGAACGATGGTCGTCTTCATCTTCAATAGAAATCCGACTTCCTTTAAAACGCGTGGTATATGTGGTATCAATTTGAGATTTAATAAGACTGGAATTGTGATTTTTCCCGGACTGATTTCTCCCCTCACTTTTCATGCATATCATTTAATAGACCAATTACGTGTTATTGTATAATAATTTATATACACGTGAAGTACATGTCAAAGCTGGGCAGTAACGAGTTTGTAAGTTAAAATTTAATTACCGTAATTACTCCTGGTGTAATATTAATTTAATTTTAGCTTGACTTGTTCTCCCTCGCATAAATGTCAACTTAACGTATTTTTGTTTTTTTTTTTTCACCAATTATTTTGAATTTTTATTGCCAAAAGGTTTACTTGTCAACATATTTTATTAAACACTTTCGAAACGAACGCGAGTAATACCTAGAACGAGTACCTATAGAGACACACGACTTCAGATTTCTTATGAATTGTCGAATAATGTATTTTAATTTTTAATTAACTTTGACTTTTAACTCAGCTAAACAATTTCGGTTAACTTAATTTTAGGAAGTTAAAAAAAAATCATTAACTTGCCTGAGGCGTGTGTTTTTTATGCCATAAAAACGTTTCGAAGGATTTAATCGAGCAGCATTTAATGAAAGGCAAGGGGCGGCAAAATTTTAGTCATAAATGAGGGGTCAAAGAATTTTACACGTTTGGCGTATTTCACTTTGTATTTCCGTGTATATTAAAACAAAATAAAAATTATACATTATATTAAACATTAATGTTGGGTTAAGCCGCGTAACGTAAAACTTTTTTAATCTCGTGTTGTCGTACATTTGGTCTATCGCAGACAATTACGCCCGTCGTTTTTGTTTTACTTTTATCCGTGCGCGGCGGGGCGGCTCGCCGAAAATTTGAGTACACCGCCTGGATCTACAATTTTACAATTATTTCGATTTGTATTTTATTTTAAATGTCAACGATTTCATCATCAATCGCGCATATAAAAAATAGTTATAAAATATAAGAAATTATACACACCGATGATATATACGTATTATATTTTACGTTTATTTCAACACGAATCCGTAATACGAATTTGAACGAAAAAAATTATAAGAAAAACGTCATTTAATTATACACATTGAAAAGTTTATTTGTACGAGGGATAAGTTATAACATTAACAAACAATGATCCAATTACTTTTTGCTCATGGACCAGATATTACTGTTTTCAAGGTTTTCAAAAGATTAATTTTATCACAGAAATATATCAAACGGCCGTTTTGTTGAGTTTTTCTCGCCTCTAACTAAATTATCAAGACGTACATAACAACAAAGCGATTTCGATTCTAAATTTGTCTCCAACAGACACACGCAATGCTTCTGTCAGACGTCCGAGTCATCCGAAGATTCCGAATGCAATCGACTTCTCGTTACGTCACCAGTTTTTGTCTTTTTCATTTTCTTACTGTTATTCGTCTGAACAGTTCTCCTTCTTTTTCTAGAAACCGTCCTGCTGTTTACGGCTTGAGAGTCCGGTTCTTCGTCAGACGACGAACAATCCACAATTCTTCTACTCCCACTCTTATTCAAATCCCGGCTCATCGAATCGTTTCCGCTCGGACGTTCTATTGAACGTCGGATTCCAGTCGATGTGGACGGTTGGTCTGCAGAAGACGTGGGTAACGGTTCGATTGGACGCGAGTCGAGTTCAACGTCGTATTCGTCGGATGAGGAATGAACTACAATTATCTCCAGTGGATGTTCTTCGTCTTCTGAATGCAATTCGTTATGGCTCGGCGTACTCGTAACAATCGGCGTTTGATCAAAAACCGTTTGTTGATCGAGACGTGCCCCAAGGTCTATGACGTTGGAATAGCGCACATTACGATCGTAATCGGTAATCAGATACGGACTATTGGCGTAATTGTACAGTTCGTTGCAAAAATGTACTGTGTACTGTCTGAAATAAGCCAGCAATGACATTATCATATGTTCGCCTCTTATTTCATACACCAAAATCAACTGCATTATTAAATTTGTTAGCAGTTCTGCGTCGATATTAGCCAGCTCGTTGCCATCAAATCTTTGGAGTGTCATAACCGCAGATACTTCTCTGAGTATGAATTCGCGTAGTCCAAGTACTTCATCTGGATTCAGTCTATAAAAATCAGCGTTCACCCCAACAAAGGTACCGCCTACATCCGGCAACGGTTCAGCCCACAGATCTTGACTATATATTACAAGTCTTCTAACTCTTTGATCAGTTGGTATTCCACGCCTTCTCACGTCTCTGTGACTTGGACGTAGAGGAACGTCATAGGTCTGACACGATTCCCCGTTTGTAAATGAATGACGTATTCTTTGGAAGTTTCTTTTGCACAACGGACAAACCGCCTCGATCGTTGACCATCGTTTTAGACATTCGTAACAGAACGAATGACTGCACGCATCTGTGCAGCACCTGTTAATCAACTCACTAAGACAAATCGAACAATGCGTGTCTGGTGTTCCAGGCCGTTGACACTGTCCGACGTCTTCAGACATTCCATCGTTCTCATAAGATTCTTTTCCGCTATTCGTCGACATGATTACAAATACGAAATCGATCGACAAATTTCAATTCACAGTTCGCTAGTGTACACAGACCAATACAAAATGACGACTAAACGCTTAATTTTTTTATTTTATTTTACAATGTAGGAATGCTTTAAGCAGCGTCGACAATACGAATGTCGTTGCCAGGAAGACGAATAAACAGTTGAAATAATTCGAGTGCAAATAGTAGTATAGATATAAGCCAACGTCATGAAATATAAATTTATTATTATGAATAATATTATAATATCAATGGAACGGCGTGTGACTCTATCTCATAACTTTTTCGCATTTCGTTTTATTTTGTACCTATTGCAGGTACTTATTAAACGTTATTCAGTATTGGTCACTATATAGGATTTAAATTTAGAGATACGCCAGACCCGGGTATATATTTAATTTTAATTTTTTTGTTATACCATGTTATACTGATTCCCGCTTGTTTATTTATTTTTATATAATCACGGCTGCCCCGAACGGCTTTGCTCGTTCATTGTTCAAAAAGGTAGCGAGCCGCGGGTTGTTGCGTAAATGAATTACTTGCATACAGATTTTAAAGTGTATATAGTTATAACTATATTTAAATTTGAAAGCAATAATAAACCATTGCACTCGATAAAACGATTCTGAGCGAAGCTTCGGTATAGTATTTTTGGGTATATAACAAAAACTAACCCTTTTTATGAATTAAATACCTCAGAAACTGTAATAGCTATAAATAGTCCAAAAATTAAAAGAATGTTTTTGAAATTTTTTTCCTCAATACAATAAAAAGTTTCTATAACCATTAGTTTTGAAATTACAAAGAAATAACTATATTCGATTACGATGAAATCGCGTTTTTATATCATTTTTGAGTAGGTTTTAAGTTAAATTTTTAGGCGTTTTTGAGAAAATTAAAAAAGACCTCTTCAGAGTATCAATTAGATGCAATTCGCTACCGAAAACAAATTATGACTAAAGACTCTAAAGCACTCGTTCTGGTAGAATTTTTGGGTAACAGTTTGTCTACTCGTTTGTGTGTATAATTATAAATATTCAGAAACCTGTGGGCAGCAAATCAAATGGGCTCATTAAAATAAAATTAAACTAAACAGTAAAATGTCATTATAATCTATAATAAATTTTGTACCGGATGTGTTATAAATTATTGTATACGTGTATTATAGTTTGTCGTCCATTTTAATATCTAATTTTATAGTTTGTTTCGTAATAATTATAACTATACAAGTTTTATACGTCATATTTTTGTACCAAAGACGTTATAAAATTGTATTGAATTTTTTACAGTATGTTTATTTTATGTGAACTATTTAAATGTAACCAGAGCCTATTAAAAAAAAAAGGATATACGACGTATAACGTGTATATCAGTGGTGGATTGAAAAATGTATTTACAAAGTAATTACGTCGGTCCACTAAACGATATCATATCTCAATTTTATAATTCACTTAGAACAGATGACTTTGTTCAAAATAATAGTGTTAAGTTAGTTCGACGATTTTTCGTTTTTTCTTTTACATATTTTATTTTTTGATAACTTTATTCAAAGTTGTCTGTGGAAGATCGCTCGGCGTTCCGAGTCGGTAATTCAACTATAGAGCTACACGCTGCAGGTCTAACATGGGTATACGTAGCGGAAGAGCTGTTGTAATCAGGGCTTTCATTTGAAAAAATAATAATGTTTAACGTTTTAACGTTTTTTATCGTTATTTATCTTTTGCGTTTATCGTTATGGTATATTTTAACGTTATGGATTATTTGTGTTTAACGTTAAAGAAAGTTTTATCGTTATATAATATTTACGTTTTACGTTTATCGATATTTTAACGTTATTTGGTTTAATATCGATTTTTTTTTTAAATTAATAAATCCATTCATATTTCATAGACTATAGCACGTTTTCAAATCTCATAAACGTAATGTACTTCATTAAACTTCATTGATTATAAAATTCCTAACTTTTATCCTGAATTTTATGATTTTATACACTTTTTCAGTGAGAACCTTGGTTTATTTTTGACTTTATATTCCAATGCAGAATATTTTTCTTAAAATGTTGATTATATTACCAATAGAAACTTTTCTGACTAGCTGACATCTTCTCAGACAAGTATATTTGAATAATTTTACTATCAAGTAAACAAAAATAATCTGAAAGGTCCAGTAACAATAAATAGTATTTCAATTCGCGATATCACACCGCAGAAAGAGAATTTCCGCGAAAGACATATCGGAAACCGTATAATATCTCAATACACGTGTCTAGCTGACACGCGTGTACGCGTCCATATGAACCCAGCCTTATTATAGAACTATAATAAACCTACACCATAGGCTTATATTTTCCATAGTAAATTGGAAAAAAAAATTAAAATAACGGTAATTCTATATTTTGTTTTTTGATATTTTGATATATAACGTTAATACATTATTTCGTTTAATGATATGTTTTAATTTGTGATAGTTTAAAATTAGTGTTTATTGTTTTCCGTTACGTTTTTTGATATTCGTTTCAATTGATATTTTGCAATTATAACGTTATAATCAAAACGTTATTATAACGTTTGCGAGCCCTGGTTGTAATAGCGTCAATAGTATTTTATTTTCTCGTCTACTATTGAGAAACGTTCAGAGTTTCAATCGAACGATGTATATTAGTATAGCTTTTATTAACATAAATAATTTAAAAAAGACAGTATAAAACAGATGGCTGAAAATTCGTAAATATTAACATTGACAGCGGGCCTGACTAGATATTTCTCTATTATGCAAAGGACAATCAACCGCTGGATTGAAACGAGAAATGTATATTGTACTGAAAATTGATTACGTAAGAAAAAGTAGTATAAAAGCTGTGACGAATGAATTTTTTTCATTAGGTAAATTGCCGGAAATCAAATAATACTAATAACATAGATTTGATAAAATGTGCGTATTGTGTAAATGTTCGGCGTTATAAAGTGATAAGCGAGAGGATGACACTGGTCAGACACTAGTCATTATTTTGCGTAGCACTGTTGTCTACATCGAGAAAAGATGAGTGCACTGAGGACTTTATCCATTTTATGGAAGTTGATATAGAGAGACTGATCGTTTCTGAGTTGAGTACATTATTTATAGTTATATTGGAAATAGAAATGTCTTAAAATATTTTAAAATTATCGTAACCTTCTGCTATTTAGGTTAGAAATGTCGATGGTATACAGTGACGTAAGATTTACACAATGTCGTGGCTATTCTATATTATATTAAATGTATATTAGAACAAAAAATAATTTTAAAACTTGTTAGATAAAAAATAAAAACAAATACAAAAAGAACCAGATAATATTTATATAAACAATAATCTGTTTGTCGTCGATTAAACAATTAATATTTTATTGTTAATATATAAACAAATATTCCAAAAACTTACAAGTGAACGCACAATATTATAATACATATCTACGAGCACTATTGTCACTATATACAATAATATTATATTCATTGTCAACTAACCGTAGCTGCAGAACGACCTTTTAAATGAAACAATTCGCGACGAGTTAAAAACGACAATTGTGTGTACACAAGCTTTTGAATATTAATGTGTTAGCAGATAATTGTGTATGCACCGTTGTAATTTATTAAGGAATACGGTTTAAAATCGTTGTCAAACATTTAATCAGTCTCGTTAAAAGTGTAAAAGATAAAAAAAAGATTATACAGTCGCGTGTATTTTGAATAAAATTAATTATTCTTTTAGTTTAGTAATTGTTTACGGTACTGAATTTTTGATGTGACAAAAAAAAAAAAAAAGGAACGAAAAGGAAATAATAATTATCTTTCTGACAACGCCGACAAAGCATTTCTTACGTTCACAAAGTATATTGTAATCGTGTAATATAGACATAATTAAAAACCAATTACTGCTTAATGAACATAACGAAAATAATATACTCGTAATTACCTACCTACCTAATTTATCACTTTCAATATTTGAAATTGTACATTTTTAAAGTGTATATAGATTATAAGTAACAACTAATAACTATAGAATAATATAAGGTATAAAGTACGTATACCTATATATATACTAATTATGTGTTTTCGTAAAACAAAGAAGATATTATATTTAATATGACCTGAATACTTGCAAAATACTTTCAGAAGCAAACTCTTTTCATTATTTTGTTATTATACCAACGATAAAACACTATTTACATAATATATTATTTTAATATTGCACGTATCATACGCAGTATAAATAAGTGTTTGAAATAATTTATACTTATTTATTTATTTATGCGAATTGCCAGAAAAATAATATTAATGTATAATATTATTATCATAATCATTAATCGTACATCAATCAATCATCGACAGACACATTATTGCAAGACAAAGGCTGAAAAAACCTTTGACCACCAAATATTCACAATTTTTTAATTTTCAGAATATTATATAATGACGTTTTGTTTAACTAACCAATACTATACATATATAAACAATTCATATAAATATTAAGTCATGTGCTGTGGCAGCAGTGGCGGCTCTATAGGCTCTAGCATTTAATTTTTTTGGGGGGGGGGGCAAAACATAATTGTAAAATTAATATATATTATACAAAAAATTAAAAACTTTATATTATAAACATACGAGACTTTATTTATTTTCTATTTATACAATATAATTAATAATACAATATTATTTTAATGGTGACAAAAAACTTGAAAACTAAAGAATAAAACTAAATATAAAATATAACTAGTCTACAAATTATCAAATTACAGTAAAGTGACTACTTTTCGCTTCTTGCTTTTTGCAAAACGGTCAATAACTATAATTAATTTTTATAATTATTATTATTATTATTTAAATCGTTATTATTTTCTGTATTTTAAATCATTATTTATTTATGTATATCTGTACTCCGGCCGTAAACCGACCGCAAAAACCAGTCCGTCGCTGCGCATCGGTCCCCCTCCCATACGTATACCGAACCATACCGATTGGAAGGCCGGTCGGCAACGATCGCCGAGATATACGCGTTGCCGAGTAGTTGGGAATGGAATCATGGTGGGAGAATATTCGGCCAGCAGAGCTCGCGAGCGTCAGTATTAGGGAAGGGAATTTCAACTCATTTCGTTGAACTGAATCTTTCAACTCGGCTCAGTTCAATGAGTAGACTCTGTAAGTCGATTCTCAACTCTTCAACTCTTGTTTGAATCTGAATATTCAACTCACGAATTCTCGAGTCCATAGTCCATGTCATAGAAAAATATTATTTCATTGTTGATTGTTCGCTTATCGGCAGAATCGTAAACGCGCATTTTCTCTCGTCGTCTTACACACACGAAACGCAGCAAAACGTTTTTACGTTTGGACACGGCATAGAAAATCTTCTATACCGTGGTTTGGATTTGGAATCTATTATCAACAATTACTCGACTATTACACATATTCGAGAGTCGTGATTAGTAATCACTGATTAACACAATACAAAATTGCAGTTCAGTTTCAGTGTAGTGAATTGAATTAAAAATGCGCTGGTTCAACTGAGTCGCTGAATCTTGTTAAACACTGATTCGACTCGTCTAGTTCGTTTTAAAGAGTCGACTCCCGGAGTCGACTGGCTCATGAACTACACATCCCTAGTCAGTATCGTTGCGCGGTTTGCGGTCGGACTCTCGTGTGCTGGGAGTATACACCGTATTTATATTGCTGTGAAATTATTATTGTCAATTGTACCAGTCACATTTTGTAATAATTTTTTGATTTCGTTTAAAATTTCGTTTTTTATTTTCTTATAATAAATAAAATATAGTAAACGAAAAAGGCGTAACATCGCCTAAATCGTGGCAACGCGTACATTGTTTATAGCTCGCTAGCTAAACAACAGGGATATTTAATTAATGTAGAAAACTATCGAGTAACAAACGTTTTATATCAAGCATTATAGTACAATAAAATCTAGGTATAATGTATAGAATTAATAATATATACCAAATAAAACAAAGATTTGATTCGATTGTATAGAAAGTAATAGGTACACACCGTTCTAATATTGTTGTTGACGCGACCAGTGTTCGTGGATCGTGAAAATAACCGAATTGGAAAATTCTAAATTCCCAAAAGTCGCAATCGTCGGCGGCGACCGGTTTCCGCCCCGCTACCTCAACAAACCGTGCTACGTTAGCGTACAGAGCGAAATAATATTCATTATACTATTATTATACGCGGGATACGATCACATTAATTTGTGTAACGCTGTATCACAGAATAAGTTAAAACTTATTTTGTGGCTGTATAATACCGGCAAGATTTCGTCCGCCGCCGAAGCTCTATTTCTTAGGAATTTTTTTGGGGGGCCATAGCCTCCTAAAGCCGCCACTGTGTGGTAGCCTATACTTTACGTACATACGGATTTATACAATCGTTTTGTATGTTTTTTTTATAACGAATAGATTTCCGTACGTTACTACTATGACAATTTCGGAAACCGATATAATTTCTTTATGTATTTCGCACAATTAGTTTGGACTTGAATCGTACAATGTGTGTATTGATGTGCTTATTTCAGAAAGTATCTACTATAAGCCCAAGTCTCGTATATTATTACACGCTATGCTAAAAATGCCTTGTGTAATCGGGCGTTCTTATAATTTTTTACCGTAAACTATTTTCATATTATAAACATTGTGGTATATTTTTTTAAAACACGAATTGTACACTATACGATTTGATTTATGATAATAATATTAATTTTGTTTTGCCCGTTTCTAAAATACGTTTTATTCTTCTAAAAACGCGTTCGTTTCATTTGTTACTTAAAGGCGGAAACTATTTGTCACGCATTACACGAGCACACTTTCTATCACCTATAATAAGACGCATAGGCGTGTCCAGACCTTCATGGCTGGGGAGACCAGTTATAAAATTTAAATTTTTTACTTACTACAGTGATCTATATATTCTATATCTTTATTTGTGACTTTTTTGTTGTTGTATGGCAATTGTATAGCACCTGGAATTTTTTTCACCCCGCAAAATTAAAGATTATCTTGATTTTAAAATTGGTTTCCTATGCTATTACAACTAATAAATAAGACCAATCAACTAATGTGCTGCTTAGTTATTTTTTTATAAATATTTTATATTATTTTATATTTATAGTTTCAACCACGGTAGATTATAAGCCAAGAGGCCAAGATTTAAGTCACTGGGGAGGCCGGTGCCCACCCTGCCTCCCCCGTAGACACGCCTATGATAGAACGTGTATATATAAATCGTGATATCGCGCCAGAACAGTGGCGTAGCGTAAGCGTATGCTGTGTATGCACAGCACGCGCTTCGAAATAAATCATTTATTTTTATTTTTGCAAATTTAAAAAGGCATAAATTCATAACATTATTTTACGGGTACCAACTACCAATACAATGCGAAAAATATTGTTGTATGACACACGGTTTTTCATTAGAATATTACCAGACGCTACGCCGTAATATCGTGTTTATTGTGTAGGTATACAGTGTGCGTGTTGGCACCTGCACACACGTATACGTTGGGAATGTACGTATTACAGCGGATTTTATTAATATTATTTCTTATCGATAAAATGCTCGGAAATTCGTGTACTCGTCTATGCAGGTTTAGTATTGCGTACGCTATCGGTTGTTGCGCGTTCTATCGCGCTCGTTACACGCTGTCCGTTCTGTTACGACCTCGTATCATAACAGACTGTATTATATTATATTACTGTATTATATGTTGTGCATTTGAGTATTGTATATTTCATTTCAGGGCCGTAGACACTGGGGGGGGGGAGGTTTAGGGGGTTCAAACCCCCCCTCCCTTGAACATCGGAAAAGTAGAAATTTCAATTTTTTTTTTGTTTTTACGCACAACAGCATTGCAGATGTTACAATAAAATGTATGTTCATATTTAGATTTTACCAACATCTCGATGTTCAAGTAGATTTGTTATTTATGAAAAATAAGTACCTATAATAACAATGTGTATAATAATATTATGTATAAATGTTTAATTTGGTCTATGCCGTTATAAACATTGATAAACACGATTATAGATTTTTGTGTTGATAAATCGTTACGATACACGGTTTATAATGCACGAATCGAGACAGCACTGAACCGCCATATAAAAATTCCATCTACGGCACCGTTTCATTTCATATATGTAAAATGAATATATGTGGATATATAAATATATATCATTACACATATAATAAATAAAAGATAATTTTTTTTTTTATTTAATAGTAATTAACGTATAAATTAATTAACCGTACTAGATATTTATTATGATTTAAAATGGTGTGTACAATAATTGTAACACGAGTGAGTTTAATTGAAAATAAAATTTTTGAAAACGGAATGGGGGAGGGGTGGAGGCCCAAGAGTTTGGGCCACTGAAAAACAGTGAATTGAAACCGACGCTACTACGCCACTGCGCTAGAAATACGTAAATATTAATTATTTAATTATAATTTAATATTTAAATACGTAATTAAATTTAATAAAACAACATATTTGACTTTATTAACATCATTTATTGAATAACCCCCCTCACCACCTTGACTAAATTCTGGTTACGCCGCTGACGCGCCCGGTACATAGATCGCGGAGAGCACTGCTTCTGGTTGGTTTTTTTTTTTACAGACATAAAAAAAAAATACACGCGTCATTATAAAACCGATACGTTCCGGCCAGAAGAACGTGAGAAGAAAAAAAAAACGATTTTTTTATTTTCTCGAAACGAGCCGTTGCCGCTGCGGTATAATGTAATGCCACTGGAAAATGTGTCTTGTGTTGACGGATATACGCGCCTGGGAGAGAAACGCGTCCGAACCGAAAAGCCGTTTCCTCCGGGCGCGCGCGCGCGATGACAAATCGATACGGCCGGCCACCGTGTCGCGCCTACGCCGCACTGTACGTAGGTATATATATATATTTATATAATATATTGGTATACGAACCAATGGTACCTGTTCAGGACGGTTTCGGTACAACAATATATTTCTACGTTCCTCGGGGGCACAAAAAAAAAAAAATTTAATACGTACAAGCACAGATATTATAAAACATAGTAATATAATATACGAGCGCAAGACGATGATAAATAATAACGCGTCGCTATTATAGACACTCCGACAACCCGGCTAGTAGGAGGTGTACGACAACGTGTGTAAAGAATAATATTAACGTTATTATCGAGAGACGACGAGCGTGCGGAGAACGGACCGCCGCCGCCGATTTGTCGGTAATAATAATAATAATAATTTTTTATTTTTAAAATAACGTGATAAATCGTCTTCGGGACTGCACGAGACGAATACGCGCGCGTTTTTTACAGCGTTTTAATGATACGCATTAACGTCATCGTTTCAACCGGTGGGGGGACCTATAAAATATAATAAAATATATTATACATTGCGCGCTCGTACAAACACTAACTGCGCGCGCGCCCGCAGTGGTGACTGATAGCTTAATCGGTCCAGCAGCGTCGTCAGAGTTCTCTCATTACCGCCGTGACTTGTTATAGATTTAATAGACAATTTTCGTGGTAATGAGCCGTGTTTTGTTCTTTTTTTTTTTTTCTGTGCGTGTGACGGAGCTCACGAACCAAAATATAATACATTATTATTATATGACTGCTTACGTTCGGTGCACGGTCGCCCGTGGCCCAGCTACTAATGAAGTCGTCGCGGTTTTTTTTTTCTCCTCGCCGCCGCCGGATCTCCGCCGAGAGTGTGCTTCTGCGGCGGCGGCGGCGAGAGTAATAATGCCGGTCGTCTTTTAAACATCTAATTAACGGACGGTGGAAAAGGAAGAGAGAGAAAAAAAATCTCCGTTCCGGTCATTATATATATATATATATATATATAATAATAATATACACTTTCAGCCGTATAACGACGTATAACGCGGCGCGGCTTCCATCGCTTTGTAAACACGACGAAGAGTGCGCTAAATTATACATATATACACACACACAAGTTTCACGCGCGGTACAGGAAATCTTTTTTTTTTTTTATATTCCGGCAATTTCCGAATCATTATTTTATAGACAGTAAGCGTGAAACCGCTCGTTGCACTCTTATTATACCACTGCGTATTAATATTATACCCGGCGTCGCACGCAGGCGTGCGGCGCGTTCGAACATTCGTAGTTGGATAGTAGAGTGAACAGTTGATAAGAGTAGATGTAAGATGGTTCAATCACAGATCATATGAATACAGACGGATCACTATACAATACGTGTAGCGGGCAGCGTTCCTGAATAAAAAAGAGAGATAATAGCAATATTAAAACCATATCTTCCATCCTACTCGGCAAGAAATTATTTTTTGTTCCATGAAATAATAATTAGTTCCATGGAATAATAATTGAAAAACAGTGTAAGACCATAGAGTAATATAGAGAGGCCGTTGGGTATTTTGCCCATGTTAACTTATTGATGCGGAAAAGGACTCTATTTAACGGTGCCTTCGTTATTGATAAAGAAAAATATTGTAAAACGTACCGCTTGTTAAATATTATCAGTACGTGGTTATCTACTAATGAAATTGTTTGAACTATTATGTTATGAACTTGTAAATAAATTCATCATTGTAAGACTTAATTGTCTTTTAATGTAATAAATTAATTAATACACAATAGTATATGTATTAATGCTCAAACGAATATACCTTTATTAACGTCGAGTACATGCTTTATGCTTATGACTAATAATTATTATCGAAAAATTGCTTGTTTGAGATATGATTACCTTTTTTAAGAAAGGTATATGTAATCCCTTAAATGCATTGTGAAATACCTATCAAGTACTAACACATCACATAGGTATAAGTACGTTTTTATTGTTTCATTTAAAAAATAAACGAGAATCTTGCATTTCGGATTACAGACCGGTCCGTCTGGGCACCTGTATTCAATTACAGGTATTCAACTGATAGATTTCAAATTTCCCACCTATTTAAAACCTATTATATAAGGACGGGTATATATATATATTCTCGGAATAATAGTTTACTGAAAAATAAAATACGGAAATCGTAATAACGGATCTTCGACGTGCGGAATGTATCAATCCGGAATTATATTATGTTCCATGACATTTGTGATGTCAGTGTATTATTGTTATTATTATATTATAATACTCATTCTAACCAGTCTATGCGAGCTTCGCGAGCTCCTGTCGGGACTTAAACTGAAAACATCCATTGATTTGTTCTGAAAAACCACCTAAAGTTACCGAAGTGCGCATGTTTGGTTCGTCTGATAATAGTACACTGATAACACACCGGCGACGTCACAAATGTCACGCGGGAAATTTAAAATCGACCGATCGGAGATCGTAATTGAATACAGGTGCCCCCAAACGATTGCTTATATGCAGCCGGTGCTGTTACGAATATAATATTTTACAGACGGGAGCCGTCAATCATAAAGGCCGTTTAAACCGCGTATACGCGTGTTTGCACACTGGTCCGCCCTTAACGCGTCCCCCGTATAATATGTAATAATAATAATTACACGCTTTGACGCAGCGTTTATTACGGTGCGCGGTGCCTGTGCGCGCGCGTCACTCTACCTATATTTTGACGGACGTCATGGTCGTGTAATAATAAATAGAAAATCGCAGCCAATAATGAAATAAAAAATTCATTCCGGGACGGCGTGGTTTTTTTTTTTGGCCGACGGAGGTGTTATACTATACCGCGGAGTTTCGAATCGCATTCGTACACGCGTATAGGTACTTCTTATACTGAAAACCCGTACGCTGGGCCGGGGTGTGTACACCGAACTCAATATACGTGGAACGCGTATATGAATCGAAAATATGACCCCAGGTAGGAGGCCGCCATATGCATTCTATTAGGTATATAAAATTCATGGAGAACACGATGAAATATAGTTTTTTCCATGATATTTATCGTACTTTATTATTTATAGCGTATTCGATTTACTGCACATTTTGCACTCAGTGCACTCTGTGCAAAAACGTATTCGATTCGACCATAATTCAATGAACTGGTGCAGGTTTTCGTATTCGATTTAATATTGCACGACCGAAACTCGTGCGCACTCAGTGCACACTTTTTGCACTGTCGATTTTGGGAGTGCAGTTACTAGTATGAACCACGTTTCTCCGCCAACAACACAATGTGATTAAAGTATTTCTTATCACAATAATGAACGTGACAAAAAATTCAAATTTCAAAATATGTTTATATATTTTTTATGCCTAAAGTTTAATAACATAAATTAATAATATGGATCATAATCATAACAAAAAAAAAAAATGATTATTATTTTTACCATGATAACACACATTTTATATTCGATTTGAAAAAATATTGTGTGGTTACAGTGTTGCACTCGTGGAGTAGTGTCAAAGCATTTTCAGTGCACTTAAAATTCGTCGAATCGAATACGCTATTGCTTTGAGACAACCGGACCAGTGGCGTAGCTAGACATTTTTTTCCGGGTAGGCCCGATATTTTTATGCAAAAGGTTACCAAATACCAATAAATACATAGTAGTTGATTGCAAGTTAAGTGATAAGCAATGAATGATTTTGACAGAAGTGTTTCATGAAATTTATTGAAAAAAGTGGGTAGGCCCGGGCCTACCCGCTGGCTACGCCACTGAACGGGACACAAAACGATGATAGTTGTCGTATTTTATTATTTACTTTTTTGATACTAGGCCACAAAACGGCGTGCTTATAAGGTATCGGTGTTGGCAACAAAATCGATGATTTTAACATAACGGTGTTGGTAACAAAAACAGGAAAATAGAAACGGAACGCGTATAATATGATGGCGGCTCGCTGTGGGGGTCCGTTTTTCGTATTATATAGGAGAAGTATGCAGAACGCGCGTTCCACGTATTGAGTTCAGCAATAGGTGCGTATAGGCACTTTGTACGAGGCAAATAATAAACGACGGGGAGCTGGCGCGACGCGGTTATTTAATAATTTTCGAAAGACGATGAAGTACGTGCGCGCGCGCGCGTTTTCAAAGTTCACGAAAGTCGACGAAGGAGGGCGTGTGCGAAACGGTTTAACGCGCGTGCGGCGGTGCGGCCGTAGAAAGAAAAACGATTTTACAGTCGGGCGTGTGTGGGCATAAAGGACGGGGAATAAAGCGGAGACTTTTGATTTTCGTGTACGGCACGAATCAGCCGGCACTCGTTTATCACCGCGGCCAAAACCGATTTCTCGCGGTGAATCATTATTAATAATAATAATAATAATATATTATTATTATTATTATTTGCTGTATATAACGTTTTCGCGGAGTTTCTGCGAAATCCATCGCGGTTTCTCTCTCGCCGCGCCGCTGCATGTCGCGCTATAGCGTATTGCACGCACACGTCATCATGAATGTAACGCGGGTAAACCGGCGAAACTTTTCAACAGGTATTGATCGCAGAGAAAAACACGCGCTCTCGCTTTTCTCCTCGCCCACGCCGCCGCCGTCTCACAGAAATTTCCTTCGCGTTAATGTACCTAATGATTATGCCTACATAATATTGACTTCGCTTACTATAATATATCACAACAAAAACACTCCGTCGACTACGGGTGAAAACGTCGCCAAGTACAAAAGAAAAAAAAACTCAAATTAGAAAAGTCGCGATATCGAAAAGGGCCCAAGTAATTTATTGAATTCACATTAGAATAGAAATTGTTTGGTATTTTTAATGGAGTGCGATAATTTAATACCGAATGATTTAACTTGCTTGGCGGCTACTAATAATATTTCAATTATAACTAAAAATACAACGCCTCTAAGCCGTCGATGAATATTTACGTCCCCATTTTATATTTTTATAGTATTACCAAAACACTATTTATAAGTAGGGTACATACCTACTACGAGTAGCCGCGAGTTAAATTATTCGTATTAAATTATCGCACTTCATTAAATACAAACAATTTCTATTCTAATGAATTCAATAAATTACTTGGCCCCTTTTTGATATCACAATTTTTCGAATTTGAGTTTTTTATTTATTTTTTAATTTTTTTTTACTTGGCGACGTTTTTACGCGTAGTTGACGGAGTGTTTTTGTTTAGATATCACTATTTTTTTTTTATTTAAGTTCTGGGCATAATTAAACTGTTTTTTTTTTTTAATAACTTATTTTCTTCCCATTTATTCGCATAATGTAAATAAAATTGCGGTTTATTCGACGATAAGGCGCTAACAGCCTCGTTTAAACGACCGTCGTAAACGCGTGGTGGAAATACCAAGTAGGTAAAATGAATGTTGGCAGACTCGTGTACGCAACGAGTCGGCGTTACACCTACTACCACGCACTGTTCAAATAATAGCTATTGCAACCGAAATCATAGTCCGGTTGCTTGGAAGGGGAAAGATGGGCGGCCGGCACAAACGTGGCGACATTACGTCGTCAAAAAATTATTTAGATGAAAAATTAAGCAATACTTTTGCATATTATTCAGACTGTAAGCCTCCGATCAACTTGAAATTTATTCAGAGTATCATATACAAAGCATACCGATCAACCTGTGTAAATCTCTAGTCAATCAGTTTATTAGTTTAGGCTACAGACAGGTCGGACCATTTTTCCTAAAATTACACAGGTTAAATACGAATTCGTGTAATATACCTCGGTCGTCGACACGAGCTCTTTTTTTTCTACTTATAGCTCTGCGCCGCGACCGCGCCGCTAGATTATACACGAGGGTGTAAGTAATGCCTCTTGGCTTTTAAAATTTTTAAATTTGTGACCTTGCCTTCGGTTAAGTGGCCGTATTTGCGTCCCATTACGATAACGAATTGTGATAGCGAGTTAATCCAGTTAACAAAGAACTCGCTGAATTTTTTGACTACATTTGTGACAATTACTTAGATGACTCACACTTCCCCGGACATCGTGTAAGTAATGCCTCTTGGCTTTTAAAATTTTTAAATTTGTGACCTTGCCTTCGGTTAAGTGGCCGTATTTGCGTCCCATTACGATAACGAATTGTGATAGCGAGTTAATCCAGTTAACAAAGAACTCGCTGAATTTTTTGACTACATTTGTGACAATTACTTAGATGACTCACACTTCCCCCCGGACATCTGGATTGATATGTCTCAGTACAGGCGATCGCACCACGAATCTTTCCACGCAAAATTTAATGCTCAGTTCACGGCTGCTCATCCTAACGTTTTCAATTTCACGGACATTTTGAAGCAGATACAGGCTGATACGTACATAAAGCTCCGCAGCAAGAATATGAACAAAACAACTAAAACCCAGCAAAACATTTGTAATATTATTTAGAAATTTATTGATCAATAAAAACAAGGAAAAATTACCAGAGCGGAGTACGTAAAAAAAAGTTTCCTTCAAGTTCAAACTACAAGTTTTTAAATTCAATTTGTTTAGATTTATTTTATTTATATTTTTAAACGTCAAAAACATTTTTAACCATGCCTACAGAGAATTTCCTCTCACTGTAGCCAGTCCTCAGCCTGTAAACGGGAAGAAAAATGTTATTGATTGGGAGCCGATACGTCTATACCACTGGCATCGGGTGGGAGTCAATACGGCCACCTTCAAGTGAAAGGAGACAGCTAAGCGGACAAACGGTAGCCTATTCAGATACATCGTATTTTTTATGTGGCCCTATTAAAAAAAAAACAGATAGGTCCCAGGAGGATTGGGGTGGCCAATCAATGTCAGTATTCCAAGAGATTACGTGGTTACCGAACAACCGTCTGACTGTTGCCGTCGCGAAACTCGGAGAAAGTGCGAGATTGCCTTCGCCACCCTGTCGAAACAAGGTGTTTTCTACGTCAGTGTTTGAAGTTTTTAGACCAGAAAGGGGTGTCAAGCGGCGTGATAAAAGCTTCGTCTTCGAAAATAATTACGGATATATCATTCGAAGACCGGAAACCGTACTCCATACTGCAGTGATTTTGGAACGGTGCAACGGACAGTATTGTGAATCTGTTTATGTTTTAGCTTGCGTCCAGAAACGGAAAATTTCGTTTATTAAAGTGTTATTCATTTGGGTGAAAATGTGCTTCGACCAAAGATTCACGGTGAATTCTATATAGCGTCCTCGTTCATTTTTAGCCAGTATTCTTTCGCAAAATATCCAACCGTTACCCTATGTCCTAACTCCTAATTGAATCCGTGCGTGCGTTGCGGCTATCGCTCTCGCCGCAGTGCGTTGCGTTTGATTTTTGACGTGGCAAAATTAAATACGATTTTATCATATAATACAATATGATTTAAAATTTAGTCTTCCCCGCAGCACGCGTTGCGTCGGTAAACAGAACATGTTTTAAATTGTGCGATATAATACGCGGTGCGTTTTATCGGATCGCACGTTAAACAGACCAGTTAGGACGCGTCCGAACTTTGTCACAGTTTGTTTTATTTGCGTGCACGCATCGCCCGCAATAACGCAACGCACGGATTCAGTTAGGACATAGCGTTACCCTAAAATTTAGAAAATTAGAAGACAACAGACAAATAGTAAATAACACGATAATTTACATTGTTCAAAACACACAGACTGCAACGACGAATATTCTGTAACACAGTATAATAATTACACATTTTTTTACTATTATTTTTGTTTTTTGCGTTTTTCGAATTTTAAAATTATCGATTTTTTTTTAAATATCCGCATTAATGGAAAAAACGATACTTCATATATTATATATTTTTTTTTATTACCTATAATAATAAGTAATAACGACCTTTTTATATGATTTTACGGTCATAATTTCTGTTTTAAAACGTTTAGGTGCAGACTCTTCCAAACTACGTATGTAAGACGTGTCCAGATTCGAATGCTGTACTGAGGAAAACGGCCTAACATTATAGCCTGGTAACAAGTGCATATAAATACGAACGGTTCTAATGGGGAAGACATTTTTAAATATGCAGATATAATGTATAAACTACTGTTCGTAAAAACGCATATATTATGTATATCTATTATCCGTGTGCAGCAGATACCACCTTGAAAGTTTTCATCGAATAAATAATACTGTGTGTATGTGTTTTCGTTGACCGGCACAGTTCGACATACATTATTAGAACGGGCAAACGCGAGTTATATAATATATAATATTATGTACACATATTTTTGTATTTAATGGGCCACCGCAATCCTTTTGGGATTCGACACTATCCCTCCGCGGAAACGAAAACACGGTTCGCACGTAATCCTCTCAGGGACATTGTCGAATTTCCGACACCAGATGGCGGTGCTTCTTAAGAGCTTTCACTTTGCCCTCCCCCACCCTGGCCACGCCACAACACAAACACTCTCTCCTTTATGTACATCCCTTCTCTGGCGCGTCGTCCTTATATATATATATATATAATCTCTGCGCAAACAACGTCGACCGATTATAATATACTCGCCCTAATGTACACATTCTGCCCGCCCATCGACCGGCTTCGTCTCTCCACACACACACACACACACACAGTCCCTTAGCTTTTCACCGACTGTCGCGGATACGACGCGGCATTATTGTTTTTAACTTTTATTATTTTTATTATTTTATTTTTTATTCCATCGACCCCAACCAACCGTCGTCTCATCGGGTGAGACTCGACGTCGCACACTTATATACGCACTCCGGCAGTCTTATCCGATAAATAAGCGTGTACAACAACAACAGCGACGACGATGATAATGTTAATAATGTTAGTAATAATAATAATAATAATAATAATAATAATAATAATAATAATAATAATAATAATAATATATCACATTGGAAATTAGTAAGTAATAGCCAATAGGGCATTGAGAACCGTCGTAACTCATTATAATACATAGTTTTATATGGAAAAATATTTTGTCATGGCCTCCTTGAAATCTCCTGTTAAATTCATTCGAAATAAATGTTTCTTTATGAAATTACTCTACGAAGTTTTGTAGTAAAATTGATATGTTTAATGTAAAAACGAAAATCGAATTACAATAGTTCACGAAAAAAGATCACGGCTCTCGTTAAAATTATTGTTGGGTCAATTCACCGAACACGGCAGTCAACTTATTAAAAAAATAACATTTCATATTGACATATATGTTAAAGACAATATCTTTAACATACCATAGTTGTTTTTTTAATAATTTAATTCACAATTTGTTCTTAATTTTTTTTTTAACACTTTTTATTGTAATATTAGAAACTTTATTTGAAAGAAAAAAATGTAATAAAACAAATTAAAACATTTTTTTTTTAACATAAAATTATATCTATGGACTGTCTATATATGTATACATAAAGCCATGTGTGTTGTTACTAAATAACAATCAGGAATACACCCAAACAACACTCGTATATAATACGTGTAACGTTTTCTTAAAAAATATTTGCCAGGCAATGATTATGATAAGCGTCAAAAGTCGATTTCACAAATCAAACTAGGAATTGGAATTTCGAATTTGTATGGTTACGAAAGATTACTAATTAATACTCGTAACGTGATTTACAATGTTTAAACCGATAACGTCAGCCAAGGAAAGGGAACCGTAGTTCGACTGTGGATTAAATCATTTAATTTTTATAAACGTCTATGGCCGTACTATACGTACAACAACAAAGGAGGTCACCGGAATTTATACGGCTTTGTGACGAAAATTAGTGGTATCGAAAGAATAATAATCAATTGGCTTGTTTCACAATCGACTTGGGAGGTATGTCCAAATGGCTTTGTGCCTTGCAGAGGCGCAATCTGTCCCCCAACACAGAGCGATTCCAATAACTGAAACGTATTAATTATTTAACTATTACTAATCTAATATGTATATATACAAAAGACTGTGATAAAGACGCACGTTTAACATAAAATGCAGCGAACGAATAAAATCACCAAAGGAAAATATATCGAAATCAGTGGTTAAAATGGAAAACAATTGCAGGAAGGGTGTGAGTGGACTAAAGCTGTTCGGAAAAAAGCGTCCCCCGAAGTGTACTATACCCGTATTTAAAGGGTGACTTTTGCTTCAAATGCGTACCAAAAATAAACAGTTTACTAAAATACGCGTTTTTGTGGTAATTATTCAAGCTAAAATTGTTTTACGTGTCTATCCTTTTCGGTACTTCTGGATATAAGTGAATGTTATTTACAAACTCGGTCCGTGCTATATTATTACCATTATCAAAATTCGTTTTGGCGACAAACACCACTGCGGTGAATAGAAGCCGCGGCGACAAATAACTGCAGTATAAATATTATCACAAGTACCTATTCGTATCAATAAATAGTATGATTTTGCAGGTACCTAGCTTTACGAAAACTCGCTTTATCGATATTACCACAGATAAGATAAACCAGATGGTTCACTCTTTGATTTACTGATAATTCGATCCTCCTGAGATCAGTATGTGCACATACGATAAATTAAATTACTGTACATATTTTTCTACAATAATATTATTATTGTATCCAATAACTTTAGTATATGTGTTAAAATATTGATGTTAAAAAATTTAAAATGCTTGCTGTACTTGCTATAATGCATTTTAAACGTGTAGGTCGGAAAAAACATAAATTGCAAGTGAACGACTGAACGAGTATAGGCGGCGGGCGTTAGTACAATAGCGGGACGCATAGTAAACAGTAAAAATCAGTGCTGTATATTTAAGGAACTCATAAAAAAATTTTTTTTCCCTCTCAGTGATGACACTGATCTCAGGAGGGTTTTAGTTTGTTTACATTTTTGAGAATTACATGGGCTGAATAGGAAATTTTAAAGAGTGAACCATCTGGTTTTATCTTATCTGTGATGTTACTATAATGATTGGCCGTAACAAGATTACATCAGTAATTATCGTTCGTAACATACCACTTTTGCGTCATACGCCAAATAATTTTTGAATTCTGTTTAAAATTTTTAGTGCATACTGCTACGGGAAATTATTAGAACCAAAATAACTCGAATAAAACACATTATCAAATTATTTATATTTAATTATGAATATATTATTAAATTGTTAAAATAATTTGAACCGATCCCCGGAATATTAACTCAAGGAGACTATTTAAATCCTCTCTTTGCCCCCTCCTCTTTAACCATTAATAGAAATCAAATTAGTACCTATCGCATAGACTGCTCGTAATCTATACAACACGCGCATGTGTGTTTGAAATATACTCGTATATTTCGGCACGACGTTCGGAACACTTTTCTTATAACGTATTATATAGTCATTAATCAAACGCGGTGCAGCAAAACGCGTGAACGTCATGATACAATTATGAAATATTGGTTAGTTATATATTTATGAATATACGTATATAAAATAAAATGAGTTTTTAATAGGATTCCGACGTGACGTTTAAATAAGACACGGCTGCAACGCGTTTCACGACTATATAATATGAGCTCTCTATTAAGGGATCGAATTTTCTAACGTGACTATATATTATAATGTTATATTATGTATGCTGGCTGTCCCGACAGACGTTGTCCTCTCCAAAGTTCAATAAATTTTTTTTTAAATTTTTGAAAATTATTGGAAATGTGATTTAAATTTTAAATCACAATGAATCTATCAATGTTTTATTCGCATTTCTATTTCGATGTTCAAAAAAACGGTAGGTAAGCTAATTACACGGCTTTGCTAGCTGAATTACCCGGCTTCGCTCGCGCGCAGTTTTGAACGAAAAAAATTCAAAAAAACTTTTTTAAAAACTATTTAGGAAAAAAAAAGTTATAAAATTATTGAAATGCCTCGCCGAAAAACCGTAACATTTAAATACAATATATCTCCTCCCCTCCTCAGACAAAACATGAAAAAATAGGAGTATTTAGAACAACTATGTGAAAAAAAAATCGTAAAATTACTGAAATACATCGTTTATATTAAAACGTAAGCTGGTATGCACAATAACTCATCAAAGTTTTATATATATATATAATATAATGTTTTAAATTCAGTAACAATTTTTTTAATTGTCACCGTGGTAACTGTTTAACGCCTAGAATCCCAAAATTTCCCGTTTTAGCTACCGTTCTCGTTGGACCTACCGGGTCCAATTGTGAATCTAAACCATCCAAGGGGCAGGCAAGGACCCACTTAAATGCACACAAAAAATTTCACCAAAATCGGTCCAGCTGTTTAAGAGGAGTTCTGCAGTGACAATCGTACAGAAGAATGATATATATGAATATTATTATTATTATTGGCGAAATACGCGTATTACGAATATTATTTATACGCGTGAATCGACGTAATGTCAATTCATTTAGCCTCGCCTAACTATATACACTATGAGAAGAAATGGGCTCCGAGAAAATTCGAGTTGAACATCTTTTTTTAAAGATCGAAACAGCTCATTTTCAGCGTTTTTTATTTTCAATGTGATGAATCGTTTTTATACTCTTGGATTACCTGTATTTACGCAATTTGAAAGACTCGAATATAAAGTTTACAAGGCGGCGAAAAGAAAATTTTACTTATAAAAAGAAAGTTTTTATTCAAAAAACTTGGTAAGCACGTTTGCGTGAATTAAAAATTCAGCTAATGGATTATTTCTCAAATGATAACGATGACTTTCCGAAAATATGGGTTCTCTCGATCCATTTGTTGAGAAAATATTGTTGGGGTTGCTGAATTGCCGCTCGATACTCACAACCGACTTATAGAATACTTCACAATTAGAATTTTCATCTTGAGATTTAAATGGTTTTTAGCTTGTTTGGCGAAACGAACTGCAGAAGCAAAGTTAAAGAGATTTAAAAAAAAATCGTAAAAATTGTATGCTATTGACTTTTTAAGAATTAAAGGTAATTAAAAAACAACTCTGATGTAATTTATTTTGTGCGAAAATTCGGCGTCTCGAGTACAAATGTAGGGTTCTTTCTCCCGCGTTGCAATATTATTTTAAGGATGAAAATCATAGGAATGTATGTGTCCTCTTCAGTGGCGTATTTTTTTGGGGGGGGGGTTCCCGGGTCTCGACCCCCTGCCCAGAAGAAAAAAAGGTTCAAAAGTCATAAATGACTTGCTATATATATTATAAGTATAGACAGTGGCGTATTTACGGGAGGGGGGGTCCAGGGGTACTTGACCCCCCCCCCAGAACCAAAAAAAAAGATTATCCAAAGGTATTTTTTATTTAATACCTTATATCAATGTATCCTGTTGGAATTTTCAAAAAAAAATTTGGACCCCCATAAAAATGGTCCTCTTAATCTCCCTGCCGGAATTTGTCATTCCACCACCTGCCTGGCACGGGTCCATCGTATCCAAAACCGGCCCAGATGTCACCGTCCCTAAAACAAAATATTCGTCAAATATCGTGTAAAGTGAATACACAATCGTAGTGCGCTGCAGCAGGATGGTATATAAACGGACAAATTACAGCAGGTCGCCTTCATTGTCGGCCGGTCGGTCGGTGGCGGCGGCGGACGGGCAGCACTACGTCGGGAAGACTCGGACGAACGACGATTATGATGTTGATGCTGTAAAGAGCTACCGGATAATTAGGGGTTATCGAGGAGACCATATCGTGTGTGTGCGCGGAGAAGGACATGTGTGGTGGAGGAGGAACGGTATAATAATATAGGTACGGCGCGTATCATAGGCGTGCGCACGGGGTTATGCAGAGTATGCGCTTGCATACCGTGTTTTTATTTAAGGGCACAAGAACGCACTGTGAATACATTATTAGTATACATCATGTTATATGGCATAGGCGTTGCATTGTAAAAACCTAAATTAGCCTCCTTATCTATTTAGTCTTCATAATATTAAAAAGTATAAATAAATATAGAAGAAATATAAATACCGATAGCGATGTGTTATTTTCTATGGTTATTTTTTATTAATTTATTCGCAACCCACGATTGTGTAGAGATCTTATATACGAGTACTTATATACGTAATCAATAGATTCGTATCCATTTTGGTGGACAAGGTTCGTATGTGCTATCACTGGTGAATCGTCTAGCTCAGAGTTTCCTAACATTTTTATAGGTGCGATCCACTTCTGACAATTTTCAAATTTAGGTGACCTACCAAAATCAATTTTTTTTCCACATGAAATATATTTTAATAAAAATAATTTATATGGTTATGGTAATAATGTTGGATAAAGTACGATTTTTTTGGTAAACAAATAAAAAAAAAAAATGACCGAAAATTCACAATTTTACAAGATTATACGAAGAATCGGATGGGAAGCAGCGTTTAGCAGAAAGTGTTAGGTATTTTGAATGGAAAACCAGAACTCCATTAAATAATTACGGTTGAAACACATTTTTATTGAATTGTCTTCAAAGTTTCGAATACATTAGTAATAAATCATTTTCCTGTCATGTTCTTCATGACGTGAACATTTTACGCGACCCATCAAACATTTTATTGCGACCTGCGGTTTGGGAACCTCTGGTCTAGCTTACCGCCGTATTGTAACCTACAAATGAATAGTATGTAACAAAAAACAAAACGACACTGTGTGATTTATAAAATTTGTTATCGCTATTTTTAAAACATTGTTATAAATCCATTTGTGTAACATAATATAGTTAGCGTATTTATTAATAATTATTTCGCTACTAAAATTGACCACCCACGAACAGTAATTGAAAAATTCGAGGTGCTCGTATCAGGAAAAAGAAGATTGGAATAAAAATTATAGCAATTATAGGTTTTGTGGTACATGATTCATAAAAAGTGTATAATATATACCCAAAATATTACACACCGAAGCTCCGCTCAGAATCGTTTTATTAAATGCAATGATTTATTATCGCTTTCAAATTCATAGTGATAACGATACACTCCAGAATCTTTATCCAAGTAATTCGCTTAAGCGACTCGTTACTTTTTTTTTTTTTTTTACAAGTAATGTGTAAAAAATTAGAAATTCTAAAGTTTAAATTATTTTAAAAAATATGTTTTTTTAAATTAGAGTCGTTGAATAGTGTCCAAAGGGCACCTATGATTTATTGGTAGTGAATGGGGGGGGGAGCACAATTGCATACACTCTGCAACGAAAGCCTGCGTACGCCTATGAGATATATATATATATGTTACGGGCAAAAGTCGAAATCGAGCAAACCTCAGCCCAAATGCCCGGGCGAAAGGCGAACTTCCCGCGGTACTTGGGCAAAACATCATATTTCGGCTTTTGCCCGGGCAAACCTATAGTCGTGACCAGCAACATTTGGGCAAAACTGTGTAGCCTCTTTACATTTGAATGTTTCACAGTAAAAATGTTGATTTTAATATTAAAATATAATATAAACAACGATAAAATTATTTTTTATTTATTTAATCAATAACGGTGAAAACGCGTACAGATATTATTGATAAAAATATATAGTAATATTATAATGTTGAATTAAAAAAATTAAAAAGAATATGTGTATTAAATTATTTATATTTTATTGAGTACCATAAAAGTATTTGAATACTTTTACTCAAATACTTTACGACACTGGCCGCGACCAGTATAATATCATTCACTACGGGCGCGATTCCCGTAATCGGCATATGGGTGCAACGACCGAGCAACGTCAATCAGCTGGCAACACAGTTAATAATAATTCGACGGTCCACTATCAACGGCGTTAAGGGCAACGTATCACACCTTTATTTACTCGTCTATATTATTATTATTACCATTGTTATTCGTTCATTGATATAATATAATATGGGCGCCCATTTTTTATAATCACTTGTATTTTCGACGTTGAATAATATATTTTCTGTGGTGCCTATATTGGCCCATTTTTGTTATACATCGAGTTATACTTTCGTGTGAGTTTTATCTTTCTCGATATATGGTTGCGAACGTGATTGCTTGTAACGGGTAATATTTTTTATTTAACGGGTTCGCTACGCGCTAGTGTATCTATAGTTATCACGGCAAGTGTGCGATATCGTCCCGTAGGTCTCTGCGCGGGACATTGCAGTCAGGTATTCGGCACAATTGTATTATCATACCGTTTTAAAATATAAATAATTTAATATGTGATTTTTTTTTAATTTTTTTAATTTAACATTATAAAATTATTATATTTTTATCAATAATATTTTTACGCGGTTTCGCCATTGTTGATTAAATAAATAAATAATAGAGATTTATTTCAAATCGTTATTTTTGTATTTAATATTAAAATCGACATTTTGTACTGTGAAATATTGAAACGCGTAGAAGCGCTATACGGTTTTGCCCAAATGTTGCCGGTCACCAACTAGGTAGGTTTCCCCGGGCGGAAGTCGAGAAATGATGTTCTGCCCAAGTACCGCGGGAGTGTTCGCGTTTTGTCCGGGCATTTCTAAACCGTCGTTTACATTGAGCGAGTTTACGAGCTGCTAGTCGGCGAATTCACTATAGCTGCTAGTAAACTCGCCCGGTGTAAACGCGTTCACTAGCCAACTAGCAGATTGTAAACTGTGTGCGAGTAAAGTTGAAGACCGGGCTACTTTGCTCGCTACTCGCTGGCGTGTGTAATATTGATAAACCGATAATGTGATTGATAACCGGCAAACGTTCGTGTGTTATCATTGTTGCTACTGTATACACGGTTCGAGATAGTATGGTTGTCCAACGGCCCGTAAAATATGGCGATGAAAGTAAATCTTGAGATCAGCTGGATATTTATGCGCTAGCGCGCTCTTACGAGGAAATAGACGCCATAAAAACATTTATTTACCGCTCATTTTTCAACTATCAACACGGTGTGTACGGTGTATCGTATGGCGTCATCATCATCACTGTTTCCTCGTAAGAGCGCGCTAATGATTAAGTGTCCAGCTGATTTCAAGATTTACTTTCATTGCCATATTTTACAGTCGTAATACGGGCCGCCATACTATCTTAAACCGTGCTACTGTATAATATTGTATAATAAGTCTATTGCTATATATTCTTATCTATGCTCGCAAGCCAGTCGGCTATGGAGCGAGTGGAAGGTTTTGCGTGTCGACATTATTATCGCACTATAGTTGACTCGCCAGCTTTTAAACACGCGAACTAGCAGCTTGTAAACTCGCTCAATGTAAACGAGGCCTTATAGGTTTGCCCGTAACATATTATACACACCGCGTCGTCGTCGTATACGAATAGTATAGCTATAGTGGTCACCGCGCTAGTCGCAGATACCTGCGCGTATACCTCGGAATAAAATAATAATAATAATAATAATATATTGTAGCAATAGTAGCCGCGGCGATTCGACGACTCATCATCTAACGATTCATTATATTTACGCTCTCGTGAACCTCATTACGTATTGTTATCCGACAACACCGCACCGCCGTCGTCTCCTCTGCACCGTACGCGGTCCAACCCTACCACTCTTGTGGCGCGAGGAGAGGGGACAGGACAGGGCGAGTATTACAATCGAATTCGGAGTCCTTTTGTATCGGATTAAACAATTTATACGTATACATATATATATATATATATATATTCGGTATTATCATTATAATATTATTATCGTCGTCGCCGCCGCCGCCGCCGTCACGGTCGTTATTCTATTATTATTAAAAAAAAAAAAAAATAGCCCTTCACCAATGACACCACGAGAAACTATTGAGAAACACACACACACAGACAGAAAAAACCGTGAAAAAAATACCAACAGGAAATGACTTAGTAAATGCCACCACGTTCTAATTGTTGTTCCTACGCTTATATTTACATTGTACTGCACATTTTGCCTCAGCAGCAGCAGCAGCAGCAGCAGCAGCAGCAACACAGTAACCCCGCCGACACGACCGGTAGGTATAGTAATCACACGCGCGCGCTACCTCGTATAATACCACGTGTGTAATACACAAGCCGAATTACCCGGCGTATTGTCTCTCCAGTGCACGGTTTTCAACGTTACGCCTCAATTTTACAATTGTCCGCGATTTTTATCGGTGTTTTGTTGAACACCTCTGGAGATTAAACGCGTGACGTCTTCGGTACATGTGTTTAGCCATGTCTTCGTCCAGTGGCGTAGCCAGGATTATGTAATTGGGGGGTGGGATTTAAGTATAAATGAAATTATAAGCTTTTACATTTTTTTGTTAAGTTTGTTGCACAATGCTCATACCCTTATTGAACCATTCAAGGACCAGGTTCAGCGGTGTATATACAAAAAAATAAAAATAAAATAAATAAATATACAAGCACTGCAATATGAAATTCTTTTATTATTTTAATTCTATTATTTTATAGAAATAAGTAGAAAATCTGTTGTTATCAATCTGGACTCTGGACGAGTTTTCAAAAGTATTATGTGCTTTTACTTGTAAAATGACAAAATATATCATATTTTTTTGCAGTAGGTACTAGAATTAATGAAATATACAATTGTATAAATTGTATACATTTATTAGATTAAAAAGTATAAAAAAAAAGGCAATGGGGGGTTTAAACACCCAAAACTCCCCCTGGCTACGCAACTGTCTTCGTCATAATTTCAACGAATTAAATTTATTCGCGGTTACATAAAGTCGAAATGAAAACGAAACAAAACCAAGAGGTGACGAGCCGCGTAGTGTTGTGGACGTCGCTGAAGTGAATATTACTCGGATAGAGAGACTTGTTATTATTATTATTAAAAATTTCAAAACGACGCGATAAATCATTGCGTTCGCGTTAAAACGCGATTCTGAGCGAGATAGGATACGAGATAGATACGAGAGAGAATTTCAACGATAAATTAGATTAAATTTAATTGAATTTTTTTTAAAAAAAACGGCAATTTCGCAATTGGTATTTGTTTGCTCAATGTTCCCGCCAAAGTAAAATCTAATTATAATAGTGTTACAGTAGCGTGGCGTTGGGTATGAGCAGTGTAAGCGTTGTTTATATTAGAACAAAACTTAACGCATAGTAATGCGATTAATTCCATTATAATATCTACTTGTGGTGCGACGCCGGAGAGGTGGGGACGATACAACAAAGGGGCATTAAAATATGATAATTCAATCCTCCTCTCAAATCTCTCATACCAGCTACGCGTTTATGCAGAAAATATCGTCTCTATCGCAAAAATTATACAATAGTTTGACCGACGCAATTGAAATCGAGGGATCGATTTCATTAGCTGGTAAATGTGGTAAGGCCATGAGCTAAAACAATTATTATTGTAAATAAATAACAATCATTATTAAATATGTCATGAAATATTTTGGAAATAAAGTATATTTTATGAAATGTATGTACTTACACTGCATATTATTATTAATATCAATTA
Organism: Slavum lentiscoides; assembly: GCA_032441835.1. NCBI lineage: Eukaryota > Metazoa > Arthropoda > Insecta > Hemiptera > Aphididae > Slavum > Slavum lentiscoides. The sequence continues at coordinate 3,493,216 of CM063718.1, read as the reverse complement.
CCGTTCTAACTTTTTCATTTGTGTCGCACAACTGTATGATGCTGTGTCTGTGTGATTTTATGTATCTTATTATGCACTAAACATTAATATAAATAGGTATTATAAAAACTAATTAAAATTAATATTAGTATTTGAAATTAATGCATTCATTTTTCAAATAAATGTTCCAAACACATAAATTAATATATTAATCTTGTAGTTAGTTAATAATAATTTAAATTTCATATTTTAGGTTTATGGTTACGCACACGAACGAAACGGAACCAACACCCAGTATTAGTAGCCTCAGGAATTACTGAGGCTATAGCATTTCTGAGTGCCTGTTCATAATCAGTGATCACTTGAATTCCGTTATATGGTAAATCCAATTGCAGATCATTGATTAAAAACTGCATCACCCTTATATAGGTCGGTGTTGAGTTGTCATTCAACAGTGCATGAATTATTGGAATAGCCTATGGAAAATAGCAGTTTATTTTAAAACAACATTAGACAGTGGAATATTAATAATAAGAATACATACTACATTATTCAGAACAATTTGTATTGTTAGCAACTGGTTAATGTCTGAATGCATTCGTGGCCTTACTTGATAAGTGCCATCGATGCATATTGTATGTATTGATTGCATGTGGATGTTTATTTGTTGCAAAAAATTAGTATTTGCAAATACAACACCAACAAATCGTACTCCACTATCTTCTTGCAAAATGTCCAAACTACTCTGGAAGAAAGGGCTCTCTGTACCATTGCAGTTTAATAATCGTGGAGACCGTTGAACTGAATTTATTATGTTTGGCCATTCACTTAATACTAATGGTACAGGTGGGCATACTCGTCGTCTTGCCCTAGCAATTGAACGCATAGCTGCTGGCCGGCCAATTTCAATAGCTTCGCTAGGAAATCTAACACATACATTTTAATACTAGAATTTTCTTTAACATTTATTAAAATAACTTACTGTTGGGAATTTCGTTATAAATTATTTGTGCTTGGACATTTTCAGAAATGCCTCTTTCCTAATATTATTTAAAAATGCCCTTCTTTCTGCTTCACTCCGTTGGCTTGGTTCGTTCATGGCTATGGGCATGGCGAGTACCCATATTTATGGGGGAGCCATCCTCAGTTCTCATTTGAGCTGTTGCAAAACATCCATAATGTTTCTTGGAGCACATAAGGTACCTAAAATAAAATTGATGTATAAAATATGTTGTAGACAAAATACAATTTTGATATTAATATTTGTGATTGTGTTAAATATTGTTAAAATAAAAAGTTATATAACTTACCCTATACCTCTCCTCACCGAATGTTGGTAATAAATGTGTACCCTCTATGGTCAGTAAACAGAACTGAATTTCCACTTAGCCCAAGAATAGTCCATGAATTATAGGGATGTTCAACCTCAGCATCAACATTAACTAAATATAAATGCAAATATATTTTATCAATTTGGTTTTGTTTTTTTTTTTTTAGTTAAGCATTATAAAAAATAATTTAATAAGGAAAAAATTTTCTATTTCAGTTTATTTATCAATAAAATCATTTTTTTTTATTATCTAAACTTTAAACACATTATTAAATTTAAATATTATTAAATATTGTAATATTATATATTTTTGTTAAATATTAAGTAACACTTTTTCTATTTTAATTGTACGATTTTTTAAAATTAGTGTAACTGTAGCTGAAGTACAAAAATAAAAAATGTTAATGTACGATTAATTTTAACATGTTATGTTTGAATGGAAAATATATGTAAATATCTCGTTAATTAAAAATAATTGACTTGTATCTAACAATTCTTTTTTTTTTTTGTTACTCAGAGGCGTGGAAATTTCACTAAAACTTCATTTTTTAATAAGCTTTCCAACGGCATACTCATTTTTTAAATAATTCTGTTTTGTGGAGAAGAAATCGCACTTTAAATGTAAAAAAAACTGTGTTCTAAACAGTATACAATACTTCCATGAAGTTAATCAAGTTCAATTACACGTGAGCTACCGTAACAGAAGTTAGACGGAGAGCCTAAAGGTGTGATTCTTCAGAACGCGTCTGGAGACGCGCGACCAGTACCGGTTTTCGCGTTTTAAACTGAAATAGTTTCCTTACACCGCCGCAGCCGCATGCCCGATACCCGTTGTCCGACAAAATGGAAGGGGAATAGGATTTATCAGTCCGACTTATCATTGATACCAACACACATTTTATCTAAAATTATCAAAAAGAATTTTTACGTTCTATAATATGTGTCTCTGAATTTTGTTCGATGTACCTAGTTGGAATTATAGTGCGTTTCACAACAACTGCGACTCGACGCTTATACACTAATAATCGTTTAAAATTGATAAAGAATATTTTACGATTTAATTTTATGTTACGTTGTATTAATTTCTACTATTTGGTTAGGTTTGTATAAATATGTATATATATATTTTTATTAATAGTCATCATCTTCGGTTCAGTTGTTTGGTTCCAAAATTTCGTCACGTGCCCTCTTTGACGTAATTGTCTTGCAGTTTATTGCAGTAAACTGATATCTACTGAATGGTAAGACATTTTCAAATAAATAATTAAGCCGTTTAATAAATCCGAGAGTGCGCGTCTATTCGTCGTGGTAATTATATACGTTTCGTCAAATTGAGAACCATTATTATTATTATACACTTTTTAACAATTTAACGTTGTATTTTTACGTTTTGTTTGTGCTAAATTGTAGCAGTAAACTGATAAGTAACGTCAAATCCATTTTCGTTTCTATCAATTTTCTTATCAATTTCTGCCCCCACCAATCTGTCGGACACAACGGGTTTCCTGCGGATCGATCCGTAATGAAAGCGAACAGCCGACGAGGGCACCGCGTACAACGAAAACGTCGCGAACACTTTGAATCCGTGGATCGCATACGCGACCAGAATACGCAGGGCGGCTATGGTCGTCAATGAAACGGTCACGTCGGTGCTAGTGTAGCGTGCGATCTACCATCTCGTTTCTGGTGTAGCTTGCGATCTACCAGCCTGTTTTTGGTGAACGCGATTTACGAGCCGCATAGCATTACCCAAAATACACCACGAGAAGGTGGGCTCACGTGTATTTCAAAAAGATTTCAATCACGTTAGTTGGTGTTCTCGTAAGAATGCAGTACGTGCTTGTTCTGAACTTGCAATACGAATATAAAAATCTTTTAAAAGCATGACGGCACTAAGTAGGTACCAAAATTTTCGATTATACGATACGGACACGAACTACACGCGTCGTCGAAATCGGAAACCACACTAAAGTCTAAAACAGATAGGCCTAACCTAACAATAAATTACCGATAAAGAACTGGTTAGTAATGGCATTGATTATAGAATACACATAAAATATAATAATGACATAAAATAATGACAAATATCATTTATTTTTAATTTAATTAATATTTATTGTTTGGTCACACTGATTCCGCCGCTTTCAGACCCCACTTCGTCCCTACACCACCTAAGACGGGGCTTACACCTCGGTTGACGGCACCCGCCGACAGCGCTACATAGCGGCTGACGGCAATTACTTGTTGCCAATATTTTCCACAGCGTGGCTTATCTGTGTATTCTATAATCAATGGTAATGGGTAGGCCCCAGGTAGAGCACATGTAAGCGGTAGATCGCACGCTAACACTAGCACCGTCACGTCTATGCGGCGACGACGACTCTGACAATCGCGCTGAGAAACGGTGTGCTGTGGAACGACCACACACCCGAACGACGGATGATTCACACCAGGGGGGTGTAACTGTATACGGCGCACGTGAAAGTGCTTTACGACAGGCGACGTACCAACAGTACGAGAACAATTGACATATTTTAATAAATTGTAATCGCGGCGACACTGAGAAATGGGCGGTCGGGTGTCCGGTCGGTAACGCTGCGTCATAAGTTATCACTCATGTCTCATAACATAAGTCGTCTGGCGTCTGTTACTCTGTTGTCATTATTCAATTTGTTCGTTGTTGTGTTGTGCACGATTTTCTTTCGAAAAGTAGTTAAGTATGCCGTCTAAGCAATGTATTGTCGTGGGTTGCATGACATCTTATTCTGACACAATCACTACACGACATCGGTTTCCAAAAGATGAAAATACCTTCAAAACGGGTGATCCGATCCGGAAACAACAAATTGTTGAACATATCAGTGGCAGATATATATATAAGTCGTTTATTATGTGTGACAATCATTTTGCACCGAATTGCAGAAGTCCCGGATTCAAAGAACTGATTATAAAGTTGTCCTCAAACACTTAAAAGTGAACTTCGTTTTTGCTATGGGAAAAATTTTTTTAGAAAATTGATTTAAACAACGATTTTCAATATCGATAAATCGATTGTTAATATCGATAGTTCGATTGTTAATTGTTATTACGACGGCCACTGGGAGCGCCACTACGCTTCCACTATCAAATTCTACCACGGCAGTTGCCTTTCTATTTACTCACTTTTCTATGATTCACACCGTGCTGTTGTCCGCAACGGAATTAAATACGGCACGTAAACTTCACGACGGCTAACGGCTCTTTCCGCGACGTGCGATCGGACTCGCGAGACGGACGCGCACAATACGCACGACGAATGGCGTGCTCGCCTTCTAAAAGGGTGAAACGTCACCCGTTCGCCAACGACGCGAAAGTTGCACGAAACGGAACGGGCACACGCGGCGGTCGCAAGGGAAAAAAAGGCGCGTAGAACGCGCGACGCCGTAGTCGCAAACGAAAACGCGTAGGTAACGACCGAGAATAGAATGTGATATCGTCGCACGCGAGACGTGTCGTCTCGGTACCACGGCGAAGATAAGTGACGAATGGGGTCGGTGGCAACGTTTTCTGGAAACTTCTAGCTTATCGCCAAGCCAGGCGGACTGGTTCGCCCGATTTGGAAATGCGATAAATGTGTGCGGTTCAAACACTAATACAGTCAATAATGTCATACACCGTCTATCGGTCTATTCCTTTAAAGAAAGCAATATATACTCGTATTGTATAACAATACTGATCGTTTAAATAATCGCTGTGTCGAACGATCGTTAAATAACTAAAATATACATTTTCAATCAACACAGTCAGTGGCGCCCATCACGCGGTCAAGGTCTGGCAGCTGCCAGACCTTATTTAACGGGTGGGTGTCATTATTAGATTTGCATATTATTATTATTAGTTAATAAATAACATTGAACGAAGTATTTTATATCGTATCTTATTTTATATTGATAACATCTTACATAGCACAATACACTGCAACTCGGTGTATAATGTATTTATTTGGGGTCACGCTGTATAGTAGTAACCAGCGATATGTGGTAGGCTAAGGCTAAGATGGTCTTATAAAAAAAATAGGATGGTATATGGACGGAGCAAATGTCTTTAAACTAAATAACATTAAATAGAACTTTTTACTTGAGGACTTGAATTCCAAATATTTTCGGTTAAACTTATAATCCAAAACAATATGATGGGGTGGGAGCTCAAATCAGTTTGATGGTGGCCATTCACTAAATGATTTAGTGATTGATATTCAATACTTATCCATGCTGAAGATATAGCTGAGATATATTTAGAAGGATTTGATCATTACAAATATGTATATCAGTTACCTATTTTTCAATAGGTATGTGTATTGTTATCAGTCAACTATTATACGAGTGCATCATTTTTTTTTTGCTTATTCGCTGTTTTTTAAATTGATTCCCCAATTTTTGCAGAAAATGTACACAAACATTTGTTTTTGCTTACCTACTTAATTTGAAAAATGATAAAATGTAGTTTGGCTGGGGGTGGGTGGGTGGGTAGTCGTTATTTCCATTTTGCCATACCAATTATTTTGGACTTCGGCGCCACTGAACACAGTTGTCAGCTAGTAGTACCTGGTTTTCAAATAATAGCGGAATCCAATATGAATTTCAATAATTATTGAAAAATCACTGAACAAATTAATATCCTGTAACTATCAATTTTGCGTTTAAAATAAATTTAAAAAATTTAATATTTAAGTTTCACTATTTTTAAACTTTTGAGAAGACTCAACGCTCTTTAATATTATTATGTTCACATGGCATATTATTTAATTATTAATTAACAGTACATCTTACATATACATATTAGTATATTGCATATATTAGTTTAATTATTATAATTTTGAGTAATATACGATCGGCTAACAGAGAACGAACAAAATACGTTCTAACAGCTCGACAATCGACCTATCAGGCATGTACCGAGTTTGAATGGATGCAAACATCCAATAAAATGTTTGTCAATCGGTTCAACCTTGATTATTTGATTGGAATGTGCACTGATATTTTTGGAAAGTCGTAAGTTGATTCATTGAAAATATCTCAATTAGTTTGTATTCCAATGAAATAGCGTAAATAAAATAAATCTATTTAATATTTAGTTCTACCATTTAATTATTATAAATCATTATACACCTTATTAGAACTAAATAATATTCTGTAACTCTTATGTATTGTATTTATGTCTTTAACTTGCATATTTAATATTTATTCAGAATTTATCATAATATCTATCACAGTGTTTGTTATTTTGTATACTTGCTTAAAGAAACATATGTATATTGATCATCATTTATAATTGTTAAAATATAATATTTATGTAAACAGAAGCTTTGAAAATTTTATAATAACAATTAAATTTTGATATTTATTTATATATAATATATAATACTATATTTATTAAGTAATGATTTCTCTTGTTTACAAGTTTATATTTAGGAATAATTTTTTTTTTTTTAAGATTTAATTCGGAGTTATTGTTTAAATGCAGTGAAAAGGACGAATATGGTGTTTGGTGGATTGGATATAAGGGCAAATCGAGTAATTTTTGTCCAAGGATCCATCAATCCGTGGAGAACATTAGGGCTGTCCCGTAAAGGAACAAAAAACACCGAGTTCATTAATATTGAAGGTGCCTAATCACTTAATCAAAGAATATATTAATTAAATTCTTTATAGAAAATGTACAATGTTTACGGGGTTTTTTTTAGGAGAAGGCCTTTATTCGGATGTGTATCCATCAGAACCTTCAGATTCACTGCAGTTGAAAAAAGCTCGTTCGGAAATCAAGCGGTATCTGGCCAAATATCTAGCCCAAAAGGACACCATTCATTTTCATTCGCACAATAACACGGAGTTTTTTTAATAATGAACTTGTAATTTATAACGAAAATAAAAAATGAGAAATTTACGCATCATATTTTACCGTTCAAAAAATATTTCATTGCTCCTCGCCAAATATCTGAAAAATAACGCAAAACAGTTAACAATATATATATATATATATATATATGTGTGTGTGTGTATATGTGTACGTATATATGATACAGATTTGTCCCACCTCTCCCCCTTAGATTGTCTTCAGATCCACCACTGGATGTACGTGTAGGTTTTTCAATGTTGATTCTGTTAGTGACTTGACTTTCGTAATCACAAGTACTATTAACAATATTAATAATCTCAGTAGTATTACGTTTTGACTTTGAAAAATATATACTTTCACCCGAATTCTATATATGTATGCGTTTTGCTATAATCTATGACTGTAGACTTACGGCATTGTCTTTTTCTTTCTGTGTCATTAATCCGAGGATATTTAAGAAGTTTTCAGTAAATCACATCTTCTTTATTATTGCTCGTTCTATTTAAGTAATGTTTAATGTTGTTTGTCATTAGCTATGGACTCGTCCTAACAATGTTCTTTTTTTTCTTCTATTCACTAAATTATTTTAATAAAACAATAACGACAACGTTCGAAATTTTAGTTACCAGGCAAGCAGGCGTGTCGGTTGAGTTAATATTTCGGTTTTAGGTATACGCCGTGTCGCTATACAACGATATCTAGTAATCGTTATAAGAGATTGCTGCTCGTATTATTTATTAACTGCTACAGAAATCGATTGACACAAAACGGCGTTGACGTCCAATAAATATAAATAACAACAACAGTAATAATCAAAGGCTAAATATTAGTAATAGTTGAAAAAGAAACTGTCATCTGACAAACTATCGTATACGGGAAAACACAATGTAACCATACGCGTTGCTGGGTCATCTTTAAATCGGAAAGGGAGGGATTTGAGTCGTAGCTGTTATGAGTAAAAAAAGATTACCCGTATCGATATATTATATAATAATAAATCTTTAAAAATATATATTTTCTTAAATAATTATATAAAACCGTACTTAACATATAAATATTAAACGGGAAATGAAGTAAGTAGATAACGGACCCCTTTTGTAAACTCAGATGTCGATCACAAATCCATCAAAGTTTAACGATCCCTGTCGATGTATTCGTATATTACAAAATTTCTAGCTGTTAAACAATTTATTAAAACAATTAATAAAAAAACTCTTGGTGGCACACCCGGTGAAAACGCCACTGTCACCAACGAATCCTCAGGCAGTGACACCAGAAATGCTGTTAGGCTAGGTCAGTTGTTGGAATTCGCTTATTGGACTATACAGTATACAGCGACCGAGACGTTTGAGCTATCCATTGCGCCCGGGCTCCACCAGCAATCGTCTCGGCCAGAATTAGAGATCCGGCAGAAGGAGACAAACGAAAGGAAAGTTGAAAATTGATCTAACAATTCAGACGGAATATACCTACCGATTTACTCGTAATAAGTTTAAAAAAATACAATAGTGACGAGTAAAAAAAATAAAGTCCAACGAGGGTGGACAATCGTCACGTTGTCCCCTTCTCGCACCACTCAAATTCGCCACTGCAGTGTTTATATATATAAGTAAAGAAAATAGACGTGAATGCATATGACATTTATAGTTTATTCCTGATTCAAATAGACCGGTTTTTTTTTTTACATTCCAACAATAATAAACAATAACCAGCGTTATGAAAACAGAAAATAATATTATAATGTATAGTTTTGCATATTATGCAAATGGTGAATTTGATCGCGGGGTTCTTTTGTATACATACGTCATATATATATATATCATAATGGCGTATTTGTAATAATAATAATAATAATATAATAATAATAATAATAATAATAATAATATATTTAATATTGTTAATAGATTAGAAGTATTTTATCTCATGACTGATACATTATTGTAGTTGTTAATACATTAGCCAATGGTCCTTGGCTAATGTCATATTATCCGGTTAATATTAACATTATCCAAGATATTAACAATATGCATGGCGGGTAATGTTAACATTTGTCTAATGTCATATTATCCGACTAGTGTCGACATTATCCAAATGTTAACATTACCCGTAACATATATATTTTTTTTCTAAGTACAAAATAACCGTTTTATGATTTAAAAAAAAAAAAGTAATGGTGCTAGTAATGTTTATTACCGAATAATCGTTAATTTTCGAAAACCGACGAACATTTCAATATATGTATATTTTTTTTTTCAAAAACGGGATAACATTTTTACGGATCTCCGCGAGACCTGCAGTGACGTAGCCAGAGGGGGGTTTTAAGGTTTTAAACTTTCTCTTTGATTTATATATATATATACGTATATTGTATACATATTAAATATGCACGAAAATACGTAGAAATTAAGAAATGTGATAATTTTTTCTAAAATTGGCGAAATATGCGTTTTAAAATTTGGTTTTTTTTTTTTGTAAACTCGTCTTTTGTAAACAACGGCAGATTTTTAGTTTGTTCAACTATATACCTGAGTAAATCGAGAGAATATTCATTGTTTTTTTTTCGACTTGTCAAAGTGACGCGCGTCGCGAGTTCGATACCAGCTATACTACAGGTAAATTACATATCACATTTATTTAATAAGCCCCTGACGACCCTCTGACCGATTCCTGGTTACGCCCGCACTGCGCAATACACCCTGTATATGCATAATATAATATATTGGCTTGATATATATATATATATATACTACCATATATACACCGTGTTATTTGTTATCGTTACGTTCGTATAATATTATAATGTGTACGGTCGGTGTTTATTTTATATCGGAGCCAGCCAGATACACCGGTGTGTGGTTGTGCGCATAATAATATACGCTTAATAAATACCATATCGGTTTAGGGTTGAAACCGTATACACGTGTGCATCTGGCACCCACTCGAAAGGGTTGTGGTACGGCCGGGGAAGCCGATAATATTATCAATACGCGCGCTGCACAAGCTGTCAAAATAAAACGAATACGTTTTTATATTATTCTATTCCATATATTATTATAAATACGCGCGTATTTCATTGCTAATTTCGTTCCACGCTTTCGTATACATATATATATATATATATACATAACGATACACAGCACTCCGCACAGTATATGTATATAAATACTACATAATATGCTCCGCGCGCTATATTAACATACAACGGTGTTTGTAAGCACTTTTATATATATATTATATCAAGGTACTTTATAAATATTGTTTAATATTGTTTTTGGACACAAAAGACGTTAAACTCTTTGCGCGTATAACAATGTGGTATTATTATTATTTATATTATACTGTGCACCGGGCTTATTGGACACGACAGTGGCGGATATCTAGGGGACAGTGGCGATAGATGGATCGCTCCCCCCCTCCCTCGCCTTGGAATATATTTTAGTATATTTCGATACCTAAATAAATATGTACATGTTTTAAACGGTGGACGTACCTATAATAAACTATTGAAAAAGGGCAGGATTTGAATACAGGCCAGCTCCGAAAGTGTCAACGGAAGAGGATATGAATCATTTTTTTTCAATTAAAATGTCTAAAATATCCGTAATTGATTCGAGTCGTAAACTTCTAATACAGGGTGGGGCAAATCAAACAGTGCAGTTTTGAAAGGTTGGGAATTCCCGTGTAGTGCTGATAGTGCGACTATAATGATCTCATTTCGTCGGGCAGGCCATGCCGTTATTAGTCATTACCATGGTTTGGTCTGGCGAACAACGGGGCTTCGCCGTCCGTACGTTTTATGAAAATGGTCGTTCTTTCGTTGCAACTCAGCGAGCTTTCCGGCTGCACTTTAACCTTGCGCGTCATGATACCGTCCCTCACCGTAATGTAATCGCGAATTGGGTGCATACATTTGAAGAAACTGGTTCTACACAAAAACCTAGGAGTTCAGGAAGACCCAAAACGGCAAGAACACCCGAAAATTTGACGAGAGTGAGAGAAGCTATTGTGCAGTCGCCTACGCGTTCTGTCCGAAAGCATTCAATTGCATTGGGCATGTCTAACCGCTCATTAAGAAGGATTTTGCATCAAGACTTATTCTTCCACCCCTACAAGATTATGATCGTCCAAGAGTTGAGTCCACCCGACTATGAAAATCGCATGAATTGCTCACAAGAAATGTTGAACCGGATCCATGTGAGGTCAACATTTTTCAGTAGTGACGAGGCTCACTTTCATCTCAATGGAGCAGTAAATAAACAAAATTTTCGCTATTGGGCACAAAATAATCCACGGCAAATTCACGAGAGACCTCTTCATTCCCCAAAAGTAACCGTGTGGTGTGCAATTTCAAAATTTGTGGTGATTGGGCCTTACTTTTTTGAGGAGAATGGACAAACCGTAACTGTCAACGCTCAACGTTACGTTTCCATGTTTGACAATTTTTTTGAACCTCAATTGGAAGAGCTAATAGGAGAAACAGATATGGGGGACATTTGGTTCCAACAGGACGGGGCTACGGCTCATACTGCTCGAGTTTCAATAACGAAGCTGCGACAGATGTTCCCTACGCGCCTCGTCTCTCTGAGGGGTGATGTTAGGTGGCCCGCGCGCTCACCCGATTTGAGCATTTGTGATTTTTTCTTGTGGGTCTATCTGAAGGAAAAGGTTTTTAAACATCGGCCTCACACTTTGGAAGAACTCAAAGAGAGAATTACGGAGGAAATTGGCGCTATACCAGTAGAAATGTGTCAATATGCGGCCGAAAATTTCAGAAATCGCCTTCATCAATGTATTGCTACTGGCGGCTCTCATCTTTCTGATATCATTTTTAAAACTTGATACATAAAACGGCATGATGTACTGAAGATAATTAAATAAATCTAATTTCTGTAATTTGCGTAGTTTTTTCTTAATAGCCTTTTAAAACTGCACTGTCTGTTTCGCCTCACCCTGTACTAGTAATGCGTGGAGAAGAACTCAATTATCGGGCGAGGGGGAGGTCGTTAGCTCACCATTGAGTTTGAGTTCGCCCCACCTCCCTCAATACTTTGATATAACCGCCACTGGGACACGATCGTATGAGTATATTAGACATCCGCAAACCCCAAAAACGGCGAGAACGGCCCGCTAAGAATGCGTGTAATAATAATATTTTACCGCACTCAGTGGCGCAGTGCCTGCAGGGGAATGCTCGGTCGAGCCCACCCTGTGATTTGCGTGATAGGTATTTGTAATAAAAAGTTTAAGTTTCCGAGTGTTTTTAATTTTAATTTTTTATTAAAATAAAATGGAAACAAAGACGGAATTTTATCATTTATTCGATAAAATGTTGACCGAATAGCGGGAAGATAATTCATCTTATTTATCGAATGAAAAATACTTAAGCATAATTAATGAATTGAAATCACATGATCGATACATTCTTATAGTTATTAATATAAATATCCAATGGTCCTTGGATAATGTCATATTATTCGGCTAATGTTAACATTATCCACGATTTAGACAATATACGCATGGCGGTTAACGTAAACATTTGGCTAATGTCACATTATCTAACCGGACAATGTGACATTAGCCAAATGTTAACGTTACCCGTAACACATTATATACACGATTATTTGAATAAGGCCGAGAGTTGAAACACTATAAATACACCAAGATTATTAACGAAATAATTGTTTTATAAATACCTACTGCCGCTACTCGTACTTTTTTTTTCTGAAATAATTATTTTTTACACACGAGTAATTTTACGTGGGCGATATTTAAAACACGATTGAGCTTTAAAACGTATTATTAATAATTAATATTTATTTAAAACACCGTATAAAATACGGTCTAACAGAGAACTGCAGGAGTTATTCGGAAAACCAGACATAATAGCAGAAATACGCCACAAAATACTGAGGTGGCTTGGACATGTACTAAGGGCTAAGTCAATAGCAAATGCTGTATTAAGATGGATTCCTCGGGGAAGAAGGCCGATTGGAAGACCGAAACAGAGATGGATGGACAAAAATAAAAAAGAACTAAATCAACTTGGGATAGACAATATTATTGAAGCGGCTATGAACAGAGACAGATGGAAGGAGATTTGTTTTGCAGCGATGGGCCTTAATGGCCTTTAAAGCTGGAAAAAGAAGAAGTATAAAATACTTTCGAAAAAAAAAATTATTTAAACAATATTCGGAACACTACCCAAGTATAATCGATATAATTAATAACTACAAAAAATAAATAAATAAATAATAATAATAATAATGGACACGCGTCATTAATAATAATCTATTGCACACGACGGCAAATATGATATTATAATAGGTCGATTCCGAGGTTCTCCCTCGCCCCTGCACCCTTTCCATAACCGAATATTTCAATCGTGAACTATATTTTTTTTTTGTATTATTATTTTCTCTCGTTTTTGTTGTCCAATAAATATCCGTCTCCCGCATCGGAAGTTAATACTCGCTTTTTGTCGGGTATCGGGTTACGCGGCAAATGTACGCCCGATCGAATTATTATATCTTCGTAGAAACGTTTATGCTCATCCGATTCCATTGTCGTCGGTTTTTGACGTTTAAAAAAAAAAAAGAAAAATAATAATGATAATAAAACGCCCTTCGTACAAAACGGTTTTCAAAAAAAAAAAACCACTTCAACAAGTCGGCGGACCGGGCGCATTAGCTCCGTGCGTTGTTGTTGTAATTAGAGCTTTGCGTTATTGACGTCTATAATACGAAAAATATCAAATTTGTATTTTTCTCTCTCAATCTCTCTCTCGCTATATTCAACCCATACACGTGATTTTTTCATGCGGAAACGCCCGCCTTTATAATATAACATAATGAACGGACGGGCGGCGCAACGTTGTGTAAACTATATGTAGGTATACACGCTATTTCCAACGACCAATATTCCTTTTTATTCCCGTTTAGAAATTTCGGTTCGAAAATATTGTGTGTCGTTCGCGCGTTAATAATAAAACGTCCGTTTGAACGTACGTACAAATGTGTTGTAAAGGGCCAAATTTCAAAAAAAAAACCTTTGGATCGCTAACAGTCCACGTTGAAATTTTCCTTCTTTTATAATGTATATAAATCGATAAAAATCAATTTATATTATTTAAGTACGTTTTTAGATTTCGAACCAGGAATTATTGACGTTCTCTGTTCTCTCGCGATTCAAGCTAATATTACAATAATGCCCGGTTTTCCAATCTAATTTATCCGCCAGATAACATACGAGTTATATTTTTTTCATACTGCCCATCTTCATAGACACACACACCCCCCCCAACCACCATTTAATTTTTCTGGGATATTTACCCCACTTGACACCCGTGTTCGGCGCCACCGGGGTGCAAACAAGGGTCAACCGTATGTCAGCACGGGACGACCATGATTTCAGAGTTAGATTTAGACTTAAAAATTTTAAAATTATAATTTCAAAAAAATAGACCAAATTGACCGTTATTGTTTTCAAGTACGCGAATAATATTCCAATGCTAATTTCAGAAGCAGTTCTTTTTCTCGTGATAACTATTAATAAAGAACTTAATTGGACAAAAAAAAAATGTTCAGCATATAGGTTCATTACAAAAACGGTTATCACGCGTATGCAGTACGAACGTTTTTAATATAAATACATTCGTTATTAATGTATTGTTATATAACAACTTATTATATAACAATGATGACGCGTTTCTTATCAATGCTATCATTGACTTGTAATATAATCAATTAATTTCGTGTAACTTGTTTTACATAATGTACTATTGCTACCGCTAACTAGTAACTACCAATTATCTTTATTCGCCGAACAGCTATGTGGAGTGCGTCAACTCGAGTTGACTATAATCGACTGCGTATCGTTCGAGAAATCAGAGTTAACTCTTGTTACCCGAATGAAACGGGTAGGTTATTCGTTACTCTACTGATAATAATTCTTACCGTATATAGATAACGAGTAATTTTCATTTATGAAACAAATAGCCGGTCGAACGGTCTTTATATTGCAGCACAACGTTTCGTTTAGCCATCATGCAAATAAAAAGTTAAAAATCAACAATTATTTAGAATCTTTATATATATATATATATATATAAAGAGACAGCGTTTGTTTGTATGTTCGCAAAAATCTCAAAAACTACTGAACCGATTTTGAAAATTCTTTCACCAGTAGAAAGTTACATTATTCCCGAGTGTCATAGGCTACATTTTGTCGCGAAAAAAATGCTTAAAGTGATGGCCAATACGGAAATTTTGGGGTTCTAGGCGTTAAGTAGTTACCACGGTACAATCTATAAACATTTGGGATATACAGAAGTGTTGTAGGAAGATATATATTTCAATAAAAATATTTCAAACATTTTATACAATGCGGGCGATGCCGCGCCGGGGGATGCTAGTATTATATATAATTTAAAGAAAATATTTTCAATCATTGTTTAAAAAATCTTATCGTATTAACCGTCGTTCGGGGTTTTGGAACGATCTCGATTTCATCTATTCTGTGATTAAACTCTACTCTACTGTACTCCAACTACGAATATTCGAACGCATTCCTGGGAGATAATTTTGCGTTGAAAAACAGGAGGTTTGTCTTCCGAATAAACACGTTCGACAGATAGGCTATCGGGCGAATAAGTGAATGATTGAAGAACCGGGACCAATACGTTTTACGCTCATCACAAGTCGTCCTGCTTATATTGAATGGATTGTAACGAAAGTGTACGTATTCTGTTTTGTCCGTATATTATTGTCGACGTTGACAGTAACGGAATCGCGCAAAATAAACTGCGAAATACAAAATCGGTGAACTGTAGAGCAGATTCGTATTTTCGTGAGAGTGATTGCGTGTTTTAATATTTTACCGTGATGACGCTCATACCCCATGCCGAAGAAGAGTCCACGTGAATTCGGCGGTCTTACGAGAGATTTACCCTCTGAATTTTATAAAACTTTTTAAATATTTAAAAAGAACCGAATGTTTTAAAATTTAAATCTGCGTTTCAAAAATATAATATTATTTTATATACCTTTCGTATTCTGATTTCCGAAGAAAAAAAACAGTATTTCCAAACGGGCAAATGTGCGTGAATAATATTTTAAACAAAATCAAATTTATTTTGTAACGTTTTCTAGCGGAATCAATATAAAATTAAGAAACAAAATCGTATTTATGTCGAGGGTCAAACTGTCCAATGTATCTAAGAACAATTTTAGAGACCCGTTTTTTTTTTTGCTGTGGAACCGAAACGTATGTCGCTGATTTTACGCTACTAGTTCAGAGATATTGTACGCGACTATATCTCTATACAGGCGCAGCAATAGTTCGTCGTGTCACTATTAAAAAACGAGTGCATATAACGAATACGACAATACAATTTAGGCACTTGGATTACGAAAAAATACACAATTGTAGTCATATTTTAATACTTTTATTTGACGATTTTCCGTTGAAATCACACCACACGTTAAGTAATGTTCGTTCTTATATTATACATATACTTTACTGCAGCCTTTTGAACGAATAATAAAATCTCGGTTCAACGAAATCACCATAAACTGCACGTTACGATTTTAATCCTATTATTATAGAGGTAAATTTATACCTAATATATATAAAAAAAAAAATATATCGTCGTTTTCCCTTCTCTTATCGTTTCATATTTCGTTCAATACGTGACAAAAATGTCAACGAGTGTTATTATAATGTAGAGACCGGATTTTTACGTTTTTACGCATATTTTTACTGAGAGTATGCGGAACAGCTCCCGTTGGATTGGAACTTTCTCATCGACGATTCATTTTCCTGTGAACTGATATACACAAATGTTTAGCGCATAAAAAAGCATAGTTCAAGTTTAGAGAATATTTTGCGCGAAACGATACGTTTTAGGAATATATCGAGGTTTAATTTGAACGCATTTCACAAAAAAAAAATGTAATGGTTTAAAAAAAAAAATGCAAAAAGAATATTATAGCCTCCGTGTATAACGCGATATTTTAATTTTATTTAGTAAATTAATATTTTCATTTTTTTTTTCTTTTTATGAACAAATATTTTCAGCTCATATAATACATTTATATATACATTTATTATGTATATGTATAATTCGTCATTTGTTTGAGTACACTTAGTAAAGTGAAATATGCCTAAACAATATACATCACCAAGTACATATAGACTGGGTAAGGCTTTTTTTCAAAGATTAAGGTTAATTTAGTTAATTTAACTATCTTATAATTATTTATAAATTGTTACTTTTATTTCGGTTCTTTTTTCAGTATTTAATATATTTTTATGAAACACCGTAATACATTTCCAAAAAAAAAAAAATATTCACGCCCATGTAAAAGATTGTTTTGATGAAATTATCGAGCGTAAAAACGTCTTGTTTTTAGGATTTTAAAAGCATATAAATCCGGCGGTCTCTATAGTTATACGTCTATATAGTTGTATTGAAATAAATATTTGAAAATATTCAATATTCGAATACACGAGCACGATATACAATTAGGCGTGTATACATTATTGTCCACTGTATAGCTGTTGCGTTTTTTTCACCGACATTGTCCCGTAGACACATATTCGAATATTTCTCAGGTATACACACATAAAGGTATTAGTAAATATAATACACACGAAATGTACGTGTATTATAAATACGCGTTTTATTAGGACGATAAAGTGACGGGTATCGGATTCACGGTCGATCTCCATTCTTTTTTTAATTCGTTTACACACAAGCGGTTTAAATTTTTTCTTTTCATACGAACATCTGCCTTATTTAGATTTTTTTTTACCACGTATACGCGTGTGTGAATTATCGGGATAAACACATTACAATCCGTATGGCCTGTACGCGTATATATTACAGTGAATCAGTGATTTGTGTAGAAATGTCGAAAATTTCTGGAGACGATTATCATCGTCTACGACGTAGTCGCGTATTAAATATTATTTCAATCGCGAGATACACGTCTGCAGCAGTAATACCTTCGTCGACGGATCTATAGCAATATACAATACACACTATCTGCATGCAGCGTCATATATATATATAGTTTTTCGCTGTAATTTTGAAAATAATCATTGTATTGTCTTGAAATTTTCAACAAAATCGTGTCTTTGTACTATACAACTTCAAAAATTTTTTTAAAAGTTTCATTTAATTTTAGGCTATTTATAGCTATTTTTAGATTTTGAAATTTTTCATTCATAAAACAGTTAATTTTGAAATTTTTGACTTGAAATTTGGACACAACGTCAGACATATATATTACTTTAATTTTGTATAAAAAATAGACAAAGTGATTACACCGAAGCTCCGCTCAGAATCGTTTTATCGAATGCAATGATTTATCATTGCTTTTAAATTTATAATAAAAACAAAACTCTAAAATCTTTATCCAAGTAATTCACTTAAGCGATATCTACAACACCCCGTGGCTCGCTACCTTTTTTCTTTTTTTTTTTTTGTCGATAATCAGAAACTTCGTAACTTTTAAATGAGTCACTATTTTTACAAAATTAACTTTTAACTTATAAAGTCAAAAATAAAAATATTCGTTAACTTTTAACTTAATTATTTTAAATTAACTAAACGTGTTAAAAAAAAAATCGTCAACTTACCCAGCCTCATATAGGTACGTCAAAAAGTCTACGTACAACTATTATGGCTTATACTCATTCGTATTCGAATATTAGTAATATAACTCGAAAAAAATGTGTGCACACTTTAAACATTGGTTGTACGTGTAAAAATGGGCTAAAATTAAAGAAAAGGAAAAAGTTTACCGTTTTTACGTATCTGCGGGAATGTAAAAAGGGTAATATTTTAATTAAAAAAAAAAAAAATCGATTTTTTTTTCGTTTCTATTTTCTTTGGAAATACGGCATTTACCGGGAAAAAGTTCGAACGAAAATTGTTTCTGGCAAAATAATGTTTAATTCGGTATTTTTACATTAATTTTGTACCGATTATTAACCGAGATACGGCCATTTTTTTTTACGGGGGTCGAAAGCGATTAATTTCTTCTTCTTTTTAAGTTTTTTTACAAAAATAATATGTATGTTTGTGAGTGTGTGTGTGTGTGTGGCCCGTTTTTTCATTCTAATTTATCCGTCAGATAACACACGAGTTATTCGACGGATAAGGAAAAATCGATAATTATCGGTTTTTCCATGGCTAAATATCTAGGTATGCCAACAGATTTGTGATACGCAGGTATGATTTTTTCTTCTATGAAAGTGCCACCACTTCCATAGAAGAAAAAATCTTTAACATATTACTTGTTAATGTTGCGCATGGCCAAATATCTACATAAATTACAAAATAATATTCCGATTGCCAGTTCCATGGAAAAAAATACGATATTATTGTTTTTTCCATGGATGCGCAGACCGAGTCGCAATTTGGACAATCTGTTGTCATACCTAGGTATTTAACCATTGGTTTTTCAATGTCCTGCAGATATAGCGCTTATTCGACGTATAAATCATAGAATTTCGGTATATAATTATTTCCGCCAAATAAAAATTTATCCGGCGGATAACTGTTGACAACACAAATTATAATATACACTCGTTGTCACGTGTGCAGTACGAAAATTTAAAACACAAATACGTTCGTTATTGTATAAAAATACCCACGCGTTGGCCTTATCAATGTTATCATTGACCGATCATAATAATATAATCAATTGATTTCGCGTGACTGTTGTTCCACAATGCACCTGTCCAGTATACCGCTAACTACCAGTTATCTTTATTCGCGCTGTATATTATAGCTATCTGAGAGACGATTTCGCGTTGAAAAACAGTTAAGCCTGGTCCTCAACTCGTCGTGTCCTGTCGTTTCGTGTGCAATATTCTTTTCTGATTGGCTCACATTATCATGGTAGATATATTTTGATCGTGTCTACCAACACGTTACCGCGGTTACCTCAGAGTTGAATGGACTCATCAACTTTTGGCCGTGCTGGTCATAGCATCGTATCGTATACAATTATCAATTATCATACGAATCCAAACGAAATTAAATTTAGTATTAATAATTTATAAATATAAATTAATATAATATATTAAAATTATTATTATTATTATTGGTACATAACCACAGATGAACGAATGGTAACAATTATTCCGTACGTCTCGTGTCGTGTTCAAAAGACACGACACGACGAGTTGAGGACCAGGCTTTATCACATTTTTATTCGGAGGTTTATCTTCCGAATTAATGTATTCGACAGCTGATACACGTAGCTATCTGGCGAATAAGTGAATAATGATCGAAAAACCGGGCCTATGTGTTTAAAGAATGTTCGGGATTAAACCTTTCTCCCCCAAAAAAAAAAAATCAAGACCCGAATCCTGCTCCTGCATTAAGGGGCGCGGCGTAAAAACACCGGGTCAGCTCTTATCCTCTTATCGCCCCCCTCCCCCCGTTCCGGGAAACGCGCGTACCTACCTATACTGTGCGCGCGCGTCTCGTGTCCCTTCAGGGACGGTCGCGTATACCGTACTGTAGGTACGCGCGCGGTGCTCCCGAAATTCCATCGGAACCGCCTACTGCAGGCCGTCAGTCCACGAAGCGTCGCGTTATATTTCGCATATATTATGTTATATGTGTTATTATAATATAGCGTTATAAAATATTATTATATAGAAAATCGTGTGATGCGCGGGTTATTTTCAATAGGTCCGTCGCCGCCGCCGCCGCCGCCGCGAAATACCGTCAGATTCGGGTCGCGATCGATATCCGGCCGGCATATTATATATATAATAATATATTATTTTATATAATATAAAATATAATATTGTAATCCGTGCCGAAACATACGGTCACAACCCATTCACGCGTATCCTATCTTCGCGCACGAGTAACTAGTGCAGCGCGTAGTGCGTGTAACTCTATCGTTTGTAAATCGCACGGAATAATAATAATAATAAATGCGGAACACACAAGCGCGACCGGACCATGCGAACATTATTATTATTATTATTAGGTATTGTCGCCGTTGCTGTTGTTGTTGTTGTTGTAGGACGTAGAGGAAGGGGCCGAACGCTGATGACAGTACCGCCGCCGCGGCGTGTCCAACAGTACCGCGCAGCTATAATACCGGACGTCGACTCGGCAGCACGTTTTTGCAACGCGGACGGGACGGGTCGATCATACAACTGCGTCCGTCTCCTCGCCGAGGTCCGTTTTTTGTACGGGGGGAAGGGGGAAGAAAACAACGAAATCTGTTCGGCTCGTTTACTGAACCGGATCGAAAGAATCTTTTTTTTAATATCGTTTGGCCCCGGTTCGGTGTACATTTTTTGTGGCAGCCTTTTCCGAAGAGCCCAAGATCAGCTATCTTTGACGTTGTCTTCACTATATATTGCGCGCAGTGGCTAAAGTTTAAACCATTTGAGCAGTGTTGAGACGAGATAAGTGAAAATTTATCTAGATAAAGATAAAAGATTGTTCGCTAAAAATCATCTAGATAAAGATAAAAATGACGTATACTTAAATCATCTTAGATAAGATGATATAGGTGAGTGAAATTTATCTAGATAAAATATAAGATAAAAATTATAAATTATTTGAATAATCGTGTTATTATAGTTATTGCAAGGGGTATAATATACAGGTATACATTATTACACGCACACACATATATTTATATGCATATATATGTTTGTGTGTGTGTGTCCAAGTCTCCCTGGAAACATTCCCAGGTCATTTTTTCTTATTTATTGCAAAAATACTAAAAAAAAAAAATAAGTAAACTGGTTAAATTTTTTTACCTAGATAATTACAAGAAATATAATGATTTTTTTTTTGTCTAAGATAACCTTCAGATAAATAAAAAAAAATTCATCTGGATGAGATAAAAGATTATACAAATAGTGAGGAAAGAAGCCACCCAGTGATGATGACACTTTAATTTTGAATGAAAGTGTTAAAAGATGTGTTTTATTATTATTATTATTAATATTTTATTTGTTTTTGAAAAAAGGGCTATGACGTATATATATATATATAGCCATAATTTAAGAATATTCTAAAAACATTTTAATAGGCGAACAAAATAATAATAGTAATAAAGTATTCGAAATTCAAACTACAGTATTATTCAGTAGCTGCCTGTACTTAGGATTATTTGTGTCATATAAGCGACTTATTCTGGTCCGCGTCGGGTACCGAACAGCGGCTATTAATAAATATAAATTAAACAATGTGACTGTTACTACGACGGGAGAAGCTCGACTACAACTCGTCTAGTTATTTAATAAAATAGCTAAATTGTACAGGACAAAAGAGAATAAAAAGGATATACGCGAAAGAATTAATATAAACAGAAATAAATTGAATAAATACGGACATGTAAAAATATATAAATATCATTAGCCTGCAAAGAGTATTTTATACGAAATGCGTACGTACAGCAATTGTTGTTGTAATTAAATTTGTTTACTATTACTATAGATTAGACTAAATTCTTGAAAGTATCGTAATCGGGTATTTAAAATACAACAACGAAAGTAAAAAATAAAATAACGAATATCGTGCAATATTTAAAAAGACGTAAAATTAAAAAATAAAAAACGGCGAAGAAATTGTTTGTAAATAGCGAACAAATCCTTTTTTTTTTTTTTTAAACAGCTACGGCATGCTATTAATATTTACCGATATAATTAATATATTATTTTTTAATTTATTGTGTTTAATTTCTTTGTATGTATATTATACACGTATTTGTTTCAAAACTGGATGTATATATAAATGTCACGTTGCGCAAACCTAAAACCTCTAAGCCATTATCCACATTCAAAGCAACATTACACGATTAATTTTCCATAACGTCTTTGGCAAAATTTGAATTCGGATAAGCTCTTTTTAAATTTCATTTCAGATATATTTTGTTATTCTCATTTCGTTTTAAAATGCCTAATATTTTAATCAGTATATAAAATTGATTACTACCACATTTGAGTGTTTAAATTACGAGATAATTAAATTTTTTAACATACTTATTATTATTTTGTAATTTATTCGTTTAATTAAATTATTATTTGTATTGAATGCGATTTTATGATTATTATTTTATATTTTAGCGAATTTTTCCGATAAAACATTTCGATAATCTATACTACGATAATTATAATATTACATTATTTATTTATTTATATATATTTTATACACAAAGATCTAATTAAATGGTTTTCTCTTTTTAATTTCGTTTTTTTTTTTTTTTACATTCTACAATTACAATTGTATTATTCGTTGTACCGTACATTATTCTGTTATACGTATACCCGTACGCAATTTCCATATTGAAAATTTCGATTCGTAGTTATTTTGTTTTTCATATGGATAATCAAAAGTATCTGTGTTAGAGTATGCGTTTGTACACAAATCCAAAAATAAAAAAAAATGAAAAAATAACAAAACCGTTTTTTTTCTTCTATTATCAGTTTATTAGTGTCAGAATAGCAATTTTAACATTTTGAACAATATTGTAAAAAATGAATATTGGGAAAAGAGCGGGTTTGCAAATTTTCAAATAGAATTATTTTTAAAATTCTGTCGAATCGCGTACGGTTAGAACCGCCAATCATCGATAAAATTTTTTAAAAAAGTGCATACCTAATATTATAGTGTATAATTATTATATAGGATGACAACGAAATTTGACGCACGTGGAGCGAAAAAATCCTTAAAACATATGAAATATTCTCGTATATAATATATTTGCCTTTACGTGGACACGTGTACCTGGCACACGTGTTATTTCGATAAAATCGAACGTTTTTCCAACGTTATAGCAAGCTAGTATCATAGCATTAGTATAAAAAAAAAAAAAAAAAAAAACGAAAAAACAAATTATATACATCTAAACGAAACGCTTGTATAACGTTATATACGTAAATAGTAAGTACATGAAATGCATCAGATCGAATAAGATAAGCAGTCCGATGATGATAATAATACGGAGTTGGTTTATTTTATTTACAGTGTGTGTAACTGCGCCAGAAGCGAATGCCACGGGTTAAGAAGGGCAACAACAGCAGAAGCAGATGAAACGAGATACAATAACGATACGACCAAGACTTATATAAAATATGACTTATATATTACATATATATATATATATATATATATATATATATATAGTCGTCGTGCGGTTCAGGCAGAAACCGGTAAAATAGATGGATCAATGGTGATAAAAAAAAAATAATAATAATAAATGAGTTGAGTGCATCGAAGGACGGCGGCGGCGGCGGGATTATTCATGAACTATCGCGTGAAGTGTAACGGCGTAACACGAATAACAAATGGTATTAAAAGATATTATTTGGTACGGCGTGTATAAATACAACGAAGAAAATATATAATATTATTTTGTCATTCACGCACAAAAAAAAAATATATATATATATTTTTAGTGGTAAATCAACTATATATATATATATACACTCGTATATATACATTTTAATAAAATGCATTGTAAACCGGAAAGACGGCCAGCTTATTATTATTATTATTATTATTATGTGGAACAATATTTTATAATTACCGTTGTTATTGCGTTAAAACCGAACAGATTTATCGATAAAATTCACTTTTTATCGGTTACATAATTTATATATAGGCGTGGTATTGCGTTAAAGCGCGTTTGAATATTGTAAACAAAATAATGTCCATTAACGGTTTAGAACTGTCTCCTCCGTCCGAGACATAAAACGTGTGTATGTAATAATACGACTTGTGAGTTATTATAAAACGAAATGTTCGTATAGGCCTAAAGACCGAAGAACCGTTCGACAGATTTCGTTGAAAATCTCACGGAACGTTCTTATTAGTGGCCGGATGTGTTTTCGAGAACGGGTCGCGTTTATAAGAAGAAAGGAAAAGTTCCCGGGGTGAAAACGCGCGTTTGTATTTTACACAAAACGTTCAAAGTGTTCGTGATAAAATATTGTTGAACCGTAGAGAACTCCTGATCGGTTACAGTGTAAACCGAGGTGCAGATCATTTAAATAATCGTCAATTTCTGTGTTTGTACAATTCAATTACACGTACCTATATTTTTCTTATTTGTAATTTATTTATTTATTTTTTATATATAATAAAATTATTATATTATTGCCATCATACGCCGTGTACGCGTAACAAACATTTTGGACGATAAACGTTTGCTGCGTATATAATTATACGAAAAAGATTTATTTAATTGTGACAATTCGACATATTATATAACAGGCCTTCAAAATATTACGTAATATATATATATATATATTAATAATTAATATAAATATTTCTTTTCATTTTTAAAAAAAAAAACCTCTTTTGAACTACTAACTTACGAGTCACATTTTAAATGTTCGACTGCGCGGACTACGAATAGCTTAATTTGAATAACCGGTGCGAAAATTTACACGTACCGAAAATTCGTTCGGAAATTTCTGGTGTAGAATTTATAATACAGATCTTGTTACAATGATTTTCCAGTGGAATTTACACGTGTCTGCGGGCATAGAACAGGAGCGTATTTAGAAATTTTTTTTTTTTGGGGGGCTGAGGAATTGAGTAAATATCATTATTGTTGGATTATTTCTGAATTCTAATGCAAGACTAAATCTTAAAAACAGGACAAATTGCCAAATTCTCAACATTTTAAAAACAACTACACATGTTATGAGTTATGCCCATAATTTAAAAGATCATAGCGACAAATTAAAGGAAATTTTTCAAAGATTTATAGATTATAATTTGAAAATACAACCAACTAAATGTGAATTTTTACGACACGAAGTTATATATTTAGGTCATATAATCACTGAACAAGGTTTAAAACCAGATCCATGAAAAATTACCTGTGTACAGAATTTTCCACAACCTAAAAATCAGAAACAATTAAAAAGTTTTTTAGGATTATCTGGATATTATCGAAGATTTATAAAAGATTATGGGAAAATAGCAAAAGCATTAACTACATTATTGAAACATGATATACCATACATTATTGCTTATTCTACCTTTTAATATTTATTATATTTAATCATAACATTATTATTACGCCACTAAATTGTTTATTAAATATTGTCCTAATTACTCGTTTTGAAATGTTTACAGTGCATAACTCATAACACACATTAGGAATTTATTAAAAATATTACATCCTATAGGGCATAGGAATTAGTAAAGAAAGTTGCTGAAATTTCGGGGGAGAGGGGGGCTGGAGCCCCATCAGCCTCCCCCATAAATACGCCCGGCTGGCATAGATAATAATAGAGAGAGAGTGAGAGGGAAACGCAACGAAAATTCCGTAACACCCGCAGTTATTATTTTGTTCTTCTCCTCCGATTGTCCGGAATAACGCGCGTACACACATAATAATACAATCTCGCATTGTGTACAAAACATATAAAATAATAATAATAATAATAATAATAATAATAACGTTTTGTCGCCCACGACTTTCCACGAGCGCGCGCGCGCGCGCACTGCACGCCGTCCGCGGAGCTGCAGGAGTAACTGCTGCGGCGGATTGTCTGTTTTGCGCGCGCTTATGATGGGAATCGAACCACATGGGAAAAAGTAATTTCGCCGATGAATCTCTCCTTTTGTGCGTCTCCGTGTGTGTGTGTGTGTGTATGCGTTTCGTATAAAAACACACGAGACGGCCCGCGCCCTGTCCGCCCGCCAGCCAGCTCGTCGATTTTCCTCGCGTGCGTTTTTATACACACACCGCAGCAGCAGCAGCAGCAGCAGCAGCACGCATACGGTTGGGGGTCGTCGAGAGAAACGAGCGGTGTCGTCGTCGTCGTCGTCGTCGTCGTTCCTTATTTTCTTTTTCTCGTTTTTTTTTTTTTATGTGTACAAACGTTCACATTTTTTTTTTTGCCGCCGAGCCGTTAAATACATAACTGCGTGTCGTCGCGATCTCTCACGACGAGTACAGGTACGCGCAGTAGGAACGCGACAAAAAAAAAAAAGTTTTTATTTATTATTATCATTCGTCCCATCCGAAACGCGCCCGGCGTTACGAAAATAAGGCTATTATAAGGGAGGCCGCGGGTATTTGTTTTGTTTTTTTTTTTTTTGTCACAACATCGGCCGCAGCTCTCGGTCGCACGAAGAAATAATAATATAAGGGGGAGGACGGAGCCCGCGCGCGGAGAGAAAAGTTATAAACGTTCGCCATCCCTCCCCGCGGCCGGTATATTATTATTATTATTATATATAAAACCGCGCGGTGGAAATGGACATTTTTAAATAGTATTTTAGAGATTAGTGTTTGGCGCGGTGACGACGGGTGTGGTGGAAACGAGGATCGCTGCGGCGACAATGGCCGCCTCAGCATGCGCGGCTGACATAATAGAGACTGTGCGGTGTGCGTTGTGAAAGAGAGCGGGCGCGCGCGCGCCACCGAACGATCGGTTATATTATAAAACTGGCAGGGACCAGTAGAAATCCTCTGACACGCTGCAACGCACGACCCTTGTCACGGGGATACGCGTATTCCGAGACCAACACCTTTTAACGATTAAGCTACCGGGTATTTTACGGTCGCGGTCGGATTAAACCGCACCGTCCGCGAACTCTGCTGCTGCTGCTGCTGCTGCTGCTGTAGCACTCAATCGACGCTTTTTAACATAAAAATGCCAATACTCGGTCCTTTGTGCGTAATATCTTTATATTATATCATATTATTATTATACGCTCGACACCTTTTTATTTTTTTTGTGTATTCTCATTCCTCTCGCCCCTCTCTATAAACTCTCTCTCTCTCTCTCGTCAACCGCACTATAATATAATATATACGCTCGTTGTTATTGTGTGTTGTGGTGGCGACGGTGGTCAGCCAAAATGTGTTCTCGATCCGCCGCAGCCTCTGTTGATAAAAGGAGCGCGTGATCCGTATTTATAATAATACGCGCATAACGTTCGAGGAAATCCGATCTGCGATAAATATATATACGTATATATAGAGGCACAAAATAACGAGACGACGCGTGTATTATACGCTTCTGCGTATGATGATAATATAGGTACTCGTTATACACCGGTGTTTTGGGGAGGAACGCGTTCAAAGGAATATTCGTCCGTTTCGGTGGTATTTTCGCGAACAAAGTTCGTTTCTCGTGTGAATATAGCGATGACGTATTGGAATTTCGTTTTTTTAGATTCCGAGCGGAGCGAGGGATTTTACGACGATGTGTTTTTGTTTTTTTTTTTACTCGACCAAACCGTTCTTCTTCTTCTTCTTTTTCGTTGTTCGATTTCGAACGTCGTGACTTTCATGCAATTATGTTGTTTTTATTGGATACACTTCTCCAGAACTCTCTGTTCCCTGTATTCCGGATGCTTTCTGACATTGACATTTGTGTAAGGGTTTTAATTTGGTCTATATATACGACCAAACCGTAATAAGAAAAAAAATTCTCCAACAATCATTTACGCTACCGAGACATTTGGCAAACCGTGTAAATCAATATGACGTATATATATATATATATTGCCGCCTCTGGTAACCGACGGAAGAATCTTAAAAGTCAGGTTTGACGTCTTCACTCGATCCGAAACTCTGTATCGGGAAAATCGTTATTTTCTCCTCGCAATTGTATACAACTCTTGATTTTCTCGACACGCATTTTGTGCACGTTATAAAAATAGTCAAAAATCCGTTGGCCGCGCGCTGTAACCATGGCAATCGGAAAATCAATAATTAAATTTTCTCGCGCGAAATATTTTCAACGGTTTATCACTATCGCCGTCATATTTTTCACACGATCTGCGTGCAGTCGTCTACAAAACGGTAAACAAACCGCTGCGTCTCGATACAAATATATATTATACGTCTGTTTAAATATTGAGTTTTTACATCGATTAGCGGCGGGAGAACAAAACGTCTTTCTAAGCGAAAAAAAAAAAAAAAAAAATAGCTCGGTTTTTCAATTCAATAACGCATAATTTCGATTAAACCCGCGACGCGCGACGGGAAGAAAAAAAAATTTTGCTGTCCTACTCGTCCTCTCCCGTACTTCAATATACGGAGTACACTGCGTCACGTGAAAATCGTTAAATAAAGGATAAACGTTTTAACGTGACAATCGTGTGGGCTGTATGAATTGAATTTGCACTGAAAACTGACGAAACGCGCTCTTATATAAATACCTTGAAATGTACGTACAAAAATACGCGCGAATTTTTCGAAAATATCGAGAGGAAAAAAAACGAACGATTTCAGTGTGTTATCTGTTAATATTTATTTCCCGAAATGTCTCGAATAATTTCTCAATGGCTTTTGATAAAGAGACAAATTGTGTTTTTAAACGCGCGTTCAATAGCGTTTATAATAGTTTAAAAGACAAATTTTCTTTCGTAATTTCAAAACATGTTTTTAATCTAACGTACCGCGTCTGTTTCGTCAAAACTCTGAACGATTCGCGTAGTCTCACAGTTCGGAAGTTTTCGCTATAACAGGTACTATTACGACAGAAGCGTCCACACGTATCCGAACGCGTAAAAATAGATTCGGTAACACGACAAGGCGAGACTTCTTAAAGATTTTTTACATTTTCGACCAGCTCGACGACTTTCCGGAAGCTGAATGCGCGTTTGTTCGATGGCTGTCGATTATATTTTCTTTTCTCGCGTTTTTTTTTCAAATGGCGGCGAAACGCATTAACTCGAAGAATTTGCGAAATCACGCGTTTGTATGCGCTCTGATGGCCCGTCACCCTTAAATATAATTACGCAAAATAAGATTTTCTATTGCCGAACTCATTTGTTTCTACGGAATAACGCGAAAAACGAGCAAACGCATTAAATGCAACAGCCCTGGTAATAATAATTCAATAAAATAATATGGCGTAATAAACGAAAAAGCGCGAATAATTATCATTGATATTTGACTTGGCGATAACTTTATAATAATATACGTATCAAACTAAATTTAAAAAAAAAAAAAACATAGCTCCTTATATAGGCTGCTGCTACGTGTTTATAGAACGCATACACGTCAAGTCTATTTATACCGCTCGGTAGCCGAGCGTATTTTAACGTATAAATTAGATGGCACTAGTGCTCCTCCCTCCCCCCACCCAGTGATGATTCAATGCCATCCAGTGGTGCGACCAGAAGTGTCGGATTAAACTGTGTCGAAAAATTATCTAAAAACGTGCTCTCGCAGCGATCTTACGAAACAAATTTCGGTCTTTTGATTTTTCCAGACAACGATTTCCCAAAGGTTTTGCGACCGACGCAGTGTCGTCTTACTGCGAGTATACCTAATAATATAGAAACTAACGTTTTAGGGTAAGTAAAATTTCAGAGTCAACAACAAAGACTTTAATTTAAATTTTTATATACGCAGCGTACGAGTACATTAATATGTAGTTAAACGGTTTTCGCTTAAAAATTATATAATATTATAATATGTGCGCCGACTCGGCGGGGAAACGAAACGTATGTGCTGCACGAACACGCCAGTCAACAAGTGTCAGCCGTCACTTCAAAAATCAAAACTTACTTTACCCGTCCCTTCGACCCTCAGTATGTATACGTTAAATACCCGTGGTCGTATAATGTATTACATTTTAGTTATATACTACACAGTGGCGTAGTGGAGAGTATATACGTATACCCTTAACGCTGTAATTCTAAAACGCGTGTATAAGAAAGAAAATAAAACGAATACGCTTGTATACGATCGTATTACCCCTTAAAATATTACATTACACTAGTTTATAATAATATGTACGGTTTTAAATTGGTTTGTTTGTGATTATTATCGACGATAAATTACAAAAAACAGGTAGATGTGTAATAGAAATAAAATCGTGTTGAATACTGACAAATGTGCCGGCCGAAATTTACGTTGTAGAACAACAAATCTAATGGCGTAGAATATTCTGTGTCCAGCCGTGTTCTATGTAGTTTTGTTTAGCGACACTTGATAAACACGGCTCGGAATTTAATGCGCTAAAAAAACCTCAAAATATGTTTTTAAATACGCGATTAAAAATGTTGAAATATGCACCGTCGACGATATACGCAGTGAAATATGTAGCGATACATAATTTTTTTTTTGAATTCAAAATTTAAAACAGCCACTAGGGTGACAAGCAAAGAAACAGAAAATACATTTTTCGGTTAAAATCAAAAGAAATTTTAATTAAACAATTATGGCGCGTTATTAGTTTTAATTAATAATATATATATATATATATAATAATATTAGTATTACGTTTGAGTACCGATTATTACCGATATACTTTATAAACATATATTTATATATATAATTATAATATTATAAATTATTTTTAAAATTAAATTTATTAGAAACGCCTTTATTTTGTCTTTTTAAACTTTTTTTCTTCTATAGAAACGAATACCCATTTTAAATTTTATTACGAGCCCTCGCCGCCGATTACAGATTTCTAAATGTACGCCCTGGCTGCCCCACTGACCGAGAGGACGGTTTCGCACGGGGCACAACGCACTGGACAGAAAGGGAACGCGCGAAAAACTTTTTTTTTTAAAGGGATCGAAAGCGGGTATTTTCTCTCTTTGTCTTACACACATGAAACGTGGCAAAATAGACGTTTCGTACTTCCAACGTACCGATCGACCTATTGGAGCGATAAGAAATTTGAATTCCTCGTGAAATTTACTACAAAACGACTTTCCCACTTTTTTTTATTTCTTTTTTTTAAGACCTTCAAAAAATGAATTATTAACGATTTTTTTTTTTTAAATTTGTTCGGTTAATTTTTTTAAGGGTTTATGAAAAAATGAAAAAAGTGGTAAAGCCGTTTTGTATAGTAAAATTCACGAGGAATTCAAATCTGTTTTCAAATTTCTTATCGCACCAATAGATAGACGTTGGAAGTACGAAACGTCTGTTTTGCCACGTTTCACGTGCAGTGTAACACAAGAGAGAGAGAGAGAGAGAGAGAGAGAATACCCGCTTTCAATCCCCTTAACGTATATATTCGCCTTCCCGGAGCCCGTGTTCATGTAGGTGATTTTCAAAGGATTATTGAATATGCGTAAAACGGTGAACACGTTTTAAGGACGCCTTATGAAAATTTGCCCCGGGCCGAATAAATTATGTCTCGGGCCAGCACCGTGGCAAAAAAAAAAAAAAAAAAAAAATGTACGAAAACGGGAGAACGTAACGCGCTGCACGTTTGCGCGGGCCGTGTTCGGCGGACGGAACGCGCACGGCGCGGCGCGAGGAATCGATCGAGAAACGACGTTTCCCACCCACCACACCCACGCCCACAGAGTTGTCGAACGACTTTCAAAACACACCTATGAAACGCGTGTACGCTTAGACGCGTACTCATACGCGCAGTGGGTACACACACACATTGTGATGTGCGTCTACGAGCGTCACGTGTACGGAGCGCACGCGGGCTGCGGCGGCGGCGGCGGCGGCGGCGGTTCCCAGTGAATAGGCACGCACTTACCGCTCTCTAAAAACGCCAAACGCGTCGCTCGCGAGCGCACACCTCCACCCCCACCGGCGGTACTCGACGATAATCGCGCACGATTGTGGCGACTTTATATAGTATAAAGCAGTTATAATATATTCGCGAAATTCAATTGCACGCGTATTGTACAAGAGTATTGCAGTGGTTAAGATTGACGAGAGTGTTAAAAATATATAATTCCGTTTGCTGTCGGACAAAAAAAAAACCCCCCGAAGAATAACAACGCGATTATACGTGGGAAACTCGCGGTTTAGAGGAGAAGAAAAAAAAACGCTTTGAATATTACCGTCACAGGCGGGGAACGGACCGAGTGTGCAAATAGTCGAGGAGCACGAATTATTTATGAATACCCACATATACCCAGGGTCGGGGCCTGGCCGCTAGGCCGCTAGGCCGCGAATGCGTCCGGGACCCCGTCTTTTTTTTTTTTTATACCAATATATTTTCGAACGCTATATCTCCACCGGTTTTGAAATCTTTGCCTTGTATTATTTTTATAATGCTGACACGGCAAACGTTGTTTTGCCAAAAAAAAATCATCAAAAAAATTTAAAAAGGGTTTTTCCAAAAATTTTTCGTAAAAACCTTCTCCTGGCAATTACGAAACAATTAAAAAATTTGAGCCAAATCGGCCCAGCCGTTCTCAATTGATGAATTGTTACACATTTTTATATATATATATATATAGATGAAAATATTGCAAAAATTGATTTGAGAGAACAGAGGAGGTTCGAACCCCGAACCGCACACGTCAAATCGTGGTGTTTATACATTGGACTATTTTATAGTACGAGCGGAACCGTGGAAAAAATAAACCTATTAAAAAAACACGGTAGAATTGTCAAATTTCAAATTGCTATAACTTAAAAATTAAATCCGACCACCAAATTCTAACTTCACCACAAATTCTTTTATTAACCTGTATTAACTCTATACGGAAACAGAAGGCGCTAGTCTAAAAAAAAAAAATCATTTTTTTTTTTTTTTACAAGTGGCCCGGAAAAATCTTATTTGCTGCCCGGTAAGAATTTCAGAGTCACTCCGCCCTTGGATCTGGGACACGCTATATAATGAATTGTTTTTTATTGATATGTATTTTTTAACTCGATATTAAACCGAGGGGCAGGTTAGGTTATAAGAATAAAAAGATCCAGGGGCCTTTGTTGTGCCAGGCCGACACTGCCACCTACCCATCAAGTGTCCGGAACCTAGCCGACAAATGCAGTAACATTTGTACTAATTATTATTTTTTCACTTTTATATATATATCATAATATTGCACTAAAACAATAACGTTTTAAAATACTTTTTTTATTTTTGGATTTCAAAATTTAAAATTTAATTCCATAGTTTTATAGAAAAATCAAAATATATAGCCATTTCTAAATCCTTTTTTTGAAAAATTTCAGTGCTCATAGTTCTAATAATTGATAATTTGTTGATTTTCTACAAATGAAAGTTTGTTAAAAGTGTTATAAAATAAAAAATTGTACGTTTACACAATTATTTACCTAATATGAAATTTACCAAAACGTTTACAACAGTGTTAACGATTCGTAAATACATAATAATATTATTAATATTTTATTTGCCATAAAATATATCTGTAAAAATATAATTATTGTATGTCACACTTATACATTATAATATAGAAACCCAGCCACCCCTCTTTTAGAACTGGAGCAGTCGCTCCTTAAAGTCTTATTACGGGCCGCCCTTGGTCGTAGGTCTTAGGAGAATGAACAAGGACACTGAGCTCGTAAACACCATTAAGATAAGAAAACTCCAATACTTAGGGCACATAATGAGAAATGAGAGTAGGTATCCTATACTTCAATCCATTTTGTAACGGAAAATATTTGGAAAAAGAGGACCCGGCAGAAGAAGAATATCGTGGCTCCAGAATCTAAGGGTATGGTTTGGAAATAGCTCGTCAGAGTTGTTTCGCGTCGCGACCGACAGGAGTGGTCGCCAACATTCGGAATCGGATAGGCACCTGAAGAAGAAGAACGTTTCGATAAATAATATTCTAAAACGACTTAACGACAAATAAAAAGAAAAAATAAATACCGAAATGACGTTCGTTTAAAACCTTGACTGCAGCTGATAATCGCCGGCTCGTGGTAAAAAAAAAAACTGCGCCCGTGTATAAACGGAGTTGACTGTTTTGTACAATATTGAAAAACGAACTCCAGCGTTACCGGGCTCGTTGAAAATAATAAAAACGTACAGTTTTTAAGTAAATAAACGTGTTCGCGATTTTACCATATATTTTTTTTTTATATACCTATTTAGATAAAAAAATGCAATTATTAATGATATTTAAATCGCAAATCTCTTAAAGATCGAGGTAATATTTCGGTGCAAAATAAGGAGCAAAAAAAAAAAAAAATGAAATACTGGCATCGTTCTTGCATTTCGACAAATATGCATAACGTATTATACGACCAGTGGCGTATTTACGGGAGGGGGGTCCAGGGATACTGGACCCCCCAGAACCAAAAAAAAAGATTATCCTAAGGTATTTTTTATTAAATACTTTATATCAATATATCCTGTTGGAATTTTCAAAAAAAAAAAAAAATTTTGCCCCCCCCCCCCAGAAAAAAGTTGAAAATACGCCACTGTATACGACATATATATATACGTCAGTTGGCAATAAAACAATTTTTTTTTTAAACTCCAACGAACATATTATTTTCCGTTATAGAATTCTATTCTATTGTATATTAATAGAATTTATTAATATGTATATATAAGCGAATTACACTTTGATTCCGATGACAGGGGGAAATTATTTTAATACGCACGCGTTATAAATATATTTATTTATACGCGTGCAGACGGCTTGCGGTTTATCGTGTTAACATACATTAAACAGCGATATATATATTGTAACCGACGTTGTCCCCCCGATGTAAAGAGAGAAAAAAAAAATACAAATGTGGGACAGGAATAAATTCTTTATTATATCCCTCTCTTTAATGCGCATATATACACATTACACGCACACACGTATAGAAAGAAAAAAAAACCGTGTTAAAATTACCACCCTCTCTTTGTCGTACACTACATTATTAATACTTCGTTGGCCGTCCAATAGTATTTGAGCTTCTTTTTTCGCCACCCTTTTTTTTTTTTTATCGTTACAAACATATTATACGATATAATATATAATTATGGACGTGTACCGTACGGTTTATAGGTCTATATAACGTAGCGCGACGTAATCGAGAAAACAAACTGATTGAATAGGGGGGAAGGCGGGGAAGTCGTGTTCATTAATCCCCCCGTCAGACACCTTTTACTTCATAAATATAAGTTTTTACTTCTGCGACATCGTGCAGCTCTGCATACCGATTTTATCGAATTTTCAATCATAATTATACGTAGGTATACTTTTATACTTTTTTTACCGGGGTGGTCGGCGAGAACGCTTTCAACGTTATTTCGTGATTTTATACTTTGATTTAAATACGAACGACGAAGAAAACGTCATCGATTTATCATCCGCGACCGCCGCACGCTCAGACTGATAAGATTCAGTCGTCTTTATCAACATCTCTTTTTTAGTTCTATATACGTCAAAAGTGAATTGCTCGTGCGAAAAAGCATATTTAATTCAATTTTCAACAACGTATCTATATTTATTAGAAAAAAACGCGTTTTCATCTGTCACGTCTATTAAAACTCGGTACCTACCGGTTCTCGGCTTAAAACGAGTACGGCTGTCCGTCTTGCAGTAACTTCATTGGAGTCAAAAGTTTTGAACGTCCTTACGCCGAACATAACGAATTGAACAAAATTTGAATCTTATAATAGGTGGAATTTTTTACGGGCGACGAAGTGCACGGGAGGGGGACAGCTAGTATATTAATATATTTTACTGTACACGAAAACGGAGTAAAACATTATTGAACGACGAATCGCTTAATATGTAAATGTTTAAAATTAAAACTATTAAAAGTATATGTTTTGCAAACAGACGTAAAAAAAAGCTCCAAGGTGGGATCTGTCCCTCCCGTCATAATTACGCCACAGGGCCGGCCTTTTCCCGGTACCCTAGTCCGACCCTGCGGCCGGATCCGTATTTCCCTGAAAATCTGCAGTGGCGTAGCCACGGGGCGTTCAAGGGTTCAAACACCCCCCTTGACTCGTTTTATACACCTATATAATTTATATATAGTATTAGTAATAGTGGAGTCCGGTGTCCAAAACAGAATTATTTTTTGGGAAGAAAAAATAACGCGTATTATTTCTTCCAAGGCGTTTCTCCGAGTCCGTTTTACCGTCTAAATATCCGGTATGAGTGATGCTTAAAATGCCTTTTTGGTTGTTATTAATTGTTGCTCAAGTACAATATTGTTACTGAACGTTATAAAAAGTAGATTCGGCTCAATGGATTTACAACGTTAGCGATTCACGGAGCAGTTCCGTTAACAGCCGAGGAAGCGGTGGTAGACGATCGTGTAAAAAAAAAAGCCAAGAAAATAAGATTTTTTTTTTATTATAAAAAAATGAAATTTTTATCGAATATCGTATTATTTTTTTATTTTCACATTGAAATTATTAAAAAAATAATATTAAATGTCATAATCAAGGGGGTGTGGGCCAGGGGCGGATCCAGAAATATTAAACGGGGGGAGGGGCGCATAAAACAAAAGCAATAGGTACCAACTAGTCATAGGTGTTAATACACACCTTATATATATAGCAATTATATAATAGTCAACAGGCCTCTATAATAAATAATTCAGTAATTTTGTAGGTACCAAATTAATATAAAATAATATTCTAATATTATTTCCTTATAATATATTATAGGTATAAGTTTTTTTGGGGGGCGCGTCTCATTCGCCCCCCTTGGATCCGCGCCTGGTGTGGGCCCAGAGCCCACCCCCTACATATTTTTCTAGAAATTATCCAAACCCCCCCCCCCTTGGAAAATTCCCGAGAACGCCACTGTTCCGAGTTCGATATACGTACTAGTAAACTGCTATAATATCGCATTTATTTAATAAACCCACTCGGCTGATATCTGGCCACGATAATGACTGAATAATATGACGTACAGTGGCGTTTCCTAGGAATTTTCAATGGGGTTGGGGATGTTATAAGTAAATAGTAATAATACATTTAAACGAATTGTCGTGGTAATACCAAGAAGAACTCAAATGTTTATGTTTCAAGCTCTCCAAAATCGTTTCTAGCTTATAATCGTGTACATTTGTAAATTGTTCTATATATAATTAAAATGAATTTAAATGATAACACACACTAATACCAAATCGTTCAGTTAACATAACACCACTAAACTGAAAAAATGCATTGGATTTTTAAAAATGAACAAAATACTTAGAAACCAGATTACTTATTTCAAACGGAAATTCAACCGCCCAGTATTTTTGTACTCGTTTCATTTACGATTACGACATCGTCTAAAACGAGTAATGACTCTAAAACAGCTCTTATATAACTAATAAGTTTTTATCTGTAGGTCGGCAAAAAAGACAATGGGGCGGGGGGGATGTAACCCCTAACCTCCCCCCAGTGGCGTATTTGAGGGGGGCGATAGGGGCAATCGTCCCCCGAGAGATTTAAAAAAATTATATTATTTTATATTATATTGTTCTGTGTTAATAAGTTACAAGTACTTTTATGAAAATGTTGGTAACACAGAACACTATAGTTATCAAAAATTATCTGAATAAATAAAATGATAATAAATAAAATGTGTTTTGTTCAATAATTATATTCCTACATATAATTTTATTAGTGGGAAGGGGGGGGAGTTCTTTTACCATCGCCCCCCTGAGGTGAAGTCTCAAATACGCCACTGCCTCCCCCACCCCCGCTGAGCACGCCACTGATGACGTACGATTAACCGAAATTCTGGCCGTCCCCTCGCCCCGCACTAAAAACGCGCAGGCCGTCACGCGACGTCGATACGGTGTGATGCCCCGCGGGACGTTTTGTCGTCGTCGTCGGTGTCTCGTCGTCGGTACGGAGAATATTATATTTCTCAGGCCGATTGTTTGATTTCTGTACGAACCGTTGTGGTGGCGGTGACGGTGACTGGTAGGATACACAACACGCTGCTGCTGCTGCTGCTGCTGCTGCTGCACAATAATATATATATATATATGTACGACGCGATAATAATAAATAATATAAAATATATGCAGTGTTTGTGTGTACACTATTATATTATACACAGTAGCGCGTTTTTAAGCGTTTAAACCGAAATTTGGAACAATAAAACACGTATCAACAACAATACCCGGGGGAGTAATACCAGCGTATCCGGTCGCACAAAGGTATACTACACACACGGTATACGCCGCGCCGCTCGGCCACATAATAATATAGACTTTCACAAACCGCCACGTGGACACGCCCGTCACCGGGGTGTGTGTGTGTGTGTGTTCATTGAACGCGCATAATATTTACGTGGTGTTTTTGTACGTTGAAACGGTTCGGCGAAGAAGACGTCCCACTGTGAAATGTTTCGCCAAATGATAAAGCCTTGTCGTGGGAGTACCTACGCGGGAATTGTTGTCGTCTCAGTATCGTTCAAAATATTATAATATGTTTTATATTTTATAAACGTTC
Source organism: Slavum lentiscoides (assembly GCA_032441835.1). NCBI lineage: Eukaryota > Metazoa > Arthropoda > Insecta > Hemiptera > Aphididae > Slavum > Slavum lentiscoides. Next base: position 3,453,915 of record CM063718.1, on the reverse strand, counting down.
GGTATCGTACAAAATATTATAATATGTTTTTGTAAAAAAAAAAAAAATCTGTTTGTAGAGATTTTTGTTCCCTTTCCCCCCCCCCTACACTCCTGAAACGCAACACCCGACGAGAAAAATTCCTATGTGAAAATACTTCAGACCTCGTCGCGAATATTCTCCATCGCGTATATCGACGCGTTTTCGTCGTCATTATTACACACCAGTGGGGCGTATTTAGGCACGGACTTTGTGTTCCGACGGGCCCGGATTTCTATTACCCGAATTTGGGGCCAATAGGGAAACGTCAAATGGGCAATTGACTCCGTGAATTCGGGCTTTCTACGACAGTACCTATAGGTACACGTATAATATAACGTGTTCCCGCTGAGAGAGAGACGTTCTGGAAAAAGATGATAACACTGTTGGAAAAAAATGTTAACTGCATAATCCTAAAATAGTAATTGAATAGATAGAATTAAAATCAATAAGATATCGATATTTTTATGTAACTTTATTATATTTGAAATAATAAGTACAGAACAAGGAGTAAAATTAAAAGATTCAAAAAAATGCGACGTTTTATTTTATTTTACGGTGGATGGGATATTATTATACGATCCGAATCAGAGGCGAAATTTAAAAATGAAACTTTTAAAAACGCGTCGGTCCAGGCCCGGAAAATATTTTGTAGATTTTGGTGAAAACCGGCCCGGTTCTCGGCTCAGCAGATCTCTCTACAGATTTAATTATTATTTCGTTCGCGGACCAACAATAGTTAGTGTTACACGTTTGTAAATTCAGTGGTCGAAGTGGATAAAAAATAAGTGGAGGGATGGAAGCAGTGTCGTCATTTCAAGTTTTGAAGGCGGAGGGGCAAAGTTGTGAACGGTCCATATTGTTGAAAAAAGAAAAGTCTTTTTTAACAAAAGGCTCTAACACGGGCCCTATTAAACTCGATGGCCAACTATATATTTCTTACGATTGTGATTAAGTGACGTTTAGATCTACTGAATGTTAAAATTTTATAAAACGGAATAGTTCTTACAAAGAAAAGAAAATGATACGAAAATATTTTTCTAAAAAAAAAAATTAGACAACGTTACAACTACAAATCATAAATAAAATAAATTTTTGAAAATCCAAGAGGTATGAATAATTTTAAACAAAACAAGCGGGGTGATGGAATGTGCCAACTAAAAAAATTGGAGGGATGGCATCCTCCCACTTCGACCACGGGTTGTAATAATGTATTCTCTGCTGCTGCGTACCTGCGAGCCTGTCTATAACGATACTGTTTGAAATATTATTATTATTATTATTTAAAAGTGACTCGGGTTTGATCCGGTGTTCACACCCTGTACTGGGGCCAAGGTACAGGGGCTTCGACTTATATGTCCATTTGGCATTCGTTCACGTTGTCTCTCACTATATCACATCAATGTTTAGGAACTTCCTAGTTGTATGTACTGTGTTTATAATTGCCGCTTTTTGCAGTGTAACGTGTGTGTTTCAATGCATTCCTGGTATTTCTAGGCTATTATGTAATGTACGTGGTATTATCCCTGTCGAGGAAAGCACAATCGGCACAATTGTTACCTTATTCATTCCCCGCAGACGTCGTAATTCAGGTCTGTATACTTTAGAATTTTCCTTGTGTACGTTTCGTAAATGTTACGACGCGTGTTTGGTATTGTAATATCAACCAGGTATGTGATTTTTTTTTTTTTTGTTTATCCGTTAGTGTGATGAACGGTATATTGTGACGTATTGTTTTAGCTGTAATCAGTGTTCTGCCGTAATATAGTTTGTGAGTTATGTTTTCGTATACTGTTTTTGGGTCATATTTGTAATACGGTGTTTGTGTCTGAATGATTTTATGGTTAAGCGCAATGACGTTTGCTATTTGGTTATGTTTTTGCATTTTGCATCCTGACGTGATGTATTGTATTGTTTCTTGGGTTATATGGTAATATCAACATGTTGTGTCGTCCTTAATTATGTACTTTCTGTAGTTTTTCGTGTTTATAACTTGGTCTCGTATGGCTGTCATAAACCCCCTCAGTCTCACCGACCGAATCCCCACGGGTCAGCCAGGCGTTTGACGTTATCAACCATAATTTGATTGATCTCATGTGTGCGTGTGTGTCTACCGCGTAATTCCTTCCGAGTCCAAGCCAGTTTCTTTTGTTGCGTTGTGACTACATATTATGTCCTCTGTCGTGTCGTGTGTGGAATGTAAATTAAGTGGAGTATATCCCGTTATTATTATTATAATTTTTTTTTTATTATTGTGTTCTTGTTGCTGGTGTTGTTGACGTGTTTTGTTCGTTTCGCGTCGTGTGTTTGAAACGTTACGGATATATAAGCGGCGTCTGTTCGCGGGGAAAACAATGAGGAAATAGCCGGTAGGTAGGTACTTATCACTATAATATGTACAGCAACGATGCGACGGCTATGGGAAAAACGAGGCGCGAGTTTTTTTTTTTTGTATTGTCCGCGCGCGCGGAGGGAGGCGTTCGTGTATTTAATTCGTTTGGAAAGGATGCCACCGATCGTGAAGCTCGCACCGTAAATATTTAGATTTGTACGTGTGATGCGAGCGCCGTAAACACGGCGTGTATACTTCTTGCCACAGGAGGAGTCGTCGTCGGAGAAGAGGTGAATAAAAAAAAAAAAAAAAACAACCAAACAAATTATAATATTATTCTCATTCGTCATCGTTTCGTCGCGTCTCCACACCATCGCAGCCGCCTCGTCTTACAGTGCATATATACACAGTGTGTATATATCGTATATTGTAATATGTGTGTGTGTGTATACTTGTACTCGAAAGTGATGATAATTTTTTATTTTATTTTTTTTTTTTTGCTGTTGTTCACAAAAACGTTTCGTAATAACGATAAAAAAAAAAAAAAAAAACGTATTACAACGTGTTTATTAGTCGTCGTCGAGTGTGTTGTGTGGGTATACTCGCGCGCTAGAATATGTAGTGAGTCTGTGCGTGTATATACAGTGGTGTCTGTATATATATATATATTATTATTTATAAGGACCAGACGTGATAAACACACACACACACACACGCACTTGTAATAGTATATAACCCGCGTATATATGATCGTGCACTGCATTGCCACGGCGGCCGCCTCATCTCCACGGCTACAACTCGTTTGCGCACATCCCTCACATATAGCACAGGGAGATCTGTGGGAAATCCCAAAGACTCCTAAAAAAAGTCCTGGGAATTTTCTCGTAAGCTCCTTACGTCCGCGTTTTGATCCTCTTATTAGTAGGAGTAACTCGGACAGTTAGGAAGCCTAACATCAATCTACAGGATTCCTAATACAGAATTATTCTCAAAAGTTCCCAATAAAAGTCCTGAATACACTTTTTAGGACTCCCAAATTGGGACTCCTATAGAAGACTGTTGGGACACTCCTGGTTTATTCCTGGGACTCCCTGTGCTATGAGGGATTTGCCTTTTTTATTCACGACTCCAGCGGCGTCATTTGGGGATGGCTGCAGGATGAGCATTTGTTCTATAAAATGCTGAACCAGAATTCCTGAAAAATTTATTTACGTAATCTCCACAAAGAAATTTATTGTACCGAACACTAGTGCAGGAATGGGATAATCAAATTGAACTACACAATATCCCGTTAAATTAAACTTTCAGATATAGGTAGTAGTAGTGTACGACAATACAGTACGAGTATAATGAGATTTACGGTTCGCGAAACCGAACAGGACGTAGGTACCTAACAATTTTTTTGTATTTATCAGGTAAAGTAAAAGTAATTTCATTCTTTTGTGAAAACTTTTAACAAATGACAGACATTAAACACAAAACAAAATAATAATAATAAACGCAGTTTTTTTTTTTTAAACCACCTTTAACCAACTTCTACAAAACGGACTTTATGGACCTCTTTTGAGTATTCTACAAAACGGTTGTACGTAGCACAAAAGAACAAGTCACCGCGTCGTATAACTTGGCAGTAAAACTTTGGCAATCGATAATTTTACGCCATTTAACAAATTTTCAAGTGGTATAGTTTCTTGAACACGATTTGCTCGTACAAAATAAATTTAAAAAAAAATTTACAGTTGTCCGATAACAAAATATAGTTCAGTATTATTCGGTACGACTAGAATTAAAAAAAAAAAATCCAACAAACCGTAGTCCTACTATAACGTAAACTTGACAATGTGGTTGTGAAAAATTCTAGAGGCGATTCGTTCAAAATTTCCAAACGGACAACAGTAATAAAAACATTCAACAAACTTAATTTACGAATTTTTCTGAACGAGTCGTACTGAATTTGACCGCTAAAGTTACCCTGCCAAGTGCAGCGAGTCAACGAGGGTGCGACTTCGTTTTACTACATGTACATACCGCAGTCGAACTATAAATCGAAGTCGAAGGGACCGGTGAAGAAATTCGGGTTATCCGTGAAAAATAAAATTTAAATTCGAATTTTTTTTTTTTTAATAAAAATTATATTATTATTTGTACATAAAATATTAGTACACATAAACGTACGTATTTTAATACTGTAAAACGGAGGATCAATTTTATTTATTTATCACATACGAAATATGTAATTATTGAATAACAACGAAAAAAAAAAAACTGAAATTAAATATTTTATATTTTGAAAATAAAATAAATCGATAAAATTGATTAAAAATGCATTGTCGTACCAATACCATCGCGATATTATATCATTTTTTTTGCCCCGTTTTCTACGCCACACGGCTTCCTCGATTAACTCACACGACGCCCTTGGGACGCACATTTTGAATGTACCGTCATTGACGTATAATATACCATTCTATTACGATCATAGGCGTGCGTAGACATTTGGTATGAGATGTTCCATGAAGAAAATTTGCCGCTTTTCCTTAAACGAGCCTTACACCCCTCCCCCCCTTCAAAAAAATAAACTAAGGAATTTGATACAAAATATTACAAAAAAATCGTATTGGTTAGGTATTACCTGTGTTTCACAACATTTCAATTTTTTATATGTTTCAACAAATAGATTATCATTAAAAAAAAAAAATAAATAGCCAGCCGCGGGTTGTTGTGGATATCGTTTAAGTGAATTACTTGGATAAAGATTTTAGAGTTTTGTTTTTATTATAAATTCGAAAGCAATGGTAAATCATTGCATTCGATAAAACGATTCTGAGCGGAGCTTCGGTGTAATAAATAAACGACAATCGATTAAGACGAAATTGCATCTTTAGTGTTTTCATGTAATTTTTGGTAATTTTCCTGACTTTTGCAAAAAAGCATTGAGAAAATCGAAAAATGACAAACCAGATGCAATTTGCAATCAGAAATTGTGCTACGCGAAAAAATCGGAGTATTCCTTCTGGTAGAATTTTTGGGTACAGACATAAAAAAAAAAATAAACACATCATTATAAAACCAATAATACATTCCTCGCTCCGCTCGTAATCTAAAAAATAACTATAGACATCGTTGTTTTATAATAAAGTATACGCATTAAAATACTATACATTAAACATATAATATGAATATAAGTAATATAAAATAAACACATAAATGGTAAAGTTCTTTGGATAGGAGTCAAATATCTATTACTTTACTCTTCGATAACTCTATAGAAATCAGCTGATTTGGTCATTTCTCGTTCGGTCGTTCAACAAATTAAAATAAAAGTCGTACTAATCGTTCTTGAAACATTGTTTATACGGCAGTAATAATAAGCAATAATATCACAGCTCGTGTTTGCCCCGGTCGGTTTATATTTTTATTGGGTATACCCAATTTTATTTTTTCGTGTCTTATGTGTTTGTTGGCATATTTTGTAGCTTAAACAGTTAAAACACAAAAGTCGTACAAAAAAAACCACGGTGGTATACACCCGGCACACCCTGTGCACTCGCCTATGATTACGATTCCCGTTGAATCATAAACGAGTACATAATAATAGGAAATCCGTGGCCTCATATCCAATTTTAACTGTATACTGTTAAATAATTTCAGGCCGGCAAAAATGTTTAAGCCCGAGCCAGTCCCTGACCGCCGGAACGGGCCAAAACCAGAGGTAAAGTTGGGAGACACGCAGGGGGACTCAACTCCTTACCTCTGACGGTGGTTAAAGCGTGCGCTTTAACGATTTTTCCGTAAAGTACGCCGGAACGCTCAAATAGTAATTCAGAATTCCGTTGAAAACAATAATCTTACAGTTTTTACTCTCTTTAACAAGTATTATTTTAGTTTTATTATAGTAAATAGCCTACACCGCGATTAATAGCTGCTATTCGGTATAACTGCGGATAACACATAATGCACTGTGACCATACTAGTACCTTCGCGACGGTAAGTTTTTATCCTGCGCGACAAAATATGAAAAAAAAAAAAAAGAAATCCACGCCACTAACGAAGGATCAATGAATATTGATTTTTTAATTTCCACACATTTTGTGTGGACATTACGAGTCTTATGAAGTACGACTTGACCGACGGAAATCCGACGAACGATTTACTTAGCTATACACACTCAAAGTAATATACCAGTACAATTCATTCAAATATTGATTAACCGGCAACGCCGTCCGCGGTTCCCGAATTCACTGATTTTTCTATAAAAAAAAAAAAATGATTTATTTCATAAAAACGTAGCGTTACAAATTTTACACGAAATATATTTCAAACGTGTTGATTTCTCAGTGTTAAAATCGAGACGATTATGTTTACAAAAAAAAAAAAAAAAAAATCGCTCTGTATACCTTACATTAAATATTCTCTACAATATGGAACGCTTTAAACTATAATTAATACGGGGGACATCAGTCCTAGCCGGGAATTTTTTTTTTCAATTTTAAGTGATGAGTAACAACAATCACAGTGTACGCAGTGAACAATCGCGCTTTTTATTAATTTATACAAAATATTTGTTAGTGAAAATAATAAGGAAATACACGAGACGGAAGGAAACCGACGACGACGGGGTAGAAAAAAAAAAAGGAAAAGGAAAAGGAAACACACTGTATGTCTATCGTACGTACGCGCGAAATGGGCGTGGCTTTTACGCTTGATTGGTCCGGGGGGAAAAAAAAAGAATCCAAAGATTTTGTATATAGTATTTTATACGTATAAATATACAGAGTGCTTGGAAAGCGCGGGCGACGGTGAGGCCGGTGGTGCGGGCGGCGGAGAACGAGGAAAGGGCCCCCAGCAGTGGGGCCCGCGATATAATATATTTATGTGCCTACGCGCGCCGCGTATTGTGTAACAATATGTGATATATATAAACGCGCCGCGCTCTGCGGTCGCCGCCGCCGCCGCTACTGCTGCTGCTGACGACGCCGACTCCGACGCCGCCTCATCGTTTGCCGGGATCGATAGCGAAAACCTCGCGGGAAAATATTATTATTATTAATTTTTTTTTTTTATTATTATTTAAAACTTTGTTCAAAACAAATTAATTGCGACAAAATTAACAAATTATACATGCACTCGCAGTGGCGGCTACTGCAGTAAATTTACCATGTGCATTACTAAAAATCTGTGGACACCCACCCGCCAACCTTTCCTTACACGCATACACATAAATTTATTACTATATACACCTAGATTTGTTTAGATAAAATGTTTTATCTGAATGTCGGAGTATTTCAGATCGTTCAAATTTTAATGTTAACAAAAAAATAAAAAATACGATAAGACGCTAAACAATTTATACTCGTCTATATAATACTTTTTAAAAACTTTAAATTATAATGGTATTTAATATTTATAGAATTCTGTTAATTAGTGCAAGTACTGTATGTATGTCTGTTATGTATAATATAATACCTATAATATGTCGTCAAGCAGTCACCCACGTACCCGCCCGCCACAAAATCATGCGTATCCGTCGGATACGCTTGAGGTACAGGATAGCCGCCACTGTATACTCGTATACACAAAAAAAAAAAATATACAATTAAATTAAACTAAATACAATATTAAACGGGTATTAAATTACAAAGCCAGTCTGGTTAAAAAAAGGAAATAGTGGAAAGAATGATAGAAAGGTAATTGTGAGGAAAGAATGAATTAAATGAATTAAAAGGGATATTATATGTCTATTGATTAGCGTGGACAGATTATTATTATTATTATTATTATTTTATTTAACTTTTATTTAAAACTTTGTTAAAAACAATTAGTTACGACAAATTAACAAATTATACATATACTCGTATAAATAAATAAAAAATATACAATTAAATTAAACTAAATACAATATTAAACGGGTATTAAATTACAAAGCCAGTCTGGTTAAAAAAGGAAAAAGTGGAAAGAATGATAGGAGGTAATTGTGAGGAAAGAATGAATTGAGAATTAAAAGGGATATTATGTCTATTGATTAGCGTGGACAGATTATTATTATTATTAATAATAATAATAATAATAATACGTTTGTATGTATCTAAATGCGTGTAATTGTTTTTTTTTTTTTTCATTTCGATTTTTTAACGCGTGAGATAATATTTATTCAGGAATTTTTTTTTTTTTATTTGTATCGCGTGTTTTGATTTGTTTGTAATATACTCGCGGAGAACTGTTGTTGAATGATCTTACAAAAAAAAAAAAAAAACACACATAATTGGGATCTGTTTGGTTTTTGAGTACAGTGTTTTGTTGGTGTACACGCGCAATCACGCGCGCGCTCGGACAAAACGTCTTTGCAGCAGGTCGCTTATGGAAATGTGTGTGTGTGTGTGTGTGTGCACACAATAAGAATACACGTCTCGAGCGCGTTCCCGACAATTATGTTTCGAGGCTCTCGTGTGCGTCTCGAGGGGTTCAATGCATATTAAATTAAACACACTGGCATTCGAACAAAATGTATAGTACACGTCGCTTATAGCACCAAACAACAACTTATTATAATATTGTCCATATAGTTCGTATAAATAAATACATACGAATGACTGTTGTTATTAACGAATACTATTTTTTTTTTCTCTCTCTCTCTCTCGGCCACCACGAGAAGAACGCGCGTTATAGCTTCGTTCAATTCGACAGCGTTGAACGCAACGATGACACAAACCATATCGAACGTCGGATCCGCGCAATACGCAAGAAAATGCGTTCACGATAATAATTTACACAAAATTTTATGTGGCGCATTTTCATCCTTTTTCTGGGGGGTCATAGTGAATATTATACTACCTGCTCAATAAATATAAATCGTACTGAAATATTGAACACAAAATGTAACGCGTGTAAAGTGAAAAATATATCTCGAAATATAATGTTCATAATGTTATTTCAGTATAAAAGTGTATTCAAATTATATAGTATTGTCATATACAGTAAAATCGCTGAATACCGGACACTCTCGGTACGTGAAAATTTTGTCCGCCATTTAGAGGTGTCCGCTACTTAGACTTTAGAGCAGCGGTTCCCAACCTGGGGGTAATTACCCCCTAAGGAGTAAAACGGGATTTTCTGAGGGGTAAAGGCAACACTAATTTTTATTTTTATTATAACGCGGTCGAAATATTATAATATTGTTGGGTACAGTTATAGTAATAATTTCGGTAAATTCCATTTTTGATTTTTTTTTAAATTTTTAAACTAAACTTTTTTTAGTTTTGGGGGGGTAATTGCTAATATTTAATCCGATTAATGGGTAATGGTCTCAAAAAGGTTGGGAACCGCTGCTTTAGAGGGTGTTCGGACCAGGAGCTTAAAGCAATATTATGATGCGCGCCTGGGTACACTAAAATTACGCGTACGATATTATAACCATAGATGATACATAACGGATAGGCCATATTCGTTATCAGGCGTTCCCGAATCTTCTGTCTCACTCAGCAAATATTTAGATTACCGATATACGTTGATAACGGAATACACTATTTTTCAATTATTATTCCATGGAACAAATTATTATTTCATGGAACAAAAAATAATTTCTTGCTGAGTAGGATAGAAGATATGATTTTAATATTGCTTCTTTATTCAGGAACGCTGCCCGCAACACATATTGTATACACATGGCCTATCCATTATATATTATCTATGATTTAAAACCAATAAATACAATATTGTTATGACCAATGCTGCTGGTGTGAAAATGTGTGCAGTGTGCAGTAGAGGTACTTAAACTAAAGAAAATGGTAACAAAATAGACGAATTTGATATTTTCCTGGTATGATTTATATAGTATAAATAAATAGAAATTAATAGAAATCACAGCAAAGTTCGTAATAAATTAAATAAAATACATACAATGCAATGACCATTTTGGCACGATAAATCTACTAAAAAATACAATTGGCAATTTGTGTCCAGTGAAAATGTACAAATTCCGGCTATTACAGCCTATCACAAATTCGTTTGTAATAACAATAGGGAACGGATTTATATGCTCTAAAAAACAATAAAAATGTCTTAAAAAAATACGATTTAATACACTCATAACAGAATTTTTTTTTTTTAAGTGATCTTAAAATTATTTTTAACATAGAAAAAATTTGTTTTGTTATTATGTAAATTCTTATTCTTATTAATTATTCGTATCATCTTATCGTTTGGCAACCCGTATTATAGGTGGCGACGGCGTCGTATTGATCTGATCGGTAAAAACATAATAACAAATAATAAAAATAGAAGTACGACAATGCAAAATAAATAATATTTAATTTTATTCTTTTAGAATGAATTTTAACTAAATTTTTAGTTTTGCATTTTTTTTTTTACTTTATTACTTTCTAGAGCGTTTTTTGTCATTTTTATGTTTATAAGTCATTTTTATATGTGAACGGTTAAAATTGTTTTCAAAATTTACTTAGAATGCTTTCTAAAAGAATAAAAAAAAAAATATCATTTATTTTGCCTTTTCGTACTTTTATTTTTATTATTTGTTATGTTTTTGCCGATCTGCAGATAAACATGACGCCGTCGCCACCTACAATACGGGGGGGTTGTCAAACGATAAGATGCTACGAATAATTAATAAGAATAAGAATTTCTATAATAACAAAACAAATTTTTTCAACGTTAAAAATAATTTTAAGAAGGTTTTTTTTAAAAAAAATTTCTATTATGAGCGCATTAAATCGTATTTTTTTCAAGGCATTTTTTTTGTTTTTTTAGCGCATTTAAATCCGTTTCCTATAGAGATAACTATAATAATGACAATATAATATTGTATAATACGCGTGCGGTCACTTATTTCGGCGGAGTACGATTGCGCGCGCTCCTTATCGGTGACGGTACCTTTTTAGATGTACGATTGCGCGCGATTCATAATTTGTACTTCTATTCAACGTTGCCATCCTCGCGGCTTTTGGTAACCCGTAAGTAAATAACCTACTACAGTAATGTTTATTTATTACTTATTATTGCCTATAGTAAACCACTATATCGAATCAGAATTATCTTTTTTGAAAATTCCCATACAGGAGGTAGGTAGTTAGGAATATATTTACAATCGCGCGTGATGTGTATACGATATACCTTATTGTGACAGTCGTGTTTGTTGTCAGTTATTGTGTTCAGTAATTTTGCCGATAATAATATTATTGTAAAATCGGTTTTATAAATTGAAAACGGAATTCGCCGTGTTTGTTCAGAAAGAGAAAAAGATTTAATGGGCACAAATTTGGATTTATCAGACAGCAGGCTGTGAATGGTCACATCAGGTGGAGGTGCTGTAAAATGCTAACGATTTTTTTCTAATTGTAAATTTACCAATCAAAAATTAAAACAGTATTATATAATATTTATTATAATAAACTCGGCAACGTCGCTTATAATTTCGCGCGCAATCGTATCGCGCCCATTTATTTGGTGGCGGAGGCGATAATGCACTGTATTAATTTAAATAGGTACTTATTTATTTAATTGGCGTCAACGGATGGTGTAAAATTTGTTGTGCGGGAATGAAGTGCATTTTGTAAATCAGTTATCGATTATTATTAGTTCACATCGTTTGAAACTACTCACATTTTATGTATAATAATGAAATATTTTTTACGCATTTATTATTTATATTTCGCATATTTACATTACGAATCGTGGCTATACCTCATTACGCCTCGTCCTGTTATTTAATCTAATACCTATATTACTACATTAGTGTTGATTTGAAAACAGATCAGGAGGTACATTCATTTTTAAATATTTGTACTGGCCAATTTTCATATGTCTACTAACCCCGGTAGAAGGTGCTGAAAATAGCCTGTTCCGGGGGCCAAAACCGTTCCTCGCCGTCCAGGCACATAACAAGGATTTTATTTTTTTCCGGGAGGGGGTCTATTTAACAAAACGTTGGAAAAAATAAGGTGGAAATTCGATGTACAGGGTCCGGCAGTGAAACAGGATGATTTCGATATTTAATTATTCTTTAAAAATTTATTTATTTTAATTTTAACAAATGTAAATTTAAAGTATAAGGGTAACCATTTAGTGTACAACAAGAAAAAAAACTATTTTTTATAAACTACGTTTGGTAAGTGACCTCCATTAAAATGTATACATTTTTGTAGTCGAAAATGAAAGTTTTGTATGACCTCTCGCAGCATATTAACGGATATTGCTTCAATCTCGTCTCGAATGCGTTGTTTCAGGGCTTGGATAGTTCTCGGTGGATTGACCTCAAATACCTTTGTCTTTAGGTAACCCCAGAAAAAAAAATCACAAGTCGTTAAATCTAGAAAGCGAGGGGGCCAAGCGATATCCCCATACCATGAAATAACGTGCCCCGGGAACAATGCATTCACAGCATTTATTGAATTTCTTGCAGTGTGGCTGGTTGCCCCGTCTTACTGAAAAAGTGTGCTTTCGTTAACTGGAAAGTGGACAAGTTCTGGTGTAAGAAAGTTACGAATCATTGTAACGTATCGCTCTGAATTGACGGTCACCGCATTTTCATTTTCATCCTCGAAAAAAAATGGGCCGATTATTCCATTGGCTGAAATCACGCACCATACCGTAACTTTTTGAGAGTGAAGAGATGTTTCATGAAGTATACGAGAGTTTGAATCTGACCAATATCTGAAATTTTGTTTATTCAAAAAACCAGGAAGGTGGAAGTGCGCCTCATCGCTCATACACAAGTTGTTAAGTTGGTCGTAATTTTCTTCGAGCCTACTGAGCATATCTTCACAAAATCGGATTCGTTTTTCATAATCACCTGGATTAAGAGCTTGTATGAACTGAATTTTGTAAGGGTGAAAATGAAGATCCAGATGGAAAATCCTTCTCATTGACCTGTCACTCATTGTAAGACACGTATTTCGAAATAACGTCGAAAATCATGACGTGTTTGAATAAAAATTTCGCCATTTTTATAATACGCTTTAACTGCGAAACCGCGTTGTTCACCCGTCCAACGATCCATAGTTACTAAATAGTTAGTTGTGCTGATAACGACGAACCGATAATGGTCACTACCACCATCAGTTAACTAGTTTTTATCTACATTTCAAATCATCCGGTTTCACTGCCGAACCCTGTATTTGACTACAGTCGGGTGAATGAAAAATGGCCGCTGATCTTTACGCTCCCGGTGGCGAAAACACGTCAAGTTGGGGTAAAATAGTTCAGTTATACATATGCCAAAATCGTGATAACATTGATATCGTAATCACGGAATATATTATACGTGCTATTATACTCGATAGGTCACAATAGCTGTATATTGCGCGATAACAACAGAATGATAACGCGTTTAAGATTTTTAATTTCTTACTGATTTTGAGGACCCCTAGAGAAAAGGTCGCCAACACATTGGCCAGCGGCCACTTTTCATTCACCCGACTATAGGTATCGAATAATAGGCATTTAATAATCGATTATCGATCATATTCGATCGAATATTTTATTCGATACCAAAACATTTCGATCGTAAAATTATCGAAAATATTCCGCAAACGATAGTAATATTATTTATTAACAACATATTATTGTGTGATCCCACGGTCCGCCGCCCTGGATACGTCACGCGGCCCGTTTTTCGACGAAATTTCTAACAGTGATGATGGCTAGTGGATGATTTCGATCGCCTGCCGATTGTACCGATTCGAGACGCTTGCGTTTTATCATGTTAGAATTATCTTTCAGACAATCGAACCTAGTCCTAATTTTTTTATTAAAAACCATTTTAGCAGGTGTCTCTTTGGTCGTACAATGGGGCGCGTTGCGATAGGCAAAAACATATTTATTGATGGCTTTTTTTGTTGGTAATGTAGTGTTTTCGGTTAACATTTTTTTGAAACCCTGTTTAAAAGTTTTTACCGAGTTTTCTGCAGCTCCGTTGCTGGCTGGATGATAGGTGGAATAGTAAAATGCTTAATGTTAAAATATGAACAGAATTTACTGAATTCATCGGCTGTAAAACAAGAACCGTTATCAGACACGATTATGTTTGGAATGCCAAACCTTGCCATGGTCTCCTCTAAACATTCTAAGGTATTGTTGGTGTCAGCTGCCCTTACTTCGAAAACCTCCACCCATTTGCTATAGGCATCAGTGATGATCAGATACATTTTATTTTTTATTGGACCGGCATAATCCAAATGAATGCGTTCAAACATTTTAACTGCCATCGGCCACTTAGTTAACACTGTCCTAGCGGGTTCTGCCTTTTGGAAATACATATTTGGCATGAATTTGCTAGTTTTTCAATGTCGTTATCTATACCTGGCCACCAGAAATAAGACCTAGCTACTCCTTTCATTTTGACTATGCCTAAATGAGTAGAATGTAATTCTGTTAATAAATTGTATCTTAATGTTTTAGGTATTACTACTCGATATCCCCATATTAATATCCCTTGTTCAATACTTAATTCTTCCCTTCTATTATAATAAGCTCTTAGTTCTTCACTGTTGTCTTTCCAACCATCATTAATTTGTATAAAAACTTTACACATTATTGGATCTTTTTTTATTTCAGCTCTTATTTTGTTAGCGTTAACAGGTATAAACTCCTCTACCCATTGAATAAAATCATTATTCTCCCATCCTACATAATCAATTGTTTCATCACCTGCATCTTTTTTAATGGAAGTCTAGACAAGCTATCAGCACAAAAGTTACTAGTGCCTTTTATATATTCTATAGTATAATCAAATCCGGCTAAAAAAGTAGCCCACCTTTGTAACCGACCTGCTGCCATCTGAGGAATACCTTTATTTTCGCCCAAAATTGTTAATAATGGTTTATGATCCGTTTTATAATAAATTGTCTTCCTTTTAAATATTGGTAAAATTTTTGAACTCCCCAAAATATCGCTAGCGCTTCTTTATGTGTAACAGCATAGTTTTTTTCAGCGGAAGATAGCGTGCGCGATGCAAAACATATAGGCTTAATTACATTATTAGCAAATTTATGAGACAACACCACCCCAAGACCATACTCTGATGAGTCGCAGTTTAATATTAAAGGATATGAAGGATTGTAATGTACCAAAACTTGGTCAGATGTTATGATTTCCTTGATTTTTTTGAAAGCTTCTATACATTGTTTATTCCAAATAAATACTGAGTTCTTTTTTAACAATTCATGTAACGGATGTAATACTGTTGAAATATTTTCCAGAAACTTAGAGTAATAATTAACCATACCCAAAAAAGCTCTGAGTTCAGTTAAATTATTAGGATCGGGTGTTTCAACTATGGCTTGTATTTTGTCTTTATCTTTATGTAACCCCTCCTTATCTATAATATACCCTAAATATTTAACCTTAGGTTGAAAAAAATTACACTTAGCTTTATTGAGTTTAAACCCCGATTCCCTGCAACGTAAAAGCACTTGTTTTAAATTATTTAAATGTTCAGCTTCACTATACCCTGTAATTATGGTATCATCTAAAAATGTAGCAGTTTTATCAATTCCTTGGAAAGTCTTTTCCACTTCCCTTTGCATAATAAAACTAGCTGGTTTAATACCGTAAGGTAATCTATTCACCTTAAAAATTCCTTTATGTGTACTCCATGCCAACAATTTACTGGTATGGTCATCCACTTTTAACTGATTATATGCGTTAACAAAATCCAGTTTAGAAAAATGTTGACCCCCCTCTAATGCTGTAAAAAGTTCTTCAATGCGAGGGAAAGGATATTGAATGTCCTCTATATATTTATTTACAGTCACCTTATAATCAGCACATAAACGTATATTACCATTGGGTTTGAATACTGGTACTAACGGAGTACCCCAGTCGCTATTATCAATTTTTTCAATTACTCCCAAGTTAATTAATCTATTTAATTCCGTTTCGACTGCATTTCTATAAGCGAATGGTACTGTCCTCGGTTTACAAAATATAGGTTGTACCCCTGTTTTAACTTTAAGATTAATTATGGTATTTTTGTATTCACCTAGTGAAGGACTAAATACATCTTCAAATTCACTCAATAATTCTTTTAATCCCATTGCATTATTATTTAAAACTTGTTCTTCCTTAACTAGCATATTTAAATTAGCATCCCACTGTATATTTAACTTTTCCATTAAATCCCTACCTAATAATGGTCTGCTACCTTTGCTCACAATACATAAATCTGATTTTATAATTTTACCCTTATATTCTACCACAGCCTTTAAATAACCTATAGGAACAATCACACCACCATTATATGTCCTTAATACGACTTTACATGGTACTAAATTAAAGTGACTAAAATATTTTTTATAAATAGGTTCCGGTATCACAGATATACCCGCACCTGAATCTAATTCCATTTTAAAATTAATACTATTGATTTTAACTTCAACAATGTAAGGGTTCACATAATTAGTACTATTAATTGAAAACAATTCAAATTCATTATTCTGACTATCCTCAATAATAGGCTCTACTACATTGGTAGTTCTTTTACAAACAATTGCCAAATGACCTACTGTATTACAAATTTTACACTTATACGTTTTGTACTTACAATTAGAAAAATTGTGACTGGGCTTGCCGCAATGACAACAAATTGGTAGCTTAGCTTCTTTAGGTTTGCCGGTTGAACTTTTGCTTGATCCTGAACCGCCTTCTTTGCCTGACCCTTCATTGGCTTTATTCCATGAACACATTCTGTATGTTTCTGGTTCCGATTCTTCCATCCTGGTTTTTAAAATTCCGTTTCACTGATAGAAAAAAAAAAAAGAAGTAAGAATCCGACACCTCTCATGATCACACCACCGGAGCGAGGGAGGTGGCGCGCAGAACGTCTGTGACAGTGTACGTCCTATAGCCGTACTCGATTCGTTTTTAGAATACCTCGCTTATCCGATAAAAAAAAAAAGAAACGTTGGTGAATATTCCAAATCAGTTCTTTGTGGAACGTGCCCCGTACCTATATATATATATACGTATACTATACGCGCGCCACGTTACACGCGCATTATTATTATTATTATACGAAGCTGTCACCGCGAACGTCTTCGTCGTGTCTGCTGCATGTGCGTTTGACGTGTATACACATATAAAATAATAATAATAATAATAATATATAACGCGTATGGTGTGTGCAACGGGTGACAAGAAAAACACGTTCGTCCCCGGCATTGTACAAGTCTCGGCGACCGAAAAACCACTTCATATAATATTATACGCACGCACACACACATAATATATTATTATTATACACATATTGTTGCAGTGCCACTCGGCCAGAAGTGATAAAATCCGCGGAACAATCTCATCAAACACTATATACACTATACAGCAGCATCAGTGCGTATTATGTACCTATATATATATATATACACACATTATAAAGACGTATTCACCGTAAGTATGTTTATAGTGAACGCGTCGTGTGTACACAGACGCGTTCCAGCGGCGCGCGAAGGATCTCTCCTTCTCCCCCCGCTTCAGCGGTTTCGCTCGGATTCGAGGGTGTCGCGAGAATTGTTAACGCGCCGATACGTCCGGTACGACAGACCGAGGACAATATATTATTATAAATTATACGGAAAAAATAAATAAATAGGTAACGCTGGGTGTTTGTTGGATGTCGCTCGAGTGAATTACTTGGATAAAGATTTTAGAGTATTGTTTTTATTATACGTTTGAAAACCACGACAAACCATTGCATTCGATAAAACGATTCCGAGCGGAGCTTCGGCGTGATAAACACTTTGTCTATTTTTTTTTTTTTTGTACAAAATTAAAGTAACGTATTGTCTGACGTTGCGTCCAAATTTCGAGCAAAAAAAAAAAACTCAAAATTTACTGTTTTGTGAATGAAAAACCTCAAAATCTAAAAACAGATATTGTAAATTGCCTTAAATTTGTATAGTACAAAGACACGATTTCGTTGAACATTTCAAGACAATAGAATGATTATTTTCGGAAATCGTGGCGAAAAAACTACACGTGATACAAGAGACAAAAGAGTAGAAAAAAATGTTTACTAACGATGCGAGTTTTGGTGCTTTTAACAAATTAATCGACGTATTCGCTTCTTATCTAGAAGGGAGGGGGGAGGCAAAGGCTGTTTTTATAGTGATTTTAGTACGATGTGAGACGTTCGAGGAATATATGTGTTTGACCGAGAGATTTGCAGAGACATGTTACGCATAATATGGGTATACAGCAGGTTCCTTAATGAGTAAGTTTTATTGTGTAATCTCTCGGGTCAAACACGTAGTCCTCCAATTTCTCACATTCCATTCCGCTCGTATTATTATTACTTATTTATATTATTATTATTATTATTATTATTATTATTATTATTATTATTATTATTATTATTATTATTATTATTATTATTATTATTATTATTATTATTATTATTATTATTATTATTATTATTATTATTATTATTATTATTATTATTATTATTATTATTATTATTATTATTTATTATTATTATTATTATTATTATTATTATTATTATTATTATTATTATTATTATTTTATTATTATTACATATTTTATTGTTATTATTATTGATCGTATAAGGTTATGGAAGTAAAAGTGTAAAATGTACACGTAAATAAGTACATGCCCGAAAAATGAAACGAACAAACGTGTACAAAATTTATGTATATTATAGCGTATTAATATAATACGTGTTTATAAAATATTTTGCGCGTAAATGGTGCTGTATAATATTATAATATTGTGTTCGATAGAGAATATATTATTATTTCGACCACGTATATAGAGCAAAATGAGTGCGTATACATATATATATGAACGTCATTTAAACGGAATTTCGAGTCCAACCACGACGACGCGGTATATATACGAACGGGTTTTATATAATATTACGCTCGACGGGTGTCGACGGATTATTATTCGTATTTTTATATTTGCAAATATACGCGTACATTATATACTGCATCTGTATAAAATGCGTTTGACACCTACGTTTTAATTTGAACAAAAAATGTTTTTCCGTTATATTAACACATTGAATTTTCACAATTTTTCGCGTAAAATTTTCAAAAACTTAGTGATAGAGAAACGTTTCACCAGCCTTTTCGACAATAAAGAAATGCGGTTTTTCTCTTTTTTTTTTTTTGCCTTTTCACCGTCTCCTTTTTTCAATTTTTACCATTTCACCGGTCTCAAAAATGTTGGTGCGGATTGTGAGCGAAAATCAGCGGTCCTTACATACAGGGCCGGAAATAGGGGGGGTTGTGGGGGGAGGGGGTGTGACACCCCCCACCAGTGAAAAAAGTATTCATAGTCGGCAATATGTAATATTTATAATAATTATAATAATATAATTAATTAATTAATAATTATATATAATATAAGATTTTGTCGTTTTCAAAATATTTATTATCCGTTGAATGTATAAAATATATGATATGATATTGTGTTATAAGGCGCGCGTAGTGTGTTCAAATCACGCGACGACGACGTGGACGAATTACCATTCGAAACGAATAATATTCCTCCGTATAAAGTTTATGGGGAATATTCAATATTATTATTATTATTATTTTATATTATTGTACTCTATAAACGGAACTGAACCGAACGGATTTGTCGAATTAAAATATGTAACGCGTTTGGAAAGCCACAATGCGTATTATATTATATAATGTGTTATGTGTTAATGACGCCGGTTGTATTATGTATAGCGAGCACGATTATGTGCCGCCGCCGCCGACTAGCATATTATAATATATAAACGCAACGGACACGAGGGATTTATATTATATTGTAACGACAACGAGTCTTGTAACATTAAGACTTTTACTAATACTATATTTAAATATATATATATATATATAGAAATAACGCGTTAATCTATACGTATAAAATACATCATATTAAAAAAAAAATATATTATATTAACATAGAGAGAGAAAAAAAAACGTGTATCTCAACAATCACTATATAGTATATACCTACGCGTAAATATAGGTACATGATGATGTCTCACGGACATATGACAATTAATACTGTAGTTATAAAACTTATATTTTGTTCCGAACAATATTTTTAAGTTTTTATTTTTTGGTAATAATGTTATCAGAATCACGCGCTACGATTATTATTATTATATTTTAGATTTAATTCAATTACATTTTTTTTTTGTTTTACAAAAATTAAAAAAAAAAAAAAATAGCCGTTTTATAATTTTTACTAAAAAAGGTTCGTTTAATTATTAATAATCTACAATTTTTTGATTTTCAGGAGAATTTTAATATTGTTTTCTACAAAACGAGTTATTTGATCGCATTATATTTTGCTGGCCCGGACTGCAGCTGCACGTTCTTTATCGTGTACCATAACACACCACATATTATATACTAATGGAAAGAAATGACATATTCGTAAAATGAAAAAAAAAACTGTAGAAAATTAACGAACAATCATTATAGTAAATATTATTCTAGCACTGAACATTTTTTTTTTAAATACAATTATAAAATGGCTATTTTCGATTTTTGAATAAAATTTTAATTTTTAGTTTACAAAAAAATAAAATAAAATAAAATGAAATCTATATAATGTATAATAATATTGTAGCTCGGGATAAGAAAAAATTAAAAATATCGATTAAAACGAAACAATAGTTATTACGGCGTATTAAGCGCACAAAACGTTATTTTTACACGTCCTAAAACGCAACAAAAAAAGTTCCTCATCAGCTTGACCGTGGAAATTACAACGTTTGTGTTTTTATCGAAAAGAAAAAAAAAAGTGATTTTTCGTCCTTGAATTGATCGTATCTCTTGCAGGCCTATTGGTCGTACAAAAAAATTTGAAAACCCCATTGAAAAGCTCGTTCAATTTTCTCGAAGAAAACGTACCGATATTATTTTTTTGTAAGCATTGGCACGATCTTAAAATTTGAAAATTCGGAAATTTTTAAAAATTTCACTTCTATGTCTTACGATTTTTTTTCTCGTCGCCAATCGTCTTGTATAATATTACCAAAGGAAATACGGCTAAAAAATCAAGCCTGAAACAATAAACGTTAGCTCCTTGCGTATAGTTGAATGTATAGTCAGGCGTACTTTTACAAACGGCAGAAACTGGCGTTTAAAATTTTTTTTTTCTATCATTGAAACCGGTCGACCGCCATGCCCCATAAATACGCGCCACTGGTTCTTATCAGGGTGGGGGGGGGGATATGGTGGATGGATCCCCTCCCATGGGTTTTCTTTTTTACATAACATATATTAATTAATGTACAAAAAAAAAATATATATAAGAAATTATAATAATTAAAAACAATAAATAGAGTATTTTTTTTGTACTAACAAAAATTGGTTATATCATCATTCATAATATTCCTCAGTTTATTGACCCCGGTAGCTACCGACTGGTAAAAATCGAAGAAAATTAGAAATACGTCGTTAAATTTATTAAAGAAAGTGTATTAAAATTATAAAACACCGAGTATCGATCGCTTTAACTTTGATAATAATATTGGAAGGGTTGTTCAAGGGTTATCCAATGCTAAATTTATATATACGTATATTACCTCCCGTATAACATTGGTAATTACGCCACTGGTTCTTATCGATTCGATAATATAATCAGCGAAGTAGCACGTCATGCGAGTATACGAGCGATTGTTTCATTCGGAAATTAATTATAGTAAAATAAAAATATATTTTTTTTTATAATACGCCGCGCCGAATCCATACGCGTTTCGGACGGAATAAACGCTGTAAAAATCACAACGACGCGTAAAATAATATTAAATACCCGCCAACACAATTTGTGTACAATGGCGTGCGTGAATTAACGTGTAATACGTTAAAAAATAGCTTTTTTTTTTTTGCGATTTTTTTTAAAAGCAAGGGGAAAAAAATGTGCCGATCTCAACGAGTAACGCAGCGGACGGGCTATTTTTTTTTTCACCATCGCGTGTTAAAAATACCGTTAAAGTTCAAAAGAGGTCACGCAGAGAGATTAAAAAAAAAAAAAAAAATCGCTTACAATAAAAAACGTATACCGGAATCGCAAACGTTTTTTTTTTTATCGTGGTGAATATTATATGTTCGCATTCCACCGGTATGAAATCTATATATACATAAACTGCTGTCATTATCGTCCGTTATATTATAGGAATACGATTGTATAATATTATTAACCGAAAATTTTTGAAATACACGCGCGTAGGTGCACAAGGTCGTTGCCATAGGCGCAACTAGCACTAAATTTTAGGGGGGGGGGGCTAAAATCAAATTAAACAAAAAAAAAGTGTTCACTTTCAGAAATTTTGCGCGCCGATTGATGCCAAAATTACCTACCCGAATAAGCAAAAAAAAAGGGTCATCAACTTTCAATTACCCAATGACTAAGAATATTAGAAAAATATATAGTAGAAAATATTGTACATTTTTAATGTAATTTAATTTGTTAAATTGTATCGTAATCATCATTACTGCTCTGAATTTTCGATCAAATAAAATATTTACATTATTTCGATGGGGACGAGGCAAAAATAGAAATGACATATACCATAATGTAGTGCATATATGTCATTAGTTTTTGGGGGGCTATACAACATTTAGGGGAGCTTAGCCCCCTATTTGCGCCTATGGTCGTTGCACAGACAAAAAAAAAGTTTAACTCGATTTTGGCGCGAAATAAACGTGCTCGCCACACTCGGGTACAGTATTTTTCTTTCCCGAACGTCTATTTACTCCTTCACAAACATATGGATCATTGTATAGAATGTCAACGACGATGCGGCGTTTTCTCAATATTTTTATAGTAATTTTTATTTTTTAAATTATAATTTTCGCCGTTTTTTTTTTTTTTTGCGTTTTACTTATCGCGGATATCATTTCGTCGGTTTAGAACGAGAGAAACGTATCGAGGAAAAATGAATTTTTTTTTTTTTTTTTTAAAGCGTATCAACCAGTTTTTTTTTTTTTGTTAGAATTTCGTGCCGAAACGATTTAACGGGTACAGCGGAAGGTCGTTTTTCGCTTTATCTATACGGATCGTTTAATAATTTCGTATTAAAGAAACGTAATGTACCGCAATACGTTTTTTTTTTTTGTTATTAATAATAATATTTTATATTATAAATAAACGTAACGGAAGGATGACGTTTGTTTATTACAGCTATAAGTAGATACAATCCGAAATCTCGCTATCAACATACGTACCTATGGACCATTTTATTTTTGTTTGATTATCTTTTAAAAAAAAATTGCATATATCGCGTTTTAGATAAATTGAAAACATCAATTACCGCTATAGTTAAGAAATTATAATGATTATTATTATTATTATTATTATTACATATTATTTTTTAACAGGTGTAAATTCGAATTGAAAAAAAATTGTGTTTTGGCTCTCGCGAAAAGTTTGCATTTAATTCGTACGTTGTTTCTCTCGTTCTTCTAAACCTACGATTTTATATTTTATAAATACACGTGACATATTTTTACGCGTCACTCGGCTGTTGTCTATATATAAACACGGCCGGCGAAAGGCGTATGGACATAACACAAGACCGAATTCGTGTAAGGGAACATTTTTTTTAACACACACACCATGGTCTTAGTTTTTGATTGTAGGTGAATAATTTTGAAAATTAAAATCGTTCAGAAATTCGTGGAACGTTCGTGGACTGGATTTTTCCAATAAATCATTTAATTCGTCCATTATTATTATTATTATTATTATTATTATATCATAATAATTCTTTATTGTTATTATTATTAATTCTATACTCCGAAACTAAGGCTGAAAACAATAAGACTATACTAGATCAATGACTGTTTCAAAGAAAATCAGGTACTGCGAAAATTGTACGAACTGTTGCCGAATGAGTGTGTTTTCCGAATTTCAAAAAATATGCACTTGAGATGATTTCCGTGTTTAGCTTTGCCTATTGCGTAGACTTCTTCGAAAATTAAATACGTAAAATCCGGTCGTAGAACCAGTACTTGAGCGACGAACATTTTACAAGCGAAGCTGTTGATTGGAACAATCTAGTTTGATTCCGGATGATTCCAAATGGTGGATGGAGAATGCCAAGCCATTCTGTTACAAAAGCAGTTATTCAAACTTCTCGTCAAATAACATTTGTACGCGTGTAACAAAACGTTTGGCTTTCCTCTGACAGTTTTTTTTCTCTCGACAAATGTAAAAATGTTCGTCGTCTCTCTCTCTCTTTAATCTCATTACCTCTCTACTCTTCCACTCAAAATAATTTCAGCGCGCAATATCGAAACGCATCTCAGATTCGGCCCAAGAAACGGTTGGACACCCTTGATCTATAATACGAAATAACTGATATATACGCTCCAAATGGTTTCTAATAATATCTTTAACTGTGTAAGAACTACGAGTGTATAACATATATACATAATATGTATATACAGTATACATATATTGTGTTTTAAAAGGTTTAGACGTGTGCACGAAAACGTTTAGACGACACGATGGCGGCGGTGTTTTGAACAAGTACTCCGGTCTAAAAATAAAAAAGCAAAAATCAATTATAAGTTGGCACATAAAATACAATTATGACGTTTAGTCAAATATAACGCGTAAGAATAATATTATATATATATATATATATATGCAGCGCAGAGTATCGCGAGTATATATATGGTCGATTACTAAGGTATAGTTTTGTCTCGTTTTCATTTTGGAATACTGCACGCAGCATTTATATCTGCAGTATACCGCACGTGTGATACGTTAACTTACAAGGTCCCGGGCATTGACTCGTTAAAAAAATTAAGTTAGAAGTCATCATTTTTTTCATACAACTTAACGAGTTAATATTCAAGACGAATAACTAATTAACTTAACCTACAGTTATTACTCAAAATCGAGTATAGTTATGTTTGACTTAAACTATTTTTTATTATATAATCAAATTTTTCGAAATATTTCGCGTTTGTGTTCCACGCAGTGACGCGTTCACGCAGAGAGGTTTCCTGCAGATAAAACCCCCCTCCCAGGACCAAAAGATCACATTAAAAATATTATTGTGCATTGGTCAGTTTATATTAATAACACGCCTCCTAACGTTGACACTCGACACGTAGTCGACAACAAACGCATTATTCCAATTCTCTGTATTTCAAAGAAAATGGTTACGATGGAGATTTTATCAATCTCACAAAAGAATATGTATAGTGAAGATATGCAGAAAATTGAAAATCCTTACCTACTCAAGAAAATCCACATCAGAAGTATTGGTTTTTGTAAATATTTGTTTATCAAATGAAACATTAATTTAAAATTGGTTATCAGACTGTTTGCCGCTTAATACGTTCATTTTCACGAGTCCCTTGATTTTGACAACGCCTAACATCCAGTTGACTCCGGATGATATGCTTCATGCTCTCGGATAAGACGCTCTTTTTGTCAATGAAATTTAAAGAAATACTTCACTTATAATAATCACGATATACGATGCACACTATGATTATGCACTAATCACTCGTACTTGCATTATGTATGTGCAGCTCGGAGTGAAATTACGGCCGATATCATTGAAAATTGCTTTTGGAAAACAAAATTTGTTGAAGGCTGTGTCATAGAGGAAAGCAGCCAACATTTTCAAGATTTAGAGGAGATTCCTTAATATGCAGAGATTAATGATGAGGTCGATACAAGTAGCGCCAGAATGATTACTGATAAAATTTCATCGGCTGATGTGATTACCATAGATGAAGAGCATGATACAACACCGATTCTCCCATTAACAAACGCACTTGATCATGTAAACGAGTTAAGAAGATTAATTGTATCTTTTGACAAAGCTGACGAAACGTTACTTCATCTATTCGTGTGAACGAATAGTTTCTAAATTTTATTTTAAACCCCTTTCCCTTCAGAGAGAAATTGAAAGTAAGCCCCAGGTTTCTTGTCATTCTGTTGTGATAAAAACCATATTGTATATTATATTTAGGTAGGTAACAACACTCAATAATTAATACAATAGTTCACGATAAATGGTATAGTTACATACTTTATCTATATGATACACAGTGTAATTCTGTACAATTATTTATGACTGACTTAAGTTATATATTTTTTTAACTTGTAACTCGACGAAGTTTCCTTTTTTTTCAATTTCACAAAAGTAACGTTTAACATAAAAAAAGTTTAATTTTATTACTTATTTTTAATTAACTTAAATATTAATTTGCCTATAGCCTATATTGTTGTATATTATACATGACAATAAAAAAGAGCCTATTGTCATTTTTTTTTTGTCAAAACGCCCGCGCGGTGGTGGTACGTTAATTTATTATCGCGTTCCATTCGTGTGTTGTGTCGTCATTGGTTATATCGAAACGCCACCGAACTGAATGTCGAAAATAAAACGAATAAACTAACCCTCGCTAAATCGTTTTTATAATGCGTATACAACGTGTAAATTATAAATATATACCGTGCGTGTTTATGGGAGAGGAAGGGTATATTGATTGTGTTGTTTAACCTCGCGGAAAATTATATTCACCGCGCGACGGACGACATACACAGTAGGGCATAACGGAAAAGATACGAATCTAATCGTCGAGAAATCGTCGACGTTTATTCGAGGGGTTACGTGCAGACGTCCTGAATTCGACGGGACAGTCCTTATTTCCATAACTTATCTGAAAAGTCGTCCTGAGTTGAGAAAACATTTTCTAATATTTAGGAGTAGAAATAAACGCGTTAGACGATAATCATAAGGAAATCCAGAAAAGAATGAATTCGGTTAATAATAATGCTTTTTGCCTTAAAAACAATCTTTAAATCCAAATTTTTGTCTCAATCAGAACTAAACAGACGCTGTATTAAGTAATGATATTCCCTGCAATCGCGCTATACGCACGTGCGAAACATGGACTACGACAAACATTGATGAACAGACCTGGCAATGTTTAAAAGAAAGGTATTACGACACATGAGTGACCCCCAAAGAAACCAGAACACGGGAGAATACGAACGAAGAAAGAACGAGGAAGTATAACAAGTACGATATATGATGTGGACATAGTAAAAACAATGAAAATTAGAAGGGTTAGTTAGTCAGGACACGTATGGCGGAGAGTTAATCAGGCAAGATACAAAAGACCGCCCAAGACAACGATGGGTAGAGTTCAAAAAGACCTTATCATGTTTTTAGGGATATATTATAATGGAGAAGAGATGGCTGCGGTCGTTGCGGACAGAGACAGATGGAGAGGAGTTGTGATTGCGGCGAAGGACCTGAATGGTCTGTATTAAGCAAAAAAAAAAGTTGAGAAAAATGTCCTGACTTTTGAAAATTTACATTTCATGCAATTGGTACAGGTCTTGTGGCTTTCTTCTGTTGCTCATATTGTTGATACGTCATATAATCATCGATTAACGTATAAGAACCGCTGACTTGAGAATATTCTTTTTATTTTCCAAAGACCGAGAAGTGTCTTGATTCGGTTTCGAGGAGTCCTATACGACTAATAGACCGACGAATAGCCGCCGTTATATTACTGTCGTCTCGTCGTAAATATAGGTCAATTATTCATTATGTACAGTATGAAACATATTATATTATAATGCGGTCTGGATGAGCCCCTTTTATCCCGGTTCGATTCATTCATTACGAATAGAAAGCGACGGGTTAGGAGGAGGACGTATACAGTGGTGGCGTATCCCTTCGTACAATTAATACATCCTCTGCAGCCGGTGTTCCGTGGAGTTTCTATTTATTTATCAACAGTGTAAACGGGGCGTTACGAAACGCACGCCTATAATATATTGCGGCGTTTACTGATGACGATATGGTAGAATATTTCTTCGTGTAAACTCGACAAACGATTTTCGTCTCCCTCGTAATGACTTGAATAATATAGACAGAACAATTTCGCTGGGGATGCACAACCCTAAAAACAGATATAACAGTTCGGTATGTTACCTAGCCACATAACAAATCATGGCAGAAGTGATAAAAAAAAGTAATAATAATAATAATAATTTAATTTCTTTTCAAAGTTAATTTTTTTAAATATTTTTAATTTTATTAGTTACATTAAAATTAGAAATTTATTTATACAAATGTACAATTATTTATTAATATTTAGTTTTACTTGTAATTTATGACAACCAGCAGTACTCGGCGGGTACATCATAGACTCGAATTCTTCAATTATGTTTTCTGGATTGATTTGTGAATTGAATTCTCGCTCCACAAAGATCATCATCATAGAATCGAACCTTTCGCCTTTCATTTAACTACTAAACTTAGTTTTTCTACGCTTAGACTGGAAAAAGCATTGTGCTGAAGAGATCTCTGAGCACTGCGCTGCCACGGGGTGGTTTACCGTTAACTACACTAATGCGTGTTTTATATTCAGACTATAATAATAAATAACCGTGTACTGTGTAAATCTTGTATAAATCTCGAATTTTAACCGACCGAATTGGTAAGAATTGGTGTTGAAAATTATTTAAAAGCATATTTTGAAGAACGATTATAAAAAAGAAGACCGATATTTAAAAAAACAAAAAAATTTCGATATTCGAGAAATATTATTTAACTCCGGTACCTAAACTGAGCTGGACTCACTGGGGATGCGTTTGCATACTCTGGCACCCCTCGTGCCTATATGCTACCGGGTATATTGTAGGGGATAAGTAAATTTTAGAATTAGTATTACGCGGTCGAGTGTCTTCGAAGGAGTTAACCGCAAAGTGGCGGCGGGCTACCCTTCACCACCCGGATAACAAAAAAACAAATAATAATTTTACTATAAATAGGGCTCGAAAATTGTTCTATATTATTCTATATGCTCTCGATTTACAGCAGACCAAGCTATACAATGGTGAGTTTAAAAATCGAAAATTTAAAATGCGTATTTTGCATATCTCGTCAATTTTGTGAGGAGAAAGTGCATATTTATTGATTTTCATACGCAAATTATGCGTATTTAATGTTTTCTAAAAGAAATTGATATTTTTCTTTCTAACCTACACCTACGTATTTTAAATAACATATAATTTAAAACTCAATGTAATTTAACGTAGGTGTTTATTGTTATCGTCGCAGTAGACTATTAATTCAACGACAACGGTCGTTGTCAACAAATATCCTGTCAAATAATCGTCGGTCTTATGAAACTGTAAATCTCAAGAAGACATTGGTGGTTCAATGCAACAACTTAACAGGTATTATATTATAACATGTATTTATTTCGTATTTTACTTCACAAAATACTGAAAATAAATTTTTAAACTATTTTTTTAGTTCGATAAAATGTCAAAATGCGCGCCGTATTTTAAATATTATACATTTCTTTTGTGCATATACAGGGTTAGGTTAGGTTAGGTATTAATAACTTTTTTGGAACTTAGAATAATTTTTTGCATATTTACATTTTTTTTATACATATTTAACAATTTTTTTAGTGCATAATCTTATGTATATTTTGCCTTTTTCGACTCCTATACATCTTCCGAGCCCTAACGATAATAATGACAATAAATTGTCGACAAATATAATAATTTAATTAAATAATACGTATTTATTAAAATCGAGAAAGCGCGTGCCGGACATTACTACGACGACGAGCGACTGATATGACTCCGCATATTTATAGATATAAGTAGGGTTATGAATTTGTAGGAAAATGCATTTTTTTTAGCTCATTGTGAAAAACATGGCTTTCTAAGCACAAAATTTGAATCGCGTGACAACAAAGTCATTTACGAAACTTTCACTTTTGCGTTTTTGGCGTTTTGAATTTTTTCGGTCACTTTTTTGCCTTTTTAGGTCATATTTTCCTTTTTTAGTGCATTTTCCGGTATTTTTTTGTTACAAATTCCGTCAATTAATGTCTTTACAAATATTTTTTTTTATTTTGCACATGCTGTATACACTAAAAATTTATATTTTACACAAGCCGTATGAGGGTGTAATTACAGCGTTTGATTTGGTCAGGATTCGATAAGATACGGCAAATAGTGGAGTAGTTATTTGTGACATATCAGACACAAATTTCCAGATTAAGTAAGTTAACCTAAGTAGGTGTCTGTAAACTATTCGGCATTGTCGTTTAGTACCCGTTCCGCGTTTAAAGTGCATTTTTTGACATTTTAAATGCATTTTTTTAAGGTTTTTTTACTGCATTAAATTCACAGCCCTATATATAGGGAGGAAGGGGTTTCATTAAGGAAATACGGTTTTTATTTTTTATTTTTTCAAAAACGCGCAATATTGTATAACGTATAATATTTGAATACGACACGTTTGAACAACGCAACGCGCCGCAACGGAAATGATGGAAGAAAAAAACGGTTAATAAAAAAACGTGATTTGCAAGAAAAAATCGGGTTAATAATAATAATAATAATAATAACGCGAAGAAGTGTTCTATATTATATACAAAAAAAAAAACTGAGGCGAACGCGAGCACATATATGTATTATAAATTATACGCGTATATATTATAATATGTACGGAGCGGCATTTGAAAAATATACAACGCATGAAGTTCGTTATGCATTATTATGTCGCGTAAAATCCTTTCTGTAATTTTTTATTTTATTATACGTTCTCTCGGGTATAATAATAATAATAATAATAATAATAATCGCGCGCAGCTTTCGTGCACTGGCACTACACCGCGGTGGCGGTGGTTGGAAGGTTTCGAATGTTTCATTGCATCGTGTGGAATTTTTTTTTTTTTTAATACTGAAGTCTGAAAAAAACGCCGAACGCGTTTATTGCTTTTAGAGAAACGTCAGGGTTTTAACGAGGACACGGTTAATATAATTCTGACAAAAATCTGTCTTTTTTTTTTACAGAAACGGCGGGGGACTAAAAAAAAAAAATACCAGCGACCGTCCACGGATTAAACTCCTAGACGGGATAAATCGAGGCTTATAGGCCGTTGAGTCTTTTTTCCTTTCAATTTCAAAATTTTCCTTTGTCGACGTATCGTTACGGACCCTAATATCACGTAAAGTTTTCCTAACATCCAAATACGAGCTTTGATATTTGACTTTAACTGTTACACATCGGCCTCGCTGCTGCTGCTGCTGCTGCTGCTAGCGAAAAACCGATCTTCCCAAAATTTACAAGTGTTTTTACATTTATTCCGTTGAAACGACATCGTTGTTCAGCCTGTGTGTCTTTAATCGTGCTGCACATAACGACGACAACAAATAAAACGTCACTGGACGCGTGTAGTTCATACCGGATTTTTTATTTATTTTCTCCTGTTTTGCGGTCGGACGGCACGAGCAAACGAACGACGACGGGGTCGAAGCGGCGACGACAAAGCGCGGCTTATGTACGCGCCGGCGCCCGTTGGCCTTTTTTTTTTAAGTGATTTCGAAACCGCCTTTTGGCGTGCGCTTGCGCGCCGACACGCGCAAATATACACTGCACGCGGTGTGGCGGCGGGCAGCGAAAAGGCGCTTTTGCCCTTAAAATCTGTGCACACAACGGCACACACTCTGCCGACGCGGCGGCGGCGGCGGCGGCGGCGGACAAGGGTGAGCTTATTCGGATTTACAGATCACCTCCTTCGGTTCTCATAACGCGCGTGCAGAGTGAATCGAAAACGACATTTTTTTTTGTTTCTGTTGAGAAAAATCCGTTTTATTCTTCGGAAAACCGATCGGAAATGTACAAAACGCGTTCGACTACGTTGTCCGTCTGCAAGTTCGGCGCGCGAAACTCGTGAACAACGCGGAGGACGCTCCTCGAGGACCTCTGCTGCAAACACAATGCAAACGTATACGAGAAGAGTTGCAGGCGAATGTCCGTCGTGTCCAGTTTTCAGACGCTGCTCAGTGCTGGCTTCGTAACGATGACCACGTCATCTCGCGGATATCATTTGTACAAATTAAATTTTTTTAAAAACCTCTTTTTTTTATATAATCTTTTTAAAATCGCCCACATACATTTTAAAACTATCGTCGTAATTCAATTTATACACCCATATTAAATGCGTACACCCTTTGCCGCGGTCCGTCTCACGCTGGTGTGCACTGTGCAGTAGTCATCCGGACTCTCCTCAACTACAGAGCGTGTTCCTCTTGAGTGTATACCTAAACGGTCTTTTTAAACGCGTGCAGTGTCCATTGCAGTGAGTCGCATGTAATCAATGCGAATCTCTTTAACGATTTTTTTTTAAAAGAATTATATTATATAGCCGTCTCCTCGGGCCACGATAAAACAACGCGTTTGAAAATACGCGTCATAGGTGTGCGCACGGGTGTGACTTTACATTGTTTATAGCCCCAACTGAGACATTTTTTTTTTTATGTTAGTACTAGGTACTTGGGTAAAAAGAGCCAATAACAAATTTTTTTTTTTTGGAAAATCGTAGACATTTTTTATCAATTTTATCATAAAATAAAATAAAATAAAATTGTCGTGAATGGCGTGCTGCCTCGTTATCACTAGCGATGGGCGCTACCGAGTGAAAGCTACCGCGTAACTCGATAGTTTTATGTCTGCAAAAGCACTACCGAATGTCTCGATAGTTATCGATAACTATCGACTATTGAAACTATCGACGACTCGGTATAGTTCTCAAAGACTATCGACAAGCTGGTTGGTCATTAAGTTCTCACAATAAATTGAAAACGAGGATTAATTGTTTTATTAGAGACTATGTTATTTTAAATAGTTGCATGACATGAAAAAAAAATCTGTTCGAGTGAAAACTACCGAACGATTCAGTCGATAGATTTTCACACGTTCCATAGATAATACTATATCTATTCTCAACCGAGTGAAAAATACCGAACGATTCAGTCGATAGTTTTTTTTTTTTTTTACGTATTCGATAGATAATAATACTATTTATTCATTTGATAAAACACTCGGTAGTTCATTAAACTATCGATAGGCAAAAATAGTCGATACCGCCCATCACTAGTTATCACACTCCGGACGGATTGAGCATATATTGAGCATATATATATATATATATATCTGCAGTCAGTCAGCTGTGGTGTTTGTTCTATCATCTGCTTTATATTATCACCGTTAAATTATCGTTGACAGTTTAACACCATAAACGTGTGTATACCGACTTGTGCGAAGGGGTCAAAATATAAATAAAAGAAACCCCATCCCTGAGACCGGAGTCTGCACACGCTTGCGATATACGCGCATACCGTATATACGTCAATCCTTATTACTTTTAATATCGTCGATTATTATTATTTTTTTTTTTTGGAATTTTAAACAAGACGAAAACGTTTAATTTTCCACAATAATAACGGTTATAATGGAACACGTCTAACGCGTTGTTAAATACAATATATAATAACGTTCGCAGCGGTTTCCGCGGTTTTATACGCGATGCCGATTGACTATATATATATATTGTACAGACATTATTTTATATATAAACTTAATACGACGAGCATTACACATTTGGATACGACCGGCGGCCGCCATCGAAGGTATTATAATATTATACGCTCGGTTGCTCGCCCCTAAAATTCGTTGCGCTCGTATCTATATATATATATATATATATATATATATATATACTGATGCTGCAGCAGCCGACAGCCGTTAACGCGGTTTAATCCGTATTAAACACAGAAATAATAATAATAATAAACGGGGTAAGGGAAGGATGGGGGGAAAAAAAGGAGCGAAAAACAACACAGCGAGACGTCTCGGTCGAAAGTAAATCCGTTAAAAGCCCATTAAACGACGCGTCGCTTAAGTCTTGTAATATTATGTAAAATCAATTCTACGACGACGGCAACTCTCGGCATAGTTTTAATCATATATACGCTGTGCACGTATTATTATTATTATTATTATTATTTTCTTTTTTTTCTCCGTACAATAAATAGTAATAATAATAATCACTCTTCCTCCTCCTGTTTGCAGGGTGTCGCTTTTGTTTTTCTTCTCGTATGTGCACCGTGCGCAGCCACTTTCAGTGTGTTGTTGTTTTATGTGGCGGATTTGAGCGTCCTCCCCTTCTCGTCAGTGGCGTATTTACGGTCAGGCTAAGTTGGCCGAAGCGTAGGGCTGCAATTTAAGGGGGGAGGGGGCGGGGAAAGAGAGTGGCGGCAAATTTTTATTTTCTTTTTTAAATCTTATATTATATCTCTGTTGTAACTGTTCTTTACATGAGTATTGCCTGAAAAAGTCACGGAAAACGATTGCAGCGATTACTGTATAATCTCCCGCAGTGTCTGGAAACGAATTAAGAAAAAACAGTTGAACTGTGCAATCATTGCAGAATATAAGGACTCGTACGAAAAACCGCTGTTCTGTAGGAAGCGGTCGAAAAAATCGGCCTACGTGTGGCCGTAGAAAGCTAAATACCTACGCCACTGCAGCTTCTTGTTTCAGCTTCTGCTCAGCGTCCCCTATATACAGTTTCAATTCCGCGGCGATCGGTTCGACCAATTCAATCACTTCCCGTAAATACGTTAGTAAAAGTTTAAACGAAATTCAAAAATCGTTTGATACAACTCATAAAGTACCTATATATATATATATATATATAAATAAATAAATAAAAAAACGAGTCTGTTAGAGACTCGAGACATTGATGTGTAAACGTCGCGTGAGCGGTAAAAAATGGAACGGAACTGTGATTGGGATTTGTGAATATTGGTATCTTTATTCATAGTAATTTCGATAATAAATATTATTATTAGTTGTCAAGACAACGGCTTACACATTTCCGTCCCATTTCCCGAGATTTACCTCATACCGCCGTAATAAACGTTTACACATCAACAAAAAAAACCCCCGTTCTATGGAATGTCAAACACCACGCCACGATTATTTGAATAAAGCGCCGAGTTTATCTATTTTGTTAATCCATTTTCTTCTAACCCAAAATCTCTTTTTTTTTTTTGGTTTTACGTTTTTGATTGTTTTGTTGTTCCATTATTATTGCGGCTCTGTATAGATTAGTACATTGCATTAGATGCTAAAACGAACTCTTTTCACACAGGTAATTTACGATTTCCAGAGACACGTGTAAAGTATTCAAAACATTTGTGTTATTAGTGTTTATATGTGACAAAAATATAAAACAATTAACATCTCTTAATAATATAATAACTCAGTCGAATTAACTTGAATGCGTCCAGTTAAACGTCAAATTCGTTTAACTCAGTTTAAAGTTATTAAAGTCGAAAACAATATTCACTCGATTAAAAAACAAGTTTATTTTTTCTTATTTTTCATTTAGCTCCCAAATCTCAAGAGTTTTTTTTTTTAATTATTCAACAACAAAATTTTTCCGTAACTTTTTTTTTTAATTTGATTCGTTTTGGATTTTCAGCTGAAAACATTAATTCCAATATATTAACGATTTTCTACACCCACTTAACGAATTTAGGTCACTAAATAATATAATACGAGCACTCGTCAAAATAAAAATTACCTTTCGAAACGGTTTTCAATTCGTTTAGGGTACACATTTATGTCGTATTGTATATATTAGATTCTAAGAGGAGCGAATGATTTACGGCGAGGGGGGGGGGAGGGGATTACAAAGATTTCTTCTTGTTGTATGTACCTATACACTTTTCTTTTGAGAGTAGGAGTCGAACTAGAGTTTTTGAATAAAGAGCCTTTCTGACAGCGAATTCGTTCTATTCGGTACTGTGAAAGCGTCACTTTTCGATTTTTCCCGGCAGTTTTCGTGTGCGCAAAAATAAACTAACAAAAATCGTTTATAATTCGGAAAAATGATAATACTATAGAGATACTTGAGATTTGCAGCACCATACATTTTAGTCAGTGCTTGACTTGGGAAAAAAGTAGTAGAGGTACTCTAGCTACTTTTTAAAGAGTAGCGTCCCTAGCATTTTAACATCCCTCACATTACCGCGGGGAGCTTCGCCCCCACACCCCCTTTTACGATCCCCTTAGAAGCATTAATATAAAACCATAAACACGTATCATAACAAAACAGAATAAGGAATATAATAATTATTAAAGTACCTGAATTTATTGATAATTCATATAATATGAAATATTGATTGGTTATCATTGATGGCTACTTATCAGTTGTCATGTGTGAGATATGAGATATCTGATATCAATACATTTTTTAAATATTAAAACATTTTGTAAGCTTTATGTGTTTAATACGAAAATGTAAGTTGAGCAATTTTATAAAAATAAAAAATTTAATAAAAACTTGTCCCATGCGTTCCCTTTTAAAAAGTGGGATATCCAAAAAAATAATTGATGTACTCAGTCCCCTCCAAATCAAGCACTGACCGTCCCCCGCATTCCTCTTTAAAAAAAATAGTAGGGGTACGCTCAAATATCCCCCGCGTCTCCCCCCCAAGTCAACCACTGATTTTATTATAATCAATGCGATGAAATGTTTTTAAAAAAAAAACCTTCTGACCGTTTGTTTTTTCTCGTGAAAAACGTACGAATACATTAAGACGATATAAACAATAATAACAATATATGGAAATTGGGACATATATACTGTTTGGGTATAAACAATAAATTTTTTCGGATCACGTACGAATAATGGATTGAAAAATAAACGTAATAAACATATGTAATCAAAAACCATAAGTAATATAATCTTATAATTATAAGGCGCTTATATGTTCTTTGTTTTCAACACGATGCATACCGGAGTGTGTAAAATTACTTTACTGACTGATTTATAGGTCACATAATAAAATAATAGTTATGTAGTGAAAATAATCGTATTTCAAAGAAAAAAAAAAACAGACGGCGACGCACGTTTGGTCAGGAGAAATAAGAATTACCCAACACAGGAATTAAAAAACCGAATAAATTTTTAATACAATCACGAATGGAGGCCAACGGAGAAAATTAAAACGATCAATTTCAGACAGTATTATTATGAACAGCTAAAATGAGTGATGCCGTATATTTTTTTTGACGACAGTGCACGCGACATTGGCGAAGAACGTGTTAATACCTAACTGAACGATTGTAAAAATTAACTGCTCAAAAAAATCAAGCCAATTTTCAACTAGTCAAGTTAATTTATGCCCGCGTTTGAAAACAGGTTTACATTTTTTTTTTTTTTTAATGCCACGAAAAATT